>CM035407.1:91529131-92129131 GCA_020310875.1 Ceratopteris richardii | reverse complement strand
AAAGAGAAAGGTGTGTACTTCAAAAACAAGCAACATGGTGGTGGTCCAATGCAATCAAACTATATGGAGGAGATGTTTAATTGGTTTTACCACACTACATTCTCAAGAAAGTTTTTTGCGGAATGAGTTAGGGAGTCAGACTTGGCAAAAATTGCAATACATATGCAACCAACATTGTTAGTGAGAAATGGAAGTAATGATTAGGACCTCTCCATCATGCTCAGTGGCGTGCTAAAAGAAAACGAGAAGGCTCAGCTTGGAAGTAAAGTAAATTTGTTATATCCCATTATGTGGTGAATCATAGGATTAATATAATCTTGGTATCAATGTGTTATTATCTATATTATTATATTAGGTATGTTTCTAAATTGGTTTTGTCCATTCTAGTGTGAATAGACAATTAAAAGAAAAACTCTATAAACAGAGAGAACTCACTCCATTTCACACTTTTGCAACTCAAGAGAATGGCACGTACCAAGCAAACTGCAAGGAAAGACCGCATGGTCTATCCTAGCCATGTTCAAGGAACTCAATGCCCACCATGGTTGCAACCCCCTAGAGACCTTGAAGTGGTTCCCACACCACTTCTAGGCCTCTCTCACATGATGGAACATTGTTTGGGAGAAATCCATCATGAGAATATGAAGTGTCAAATAAACAAAAGGATTGGTCTCAAGGACAGTCAGATTCATACTCTGATGATGAGCCACTAGAGAGGAAACCCATCAAGGCAAGACCAAAACAAGTGGTGAGGAGAAAGGTTATATCAAAAAGTGATTCCGATGGAGAACCATCGACCAATGAAGAAAGCAACATTCAACCAACATGGAATCAAATGCACATTCCAACGAGCCATAGGGTAACAGATGGAGGCAAAACACTCCCACAGGGACAAGGCCAAATACCAATCGAGGAGGAAAGGGCGGAAATTCAACATGCACGTGAAGAAGAGAATGTGGCAGATGAAGCTAGACTCTCACATTGAGTACATCAAAGGAAAAAGAATTATCAATCACAATGTAGACCTCAATGACAACCTAATATACCTCCCAATGCAAGAGCTCCACAAAGATGATGGAGACACTATATAACAACTGCAGAGATATGGCACCATCAGAAATCAATTGAGCTTCTCATACCACAAAGAGCATTTACAAGAGTGGTAAATGAAGAAATACAAAGTTATTGTGCATGTTTACGAATACAAGGGATATCACTTGAGGCACTTCAAGAGGCAAAAAAGGCCTACCTCATCTCCATGCTTGAAGATTCTAACCTGTGTGCTATCCATGCCAAGAGAGTAATAATACAACCCAAAGATATTTAGCTAACAAGAAGAATTAGAGGAAATAACCCATGACCTCTGTATCTTGTAGCTTTCACAAAGCATATTTTGCAATGCATAATGTGGGACATGCATTGTTTACTTGTGGAGGTCAAATGATGTCTGAGTTAGACCTATGGCATAAAAGGCTAGGTCATTTTAATGAGAGCAATAAAAGAAATATCAAAGAATGATGTAGTGCTTGGATTGCCAAATGTTGAAGGTCAACACATGGTATACAGGTGTGAAGCTTTTCAATTAGGTAAAGCTCACAGAAGTTCATACAATAAACCAGGATACAAGTATTCAAATATGCTTGAGTTGGTTCATACAGATGTGTGGGGTCCTTCAAGGGACTATAGCATAAATGGATCCATATATTATGTATTGTTTGTTGATGATGCAACAAGATGGATTAAACTTTATGTAATCAAGGAAAAATCAAAAGTGTTCAAGACATTCAAGAATTATCATGCTTATGTAGAAAGGATTACAGGACAAAACCTCAAAAGGTTAAGATTAGATGGAGGGGGAGAATATTTTTCTAAAGAGTTTGATGATTATTTGTGGAATGCAGGTATAAAAAGAGAAGTAACTTGCAGGTACTCCCCTCAACAAAATGGAGTTGCAGAAAGAAGAAATCGAACTCTTGTAGAGTTTGCAAGATCAATGATGAAAGAGAAGAATTGTCCAAACTACTTATGGGCAGAAGCTATCAACGCTGCAACATACCTTGTGAATAGGTTACCCTGCAAAGCTTTGGATGGTAGAACACCTTATGAAGCAAGGTGGGGTAACAAACCTACTCTTGATCATTGTAAGGTATTTGGATGTTTGGCATATGCTTATGTGCCTTCTCAATTAAGACATAAGCTAGAACCCAAAGCAGAGAAGTATGTGTTTATTGGGTATGATGATAGACGGATGGATTACAAATTGTGGATTCCATCTACAAAGCAATTTCTTGTTACAAAAGATGTTACATTTAATGAGCAAAGCACATGGTACACAGGGTCAACAAATGATATGCAGATGTTGAAGAAATACAAAGGAAAGGGAAGATCAAAGTAAAGGTGTATGAAGAAGATATTGATGATGGTGATTGTAAAAGTAAATTGCAAGGCAATGATGAAGATAGGCCAAGATTTGATCCAGAATTAAATGTGGTTGAGACTTCAAGAAGTGTAGAGGTCAGAAGATCTTTGAGAGAAAGAAAAGAACCTATCAGGTATAGCTATGATACATCTTTCTTAACAACAAAATATTATGCTTATATTGTGAAGACAGAAGAAGATCCAATCACATATGAAGAAGCTAAAGGTAAACAAAATTGGGAGAAGGCAATGCAAGAAGAGTATGATGCTCTACTTGAGAATGAGACATGGGAATTGGTGCCAAGACCAAAGAATCAGAAGGTAATTGGATGTAAGTGGGTGTATAAGACAAAAAGGTTTGCAAATGGTGAGGTGTCTAGATACAAACCTAGACTTGTGGTTAAAGGTTATGCCCAAACTTGAGGGGTAGATTATGATGAAACCTTTAGTCCAATTGCTAAGATGACTACAATTAGAACTCTAATTGCTATTGCTGCTTGTAAAGGATGGAAACTATCACAATTAGATGTGAAGAATGCATTTCTGAATGGATATATTGCAGATGAAGTGCACATGGAGCAACTAGAGGGTTTCATGGATTCAATTGGGTCAGATTATGTGTGTAAGCTCAAGAGAGCTTTCTATGGTTTGAAGCAGGCCCGAAGGGCATGGAATTATTGGCTTGTTAAGTTCTTGAATGAATGTGGATATTAAGCTTCAAAAGCAGATAGTAGTTTGCTAGTGAAAGCAAGTGAAGATGGGTATATATACATGTGTATTTATGTTGATGATATTATTGTCACAGGTACACATGCTCAAGGAATTAATGAGCTTAACGAACAAATAGAGAAAGAGTTTAAGATAAGTGATTTGGGAAACTTGTCTTATTTCTTAGGAATGCAGATAGTGTATACTCAACATGGAATATATGTTACACAAGAGAGATATTTAAAGAAGCTTTTGGTCAAGTTCAACATGGAAGATTGCAAGCATTCAACCACACCATTGGAGGTAAATCATAAATTGAGCAGATATGGAGGAGAAGAGTTTAATGACATGAAGAAATATCAGAGTTTGTTAGGTAGTTTGATTTATGCTACCTTGACAAGACCAGACCTATCATATGCAATTGGTGTTCTATCATAATTTATGCATTGTCCAAAGAAAACTCATTGGATTGCAGCTCAAAGGGTACTCGATATATCAAGGGAACTCTCAGTGAAGGTTTGTATTACGGTTTTACTTTTGACACAATAATCAAAGTGTTTAGTGATGCAGATTGGGTAGGTAATTCTGATGATAGAAGGTCTACTCATGGTTATCTCTATTATATTGGAGATAAGTTACTTTCTTGGTGCTCAAAGAAGCAACATACAGTTGCTTTGTCATCCACAGAAGCTGAGTATAAAGGAATGGTAGAAGCTGCAAAAGAAGTGATATGGTTGATGATCTTATTGAAAAGTTTTGGAGTTGATTAGAGTACTCCAATTATTTTTGGAGACAACATGAGTTCATTGTATTTGGCAGCTAATCTTGTTTTTCATGCTAGGACAAAACACATAGAGATTCAGTATCATTTCTTAAGAGAAAAGGTACTTGACAAATAGATTGAAGTTGTGTTTACATCAACAAAAGAGCAAGTTGCAGATATTATGACAAAAATCTTAGATGGACCTAAGCTACAAAAGTTCAAAGAGATGGAAGGAATAAAGAAGAATGGTAATCGATGATTATGAAGAACTTGGAGCAAGTCAAGAACCAAAATGAAGCCAAAGAAGTCATTTGAGACAGTGAAGAGATCTCAGAAATATAGCTTGTATACATATGTATATTACAGATGAAAATTCTTGTACTATGAGTATAGATGATCATTAGAATGATAAGGAGTATGTAATACACGTATGTAATACACGTGGAATGAGTCTAGAAACATATGTATATAAGTCAATAATGAAAAGAAATAGAAGAGAGAGTCATTAGAAGCCAAGTGTTCATGAGATAGATGTGTAGAGAGTTATCTTTCTGAGTTAGCATCGAGTCTTTCTCTGATTTCTCTCAGCTTGATCATGTGGATGAGGAAATCTTTTGTACACATCTAATCTAAAAGATAATAAAGCTATGTTCAAAGTCTCATGGTCTAATTCCTTTAAGGTTGTGTGTATGAGGAACATGTATATGTAAAGTCTACAGGTAGACCTCTCAGAGTCGCACACTTTTTCGTGTCAATGTTTTGCTTGGATCTCAGTGCACAGTGTAAATTTTTTGATGACTGAGCATTCAAAATCTAAGTTAGAAGGTAAGGAAGCTATGGCTAAAAGCATTTAGCAAAATGGGACTTGTGCTGTGAGAAATCAATCTTAGCAGTCGACTTTGTCAAAGTCGCTTGTTCAAGAAGATAGTTTCTAACATACTTTTGATCTTAATGATCAAAACAGATTTTTAATGACTCTTTTGAAGATCTAATGGATGATATGATTGCAAAAAGGTAGCAAGGAGGTATGTATATCATCATATTGAAGTAATTTGAAGATATGTGCAGGTAATGAAGTTAAATTCTGAAGCAGACTTCTTGAAGAAGAAAAGTTTTCACTCTGAGAAGTGATAGTTAATGATTTGGTAAATCAAGGTAACATTTGTGTAAAGTTTGGTCTATAATTGATATAAAGGTGCTCTTAAATCAGTATAGATCAAGAATTTGGAGATTTAGAGGTCTCCAACACAATTGGTATCATAGTAGGTCACCGCTTCATCTAGGGCATCACGGCACCTGTCCGATTGCAGTCTCAGAATCGCACGAATTTTGGTGAACATACTAAGCATGTTTTCAAGATCAAAATTGCTTTACTCTGTGGTGCGGAAATCGTGATCTAAGCTCGTTTCAACCTCCGAATGCACTATCGCAATGCTTGTGTAGGCTATTTCATGCCAAAGGTATATACTAGTTTCGGTTCATGAGTATACGCATTTCGAAGTCTACTACAGGTTTAGGAAAATTCATCTGGGCAGTTCTGTTCAAATTTTTGAGATACAATCAATTTTTTGCATCAAGGTATTTTAGTCACCGGCCATGGCTGAAAGTAGTGATGTATTTCGTATGTTGGCTGTTGAGGATAAATTGGATGGTACCAACTACCCGTTGTGGGCTTATATGATACGACATGTATTAGTTGCAAAAGGACTATGGAACATTGTGCAAGGTGTTGAAAAACATCTATCACACATTACAATTGCAGGTACTGAAGTTGATGCAGCAGGTATCAAAGATGATGATATTCTACATATTCTTGTTCATGTTGTGATTTCTGCTACACCTACTGCAAAGCGAATTTTTTGGGATGGCAGAGATGCCCAGACACATGCATTGATAGCTTTGTCTGTCAAATGTGCCATTATTACTCACATTTGCTCTTGTAGAATAGCTAAGGATGCTTGGGATACACTTACCACATTGTACCAAGCTATGAATGAGGCTCGTGTTGCTTACCTCCAAAAATAGTTGGAGAGTGAGCACATGAATGAAGGTGATTCTATGGAAATTTTTCTAACAAAGATCAAAGACTTGAAGGAACAATTGATTTCATCTAATGAGGTTATACCAGATAGCTCACTTGTGCAGACCGTTGTGAACGGTCTTCTTCATTCATATCAGAGTTTTTCTTCTACTCTTTGGTTGATGATGAAAGGCAATCCAAATGCCTTGTCATTTGAGGAGTTAGTCTCTGTTCTGTTGCAAGAAGATCAGTCCAGGCAGAAGAGGTCCATTATGCGTGATGCAGATCAACCTTTCCTTGCTAGTTAGAAGGGCAAAGGAAAATGGAGCTCTTCAACTAGTAAGCAAAAATCTACTACTTCTGCACAATCAAAGAGGGAAGACAAAGATGAAAAGAAATCAGAAAAGCAGAAATTGTTTTGCAAGTACTGTAAAAGAAATTATCATATCATAAAGAACTATCCAAAACTGGCTGCTAAAGAGGCAAAGAAGAAAGAGACTAGAATGGTTGTTGCAGAGGCCTCTACACCAAAAACAGAGTTTACTAATCTTGTTTAGGAAGAAGAATGGGTGTTTACTACTGTTTGCAGTTTTGACTCATCTTCTCATGAGTAGTGCATGTTTGTAGTAGACTCAGATGTTTGGTACTTTGACAATGGGGTGACCAAACATATTACCCTGCAGCCAATTTCTTCTCTTCACTCAAGCCTGCCCCTACATGGAATACTATTACATGCGCCAACAACTCCTCTTATCCTGTTATGGGAGTTGGTAAGATCATTTTGACTACTGTTGTTGGTAGTTCTTTCACTTTGTTAGATGCTTTGTTTGTGCCAGGGATCAAGAAAAATATGTTATCAGTTTTTGCATTAGCCAAGTTTGGCTTGGTTGTGAAATTTGTTGATGACAGGTGTACAGTTCATGATATGAAATGACAACGTGATTATTGCTTCTGGCATTTTATGTCGTGGGTTGTATAAGCTCATAGACTATGAAAGATTTGTAAATGATTTGGCATGTGCAGTAAATGATTCTCAGTCCATGTTAGATGCAAAGCTTTGGCATGCACGCTTTGGTCATCTGAATTTTTGTAGTTTGCTACACCTGAAAAAATATGAAATGGTGTCCTCTTTGCCCAAACTTGAGACACCCCGAAAACATAATTGTGAAGGCTATATTTTGGGCAAAATGCAGCATTCCTCCTTTCCAAAATATGGTTCAGTTTGGGCTACTCAGAAATTGTAGCTTGTACATAGTGATGTCTGTGGTCCTATGCAGATACCTTCTTTTGGAAATTATCTTTACTTCATGACTTTCATTGGTGATTTTTCCAGGCATGCATGGGTATATATTGAAGGCAACGTCCGAAGTGTTCATGTGCTTCAAATAGTTTTTGTTTTTGGTTGAAAATCCGTCAGCATGTAAAATGGGCACCCTCCATTCTCATCAAGGGGGGAATATATGTCTTCTGATTTTAATGCATTTCTGTTTGAATGTGGGATAAAACACCAGTGTACAATGCCATATAAACCTCAACAGAATGGAGTTGCTGAACAAAAGAATAGGTCACTCATGGAGATGGCGAGGTGTATGGTCAAGAGTCAGGCTTTACCACATAGTTTCTGGCTTGAGGCTGTCATGTGTGCAGCATATGTACTTAACAGATGTCCCACTAAAGCGCTGCAGTCTATCACTCCATATCAGGCTTGGCATGATTGCAAGCCATTTGTTGCTCATCTACGTGTTTTTGGTTGTTTGGCATGTGCATTGGTGCCTAAAAAACATCACAAAAAATTGGATGATAAAGCAGTAAAATGTATTTTTGTTGGTTCTCAAAGTAAAGGCTATCATTTGTATCATTCATAGACTAAACACATTCTGGTTAGCCGTCATTTTGTTTTTATGGAAGATGCTATTTAGCCATTGCTCTCATGTACTAAGGAGACACCTATTAGCTCCAAAAACATGTATGATACTTTCCTGCCTCTTTTTACAAGTGGACAGTCTAGTGCTAGGCCTAATGAGGAAACTTCTGAGCCATTGTAGGTTTCATGTGATGATATAGATCATCCCATTTCTAATGCAGATTTACATGATGCACTTGTTGATGAGAGAGCTGATATCGAGGAGGCAAAAACCTCTGTCATGGCTGCAGCTAGTCTCTATGACGAGACTGAGCCTACTTCATTTAATGAAGCACAAAATTCAGAAATTGGATTGCTGCTATGCAATCTGAATATGATGCTATAATGAAGAATGGTACATGGTCTTTATGTGAATTGTCTCCTGGCAAGAAGGCCAGTGGCACTAAGTGGGTATGCAAGATAAAGCGTAAACCTGATGGTACAGTTGATAGGTATGAGGTTAGGCTTGTTGCAAAGGGTTATGCATAGGAAAGAGGCATTGATTTTGATGAAACCTATGCTCCTACTTGTTGAATGACTACTGTTCGTAGTGTATGTGCACTTGTAGCCCAATGTACATCAGTTGGACATTAAAACAACATTTTTGAATGGTGACTTGCATGAAGAAGTGTATGTTTTTCAAGCCCGTGGCTTTGTGCAGAAAGGGCCTGAAAACCAGGTGTGCACGTTAAGGAAGGTATTATATGGTTTAAAGCAAGCACCACATGCTTGGTATGAGAATATACATGCCTATCTGATTGCACATGGTTTTGAGAACAGTCCAATTGAGAGCAGCTTATATGTTATGTGTGCTAATGATGTGCTTCTGATCATTGTGGTCTATGTTGATGACATGCTGCTCACTAGTCCTATTGAGAAACATATTTCCGATTTTAAGGCTGATTTGCATGCGTCATTTGAGATGTCTGATTTGGGGCATTTGCATCACTATTTGGGCATTCAATTTATGCAATTTGATGGTGGAATGGCTTTCTATCAAACAAAATATATTGATACATTATTGCAACATTTTGGCCTTGAAGATTGTAAACCTATTGGCACTCCTACTCAGCTACTTGGGTTGTTTTATCCCAAGAGGGGATCACTACTGCCAGATTTGCATGCTTTTTTTTACTCTGGTTGGGCTGGTTGCTATGACACTCATGTGTCCACTAGTGGCTTTTGCTTCATGCTTGGTAGCTCATGTATATCTTAGTTGAGCAAGAAGCAGCCTACTATGGCCACTTCTAGCTGTGAGGTTGAGTATAGGGCAGCTTTCACAACGATTGTTGAGTGTGTGTGGCTCAGATGCCTTATGGCTGATTTGGGTGATGGTCAGTCTTTTGCCATCACCATCTTCACTAATGGTGAGAGCGCATTGGCAGTTGCAAGGAACCATGTGTTCCATGCTTGCACTAAGCACATTGAGGTGCATTATCATTATGTCAGGGAGACGTTCTCTGTTGGAGAGACCAGCTTGGCATATGTGCCCACTCAGGAGAACATTGCAAACCTTTTCACGGCGGCTCTGCCTAGGGAGAAGTTTGAAGCTTTCCGCAAAGCTTTGGGCTTACTTCCTTTTATGGAGTGATTTCCACATAGCTTGGCACTTCCTTATACATGAGTGCGAGCTACTTGTTCACCGCATCAATCCTAGGGGGATTTGTTGATATATTTAGGTAGTGATGTGTGTGAACACTCTAGGACCATCAGGGCACTTTTTTCCCTCTTTAGGAGGTTTCTTCCCCGGGCTTGTATATATGCCTATAGCCCTAATGGGCTACTTATCTTTGTACATTCTAGTGGTAATACATTCAGTATTGTGTGTTGTGCTCCAAGCTTCTTCTTCTTCCTTGTGTTGTTCACGTGCTTCCACAGATGTCTAACTCCAACACCAATGTGTCAAAAGCAGGCTCTAAAAAGAAAGTACCAGAGATACTTCTAGAAAAAATAGGAGACATGAGTGAAGGTGAAGAAGGTAATACTTACCTTCCAATCACCTACCAAGGTTACACAACCAAAGAGATCTTAGATTCAGGTGCTAGTGTTGCAATTGCGACCACCTCCGTGTGAAAGCAATGGGGCAAACCCGCATTAAGACCAACTAGAATGAAGCTTCAAATGGCTGACGGCCATATTGAAAGACCTCTAGGATTTCTTGAAGGGATAACTCTAACCACTTGTGGTGTAGAGTTTGAACACACCTTTTCTATATGTGACTTTGAATAAAATTATGTCTATGAGATGATCTTAGGAAGACCTTTCCTATGACAACTGCAAATAGTACATGATTGGGGAGCCAATGCCTTGTACTTACAGCACTTAGGGGTCACCACCAAGGCCAATCTAAAGGATTATACCTTCAAAGATGTACCACCACTACAGTGGAATCCTATCCACAAAGCAAAAGAAGATTCTATCTTTGTGCATTCTGAAAGTTCACTTGCTCCATCCTAGATGCATGAAGATACTCATTTGTGGATGTGCAAGGTTGCAGAGGAGGAGGAAAAACACCTAAAAGTGAGAGAAGAAGGAACTTCTCAAGGAGAAAGACTAGTTATAGACCGAGCCTAACACTGATGATCTTTCTAGGTGAGCAATTTGGGCCTCATGGTTGGGCAGAAATCTTAGCCACCATGGACATTGCTTTCAATGGAGAACAATGGACACCTCATTATGATGAGGAGGGTTATGATATTTCAGTGCTCATGTGTCAGCCCGTGCTAGAAGAATGTGACCCTAGTGACTTCATAGAAGAAGAAGAGAAGAATGACGATCTAGATTCCATTGTGATGGATAGTTGCTTTAATTCAAAGGAGCACTATCTAGAAGATGTAGGAGTGTTTACCGAGAAAAGAAGAAGAACCTCTTGCAAGGATCAAAACGGTAAATTATGTTGAAGATAAATGTACAAGCTCATTTTCATATGAGCCATGCTTGGATAAATTTACCAAATATAAAGATAAAGGAAAAGTAGAGGAAAAAAAGGAAAAAATAAGAAAAGAAAAAGTCTAGTCAAAACTTAATGATGAGTAAGAGATACAATATCTTGCCTTGTAGTTAGTAGCATGTAGTGGAGAAAGTGGTGAGTTAAGAAGGAGGCACAAACTTCTTCACATGCTCATTGGTTATAAAAGTGAAGTGGGAGCACATTCAAAAGAAAGAGAGAAAGAGGCAAGAGCTCCCAGTAGTCGGATCTAGCCATTTTGTCATTTTGGTTTTCCCTTAGACTCCTTCCAGCCGCACGTCAGTTTGTACACAGCTCTGTTGCAGAGCTCATATCTCAGTGCATATGTAACCATTTTGTGTGTTTAAACATTCATTGGTAAGCTTATCTTGTGTACTTTTTGCATATCAAATATCTCTTTGAAAGCTTATGTAATTTGTGAGATATCGGTGAAAGAGTGAAGTCTAGTTTTTCAGTATACCTGTGTAGATAGGTAGTCTATTTTGGTCGGTTCAGTTTCCTAACCAAAACATATCCAAATTGTGTAATTTTTGTCTTCTTGGAAAGCCCTTGGCATCTACTTTTACTCTCTCAAATATCTTATTCAGATCATTCATATTTTGTGAGATATCTTTTAGAGATTAAAGTCCAGTTTTATAGTGTACTTATGTATGCAGGTGGTCTATCTTGATGAGTTGCGTTTCCTGATCAAAACGCATCCAAATTACTTGATTTTTAGCTTGTTGGAGAGCTATTTGTGTCTACTGTCTTTGTACCAAATATCTTTCTCAAACAATATATATTCAGAGAGCTATCAGTCCGAGAGTGAAGCTCAGTTCTTCAGCATACCTATGTGGACAGGTAGTTCATCTTTGACAGTTGTGTTTCCTAATCAAAACTTGTCCAAATTAAGTCATTTATAGCTTGTTAGAAAGCTCTCTTTGTCTACTTTGATTGAATGAAGCATCAAGTCCATTTGAGTTTTGTGTTGAGAGCAGCAAGCTTTCTAAGGTGCAGATGTTTGTCCAAGTGCTGAACATACAAGGGTGGTTCACTACACATTTCCGTTGCGCATAGGAGAACTCATTCTCCACAGTTGGTATCAGAGCAAACTTGGTGCTGAAGCTTTATCAGCAGAGCTGGAGTTGAAGCAAAGCAAAAGAGGAGCTACGAAACAAGAGGGAGCTTCACAAACACAAGAGCAAAGGACTATAAGTATTTGAGGTAACTCTCAAAGTCTTTGATACTCTTCAATGGCTGACTTGGGTCAACAAGTAGAGAAGTTGGATAAGGATAACTATCCCGTGTGGAGGTTTAGAATGACCAACTACCTAATGGGCAAAGGCTTATGGGGTATTGTGAGCGGCGATGATGCTCAACCTGAAATCAATCAAGCTATGGCCACCGAAGTCCAAAGGAGGCAAGCAAAAGAATGGGAAGAGAGGAATAGGAGAGTCATGTTCCTCATTTTGCAAGTCATTACTAATGCCATGGTAGGTCATATTCAACATCTAGAGAAAGCTAAGGATGCTTGGGAAGCTCTTGAAAGGATGTATTCAACAAATACCAAAGCTAGGAAACTTCAACTCAAGAATGAGTTGAACACAATCAAGAAAAGTTCGAGTCAATCCATAGCTGAATATACTTTGAAGGTTAAGGAGCTAAGCGATGCTTTAGCTTCTATTGGCACAACAGTTGAAGACAAAGATCTTGTGTGTTATACTCTCAATGGCTTGAGAGAAGATGAAAGATGGAAGCCTTTTATAACTTCCATTAACTTGAAAGATGTATATCCAGGTTTTGAACAACTAATCCCTCATCTTGTCACATAAGAGCTTAGCTTCGGTGGTCCCAAAGGAAAGGACAGCCATAACCAAATGTTATATGCATGTCGAGGCAAAGGAAGAAACTCAAGAGGAGGCTCAAGAGGAAAAGGAAGAGGTCACAACCACTCCAACTACAATCAAAACAATTCAGAAGACAAAAAGGATGCATCAAATGCCAACACACAAGGAAGAGGTCGAGGTAGAAGTAGAGGAAGAGGCCGCAGCTCCTACAATTCTCATAAAGTTATAACATGCTAACATTGTTGTAAAGTAGGAAACTATGCTAGTGATTGTTGGCTGAAGAATGGAAGACCAAATGGAGGCAATCAAAGAACCAAAGCAACTATGCAAGCACCTCAAGTGAAGGAAGCAAGGACACACTACTTGCAATGAGACATGAGTATAGAAGCTCTTGTGAAGATGACAAGAAATGGTACATTGATTCAGGTTGTAGTAACCATATGTCATGCCAAGGAAGTTTGTTCACTAATCTACAGGTACCAAGTGGAAAAGGATGTGTTGAAACGGGTGATGATACTCAACACATGATTGAACATATTGGAGATATAAGGCTTGGAGATACAAGTAGAGCAAAGGTACTATCTAATGTTCTTCATGGTCCTACAATTTCAAAGAACTTGATTTCAGTAGGACAAATGGTAGAGAAGGGTTATCATGTCATATTCAATGAGAATGGGTGCTTCATAAAGAATCCAAAGGAAGGCTTCAAGGTCATTGCTTGAGGTAGAAGAGAAGGAAGGATGTTCACTTTGGATGTCCAACATCCACATGGAAAGGTCATGTACATTCAATGTGGGAACAAGAAGATTTCAGAGCTGGACTTATGGCACAAAAGAATAGGACACATCAACATTCCAAAGCTGAAGGACATGAGAAAACATGAAGTGGTAAGAGGTCTTCCAAAATTTAATACCATTGGACTACATGAGTTATGTGAAGCTTGTCAACTAGGAAAGCAAACGAGGCAGCCATTCAAGAGGAGCAATTATGTGGCTCCAAATGTCTTGGACTTGATACATACGGATGTATGGGGACCACCCCAAGAGGCATCAATGGCGGGTAATAGATTTTTTGTCACCTTCATTGATGATCACTCAAGAAAGGTATGGCTGTTTTGTATAAAGCAAAAATCAGAGGTGTTTTCTATATTCAAAAGATTCAAAGTTGAAGTTGAAAAGGAAACAGGAAGGTCTATCAAAACCTTAAGGTCCGATGGTGGAGGAGAATACTTCTCCAAAGAATTTTCAGATTTTCTACAAGAGAATGGAATCAAAAGGTAGTTCACTTGTAGGTACACACCACAACAAAATGGAGTAGTTGAGAGGAAAAATAGGCAAATTGCTGAAATTGCAAGATGCATGCTCAACGAGATGAAAGTACCATTGTACTATTGGGCTGAAGCTACCACAACCGCCATTTACTTGATGAATAGGTGCACAACATCGGGAATACATCACTTGACTCCAGAAGAGGTATATTCCGATAAGAAACCTGATCTTACACACCTCAAAGTGTTTGGATGTGTTTGCTTTGATCACATTCCACAAGAAGTTAGAACAAAGATGGAACCAAGATCAGAAAAATGCATTTTCATCGGCTACTCGACGGAGCAAAAAGGATACAAGTGTTACAACCCTAG
Source organism: Ceratopteris richardii (assembly GCA_020310875.1). NCBI lineage: Eukaryota > Viridiplantae > Streptophyta > Polypodiopsida > Polypodiales > Pteridaceae > Ceratopteris > Ceratopteris richardii. Next base: position 92,114,886 of record CM035407.1, on the reverse strand, counting down.
AACAAAGGAATTAAGAGTCTCGCGAGATGTGGTCTTTGATGAACTAAGACCATGGTATGAAGATAAAGGAAAGGAAAAGATTCTTGAAGAAGATTGTGATGATTATGCAGGAACAAATCAAAGAGAAGTTCAACAATCAAGCACAAAGGCTTCAGGTCCAGAGGCATATACATCAAATGAAGAATGTTCAACATGGAGGAGGAGCCATTCTTTGTCTCCAAATTCAGCTCATAGTAGAGCCAAAGATGCAAGTGCTACTCCAAACAGTGAGGTAGATGCAAGTGAAGAAGAATATGAAGAGGTAATCACTCCGATGGTAAAGCTAAATAGGTTAAAGAAGCAACTTTCTAAAGGCAATGAAAGAAGATCTTCAAGGACAAGGTATCCAACTCAAAGGTTGAGTTATGATAGTTTTGTGGTGACACATTTTGCATACATGATGCAGGTTATCAAAGACAAAGAGCCTGAGACATATGAAGAAGCTTGCACACAAAAGGAATGGAAGCAAGCTATGAAAGAGGAGATCAAAGCTCTCAAAGATAATCACACATGGGAGCTAGTGCCAAAGAAAGAAGGTATGAAGATTGTTCCAAAAAAATGGGTGTTTAAAGTAAAGAGGAATGCTGATGGTTCACTAGCTAGATATAAACCTAGATTAGTTGCCAAAGGATTTAAACAAACACAAGGCATAGATTATGATGAAGTTTTCAGCCCCGTTGCAAAGATGGGAACTATCAGAACCTTAATAGCAATTGGTGCTTCAAGGAGATGGCCATTATATCAACTCGACATCAAAAATGCCTTTCTCAATGGAGAATTACAAGAAGAGGTATACATGAGTCAACCGGTTGGATTTGAAGATGAAAACCATCCAGATTTTGTTTGGAGGTTGAAGAAGGCACTTTATGGCTTGAAGCAAGCACCAAGAGCATGGAATCAGAGATTGGTAGAGTATCTAACTAAGTGTGGATACAACCCAAGTAGTGCAGATCCTTCGTTGTACATGAAGAAGGAAGAAAATAGAGAGGTATATATTTGCATATATGTCGATGACCTCATCATAACAAGAAACGATGTTACAGGGATTAAAGATATCAAAAGGAAGCTTGGTAAGGAGTTTAAAATTTTAGATCTTGGAGAGCTGAAATATTTTTTAGGAATTGAAGTTGTTTATGGAAAGAGTGGCATCTACTTGATGCAAAGGAAGTACCTGTTGGATGTTCTTTTCAGATTTGGAATGAGTGAATGCAAACCACTCACTCAACCCATGGACACAAATACAAAGATTTGTTCAAATGATGGAGAGCCATTGGAAGATGTAACGACATACAGAAGCATTGTAGGATCATTGATCTATGCAAACATTACAAGACCTAATTTGTCTTATGTTTTTGGTGTACTTTCTCAGTTTATGCAAGCCCCAACAAGTGAACACTTAAATTCAGCCAAGAGAGTGTTGAGATACATAAAGCATACAGTTAATCATGCTTTTTTTTACAAGTTTGATGAAGAATTGCAGGTCAAAGGCTTTAGGGATGCTGATTGAGCAGGCTCAAAGGAAGATAGAAGATCAACCTCAGGTTATGTGTTCATGATAGGAAGCAAACCTATCATGTGGAGCTCAAAGAAACAACCTACTGTTGCACTTTCATCTATGGAGGCTGAATACAGAGGATTAGCATTTGCCACATGTGAAGCAATGTGGATTAAAAAGCTTTTGGCTGATCTTGGAGTGCAAGTTGGAACCATCCCTATATACGGTGATAACATGTCAAGTATCTACTTGGCAAGAAATCCTATGTTTCATGCAAGGAGCAAGCACATAGAGGTTCACTACCATTATGTAAGGGAGAAGGTGCTGAGCAAAGATGTGGAGATAAAGTTCATTAGAACCAAAGAGCAGGTTGCAGATATTTTTACAAAGTTCTTGGATGCTCTTAAACTGAAAGGCTTCAAAGATGTGATAAATTTGCAGGACATGGATGAAGATAACTCCCAAATGAGCTTGAGGGGGAGTGTTGAAGATAAATGTACAAGCTCATTTTCATATGAGCCATGCTTGGATAAATTTACCAAATATAAAGATAAAGGAAAAGTAGAGGAAAAAAAGGAAAAAATAAGAAAAGAAAAAGTCTAGTCAAAACTTCATGATGAGTAAGAGATACAATATCTTGCCTTGTAGTTAGTAGCATGTAGTGGAGAAAGTGGTGAGTTAAGAAAGAGGCACAAACTTCTTCACATGCTCATTGGTTATAAAAGTGAAGTGGGAGCACATTCAAAAGAAAGAGAGAAAGAGGCAAGAGCTCCCAGTAGTTGGATCTAGCCATTTTGTCATTTTGGTTTTCCCTTAGACTCCTTCCAGCCGCACGTCAGTTTGTACATAGCTCTGTTGTAGAGCTCATATCTCAGTGCATACGTAACCATTTTGTGCATTTAAACATTCATTGGTAAACTTATCTTGTGTAATTTCTGCATATCAAATATCTCTTTGAAAGCTTATGTAGTTTGTGAGATATCAGTGAAAGAGTGAAGTCCAGTTTTTCAGTATACCTGTGTAGATAGGTAGTCTATTTTGGTCGGTTCAGTTTCCTAACCAAAACATATCCAAATTGCATGATTTTTGTCTTGTTGGAAAGCCCTTGGCATCTACTTTCACGGTCGCAAATATCTCATTAGATCATTCATACTCTGTGAGATATCTGTCAGAGAGTAAAGTCCAGTTTTATAGTGTACTTATGTGTGCAGGTGGTCTATCTTGATGAGTTGAGTTTCCTGATCAAAACTCATCCAAATTACTTGATTTTTAGCTTCTTGGAAAGCTATTTGTGTCTACTTTCTCTGTACCAATTATCGTTCTCAAAGGATATATATTCAAAGAGCTATCAGTCCGAGAGTGAAGCTCTATTCTTCAGCATACTTGTGTGGACAAGTAGTTCATCTTTGACAGTTGTGTTTCCTAATCAAAACTTCTCCAAATTAAGTCATTTATAGCTTGTTAGAAATCTCTCTTTGTCTATTTTGATTGACTAAAGCATCAAGTCCATTTGAGTTTTGTATTGAGAGCAACAAGCTTTCTAAGGTGCAGATGTTTGTCCAAGTGCTGGACATACAAGGGTGGTTCACTACACATTTCCGTTGTGCATAGGAGAACTCATTCTCCACAAATTCAAAGGATGGAAGTGAAGGAGGTCAAAAGAAAAAGAAAAGAAGAGTAGCAAAACATGAAGAGGAGGAATTATTGTTTGAAGTACCAGAAAACTTCAAGAAATATGCAATTGATGATCGAAAACTTTTGGTAAGAATGCCTAAGAGAGGGGCCACCATAGGAGAAGCATATGATAATAAAGAAAAAACCAAAAAAATTGTAGTAAACATTGAGGAGAATGAGGACCGATGTACGTACATAGGAGAAGACCTAAGTGTAGAAGAAGAAGCAGAGCTTGTAGCCTTATTAAGGGAATATAGGGACGTGTTTGCATGGCACTATAGATACTTGAAGGGAGTAGATCCAAAAATATGCTCTCATACGATCCTCATATAGTTGATGCCAAGCCCACCAAACAGAAGCCCTACACATATAATGACACTTATGGAGCCAAAATCAAAGAAGAAATTGACAGACTGATTGAAGCTGGATTTATCTATGAGATTGAGCATAGTGAATGGGTGTCCCCCATTGTAGTGGTGCCCAAGAAGAACGAAAAGCTACATGTGTGTATTAACCTTAAAAAAGCTAATGCCGCTATGATTAGAGATAACTATCCCCTTCAATCATTGAGCATTTATTGGAACGTGTTGTAGGCAAGGAAGTTTATAACTTCCTTGATGGATTTTCAAGTTACAACCAAGCATCCATTGCCCCAGTAGATCAACACAAAACAGCTTTTTCCATAGAGTGGGGAATCTTTGCATTTTGTGTGATGCCATTTGGTCTCACCAATGCACTTGCAACATTCCAAAGGCTCATATGTCATGTCTCCAAAGAGTTAGAAGTATATGTGGATGATTTATGTGCTCATTCCCAACAAAGAAAATACCACATCCGTGAGCTCCGACAAATTTTCAACAAGTGTAGAGAATATCCAGTGTGTCTGAACCTAGAGAAGTGTGTGTGTTCATGGTACGACAAGGTAAAATCTTAGGTCATATTGTTTCTAAGAACGGAATATCTACATTGAGGATAAAGTAAGAGCCTGTCATCCACATGTATTGTAGCGAAACCTCTTTATGCTTTGTTGACAAACTTTGAGTGGAATGATGAATGTGAAAATCCCTTCAATGAATTGAAGAGACATTTGTGCACAACAACAATACTGACCACTGTTGATTGGAATAAACCATTCCATGTCCATGTTTAAATGATTATCTAGTCAATCTTTTTTATGATCCAATTTTTTTTTGAGAGTTCTATGCATGATTCTTTTACTTATAGGTATTATTTTTACATTTAAATGGGTCCCATTCACTTGAAAATATTGAAACTACTATAAAAGCAAGTCTGATTCTCTCATTTCTCACTTTTGTAATCAAGAAGAGCTAGAATCACTCCAAGAGCATGCACCCCATAGTAATCACACTACCCTTATGTGCAATGGCTGCCTCAACCTCTCCTACCCCCCTATCCAAACATCCTCAAGAAATCTTCAATGAGTTCTTGGGATCAACTCACTACAAAGGTCAAACACACTTGTATAACCTTGTCTCTAGAGTCCCTAATCTGGACAAGACAATTCAACTCAACTTTGATGTGCTCAAGGAAATCAGGAAATCATAGAGTTCCTTGAGTACTACATCTTGCACTTTTCCATAGATATCCCACCTTATGAGGGTAAGTGCCCATGTGACATTTGTTACACTTATGTGTTCCTCGTGTAGCTTTGATGTGAACCTTTGCCCTATACATGGGCACTTTTTACTCTAGTGCTGGCTAGAGGTTTTTTCCCCATGTTACCACATACTTGATACTCTCATATGTGGTGGTACTTTGTACTTAGGGATATTATTCAGCTCTTACTTCAGTTCAGTTCATCGATCAATAGAGAGAGCTATTCCAGCCATCGTCTTCTCCGTGTGTCTTGCTGCGTTTGTGCTCCTTGTGTGTGCTTCTTGTGTGTCTCTCGCACTTCTACACACACCCAATAGTGGTATCAGAGCAGGTTCAGCTCCTTCTCAAGTTTCGGTTTTTCGCGTCGCGGCGCGCATGCACTTTAACAGTGCAAATCGACTTTGGAGCATAGAACTATGAATTTCAGCAGCCCGAAAACATTTCCACCAGGTGCACTAGAGTTTTACCCCCATTTCGAAGCCATTCGTGCAGTCAGAATCGCCATCAGAGTGACGGTTTGTGAGCTGAAATTTCATCACTCATTTCAGTTTTCGTCGAAGTGAAGATTTTGTCACATTCTTGTTCCTTAGTGAAATGGAAGGCAGCAATGACTGGCTTGGCATGCTTCAAGCTGAAGATAAGCTTGATGGGACCAATTATCCGATGTGGTCTTACATGATGAAGCATGTTCTTGTCCATTGACGAACACAATTATTGTGAGTCAAGATGTGGTATTTGCTGAAAATTCAGTTTTCCCTCTACTTGAATGCAAAAAACTGCCAACAGTTAGCTCACAAGATGTGTTCGATACACTCATGCCTTTGTTCCAAAATGGTGCGCTTGACTATGGCCATGTAGACCAACCAACTGAGGTTCAAAGGGCTGAAAAATTCTAGCCAAATAGAGCTGAAATTGCAGAGAATTTCCAGTCAAACATGGCTGAAAAAAATCAGCCAAAAATTGTCAAAACTGTTGAAAATTTCCAGCCACATATGGCTGAACATTTGCGTCAAAATATGGCTGAAACTGAGCATGAAATTCAGCCCACGCATGATGTACATATTGAAGATGTATTACATAATGAACGCATGTCTATCAAGAGTGCATAATCTATGCCAAAGTGGCTGAAACAAACTTTGCAGGACAACAAATTGAGTGCACCTTTACTTGGTAGAACAAGATCAAGCTCTCACCATGCAACAAGTAATTTTGTGGATTATTCTTATTGCTACAACATGTAATGAAGAGCCACTTTCTTTTGAAGATGCATGTGACGATCCACAATGGATGAGTGCTATGCAATCAGAAATGGATTCCATACATAGGAATGGTACTTGGGAGTTATGTGAATTGCCAAAAGGAAAGAATGCCATTGGTACAAAGTGGGTTTACAAGATTAAGAGAAAATCTGATGGTAGCATTGATCGCTACAAAGCTAGATTGGTTGCCAAAGGATATGCACAACAATATGGCATTGACTATGAGGAAACTTTTGTACCTACTTCACGCATGACTACCATTCGTACCGTGGTTGCATTGGCTGCCCATCGAGGTTGGAAAGTGCATCAATTGGACATAAAAACAGCCTTCTTGAATGGAGATTTGCAAGAAGAGGTCTATGTGAAGCAACCTCCTGGATTTGCTATGAAAGGGAAAGAGCATATGGTTTGTCGCTTGCATAAAGCCTTGTATGGTCTCAAGCAAGCTCCACGTGCATGGTATGACAAAATACATAAGCACTTTATTGCTCTTGGCTTCACATGTAGTCCGATTGAAAGCGCACTCTATGTACGCAAAAATGGGGCTAATCTTATAGTGCTTGTTCTTTATGTTGATGACATACTCTTCACTGGGTCATGTGATGCAAAACTTGACATTCTTATGGCTGATTTGCAGCATACTTTTGATGTCACTTATCTTGGTCTTTTGAGCTACTATCTTGGCATCCAGTTTGTATCCGTTGAGGGGGGAATTGTTATGCATCAAGCAAAGTATGTTGAGAAACTACTTCAGCATTTTGACTTTGAGGATTGCAAGCCAATTTCCACACCAGTTGAGACAGGATTTAGATTCTCAGTTGAGGATTCCAGGGATGCATTTGACAATTCTCTTTATCAGCAGGCTGTGGGATGTCTTATATATGCATGCAACACAAGGCCGGATATACAATATGCAGTTTCCCAGTTGAGTCGATTCATGCATAGCCCTGGCACTAAGCATTGGCAAGCGGTGAAACGTGTGTTTAGATATCTTCGAGGCACTTTGAGCTTAAGTCTCTTTTATGGCAGAGATGTTCAACCATGCTTGCACGCTTTTACAGATAGTGATTGGGCTGGTTGTTATGATACTCGTAGTGGTAATTGCTTTTTCCTTGGAGACTCATGCATATCTTGGTTGAGTAAGAAGCAACCTACAATGGCGACATCGAGTTGTGAAGCTGAGTAGAGGGCAATTTTCACAGCTACAGTGGAGTGTATATGGCTGAGACGCCTATTGATGGATCTTTGCATGGAGATTGATGCTGCTATGCATATTCTCATAGATAGTCAGAGTGCTTTGGCTGTTGCACGAAACCCAGTGTTTCATGCACGGACCAAACAATATTGAGGTGCATTATCACTATGTGAGAGAGCGCCTTCATGCAGGAGATATTGATTTGGTATATGTGCCTACACAAGATAATGTGGCAGACAAATTCACCAAAGCTCTTCCACGGGAAAAGTTTGAAGCTTTTCGCAAAGCTTTAGGCTTATTACCTTGTGGGGGCTGATCTGTCACTCCCTGTATGTGTTCACATCATTTGCTCCAGGGGGGTTTGTTACACTTATGTGTTCCTTGTGTAGCTTTGATGTGAACCTTTTCCCTATACATGGGCACTTTTTACTCTAGTGCTGGCTAGAGGTTTTTTCCCCATGTTACCACATACTTGATACCCTCATATGTGGTGGTACTTTGTACTTAGGGATATTATTCAGCTCTTACTTCAGTTCAGTTCATCGATCAATAGAGAGAGCTATTCCAGCCATCGTCTTCTCCATGTGTCTTGCTGCGTTTGTGCTCCTTGTGTGTGCTTCTTGTGTGTCTCTCGCACTTCTACACACACCCAACATAAAGGTGATGAAGCTTTCATGAAGCACCTTAAGCACTTCATGGCAATCGCTAACCATGTAGGGCATTTGTTGGATGAAATAATGTGTTTGATAAAACAACTTAACAAAAAGAAGAGGATGGGTACTAGGTACCTTTCTTACATTTCCACAACAAGATTTATCATCAATATGGAGCCTGTTACCGCCATGGATCTCCCCAACCTTGTCACGAGGGGATTTGTTCATGAAAAAAATGAGCCTCAACCAAAGGTCATAGACTTAGCCAAGGAGAGTGGCATAGTTCACCAAGATTTCCCTGGTAGTGTGAAGGACAAACTGTGTAAGAAATCAAACATGGAAGAGCCCCCACCATCAAATCTCAACCCCTCTGAGCCCACATTACTGCAAGTGGAAATTGAATATCTCTTCACCATCATTGTGGATGGAGAGGAGTTTATTTTCCTTCATGATATTGAGAAGCCATTCAGACTCCATCTGGATAAATGCCTAAGTCTTTTCTCCACTATGTCATATGTTCCACTTGATAATACATCTGATCTACTTGAAAAGAAAGCTATCCCACTTGGTGATTTTATGGTAGACACCATAGCGATGGTGTGTGAGGATATTTTAACAAATGATAACAATTATACTATGAAAGAAGAGTTTAGTGAAGCATGAGAGAGAATAATGAAGAACAAAGTACCCACATCCCTAGTAGTAGAGCAAAGTGAGATGGCCCACTCTAGCATAGATCTTGATGCCCATGGAAGAGGGGAGGAAGAAGACAAGCTTCATGATGTAAGTGGTTATTAAAGAATTGAATAATTTAATTTAATAAGAGTGGAGCTTGAATTATCATTTTCTTGCTTAATAGGAAGCCATTGAAGTGGACAAGTCCACGGCAAGGTCCGATGGGGATCGATCTTCTTGTGGAAGTGGCTCATCCATGGAAAACTACATTGGAAAGTTGCCATTGGATGATTTTGTAATGTTCATAAAGATTATGGTCCTGATGGGCACTTCATGACCTGGTGCTTGAAGACCTTGAGCAAAGTTTTGTGTTTGAGTACAATTACCCAATGCACTAATTGTGTCATTTTTGTTAGAAAATCTTTAGTTGTAACTACTCAAGGAGTTAACTTTAGAGGAAAGATACTAGGATGAATAGGTATTTCCATGGGTCTTGGAATACAAGACCCCAATGTAGTTTCTAGATCTATATTAACCTACCATTTCCCACAATCTCTCCAAATGAGAAAGAAAATTGTTGAAAAATTGAAAGCAACTGTGAACTGATGCAACATTTTGGATAAATAGAATTTGTATTTTCCATATTTTCTATTTTCCATCGTAATTTATGAAATTTTATCCACACTTTGTATTAAATCAAGAGCTTTTTTATCTTCTTTATGATCATGTAATGGATACAATGTGATAAATAGTCTTTAAAATGCCAAAAAAACCCCAATCACAAAAATGCAGGATTCAGGCCTGCAAAAACTTTGTAGGCCTGAATCCCACGTTTTTGTGGCTAGGTCTTTTTTGGAATTTTGAAGACTAATTGAATGCCATGTATGGTAAATACATTCATTAGGAGGCAAACTATAGAGGGAATGAGGCCAGCAAGTAAATCTGCTTACTAATGTGCCCAGTTTACCATGGCCTAGTCATTAATTAACCCTACTGATGTCATTAAATACATGAATAGGCTTCCATAGGCTAAATAATGCAAAAAAAACTCAGGCACAGAAATGTGGGATTCAAGCTTGCAACATTTTTGCCGGCCTGAATCCCCCGTTTCTATGGATGGGGGTTTTTGGCATTTTTAAGTGTATTTGAGGACTTTGCTAGGTAAATATATTCATATGGAGTCAAAAACAATATCTAATGAGGCCAAGAAGTATCCAATGAAACCTTAGACAATCCGTAATAAACTGAATGAAGTCAAAAGTAATAATCCTTGAACACTTATGGTAGAGAGCTAGGGAAAGAAAGAGATAAAAAATAGATAATAAGTGAAGAGAAAACATTTCATTAATCATTGAAGGCGAGAGTAAAAAACCTTCCTTCTTTTTGACATGTAATTTCCATAATCATATCATCCATTAGATCTTCAAAAGAATCATTAAAACTCTGTTTTGATCATTAAGATCAAAAGTATGTTAGAAATTGTCTTCTTGAACAAGTGACTTTGACATAGTCAACTTCTAAGATTGATTTCTCACAGCACAAGTCCCATTTTGCTAAATGCTTTTAGCCATAGCTTCCTTACCTTCTAATTTAGATTTTGAATGCTCATTAATCAAAAACTTTACACTGTGCACTGAGATCCAAGCAAAACATTGACACGAAAAAGTGCGCGACTCTAAGAGGTCTACCTGCAGACTTTACATATACATGTTCCTATTGATCATACACACAACTTGAAAGGAATTAGACCATGAAACTTTGAACATAGCTTGATTAGATTCTAGATCAAAATATTTCCTAATCCACATGATCAGGCTGAGAGAAATCAGAGAAAGACTCGATGCTAACTCAGAACGATAACTCTCTACACATCTATCTCATGAACACAGCTTCTAATGACTCTCTCTTCTATTTCTTTTCATTATTGACTTATATACATATGTTTCTAGACTCATCACGTGTCTATTTTTTACTCCTTATCATTCTAATGATCATCTATACTCATAGTACAAGAATTTTCATTTGTAATATACATATGTATACAAGCTATATTTCTGAGATCTCTTCACTTTCTCAAATGAGTTCTTTGGCTTCATTTTGGTTCTTGACTTGCTCCAAGTTCTTCATAATCATCAATTTGGGATTGCTTTGTTCCAAATTGGTGGAGTTAGATGTCTGTAGAAGCACACAAACAACACAAGGAAGAAGAAGAAGTTTGGAGCACAACACACAATATTGAATGTATTACCACTAGAATGTACAAAGATAAGTATCCCATTAGGGCTATATGCATATATACAAGCCGGGGAAAAAACCTCCTAAAGAGGGAAAAAAGTGCCCCGATAGTCTTAGAGTGTTCACACACATCACTACCTAAATATATCAACAATTGGAACCAAGTTCTGGAACTTGATCCGCCACATGATTCCATAACTCAGGTTTTACTTTGAGCAGTTCTTCTAAGGTGAGATGACATTGAACCTTAGTTTTCTTCATGACGTGAGTGTTTCTTGGAACAAATGATCCTTCATTTCTTACCAAGATGGTGGGAGCTCTGATCTAAAGAGATTCAGATTCTCATGGGCCTGTGAATTGTGGCAACTCTTGTAACAAATTAGATTCAAAATCTAATCTTTCCTCTTCTTCTTGCTCTACTTGGTCTCTGTAAATAGATGGAATGTCTTGGGGAAATTGATCATGAAGGTCATCAATTTCAGGAATAGGATGGGCTCTTCTAGAGTTTTGACAACACTTTCTATAGTATGTATCTTCAAATGGTTGTGATGACATTATTGCATCCAATTATTTGCAATAGATGTTGAATGGCTAGACAATCGCTTGCACTAATGTAGCAGTTCCGCTTCATTGCTACCAAGAAATCATAGAAACATGGAGATACTATGGAATGTAGGATGAAAATTAGAAAATGGATCTAAGGGATCGTTGAGGGATAAGCTGATCAGTCGGAATATGTTCTATCGAAAGTTTGACACATCCGAGTTTTGCTAAATCTGTGTTTTGCTCAATCGGATGTTGCTTAATAAGAATGTTGCTGACTCAGAATTTTAATAATAGTTACAAATTAGTTAGGCGTTGATGTCGCGTGATTATGTCCATTGTATTTTATCGCGCAAGTATGTACGGGGAAGAAGAAGCATCTTTCAAGGGCCGAAAATGGAGAAGAAGTGTCTTTCAGGAGGGGGAGACGAACAGAAAGAGGAAGAAGAGAGTATCTGCTTAAGAAGATGAGAGGACAATCTCTGAACTTGTTTTCTTGCACAAGCTGAATACAGATCAGGTGCAACAACATTATCATTGTTCATAGAAGTGTTACTCGTGTTTATCTTGTAATCAATATGATTTCGAAGAACTTTAATGAAGAATTCCATATTTTCTACCCAGCACAAGTCTAATTCTCTCTCTATTAGAGCAAAAATCTCTCTATTAGATAGATAGATAGATAGATAGATAGATAGATAGATAGATAGGTAGATGGACATACAAACATATTAATATTAGTGATCTTTGGTACATTTTTTGGTTTCTTAGGATATTCTCGTAAAAGGTGCTCCTTCCCACAATCTTGACAAAAACCTTGATTTTTCACTGAATGGGATCGCATAGGTGCACATATAGGACGATCATAAATGAAATGATCTCCTTAGAATCTATAGCATGGTCCTTTGGCTGCTAGGGGTCTTATCTATCTAGGTTGGGGCCTAGACTTAGGATTTGTGTACATGAAATTAGTATATTCTAACTCCCAACTAGGTTCGCTAGGATTTTCATAAGGGTAAATCTCGTTATGCTCTGGTGACTCCATATAGTAAGCCGATGAACTACCCATGTGAGCCGAGTCGAAATTATGATTGTTGGGATCACTCTATGAAATCAATGGTGAGCCTGGCACTAAGGCTCTATTCAAATTTTCTTCAGTAGCTACATACTCCACTAGGATCACATTGGCTGGAGGTGGAGGTTGTTGAACTAACACTGATTGAGGCCTTGATTGAGCTGGATAGGGTGGCTAGTAGGGTTGTTCGGGTCTGACATATTGCTATGGTGGATAATGATTTCGGTATATTTCCTGCTATTGATATGGTTGTGGATACTATTATCTAACCAATTACTTGTCATATGGGCAATATTGTGTGGTATGGTTAGTATATGCAAGAGAACAAGGATTACGACCACCACATGCTACAGAGATGTCTCTCCTCCCAACCAAGTGCCTCTATATATAGCTCTCTCTTGGGAACTTCCTTCTTGGGCAGGTGGATACCATCCATGTGTCGGCCATGTAACTGCATGTGTTCCAAGTGTCCCAGTTAACTCGAGTTAACTCAAGTGGATGCTTCTAGAAGGCTCTAAATCTCTTTGGGCAAAATACTCTTCCCATGTTCCCAATGGGGATTGAACCCAAGGCCTCCTTCTTCACATCCTTGAGACTTAACCACTAAGCTAAGTGGATCACTTGTTCACAAGAGCACAAGACCTCCTAGTAAGTCTAGACTCGAGATCTTTGGTCATACACAGGGATGACCAAACGGTGTCTGATTTGAGATCTTTCTGAACTACTCAGACCCTTGGATCATAGAATTACTTTATTACATTCTTCTCCCCTTTGAAAATATTTTTGTCCTAAAAAATAGAGCTATATACATACTATAGGCAACCCTCGAGCCTCATGTTCTAAAACTATAAGAACATGGTCATGTTCTAGAACTGGAAGAACATGTCTCATCTTTGTGGTGGCATCCCCACCCAAATGACTCAAAACACTATCTCATTTTGCACTTTGATAAACTAGTCAAAGTACAAGGTAGTGAATGAATAATAAGGGTGGATCTAAAAACATCCCTAGCCAATTCATAGTTTCTCGATGGGAAATCTAGGCAAAAACATGTGAACTGGATGGATTCAAATTACTAGTTCATTTCTGGGCATGACTAGTGCATGGACTTAGTAACGAAGATGGGATTCTTATCCCTCGCAAGACTTTGAGAACTCTTGATTCACTTGAATTTGGTTTGGAGAACTTGAAGTTTGTTTGTCCCAAACATCTAACTTGGATGTTTGTACAATGATTTACTCCTATCCAATAGTTACTTGATTTTTTCACCCAACTAGAGGACTACTTTGTCCTAATGACTTTAAAAATCCTATGTAAAATGTAAGAGAAAGTTTACCATTTTCTTTGAGTCAACTATAAAATGACCAATTCAAATTCAAAATGAAAATTGTCCAACTTAGGATACTTTTCTCAAAGACTTGAGCTAAAAGTTCTTGGGAATTGTCAATCTCTTGAGCAATTCCTAACTTCTCTATTCTAGAGTATACTAGACTCTAGGAAATCATTTATGCTATAACGTGAAGCAAACTCAAATGAATAAGTTAATCTTGAACTTGTCATCTTTCGATGTTTGAAAGGGTTCTTGTACATAACATCTATCTAGGATGTTTAATTTAGTTACCAGGTTCTATCTGGCTAACCCTTGACTTTTATGAAAAGAATCAGATACCATATCTGAGTCAAATCCAAAAGATTCGGAAAGCAAAAAGAAAGAATTAGAACTCTGTTCAACCAATTCAAACTTCGAAGATACGTAAACTTGTTATGAGTCAAAGTCCAGATGACTCAAGACTTTAACTTCTCAAAGATCTATTTCAACTGGGTATTGAAGCATTTTTCTATCTTTAAGAGTAATAAGTTGGTTTCTCAAAAAGATTCAAAGCAAATCGAAAACATCATCCAACCACAAGATACTAGTGTGGTAACCAACATTAGTGTGTCAACCCATTGTATTATTTGTATTCAAATAATGCTTCACTTGAGACTAAGTTCATGCCTATATTCAATCTTTATGACTCCTTACTGGGAATGCAATTCATGTGCATTTCTTTGAGTCAAAGGATTGAATTTACCAAGTTACACTAGGAACTTGACGCTTGACTTAGTATGTCTATTCTTTAGTTGAAATGATCATTTCAATGTCAAAGTCCTACTTGTTCAGAAATTGAATAAATATTTCTGAATCAACAACACTTAAGCTTGAAGTGTTTCAAGAAGATCTTGGAAGTTACTTACTTCATATCTTCATACATACTTCATCTTGAAGTATCTTGAGATCATACTTTTATCCTCCTTGAATTCAAACTTCTCCTTTGAAGTCTTTAATTCACTTGAGGATTAGATCTAACTTCAAGATTTTTTCAGGACTAAAAGATAATCATCATCTCATGGTCCGATGTCCCATACCATCTTTCCTACATCAATTTGAGTATAAAATATGGTATCCCATACCACCCTATTTTATATTCACATTAATGTGTGGGTGATACTTATCCTAAAGTCTAAGTATATCTTGATAGAGTCCCTTCTTGCTTCAATTCTTTATGAGGATCTTGAAGTTTCAGGCATTACCTCTAACTAGATTTTCTAGGTTTTTATCCCTTCACATGATCATTTCATGATCTTGTGCTCTCCTTTGGGAACTTGAAAACCTTTTGATGAAACATCCATCCTTCTTTGCTAGGGTTTTCAAATGAAAACCAATCAGAATTCCAAGTTCTTGAATTTTTGCACATTCAAGTTCAATTGGTTTATTCTTGGCAAGAGCTATTGGGTTCTTGTCTTTAGATTCCTTTCTTACTGAGTGATGCCAATGTTCTAATAATGGAGTTGTTATGTGTGTGATAGCTAGATACTGATGAAGGACCATAACATACATTAGAGCATTTGGAAGGTGCAGATGACATAGCATTCTATTAGTCTTCTTGTTCCTTTTTCCCTACCCCGCAATCGGCCATGGCAAGAAACAATTGGAAGGTATAGACTTTTAAGGATCTCTCCCGCCATACAAACCTTCTTACGACCTACCTTCCCTCTCTTTCTTTCTCTCTCTCTCTATCTCCCCACTTCTCTACTATCTATGCATTTGTGATCTTCCTCTCTCTCTCTCTCTCATTTGTGCATCTACTCTCTCTCTCTCTCTCATTTGTGCATCTACTCTCTCTCTCTCTCTCTCTCTACCCTCTACTCTATCATCTATGCATCTACCTCTCCATATTTGCAAGAACCATCTCTCTCTCTCTCTCTCTCTGACATGACACACACCTACAAAAGAACATAAAAATAATTAGCACACATTTACACAGAGATACATATACACATACACACACAAACACGCATGCACACAATTGCACATAAATAATTTAGTTAACACCAACACACTCATTCATAATAATGTATATATACTCACACACATACACAAGTACACGTACTTCATTCAACAAGCACATAAAAACACACGTACACAAACACACATATAACTCACAAGACATTTACACATACAAATAATTCAGTTTTGATTTTTGTCTTTCAATTGCAATAGATACTTTAGATATCGATTCTCGTAGGCGTAGATTTAGATATGCGCACATATTCATATACCTAGTTTCACACACATACATACACACACGCATTATATATATATATATATATATATATATATATATATATATATATATATATATATATATATATATATATATATATATAACACTCACATACACTCATGTACATAGATTCATATACATACATAGACTCATGTTGATATATTTAGGTAGTGATGTGTGTGAACACTCTAGGACCGCCGGGGCACTTTTTTCCCTCTTTAGGAGGTTTTTTTCCTCCGGCTTGTATATACGCCTATTGCCCTAATGGGCTACTTATCTTTGTACATTCTCTAGTAATACATTCAGTATTGTGTGTTTGTGCTCCAAGCTTCTTCTTCTTCCTTGTGCTGTTCGCGTGCTTCCGCAGACGTCTATCTCCAACAATTGGTATCAGAGCAGGTCGTCGCTTCTTCTAGGGCGCCGTCGACACTCCTCCGTTTGCAATCTCAGATTCGCACGAAATTTGGTGAGCATACTCAGGGTGTTTCCAAGATCAAAACAACTTTGCTCTGTGGTGTCGAAATCGCGATCTGAGCTCGTTTCGGCCTCCGAACGCACTATCGCAGCGCTTGTGCAGGCTATTTCGTCCTTTTGTGCCAAAGGTATATACCAGTTTCTGTTCGTCAGTTTAAGCGTCTCGAAGTCTGCTATAGGTCTAGCAGAACTCCTCTGGGCACTTCCGTTCAACTTTTTGAGATACAGTCAATTTTCTGCATCAAGGTATTTTAGTCACCGGCCATGGCTGAAAGTAGTGATGTATTCCGTATGTTGGCTGTTGAGGATAAGTTGGATGGTACCAACTACCCATTATGGGCTTATATGATGCGACATGTACTGGTTGCAAAAGGACTGTGGAACATTGTGCAGGGTGTTGAAAGACGTCCTGTTACACCTGCGACTACAGGTACTACAAATACAGGTGCTGGAGGTACTGGAGCTGATGAAGATGGTGTCGAAGATGATATTCCGCAGATTCCTGTTTGTGCTGCTGTTTCTGTTGCACCTACTGCAGAGCAGATTCGTTGGGATGGCAGAGATGCCCAGGCACATGCATTGATAGCCTTGTCTGTCAAACGTGCCATTATTCCTCACATTCGCTCTTGCAGAACAGCAAAGGATGCTTGGGATACACTTACCACTTTGTACCAGGCTAGGAATGAGGCTCGTGTTGCTTACCTCCGAAAACAGTTGGAGAGTGAGCACATGAATAAAGGTGATTCTATGGACAGTTTTCTTACAAAGTAAAAGACCCGAAGGAACAATTGATTTCTGCTGATGAGGTTATACCAGATAGCTCACTTGTGTAGACCGTTCTGAATGGTCTTCCTGATTCGTATCAGAGTTTTGCCTCTACTCTTCGGTTGATGATGAAAGGCAATCCGAATGCCTTGTCATTTGAGGAATTAGTCTCTGTTCTGTTGCAGGAAGATCAGTCCAGGCAGAACAGGTCCATTATGCGTGTTGCAGATCAAGCTTTCCTGGCTAGTCAGAAGGGCAAAGGAAAATGGAGCTCTTCTACTAGTAAGCAAAAATCTGCAAATGCTGCACAATCGAAGAACCAGGATAAAGATGAAAAGAAATCAGAAAAGCAGAAATTGTTCTGCAAATACTATAAAGGAAATGATCATATTATAAAGAACTGTCCAAAACTGGCTGCTAAAGAGGCAAAGAAGAAAGAGGCTAGAATGGTTGTTGCAGAGGCCTCTACACCAAAAACAGAGTCTGCAAATCTTGTGCAGGAAGAAGAATGGGCGTTTACTACTGTCTGCAGTTTTGACCCATCTTCTCATGATCAGTGCATGTCTGCAGTAGACTCAGATGTTTGGTACTTTGACAGTGGGGCGACCAAACATATTACCTCGCAGCACAGTTTCTTCTCTTCACTCGAGCCTGCCCCTACAGGGAATACTATCACATGCGCCAATAACTCCTCTTATCCTGTTATGGGAGTTGGTAAGATCATTCTGACTATTGTTGATGGTAGTTCTTTCACTTTGTCAGATGCTTTATTTGTGCCAGGGATCAAAAAGAACCTGCTATCAGTTTCTGCATTAGCCAAGATTGGCTTGATCGTGAAATTCGTTGATGACAGGTGTAGAGCCCATGATCTCTCAAATGGTGATGTGATTATTGCTTCTGGCATCTTATGTCGTGGGTTGTATAAGCTCATAGACTATGAAAGATCTGTGAATGATTCGGCATGTGCAGTTCATGATTCTCAGGCTATGTCAGATGCAAAGCTTTGGCATGCACGCTTTGGTCATCTGAATTTTGCTAGTTTGTTACGCCTGCAGAAATCTGAAATGGTGTCCTCTTTGCCCAAACTTGAGGCACCTGGAAAACGTGTTTGTGAAGGCTGTATTTTGGGCAAAATGCAGCGTTCTTCCTTTCCAAAAGATGGTTCAGTTCGGGCTACATAGAAATTGCAGCTTGTACATAGTGATGTCTGTGGTCCTATGCAGACACCCTCTTTTGGAAATTACCTTTACTTCGTGAATTTCATTGATGATTTTTCCAGGCATGCATGGGTATATCCACTCAAAGCAAAGTCCGAAGTGTTCATGTGCTTCAAACAGTTTTTGGTTTTGGCTGAAAATCTGTCAGCATGTAAAATGGGCACCCTCCGTTCTGATCGAGGGGGTGAATATATGTCTTCAGATTTTAATGCATTTCTAGCTGAACGTGGGATAAAACACCAGTGTACAGTACCGTATACACCTCAACAGAATGGAGTTGCTGAACGAAAGAACAAGTCACTCATGGAGATGGCGAGGTGCATGGTCAAAAGTCAGGCTTTACCACATAGTTTCTGGCTTGAGGCTGTCATGTGTGCAGCATATGTACTGAACAGGTGTCCCACTAAAGCGTTGCAGTCTATCACTCCATATGAGGCTTGGCATGACCGCAAGCCATCTGTTGCTCATCTGCGTGTTTTTGGTTGTTTGGCATATGCATTAGTGCCTGAACAACATCGCAGAAAATTGGATGATAAGGCAGTAAAATGTATTTTTGTTGGGTACAGTTCTGAAAGTAAAGGCTATCGTCTGTATCATCCACAGACTAAACGCATTCTGGTTAGCCGTGATGTTGTCTTTGTGGAAGATGCTATTTAGCCATTGCTTTCATGTACTAAGGAGACATCTGTTAGCTCCAAAGACATGTATGATACTTTGATGCCTCTTTTTACAGGTGGACAGGCTAGTGCTGGTCCTAATGAGGCAACTTCTCAGCCTTTGCAGGTTTCATATGATGATGCAGATCATTCCATTTCTGATGCAGATTTACATGATGCACTTGCTGATGAGAGAGCTGATATTGAGCAGGCAAAAACTATGCCAAAATGGCTGGTGCAGACTTTGCGTGACAGCAAATTAGATGCACCTTTGTCATATCGTACTCGTTCAGGCTCTCATAGTGCCTCCTTTGCATCAGATTGCTATGCTATGGCTGCATCTAGTCTCTGTGATGAGAATGAGCCTGTTTCTTTTGATGAAGCACAGAATTCAGAAAATTGGATGGCTGCTATGCAATCTGAATATGATGCTATAATGAAGAATGGTACATGGTCCTTATGTGACTTGCCTCCTGGCAAGAAGGCCATTGGCACTAAGTGGGTATACAAGCTGAAGCGTAAACCTGATGGTACCGTTGACAGGTACAAGGCTAGGCTTGTTGCAAAGGGTTATGCGCAGGAAAGAGGCATTGATTTTGATGAGACCTTTGCACCTACATGCCGTATGACTACTGTTCGGAGCATTTGTGCACTTGCAGCCCATCATGGTTGGAATGTACATCAGTTGGACATTAAAACAGCATTTCTGAATGGTGACTTGCATGAAGAAGTGTATGTTTTTCAGCCCCGTGGCTTTGTGCAGAAAGGGCATGAAAACCAGGTTTGCAAGTTAAAGAAGGCATTATATGGTTTAAAGCAAGCACCACGTGCTTGGTATGAGAAGATACATGCCTATCTGATTGCACATGGTTTTGAGAACAGTCCAACTGAAAGCACCTTATATGTTAAACATGCTAATGATGTGCTTCTGATCATTGTTGTCTATGTTGATGACATGCTGCTCACTGGTCCTATTGAGACACATATTGCTGATTTTAAGGCTGATTTGCATGCCTCATTTGAGATGTCTGATTTGGGGCATTTGCATCACTATTTGGGCATTAAGTTTATGCACGTTGATGGTGGAATGGCTTTGTGTCAAACGAAATATATTGACACATTATTGCAGCATTTTGGCCTTGAAGACTGTAAGCCTATTGCCACTCCTATGGAGACAGGTTTACGGTTGAGTCTTCATGATGCTGGAGATGCATTTGATGCTGTTCTCTATCAGCAGGTTGTTGGATGCTTGATTTACTTATGCATTACTCAGCCAGATATTCAGTTTGCTGTCTCACAGATGAGCAGGTTTATGCATTGCCCAAGAGTCACGCATTGGAAAGCGGTTAAGCGCATCTTTCGCTACTTGAGTGGTACTCGGCTACTTGGGTTGTTTTATCCCAAGGGGGGATCACTACCGCCAGATTTGCATGCTTTTTCTGACTCAGATTGGGCTGGTTGCTATGACACTCGTGTGTCCACCAGTGGTTTTTGCTTCATGCTTGGTAGCTCATGTATATCTTGGTTGAGCAAGAAGCAGCCTACTGTGGCCACTTCCAGTTGTGAGGCTGAGTATAGGGCAGCTTTCACAGCGACTGTTGAGTGTGTGTGGCTCAGACGCCTTATGGCTGATTTGGGTGTTGGCCAGTCTTCTACCACCACCATCTTCACTAACAGTCAGAGCGCATTGGCAGTTGCGAGGAACTCTGTGTTCCATGCTCGCACTAAGCACATTGAGGTGCATTATCACTATGTCAGGGAGAGGTTCTCTGTTGGGGAGATCAGCTTGGCATATGTGCCCACGCAGGAGAACATTGCAGACCTTTTCACGAAGGCTCTGCCTAGGGAGAAGTTTGAAGCTTTTCGCAAAGCTTTGGGCTTACTTCCTTTTGTGGAGTGATTTCCACATAGCTTGGCACTTCCTTATACATGAGTGCCAGCTCCTTGTTCACCGCATCACTCCCAGGGGGGATTTGTTGATATATTTAGGTAGTGATGTGTGTGAACACTCTAGGACCGCCGAGGCACTTTTTTCCCTCTTTAGGAGGTTTTTTTCCCCCGGCTTGTATATACGCCTATTGCCCTAATGGGCTACTTATCTTTGTACATTCTCTAGTAATACATTCAGTATTGTGTGTTTGTGCTCCAAGCTTCTTCTTCTTCCTTGTGCTGTTCGCGTGCTTCCGCAGACGTCTATCTCCAACAACTCATGCACATGTAGCACCCACATAGATACATACACGCACTCACAAACACATGCACGCACACACACAGGCATGCACACACACATACACATGCACACACGCACACACACGCGCGCGAACACACACACACACACACACACACACACATATATATATATATATATATATATATATATATATATATATATATATATATATATATATATATATATATATATATATATATATATATTCACAACATATTTACAAAACACATACACACACATCTAAATACATCACACTCATACAAGCATACAAACACACAAACACATTGTACACATAAACAATCACACAGATGGACTCTCAAACACATAAACATACAGGCACACAAATCACACGCATGCTCAATGTTTTCTCTGATCATCTTTTTGTTGATTTCATGCAAGCATAGACAATTAAAAGAGATAAATATAAATCATGGTCAACATCAGTAATGATAGAGCATCATGGTTCAATTAAAAAATTTTATTTTCAACTTTAAATTGGAGCAAAAAAAATCCACGCTACAATGTTCACCTCACAATGCACTAGAAAAAGATTCTCTGAAGACTGAGGTCACTAATCCTTAGGATAAATTAGCTCTAAGGTTGAAACCCTTCAAATGGGAGCTCAAATGATTTAAATAACTCAATGATTCGAGGCCTATTCTTGGAGATGCTTTTCCAAGGGTTTCTCATAGAACTCCAAGGGTTCTCCGAGGGACTTTGGACCTTCAAATAGTTTATCATCACTGTGGACTAAATGCATAGAAACAAAAAAAAAGCTTGTATCATGGATTCTTAAACAAACATACATAAAATAAGTATCTCAAGAGTGGCTGCCATCATATTAGATTAAGAAATGAAGATGTATATAAAATTACTTTTAAACTTAGGTCTGATCATTGAGTATTTAGTTATGCTATTTGGGTCGACTAATGGTCTTGCTATTTTCATGTGCTAATGAATGATATTTTCATACCTTTTGTTGGGTAATTTCTAGTTGATTTTGTGGATGCTTTACTCATGTACGATAAAAAACTAAGAAAAAGCATGATTATATTTATGAGTTGTTTTGGATATACTGAAAAAGAACCAACTAATAATGAATCTTGTCTCCCATTTGAGCTCTATCTCACATATTTGAAGGAATCACAAACATAAAATGCATTCTTCTCACATATTAACCATATGAGAATTTCTTCACACATAGGAAACATATGTTCTCGTGCTTAAAGCATCAATGTCCAAGAAGGAAAACATGGGGTATTGACTTCGTAGGTCCCATCAAATCCCCAAGTAGAAACTCCCAAGCTGAATATATGATTGTGGCCATATATTATCTCATCAAATGGGTAGAAGAGAAAGCCACCAAGAAGAATGATGCACTGACAACAAAATTCTTATTTGATAATGTGTTCACAAGATATTGACTGCCTATAGAGTTGGTGATTGATCGAGGAACTCACTTCTTGAATGAATTAATTGAATATATATTACAAGATTTCATGGTGATTCACAAGAAACCAATACCATACCATTAGCAAGCAAACGGGCAAGTAGAAAGCACTAATAAGGTCTTGTGCAACATATTGATGAAGCTCATTGAGAATAAACATTCAGATTGGGACAAACACCATAGTGTTTGGGCATATCGAGTGGCCTATAAAATGATACTCAATGCCACATGGTATTTGGCTAGAACATTGTGCTTCCTTTAGACCTTTTGATACCCACCCTAAAGTTTGCGCAAAGTAGCTGGATAGGCCATGAGCAATCCTCAAGAATCATGGATTTAGAATGCTTAGGAGAGACCAAATTGAGAGCAACAACATGCATATGCAATGAAGAAGATATAGAAAGACTATTTCGATGCACATGTAAAGGATAAAGGATTGAAAGTTAGTGACCTAGTATTGATATACACTTTAAAGCAACATGCTCATAAACTAGAGAAACATGGATATGGACATATGATCATTAATAGAATATCGAGAAGTGGGGTAGTATGACTAGCCACTCTACAAGGACACATGATGCCCAATTACATAAGTTCTTGCCGAGTCAAGTTCTATCGAGAGTCTTTGATGGAGGAAATTTTTAAATGACTCACTATAGCTAAGAAACATAAAGAGGAAGAATAAAGAAGATGAGAAGAGGCATAGGCTGAAGCTATAGAATGCATCAAACAAATGAAATTAAGACAATAGGGTGTAAGTGAGGTGGAGAGTGTTCATCTCATGAATGTCCTTGCAATGTGCCAAACAAAGAGGAATACCTTTGCTAGCATAGTGCATAGATGACCATTCATTTCAGTTGAGCTAGGACAGGGCACTACAATAAAGACAATCAAGGCATTGTCGGGGCATGGAGATGCTCGGATGGTGGATCAAGTCATCCGCCAAAATCGATCGGCACACGCAGGGTGTCTGTAGCGGACTCAGCCTAAGGACCATAAGGACGTGTTGTTCTATATCTGGCAATAGCTTCCTGATAGGATGGTAGAATCAATGATTCTTTGGTTATGTGTTTTTTAATTACCTCCTCTACTTCAGTTTCAATTGGCTTCGAATGAGTATGTCTAACTAGAGGTGGCGGAAATAAGGTTTCACTATTATGCGGTTTAGGAGATGCAATGGAAAATAAAGTTAAGAACTTAGTTAAACAATGATCATAGGATATGGAAACTAAGGATTCTGAAGTAATTTGATCTTTAATAACTTCTTCTATTACTACTTCTATAGACTCAGTTCTAGTATCAATGTTATCAAAACAACTATGTTCAGAGTCATTGGATAACTCAAAAGAAATTAAAGAATTCTATGAAATATGATAATAATGCTAAATTTGATTGAATAAATGAGTTGGAAAAGCTAATGAATTGAATCAATTCTTCTAATACAAATGTAAGGTTTAAATGATAGGATAAATTTCTAAACAAATGGATAAATGGCTAAATGAAAATATAAGGTAGATGGAATGTCTTCAATCTATCACTTCATGGATCTTCACTTCAACTGCTCTTTAATTCTTCAATATTTGTCTAAAAAGAAACATTAGGGATGTAAGTAAAGTTACAAGAAAATCATTAAGAAACATAAAAGACATAATTCACATAACATTTGCATACACATGTATATACTCATGCATACACTAAAGCATTCACATACACTCTAATGCATACATTCACACTCATGCTAATATATTCATTTGCACACATTTCTCATGCATACTTATGCACTTTACATGCATGCCTTCAATCATGTTAATATATGCTAATACACACACATACTAACACACATGCATGCTAACATTACACACACTTCTAAATACATATAACCATGCACATTCATCACTCCTTTTTGAATACATATAATCATGCAAATGTATTAACATTAATTAATAGGTACTAACATGCATTAACATGCACACATTCATTAGCTCATGCATATTCATTGATTCAGGTAAACTAACATTTTACATGGATACACATGCATCTATACACTTAATTCATATTGACAAATACACATTCATATACTTACACACTTCTCTTATGAATGCACATGCTTCACATGTATGCTTATACATAGTAACATGTGCTAACTCATGTACATACTTCTAATACACAACCTACCTATACTAACATACATCCTAACACATTTGTAACCTTTCACTTAAACTAACTCTTATTTCCCATGCACCCTAATCATACATTCACACACATACTCATTCATTCACTCATTCATGCCCATACATACTTACCATGTACACACTAATGCACATGCTAAGATACATATTTTCATGCATTCACTTATGCACACTTGTATTCATCTAACACATACTCATGCATATTCATGCATCTACACACACATAAATGCACTCATGCATATGAAAACAATATCACACAAATTTTCATTCAAACATGCATCCAATCATCCAGGCATGCACATCACATTTAAAGGCTTACTAATTTAAAACCACTATTTATTAAATTAAATGAATTAATTATCTAATTAACATTCATGTTAATAATCTTTTGGTTTTAAACTATTAACTAGCATTTTTATGAAAACACTATAGACAAAACAAAATTCAATCACTACATTTATATATCTATTATTCATTTTTAATCTCTATTCTTTTTTTTTTCTCTCTCTCTCGCTTTCTCTCTCCCTCTCTCTCTCCGTCGCTGCCACGCATGTAGCGTCGTGGAGGGAGGAAGAAGAGAACAACAAAAATAAACAAAAAAGAAAACAACACTCTCTGTCACTCAGCGCCAATCTACAGCTTTTATCAGAGCAGCTGACGGGGAAAAACTTCTCCTCTCTCAACACAAATGCATAAGAGCTGAAAAAATCTCTCTCTAGATCAATTAACGTGTCAACGTCAGCCAAGATTGCCACATCTCCCTCTCTCTCTCTCACTATCTCTGTGCTACGTGCACTGTCTCTTTTTTCTACCATTTTTGTCTGTGTACACGGCAACCGTCAGATGAGGAAAAAACCATTTATTTAAATATAAATCTCCTTTTCTGAGCTCATCAACGAGCTACGAGGTTCTACTCCTTCTCTCTTCAATTGCCGCATGCGCATCCACCTATGGGAAGGATTGCTCTAACTACACATTCTCTCTCTACAGTTCTACCTCCTACACAAACAGCGACGTCTCTCTCTGATGAGAGCATGCACAGCCATCAGTCGTTCTCCACTCTCTCTTCAGTCTACATACGGAAGGATAAAAGAAGATGAGAACATGAGGGGAAAATTACCTGAAAAAAAACATTAGAAAAGAACTAGAACAGCATACCCATATATATACACTCAGGGACATGTGTATACCATTCCTTTTGGATTTTCCTTTATTTAACATACACACTTTAACTTCCTTACTTTCACCACACTTTTAATTTTACTTTAACCACACAACCTACCCTCATCACTGGTTAACTCTTTTTTTATACAAACCTCTCATTTTAAGTTTGACTTTAACCTCCTTTAAGTGCATCATCCATTCAAACCACTCTTTAAATCACTTTAGTTCCACATCTTTTATGAATCATTCTTTAAATTCATACTCGCACACACCACTAATTTTTTTTTAATAAAAAGAAGCTCGGCCGTAGCCTATTCTCCCGGACTTTAATTAAAGTAAAAAAGAAAAGTTACAAGTGAATGGGACTAGTGCCCATGGGACCCCCCAAATCCCACAATGCAGGGGAGGAGTATGGCAAGCTAGAGGGCATTACAAATGAGGCGGATAAATCTATCATCACCCTCATGTGGGACCCATTTGGGTTTCAACTTGTTATTTTCGAGGAGATAAATACAGTGATGTCTAAACGGTGGAGATCTCTTATCTCCGGAGATTCTTTTACCTAGAAGAAACAAGGATTTCTCGATCGACCATTCCTTAGGAGTTTGGCCAAAATTGACAGCACATCGCTCCCTCCAAATCTTCCAAAGAGTCTCACCCCTTATGGCATTCCACAGCCTCGATGAGCAGTCGATGGCCTCACCCAATAGCACCTGTTGCCAATTGATTTGGTTCATGAGTCTCAATACCCGGGACACGTGACGCCAGATAACACGGGACTTGGGGCAATCGAAGAACAGGTGAGCTAGATCTTCGATGCATCGATGGCAACGCTTGCACCATGGCGGTACACCACATATTTTTTTAGCCCTTGCATTAGACTAGATACCTTTATGCAAGATCTGCCACATGAGAACGGACTTTTTGATCTCAATTATGGGGTGCCAAATAGACATGAACTTTAGTTCCCATCGAAGTTTGGTCCAAGAAAGGCGCCATCTCTTGTTAAGAGTGTGATGAACATCTAAGTTCTCTTTGAAGTTGGGGATTTTGGATAGTTTCTTACCGTTGCTCCATTTGAGGCCCTCCAGGCAAGGAAGATCCTGACCGCAGAGAAGGCGGGTAGTAGAGTGGTCCCATGCTAAAAACCTGCCTTGAAGAAGAGTCCATTCCTCGATGGTAACTCTAAGTCTCGGGTCCAAGTCTTTGAATCTAATCCATTGGTTGGTCTCTTGTTTCCAGAGTTGTTTCCACTGTTTGAACCCCTTGTTCCATAACCGCTTTGCAGTTTGGAGGTTCCAAGACTCCACCCCCCCTAATTCCGTCGATCGAGAACCAGATAGAGTCATTTTGTCTTATCCCAGCCACCCACTTCCACTGATCACTAATTCTGATGAATTGTTTGGCCTTCTTCCAACTCTTCCATAAAGAACACACGAGGCTAGAGCCTTTAGGGGACACCAGGTGGGGGGAGAACAAAAGCGTGAGAATCCCTATGTCCTTCCAACCAGGATGGCCAACTAAGGTAAGGTCTTCCATGTTTCTGAAGATCAATTTAGCCCAAGAGGACTCATTATGGTTCCAAGCCTTGATAAGCCACTTTGCTGCCAGCTTGTCAGCCAATCCAACGATATCCAAAATTCCAAGCCCCCTGAGTCTTTCGGGCTAATGCAAGTTTCCCATTTGATTTTGGGAATCCCCCTCCTGTTGGGGTCCCCAGTCCAAAGGAAGTTTCTGCAGATTCTTTCCACTTTGGCCAAGTCTTTCTCCTTAGGTCTCCAACATGAGATAAAGTAAATAGTTATAGACAGCATAAATGTGTTAACAACCATAGCATGCCCTGCCAAGTTGACTCGCATACCTTTCCAATGATTAAGTTTATTGTCCAGCTTGGATAGCACCGAGTTCCATCGTTGGTCCATTGAGATGTAGAATCCCATCGGAATGCCGAGGAGACAGAAGACTTGACCCCTAGGGATAACTTGACACCCCTGATCTAACAACAATTGTGGTCTAGGTCCACTGACTGCTCTAAAAGCAATTTTAGCATGGTTGATTTTTGAGCCTGACGCCACACAAAAGGTGTCGAGGCACCACCAAAACACCTCAATGCTGTTAATATCGTTATGCACAAAGGCATTCATGTCATCGGGAAAGAGTCTCGCAATCATTTGGTCGTGATTTAGAGGGAGGGAAAGACCCTTGAGATTGCCAGCGTCCATGTGATGCTTTAATAGGCGACTGAGTCCATTCGAGGCGATAGCGAAGAGTAAAGGAGCCAGAGGGCAGCCTTGCCTTATTGATCTTTTTAAACGAATGGGCTCAGAGAGCTTACCGTTGATATTAATTCTAGTTGAAGCGTTTCCAAGAAGAGTGGAAACCATCTTCGTGAACTTTTGGCTGCATCCAAGGTCTTTCAATGATTGAATAATAAAGTCCCATTCCAATCTGTCATACGCTTTGTCGAAGTCGATCTTAATGAATACCAGATCTTGTGCAGACTCCTCAACAAACGCAAGGCCTTCCCAAATATCGACAATTGCTTCAAGTATAGATGTACCTTTGATAAAACCTTTCTGGTGCTCGCAAAGCCATGACTTTAAATGACAAGAGATTCTATTGGCGATAACTTTTGCAATTATCGTGTATCCTGTTTGGAGCATGGTAATCGGTCGCCAGTTTTCAATTTTGTTCTTATCTCCCCTTTTGTGGATTAACTTCTTGATGATGCCATTATTAAGACACTCAGGGAGGGCACCGAAGGAGAGAGCCTCTTGCCACACCAGACGCAGTGGGGTGGCCACCTCATGTTTGAAGGACTTGAAAACTCATTGGTGAGGCCATTAGGACCCGGACTTTTCCCATTGGGAAGAGCATCAATAACCTCGATAATTTCATTCTCGAAAATGTTAGCATCCAGCAGAGAAATCATCATGTTTGAAGGACTTGAAAATCTCATTGGTGAGGCCATCAAGACCCCGACTTTTCTCATTGGGAAGAGCATTAATAACCTTGATAATTTCACTCTCGAGAATGTTAGCATCCAGCACACACCACTAATTATTTATCCACTTAATTTATCATTTTAATTTAATTATCCTAATTTTTCATTATTAAATTATTCATTTAATTTAAGCTTACCTTAAGATTTTAATTAATTAAATACCTTAGTATTTATATTTAGACACATTAAAATAAATTAACTAATTAAATCATAATTTAATTTATAACAAATAAATGTTTAATTTATAAGCTAATTTAATTAAATATAAATTGTTTTAACCCTTGAAATACACTAAAATCCCTAAAACCCTTTTAACACCCATTAGAGTCCTTTTGAACCCTATATTGACACTTAGATAAACCCCAGCATTAACCCATTGGAATCTTTTGAGACCCTTTGGATTAACCCTACCGACATAAAATCTTATGAACTTATGAAACCCTAGGGTTTTATACCCATGTTTCTTGCTTGTATGAATACAAAAACTCATTAAATGTGTAACTAGGGTAAACCCTAATATGAGCACATTTTCTTCTTCATCAATTGTACATGTAAACTGTTGGTGCAGGACAATCAACAATTGATGTTTTGATGAAGAGTTGAAGTCAAGGTTTGAAGGAAAGATTCAAGTTGTGAAGCATGGAAGAAGAATACATTCAGAAGAGGAAGATGTGTACACATATGTACATTATTTCAGAGATATTTCACTTATATCTTTGAGTAGTCATAAGCTTGTAAATTTTTGTCTATATATACTTTGGAAAATGTCGGGGCAAGTATGCCAGAGAGCATGAGAATAGAGTAATCAGAAGTTGTATGTGTCATTAGACATCTTAGAAGTGAGTCAAGACTCTCTCATCACTCAGTTATATTTTCCCTCAGAAATGAAGAAAATGTTGCGCCCGATATTTCTGAGTTTTCCCCTTCTGTGTTAGATCTTTTGTGAAATGCTTTTGTATAACTCTAAGTCCATAGGTAATCGACTTATGTACAAATTTTCAGCTTTCAATTGTGATCAGGCTGAGAGAATATTTGCATATGTAAATGAGAAGAAGTGAAGTTACAGGAGGTGCAAACTTCGATATGAATGTTTTGATCGATTCTCCTTCCATAGTTTAAATTTTTCAACAAGCAAGTACTTAATCTTTAAGTTGGAAGGTAAGCTACTTGTGGCTAAAAGCATTTGTAGAAACGGGTTCTAAATTGAGAGAACCAAAGGTTTAAATTCATAGGTGTCTAAATCGACTTCTCAGAAGAACAGTTTTAGACATAAGTGACTTGTTGAAGTTATTTCTCAAGATTTACTAAATCTTTTGGAGTGATTCAACTTGGAGAAGGTGTGCAATCTATAGGCGACACCTCATACAAAGTTTTATAAAAAACTTTACACATTTGATAAGGCAATGAGTGAATTATGTGCAGCAGACTTTTTGTGTAATCTCCTTCTTCACAGTTTGTTCAAGAATTTGACAATTGAGTATTGATCTTCTAAAATTGATGAAGGTTTGAGTTATTCTTGTTATAAAGGTGCTCTAAATACAAGAGTAACTTTTTCTTTTGGAGATTAACACTCTCCATCAGTGGTATCAGAGCAGGAAGCATCAGATTTGAAGGAAGGAAGACCTCGACTGCTGCAGGTGCAAAGAATTCAACATCCGAAGGTTCAAAAGGTGAAAGCTTGAGGATAAAGCTTGAGAAGAAGGTCATATGACACCAAGGAATACAAAAGGAGTATTATTCGAAGTAAAGGTACATCTATTACTCATAAAGATTGAAGAATTCAATTTACAGGTGAAGAAAGGATTGGAGATTCTCTTCAGATAGAGAAATTGGATAGAGAGAACTATCCAGCATGGTCAATGAGGATGGAAGCTCATCTAATGAGCAAAGACTTGATAGGTTATATTACAGGTGAAGAAGAAAAGCCTCAATTCAGAGATCCTAGTGTTCCAACTAGGGAGGAATTATCAGATTTGAAGAATTGGATGAAGAGAGATGCTCAAGCTAGGAGCATTATCTATATGGCAGTCAATGATTACTTGCTACCGCACATTAGAGGCCTTGAAAGTGCAAGTGATATATGGAATGCTTTGGAGGAGCATTTCCAAAATACCACAAAGTCTAGGAAGGCATCCTTGTGGGCAGAATTTACCACATTCAAGAAGAAGGCCTCTCAATCCATCTCAGATTATGTAACGAGAATGAAGGACATTGCAGATGCATTAGGAGCTATTGATGAAGACATTGAGGAGGATAAATTGGTAAGGCAAATCCTCATAGGTTTGAGAGGTGATGACAAATGGAAGCCATTCATTTTGTCTACTGAATTATCACTTGATCATTTTACTCCTGACCTAAATCAATTGCTAGGACATATGTTAACCTTTCAGCAGGATGTCAAAGGTGAAGGTGACAAGAGTACAGGTCATGCAATGTATTCAAAGGATAAAAAGCAAAATAGCAAAGGAAAGCAACAAGCAAATGAAGATGAAGGCACAACTAGTTAAGCCAACTTTCTAAGAGGAAGAGGAGGTGGCAAAGGTAGAGGAAGAGGCAGGAATAATAAAGATGGAGTCAAAGCTTGTTGGATTTGTGGTAAGACAAATCACTTAGCTAATGATTACTGGCATAATAATCAGAGTAATGGTGGATATAATCAGAATTTTAATTCAAGAGGAAGAGGTGGCAAAAATCAAAGAGGTAACTTCAGAGGAAGAGGTAGTATGGGTTACTTTGGAAGAAATGCACGTAGAGGATTTCAAAGTCAACAATACAATAATACCTACTACAATTATGCTTCAGATCAGAAGGAGGATTCAACATTGATAATGAATGCAACTTGTGAAAGGCAAAGTGAAGACCAAAGCATCTTCTACATTGACTCAGGGTGTATCAATCACCTGAGTGGTAACATAGCATTGATGACTGATTTGGAAAATAAGGTATCTAATCATGTTGTTCAAACAAGTGATAATACAAAGCACAATGTGAAGTCAATTGGATCAGTGAAGGCCAAGGATGGAAGTACTCTCTTGAGTAAGGTCTTGTATGTTCCTACAATTCCTAAGAATCTGATAAGTGTAGGACAAATTGTTGAAAAGGGTTATGAAGTTAGATTCACTAATGAAGGAGTGTTTGTGGAAGAACCTAGCAATGGGTATAAACAAATTGTTTCAGGGAAGAAAGAAGGAAGGTTGTGCACATTGAAGATTCAAGGTAATGTTGGTCATGCCTTGTTCACTTATGGAGGACATAAGATCTCTGAGTTAGATCTTTGGCACAAGAGGCTTGGACACTTCAATGAAAGAGGTATCAAAGATATGATTAACAATGTTTCAGTGCTTGGATTGCCTAATGTTGCAGGTCAACATATGACATACAGATGTGAGGCATGTCAATTAGGTAAGGCTCATAAGCAATCTTATTCCAAGCATGGTTTTATGTATTCAGAGAAGCTTGAGTTGGTACACAGATGTGTGGGGACCATCAAAGGATTTCAGTATAAATGGTTCAAGGTACTATGTGATTTATGTTGATGATGCTACCAGATGGATCACTATCTTTTTGATCAAAGATACGTCAGAGGTATTCAATACATTCAAACATTATCATGTGTATGCAGAAAGAATTACAGGCCATAAATTGAATAGACTAAGGTCAGATGGAGGGGGAGAGTATTTTTCTAATGAGTTCAGTGATTACTTGTGGAATGCAGGTATAAAAAGGGAAATCACTTGCAGGTACTCTCCTCAACAAAATGGTGTAGCAGAGAGAAGAAATAGAACTCTTGTTGAGTTTGCAAGGTCAATGATGAAGGAGAAAAATTGCCCAAATTATTCAGTGTGGGCTGAGGCTGTAAATACAGCTTCTTATTTGGTCAATAGGCTACCATGTAAAGCTTTGCAGGGTATGACACCATATGAGGCATGGTGGGGTAAGAGACCTACCTTGGATCATTGCAAAGTATTTGGATGTTTGGCATTTGCATATGTGCCATCACAATTAAGGCACAAGCTAGAACCTAAAGCTGAAAAGTATGTATTCATTGGTTATGATGATAAGCAGATGGGATATAGGTTGTCGAGTCCATCCACAAAACAATTTCTTGTATCAAAAGATGTTACATTTGATGAGCAAGGTACTTGGTATGCAGGTACAATCAATATTAATACAGGTGATGAAGAAGTTGTGAGTCAAAAGAAAGGTAAATCAAAGGTTCAGATATTTGATGAAGAGGAGAATAATGAAGTGCAGGTTGAAGTTGAAGAAATGCCAAGATTTGATCCTAAGTGCGAAGAACCAGAAACCTCAAGGAGTGGAGAACTCAGAAGGTCATCAAGACACAAGTGGCAACCTACAAGGTATAGCTATGACACTTCTTTTTTGGTTACCAAAGATTATGCTTACATGATAAAGGCAGATGAAGATCCTTCCACATATGAAGAGGCAAAAGGTAAGGAAAATTGGGAGAAAGCTATGCAGGAAGAATATGATGCATTAATGGAGAATCAGACATGGGATTTGGTTCCTAAACCAAATAGTCAGAAGATTATTGGATGCAAATGGGTCTACAAAACTAAGAGGTTTGCAGATGGAAGTGTGTCTAGGTATAAAGCTAGACTTGTTGTGAAAGGGTTTGCTCAGACATATGGTATTGATTATGATGAGACCTATAGTCCTATGGCAAAGATGACAACCATCAGGACACTCATAGCCATTGCTGCATGTAAAGGTTGGAAATTATGTCAATTAGATGTGAAGAATGCTTTTTTAAATGGCTACATTTCAGATGATGTTTTCATGGAGCAACCTCAAGGATTCAGAGATGGAAGGTATCCAGATCATGTATGTAAGCTCAAGAGAGCTGTGTATGGTTTGAAGCAGGCCCCAAGGGCATGGAATTATAGACTTGTGAAGTTCTTGAAAGAACTTGGATTTCAAGTATCTAAGGCAGATAGTAGCTTGCTTGTTAAAGCAAGTGATGATGGGTTCATTTACATGTGCATATATGTTGATGATATAATTCTTACAGGTACAGATGAGAAAGGAATACAAAGCCTAAAGAAGCAAATGGAGGAAGAGTTCAAAATCAGTGACTTGGGAGACTTGTCATATTTCTTGGGCATGGAGATTTCATACACTCAACATGGAGTGTATGTGACTCAAGAAAGGTATTTGAGAAACTTGTTAATCAAGTTTAAAATGAATGATTGCAGGGTAGCACCTACTCCAGTAGTCTTATCTATGCTACATTAACTAGGCCTGATTTATCATATGCAGTTGGAGTTTTGTCTCAATTCATGCATTGTCCTAGGAAAGAACATTGGATTGCAGGTCAAAGAGTGTTGAGGTACATTAAGGGTACACTCAAAGAGGGTTTGTATTATGGTTTTACATCAGATACAAATATCAAAATATATAGTGATGCAGATTGGGCAGGTAATCCTGATGATAGAAGATCAACATATGGATATTTGTGTTATGTGGGAGATAAGTTAATCGCTTGGTGTTCAAAGAAGCAACACAGAGTTGCTTTATCATCTACAGAAGCTGAGTACAAAGGTATGGTTGAAGCTGCAAAGGAAGTGATATGGTGTAAGACTCTCATGAAGAGTTTTGACACCATACAGAGTACACCTATCATTTATGGAGATAACATGAGTTCATTGTATTTAGCTGCTAATCCTGTGTTTCATGCAAGGACTAAACACATTGAGATTCAGTATCACTTTCTGAGAGAGAAGGTGATGGATAAAGAGATTGAAGTCATACATACTTCAACAAAAGATCAGATAGCTGATATGCTTACCAAAAGCTTGGATGGACCAAAGCTACAGAAATTCAAAGACATGGCAGGCATAAAGAAGATAGAGAAAACCTCAATTGATGATTGAGGGGGAGTTGTTGGTGCAGGACAATCAACAATTGGTGTTTTGATGAAGAGTTGAAGTCAAGGTTTGAAGGAAAGATTCAAGTTGTGAAGCATGGAAGAAGAATACATTTAGAAGAGGAAGATGTGTACACATATGTACATTATTTCAGAGATAGTTCACTTATATCTTTGAGTAGTCATAAGCTTGTAAATGTTTGTCTATATATACTTTGGAAAATGTCGGGGCAAGTATGAGAGAGAGCATGAGAATAGAGTAATCAGAAGTTGTATGATCTTAGAAGTGAGTCAAGACTCTCTCATCACTCAATTGTATTTTCCCTCAGAAATGAAGAAAATGTTGCGCCCGATATTTCTGAGTTTTCTCCTTCTGTGTTAGATCTTTTGTAAAATGCTTTTGTACAAGTCTAAATCCATAGGTAATCAACTTCTGTACAAATTTTCAGCTTTCAATTGTGATCAGGCTCAGAGAATTGAGTGTAGGAACATTTGCATATGTAAATGAGAAGAAGTGAAGTTACAAGAGGTGCAAAATTCGATATGAATGTTTTGATCAATTCTCCTTCCACAGTTTAAAGTTTTGAGCAAGCAAGTACTTAATCTTTAAGTTGGAAGGTAAGCTACTTGTTGCTAAAATCATTTGTAGAAACGGGTTCTAGATTGAGAGAACCAAAGGTTTAAAGTCATAGGTGTCTAAATCGACTGCTCAGAAGAACAGTTTTAGACATAGGTGACTTGTTGAAGTTATTTCTCAAGATTTACTGAATCTTTTGGAGTGATTCAACTTGGAGAAGGTGCACAATCTATAGGCAACACCTCGTACAAAGTTTTATCAAAAACTTTACACATTTGATAAGGCAATGAGTGAATTATGTGCAGCAGACTTTCTGTGTAATCTCCTTCTTCACAGTTTGTTCAAGAATTTGACAATTGAGTATTGATCTTCTAAAATTGATGAAGGTTTGAGTTATTCTTGTTATAGAGGTGCTCTAAATACAAGAGTAACTTGTTCTTTTGGAGATTAACACTCTCCATCATAAACACTTTCAAAATGATTAATTCCTAGCAAATCAGCTGAACAACAGTGCTATAAAAAAGGTTTAGAATTCACCTAATAAAATATTTTGATTTTCTTGGTCGTCAACTGGAAGATGCAAATCTTTCCGACATCCACCGCCACCAAACCTGCACATCGTCCTGATGGGCCAACTTGCAGATTAAGCGAAGCAGCATTTTCTATGATTATCCTAAAATTAAACCATAGAACAACATCAATTCTTTTATAAACATATTTTAACTTATCAAATTTTCAATCTTTCATTCAACATGCACATGAAGTTTATTTAAACTCAATCTGGTAATGAAAACATATTAAATTATAAAGCTAAACTATCAACCAGTTCAGTCAACAAAACATTAATCTATATTTCATCCATTTATAAACTTTGCAAAGATTAGTATGAAACAGAATTCATCTTCATTCATTCAAATGCAGGTTTCGTCATATACATGCATTCACATATGAGCAATCAAACATGCCAAAGAAATCTACTAAATCTACTCGTACAGACATCCGCCTTGTTTGCCCAATTTTATTCACTAGATGTGTTTTCCACAGCTAGCTTTCTTCATCTTTGGCTTCTGACAAATATGATGTAAATCTTCATGTCGATAATAAGTGTAAATACCTTTTTGGGGTGAAAGAAGGTATAACTTCCATATCAATATTCTTTTTCTTTTTTATCTCTCTCTTTTTTTATTTGTTTTTTTACATTTGCAACTTTTTTGTTTTGAAGGGGAAAGGCTTAACCCTTAATCCGAGCTAAGGATCTAGATGCATGTACAAGAAAGACCTAGGTTTTCACAGACAAGGATCATGCATCAATATGCTCCCACACATATACAACTACTTTCATTATCTGAAATGAACTACAAATCCTTCTATCCGTCACAAATCTCACTCAATCTATAAATTTAGAAATATAAATCATGCATGTTTTCCTAGTATGGTAAAATAGATTCCTTTCTAAAATAATATACTTCATCCCAGATTTTATAATTTAATTTTATATGAATACAAATAAAATACATAAATCAAAATATAAGTAAATTTTAAGACATAGAAAAATACGACCTGAAATCAACTTCATCTTCAATCTGCTTCATCTTCATTTTAAATTCATCTTTAAACCTATAATTTGATCTTCAAAAACCTGTTAAAATAAAAGAGCAACAGCTAGACATACAAAATTATTTAGTTTCATAATCAAATATTCTTCTTCTTTCCTACAAAAGAAACCACATTAAAGAAATTCATCCATATATAAATTAGTCATTCTCTTCATCATACATTACTTCATAAGTTTCATCATCTCTTTGCTTGAATAATTTAATCCTTTTGCCCACAATTAAGTTCTTAAGAGGTGTACCATCTAATTCACATAAGGCATACGTTCCATTATCATAAACTTTGATCACCACATAAGGTCCAAACCAATGCCTTTTTAATTTCCTACGAGCATCATACTGTGAATCGAATATACTATCATAAATTAAAACCCAATCATTAATTTTTATTGGATTCGGCCTTAACCTATGTGATTTATCAAAATATTTCCTGTTCTTAAGTCGAGAATCTTTTAATTTAACTATAGCTTCTTCTAATCTTTCATTCCCTTGCTCAAGTTGTTGAATTCTTAGAGCTAATAAATCTTCAGTAGACAGATTATCTTTCCATGGAAGAGTAGCCCAAGTAAAGAAAAAATTGGTTTTTGGCAGTACATCAACTCTGTCGGCATATACCCTGTCATTCTAGCGTAGGTCATTCTATCAGCCCACAATGCAAATGGCAAAAATTTTGGCCAATTCTCAAGTTCTCCATTGCAAACTTTAGAAATTGCTTTAATAATAGGAGAATGCCCTCTTTCTATCTTTCCGTTAGCTTCTGGGTTATAAGCAGTGGTAAGGGCTAAACGAATTCCATGCCTAGCAAAGAAATCTCTAGCCTCTTACGCATCTAATTCTCCCCTATCAGCCACAACCTTTTCTACATAACCAAATCATGGGATTACATCTTCAAGAAGAATTTTTCATACATTAAAATTTGTCTTAGATCTTAGGGCTCGGCCTTCAACATGGTTAGTAAGATCTTCTCGTGCAAGAACTATATATCTCATCTTATCTATACCTTTGGGCATGGTCACTAAGTCAACTACCCACTTATAATGGATACATGGTGGATAAGTAGGATGCAATGGATCCCTATGCTTAACTGATGAATGTATTTGACATACGTCACAAGAATCCACATAATCCTTTACACTAACATAAATGCCTGGCCACCAGTATCCTTCTCTAATTTTTTCATAAATAGCTACAAATCCTTTATGTCAAGCCCATAAAGTATCATGCATGCTCTTCATGACTTGCATCTGAAGATTCTTAGTACCTAGTACTCTTTGTGGCAATCTAATTTTCCCCCTTGCATGTCTCCAAATTAGACCATCTTTTAGGAAAAAGTTGAAAGCTCTTTTCATAATATTCCTAAATCTATTTGAAGACCATGTAGGTCATCTAATCAAAGTACTAAGATACTTCCCAATATCCTGCCACTCTCCTTCATATTCTTCAATATTAAACTGTTCATATACGTATGCTTTAGAATCATAATTAATTGCATTTATATCTATTTTTTTTCTTCCTCATCATCAAACCTAGCTCGAGAAAGCATATCAGCAACAGAATTAGATTTACCTGCAATATGTATCAAAACAAGATTTATAAACTTGATGTATGAAATCCATCTAAGCATGGCAATGTCGGGTGATGAACAATTTGTAATCATTTCGATCAGAGGTAGGCAATCTGTCTCAAAAATTATGTTTGCTCCTAAAAAATATTCCTTATTAGACTTTAATGCAGTGACTAAACCCCAGCCTTCGCGTTTAATTTGTGGATAGTTTCTTTGCGTATCGTGTAAAATCTTAGCTCCAAATCTTACAACATACCTTTTTCCCTCTTCGTCGTCCTGACCAATAACCCATCCTATGCCTATGGGACGTGTATCAACAGTCAAAATAATAGGCTTTTGATCAAAATAATCTACATGTTTTAAAGCGGGACCTTCAAGAAGTAATTTCATTAAATTTTTCATAGCTTTTGAGTGTTCTTTAGTCCAAAGAAACTTTCGATTCTTTCTTAGCAATGCATAAAGACAGTTAGCAACATGTGCATAGTGAGGAATCCAAATGGAATAAAACACACAAGCACCAAGAAATCGTCTTACCTCACTAATATTGCTATATGTCTCAGAAATCTTGTTTATGGCGTCAACCTTAGGCAGATATGGCCTCCGACCGTAATGTCCACATAAATGGCCAACTATAAGTACCTCATTAACACCAAAAACAGATTTCTCAATGGAGAATGTCAGACCAACCTCTTCAAATCTCTGGAAAATCTTTTCACAATCAGAGATTTGGTCTACAAAATATTTCCTACAACCATAAGAATCTAAAGTTTCATCTTTCGCATTCTCAATACATCCTTTAATAGGAATATCATCTATAAACGGCATGGCTATATTAGGAATGAAGTCATGTAATACAGAATTCATGGGGTTCATCATATGCGCTACTGAATTAGTAGCTCCTTGCGGCAAAGTGCACATGCGGACTAAGCCTAAAGGAGTTTTCATGGTCATAATGTCTCTACTTTCAATAGCAAGCTGAAATTGATCACAGCCATAATCTAAGTCTCCCATTGAGTAAATGGCATGACCAGCGAATGCTTCAGCGAATTCTCCTACAATGGGGCCAGTACCTACATTCCTAATAGTAACCTTATTTACGGGTGTAAATCTTGTATGAATCGTAACTTGCCATGTTTCTTTGGAAGAGTAAACCAACTATTTGAGTAGGGTGCAAACGATGGTTCAAGAATTCACATGTGAATCTTTTCCTTAAGAAGCCCCATTAACTCTGGTAAATGGGCTTTCGGAACAGGTATGGGACGAAGATCCCATGGAATGTGAGGCACCGTAAAGATAAACATTGGTGGAAAAATTTGTGGGTCTTCACAGCCTATCTCATGGGGATGTAAAGAAAACAGCTTTCCATGTTGTTTAATCACTCTTTGAAATAAATCACGTTCAGCGGATAATAAAAAAAAACATTTCCAATCTTGATTAATTTTAAAGTTTTGTCTGTGAAGGTATGACCTATATTTATGCACTCTCTTAAATAAGGATCTTTTGAAACTTGTCTAAACTTCTCTTCACTCTCTCTTGGTAAAGGTTGGGCAATCGGCTAAATTTTTTTATCAACAGTTTTATATTTTGTATTTACTTTCGCTTCCTTACTTTCTTCACTCATAACAAATTTAATAATAAGATCATATTCTTCAATAGAATTTAAAAGTACAAATCTAAAGTTTCTTTTTCATGCAAAATATTTTGAAGTTCTTCAAACAATGAGTTTGAAGATAAAGTTTCAATTACGTTTTCAATGTGTTCATCAGAAGAAATGAGTCCTTTATCTTTATAAAATTTTTCATAATGTTTTATAATTTTTTTAGGAATTTTTTTATAATGAATGAATTGCAAATACGATGAAGGGAAATATAAAGCAAAACTATCTAAAGTATCTACAACTGAGTGCGAGACATCAATCCAAGAACCATCGTTGTCTCGCTCAACAGTGGCATCTAGGCAAAATTTTGATCATAATAAGTTCCGAACCCACGAAGAGGCATATGATCTTCGCCTATCTTTTCATGAGAATGGATGGGCGTCTTTCTAATTTGCTCCCTATTTCGAACATGGTTAGGGCTAACTATCATAACTTGGAGTGATTGTAGATCATCTTTAGATCTAATTCTTGCATGTGTTGAGCCGTCATCCATTACTTTAGTCTCCATTCTAGCTTCGCATATAAATGGTTGACCTAAGATAATTTCATAAGAGCAGTTGTCCCGAATGAAAAAGTGGAATGTCTCAGAGATTCCACCTATCATTAGAGGTATGTTGGCACATGCTCCTAGGAGTGATCCACAACCATTATCCGCAGTTCTCATTATCCAGCCATGATTCTTATCAATAGACCATTTAAACTTATCATATAATTCTTTCAAAATCACATTGATTTTTGACCCAGAATCAATTAGGGCTAAAGCAGAATATGATCTCTTCTGATCACCTAAGTTAATTTTAATCTCAGGTGTGCCTCTCGCCCAAAAACTTTTTCTAAAATCACTCTCTGAGTTTTTGGTTTCATCGTCTGGTACAATCAGCCCTACGAAATTTTTGTTAACATTACACTTATTTTTTTCTTCATCCTTTGAGTCTGAAGAATGAGATTCATGCATTAACTGAGTTACATTGGCAACATCCTACATATCTACCTCTTGTGAAAGAGGGAATCTCTTTCTTTTAATTAGTTTAATAAAATTTTCTTTAAATTCAATTTTTGCTATTTGTTCTAATATCACTGAAAAGTTTTATTGAAAATTTTAATAAAATGTCATACAATATTTCCTTTGAATCAACTTTTTGTTCTAGTTCTGAAATAAGAATAGCTTTTGGAACTCTTTTTTGTTTCTTCTCTAGTTTCTCTTCAGTTTGTTTTTCAATTCTAGGAATTTCCTCTACTTTATCTGATGTTTGAATTGGCTCATTAATCACAGGTTGTTTATCCTCCCTAATTTCTTTTCTTTGTTGTTCATTTGTTTTAGAACTTTTGCCTTGTTCAAACTGAACTTTCGGCTTCGGCTCATCTCTCATCTTACTTCTGCCTGATTCATTTGTTTCTTGCTTATCATCCCTATTTCTCTTCTCTTCAACATTCGCAATATGCCCATATATCGAGAATTGATCGACAGGAGAGTTCCATGTAGTTTTCTGCATAATGTCATCTCTAGCCTTTATTAAAGCTTCAATTGAGTAGTTCCTTGTTTCTCTTGTTTGCTCACAATCAGAGTCACCATCTACGTATTCTAATTTAACAGGAGAAGATGTTTTCTTAGAATCAGAAAGGTTTTCGTAAAGTTTCTGCATCCCTCCTTTTCCCCAATTTGCAGCTAAGGGCAAATGTGTTCTATAGTCGCACAATCGCTTTTCAATATCAATAACAAGTCTTTTTTCTTTCGCATCTTTCAAAGATTTGCATGTATAGGTAAGATGATCTGTGGCATCGCACCAGATACATCTCTTCACATTGGAATTTCTCCTTTCATTGAAATTCCTTTGATTAAATTCTTGAGGAATTGGTTGGGGTACAATTGGAGGATTAGGAGGTACTAAAGATGGATTAGGAGGTACTAATGGTGGATTAGGAGCACTTATAGGTTGAGGATATATAGTCAGATGAGCTTGCATTGCAGGTTTATCTTGTAAGTTTAAAGCATACACCACATTCTGCAAAGCCGATACCTCTTTAGACATATAAAATCTCAAATTGTAACTCGGGGGAACTTTAGATGCGAAAGTTGTGGGCTCAACTTTTGAATCTATATGTGTATCCCTAGTTGCATGAATAGGAGGAAAATTGGAAGATGGTTGAGACATCGAATCATAAAGGAGTGTTTTACGTTGCTTTATGTGAGCAACCGCCTCAACCACTGTTTTCACTATACCCCAGTCATCTGTAAGCCCATATTTCTTTCCCAGTTCCTCAAGTCTACGCTCAACATCTACCCTTATATCTGGAGTCAAGATTTTAAGAAGATATAAAACGATATCTGGGGTAAGGTCAACCCTATCCTGTTCAGGTAATTGAGAGAATCTTTTCATAAATTCGCTATGGAGTTGAGTTAAAGAAATGTGAGGCTTAGGAGAACTAATCCATTTCATAAATCCCTCTCTACTGTGTTGACTATAGTCCTCTAAGTAAAATTCCTTATGTAGCTCTTTTCTAAACTCATCCCATTCCTGGTTGGCATGTAGTTCCATAATCTTAACCGTGCCTATGGCAAGTCTACCTAAATATGATTTCCATTTCGTATCAGGCAAGCCACGTAGCTTGGCTAGTTCCTCAAATGTGTCTAAATAATTTGTAACATTCATACCAGTGAACTTCCCTTTATCTTTTAATAACGTTTCAACTACTTTCTGACCCTACGTCTCATGCATCATATTTTGAAATAGTTCATCCATTTTTGTAGTTTGATTTGATCTAGCTTGAACAATCCTAACAAGATCCTGAACTTCTTTCTTTACTCTTTCCTTATGCTCTGCTACTAATTCTGAAATTCTGTTAGAGTCCAGTTTGATAAGTTTTTAAATATGCCAATATGTTGCAATTAAACCTATGATTAACACTTAATCAAAATTTTGCTTTTAACCTATACCAACAATTTTCCTTTAAGCAAAATTTTGCACTATTAACCCAAGAATTTGAGAGTAAAGAAATTATACCAACGGCTCGAAGAAGAGGCTCAAAATAGTGCTTTGTGAAATTTAATACATTTATTGATTTTAATCAAAGCCTAAATACATCTTTTGCTAAAATGGGTGCAAACGTTTTGTTCTTCAATCCTTGATGAAAGAGGTGGCAAGAGGAGGATCGCCTACTTGCCAACCTTCGTGGAGGCGCTCAGATCAACAGACCAGCCCTCGACACCGAGAAGATTGCAAGTTCACGAGATTGCCACAGCTTCCAGGGATGAAGACGCAGTTGCACCAATTGTAGAATCGTACGAATGTATATGCAATGCAAACTAAAAATATCCATCTGAGTCGCAAGCCGATGGT
Source organism: Ceratopteris richardii (assembly GCA_020310875.1). NCBI lineage: Eukaryota > Viridiplantae > Streptophyta > Polypodiopsida > Polypodiales > Pteridaceae > Ceratopteris > Ceratopteris richardii. Next base: position 92,071,036 of record CM035407.1, on the reverse strand, counting down.
TCACGTCGGGTTCACCAATGTCGGGTCGGAAGATGCTCGGATGGTGGATCAAGTCATCCGCCAAAATCGATCGGCACACGGAGGGTGTCTGTAGCAGACTCAGGCTCAAGGTACTATGTGTCATTTATTGATGATTGTAGTAGGTGGACTATTTTGTATTTCATGAAACATAAGGATAAAGTGTCAGTTGTTTCAAAAAGTAGCTTGCACTTGTGGAAAATCAAACAGGAAAGAGTTTAAAGAGGATAAGGTCAGGTGGAGGAGGTGAGTACTTCTCCAATGTGTTTCATGCATTTTTGCAGGACAGAGGTATCAAGAGAGATCTCACAACTAGATATACTCCTGAGCAAAATGGAGTAGCAAAGAGGAGGAATAGATTGATTGTGGAAGCAGCTAGATCTATGCTAAATGAAAAGAAGTTGCCTACTTATTTGTGGGCAGAGGCTATGTCTACTACCACTTATCTTATTAATAGGTTACGCTCTAAGTCCCTTGATGGGATGACCGCCTATGAGGCATGGAATGGGAATACCATCACTCGAACATTGTAGAATATTTGGTTGTGTTGCTTATGTGCATGTTCCATCTCAAATTAGAGGTAAGTTAGACCCTAAGGTAGAGAAATGCATCTTCATAGGGTATGATATGAATCAAAAGTGGTACATGCTTTATAATCCATCCAACAAAGGATTTATGATCAGTAGAGATGTTGTGTTTGATGAGAATGACTCTTGATTTGAAAGTGAATGCAGCAAGGTCAAATTGCCATATGACTTGGAAGAAGAATTTCCAAGCCTCACCAAGGAGGAGCCAAGCACAATTGAAGACGTCAAATCAGACGATGAGGACACCATCAACTTGGAAGAGTTTAAAGCATGGAAATCAAAAGGAAAAGTCAAGATGAAGAGGTTGGAGGACATTCTTGAGTCATCCAACCAAGCCTTAAGAAGATCACAAAGAGAGAGTAAGCAGCCAATCAGATATGGATATGATACTTCACTAGTCACTAAGCATTCTATTTATTTTTCTAAGGATTCATCACTTGAAGAACCTTCTTCATATTGTTAAAACTTGTATTTTAAACTCTTTATCTTACTGGGTTCTTGGGATGGTTAGGGGTTTGTAAAACAGAGGCCCTGTTTGTATTTTCCCAAATCTACAGATTCAATTGTATACTACTACACCGACTTAGTGTTCAGAATCAACTATCTAACAACTACTGGTCTGTTCCAAGCATTACAACCTCTTCATCATAAGACGCATAAACGCGCAACTTTGTCACTTTACCGCAATGTCGCTTAACTTAATACTTCATCAAAGACTTAAATAATTACTAAACTTAATGAACAGAGTTACATCATACTCAAGATATCAACAATGCGCTACGCTTCACTTCAGGCACTTCGCCCAGACTAACAGTCCGACGTCGTCCGCCTTCTGTTCATGCATGCTTCTTTTCATTAATCAAAAGAGTTACAATGGTTTGCGCTATGCCCTTTCCGTGTGTGTACGACCTTCCAAAATTACATTCCGGTGGCTCACACTGGCACGCACGGTGGACTCGAACCCAACTGAATAAGTACAAAGATTTAAGAATCATCTATAATGCCCTATATATACATGGAACGGGCCAATTTAAAGGTACGAGTGATTTTTTGCTTCAGAGAATCTAACATATCTTTCAAAATTTATGGCTCAACTAAATGTGCATCAGTTTTGACTGAACTGGCAGCGTCCACCTGACTGATTAAGGACTCAGCTTGAGTCTGCAGGAAGGCTTCTTGTAAGTAAAAATCGTTTTCGAGAGCAGCATCTCTGCGCAACTTTATTTTTGCAATTTTGGCATCTATCCTTGATAAATGTTCAGCTTGGATGCCGAGCTGATTCTCTCGGTGCTCGAGTTCTTGAGACTACAATTACATCGTTTTATAGAAATCATGTCTTTCCTTTTGAATCGCATCAATTTCCTTCTTCAATTGAAGGTTTCTGCAAATTTCTTCATCCAATGCGTGACTTTTCTGGAATAATTCTTCAGAAACTATCTTTAATTCAGTGGTGACTTGCATAGCTAGGTCTATCATTTCTTGTCCTTTCTGCTCCACTAGAGCTAGATCTACTTGTGTAGTCTCACGAAGGTTACCCAAAGCTGTCCTGGCATCTTCTATGTCAATCACCGTCTGCTTCAAGCTATGAATCTCATCACCACGTATGGCAATGATGGCGTCTTTTTCTTTCAATTCTGCTTGCAGAAGGCGAATCCGTTCTTCATAAGAACTGGTGTCAGCTTTAGCAGTAAGCACTTCTTCCTGAAGTGGCACGATATTAGCTTTGAGCATATCCACTTTAGCTTGGTACTTCTGCCGGAGAGAGTGTTGGGCCACTTGGAGGTGATGGGGAAGATGGGTGGAGAGTTGAATGAGGTAATTGCCAATCTGAGCTAATTGGGCTAATGAATCAGGGATGAGAGAGGTGGAGATGGACTGAGAAGGGTTAGTGAAAACAGTGGCAGATGACGAGGGAGGGGAATAATCCGGTGAGGAGGGAAGAGGCTGGGCTGCCGACTGACATGGGGAAGAAGGAGGGCTAGGTCGTAATGGCACCTTGGAGGGAGACACAGGTAGAGGTGGAGTTTGAGAGGTAGAGAGCAGGGCAAGGGTTGTTACCACAAGATCCGAAGCATCAGGTTGCGTAGTTTCCTTCTGAGGTTGGGGATTATTGGCAGGCTGCGTAGTTTTCGTGGCCGTATCAAGCACGGACTCCTGTAGAGGGGACTCAGGCAGCACGATCGTATCAACAGGTTGAACTTTGTCAATAACATTGTCAGGATTAGCTTGATCTAGAGGAGATGAGGGGACATAAAAATTTTGGGCCGACAAAGCAGTGTTTTGCACTTGCACGGTGGAGGTCGACAGGACCTTACTATGGGAGGGGCTCAATTTATGGTGTTTCCCAGGAAAAAATTGCAGAATATCTTCATTGTCATGGATCTCCATCATTTGTGTAGACTCTTCATGTAACATAATTGTAGGCACGGGAGGAGGTTGCGCTACCTGAGTTGCCGGGAGGAGGAAAGTGAGGAGTTGCGGCAAGCGAGTGCAGGGTATCCCATGCTTAGCCAATTGCCTAGAAATGGTCTGGCATTCTCGGTGAATGCGCCGGAAAAAGAGGGAGACGAAGTTAACTGCTTCTCTCGTTGCAATGTCAATCATTGAGTAAAAGGGGCGAGAGATGCCATACGTGCGTTTCTGTAGATTAAGGGCAGCTACAAGGAATTGGAGTGCCGTGCGCTCCGGTTCAGGATGACACAATATGGCAAACTTGTTGGACGAGTGGCGGGGAAAGAGTTCTTTCATCATAGCCATGGGTAAGAGAGGTCCATCGACGAGACCCTCATGAGGGAGACAGAATCCCTCAGCGACGGTACTAAAGGTGACTACAACGTGAGGGTTAAGGCATGCGAGCGGCCAACATGTTTCAGTAGTCGGCGTCACAGTGATAGCAGAGATAATTTGTGCAAAGAAAGGATGACACTCCACTGAATGCCAAGGCAATTCAGCGAAGGCCAAAAGGCCACGGACACGTAGATACTCGCTCACTTCCAGAGTGAGGCCAGACCAAAAGGTGACAATATTAGCCAGAGCTTCCATGGCACAGACAAAACACACAAAGACACAGGTAACACAGAGTTCACAAGCACACAAAGACACAATAGCGAAAAACAGCGTGAAGAACAGGATTAGGTAGAAACACTGAAAGAATCATGCGAAAAGAAACATAATCATCACGAAGGGTTGGAAATATACAGACATAATGGCGACATGCATGCATGACATAATCGAAGACACAGAAGGCGGCTACTAAACATGGTTAGGTAAGAAAACATAAATATTACGAGCAGTCGGTCAATCAGAATCATGCAAAAAGGAAAGGAACATCGAGTCAAAACAGTGGGGGCAAAAAAATGGGTGAAAGGTAAAAATACCGATCAAGCATCATGAGGAAAAAGGCAGAGAATAGTAGGGACGAAGCTTCGATCCATCAAATGATCAACTTAGGGAGAAGGGTGCCAGTTAAGATGGATAACCGGAAAGTCATTGGTCCCACTTGTTTGGCAATACGGTAGGGACCGAACCAACACAGTTTAAACTTTTTTGCAGATCTATTAGATTTAGCATTATAAAAGAGCACTAATTGGTTTATCGTAAAAACAAGGTTTTAAGAAAACGATCGTGGATTCGTGCTTGTCTAATTTGAACTTCCTGCAGCACCGAAAAACTCTCGAGGCGTTGTTCATCTAGAGACCATAAAGCATCCAATCAGAAAGGGAATGATTCTTCCGGTAGTAACTTCTGTTCTAATGCCACGCGCAGACTAGGGACCACCAATTCCATAGGGGTAATTGCCTCAAAACCATATGCCAACTTGAAGGGAGTTGTTTCGGTTGCCACTTTATATGTTGTACGATAAGCCCATAATACCATAGGTAGGAATTTGCAAGAGAACAAGGATTACGACCACCACATACTAGAGAGATGACTCTCCTCCCAACCAAATGCCTATATATATAGCTCTCTCCAGGGACTGCCTTCTTGGGCAGGTGGATACTAACCATCCAAGTGTCAGCCATGTAACTACATGTGCGCCAAGTGTCCCAGTTAACTCGAGTTAACTCAAGTGGATGCTTCTAGAAGGCTCTAGAGCTCTTTGGGCAAAACACTCTCCCCATGTACCCCATGGGGGTTGAACCCAAGACCTCCTCCTTCACATCCTTGAGACTTAACCACTAAGCTAAGTGGATCACTTGTTCACAAGAGCACAAGACCTCCTAGTAAGTCTAAACTCGAGATCTTTGGTCATACACACGGATGACCAAACGGTATCCGATTTCATATCTGTCTGAACCGGCCAGACCCTTGGATCATAGACTTACTTTATTACATTCTTTCCCCCTTGGAAAATATTTTCGTCCTCGAAAATAGAGCTATATACATACTGTAGGCAACCCCCGAGCCTCATGTTCTAAAACTGGAAGAACATGGTCATGTTCTAGAACTGGAAGAACATGTCTCATCTCTGTGGTGGCATCCTTTCCCAAATGATTCAAAACACTATCTGATTTTGTACTTTGATGAACGGGACAAAGTACAAACTAGTGAAGAATAATGAGGGTGGATCTAATGACATCCCTGGCTAATTCACAGTTTCTGGATGTGCGATCTAGGCGCAAAACATGTGAACTAGGTGGATTCAAATTACTAGTCCATTTCTAGGCATAACTGGTGCATGGGCTTAGTAATGAAGGTGGGATTCTTATCCCTCGCAAGACTTTGAGAATTCTTGATTCACTTGAATTTGTTTTGGAGAACTTGAAGTTTGGTTGTCCCATACATCTAACTTTAGATGTCTGTACAATGGTTTACTTTTATCTAACAGTTACTTGATTTTTTCACCCGACTAGAGGACTACTTTGTCCTAATGGGTTTAAAAATCCTTTGTAAACTGTAGGAGAAAGTTTACCATTTCTTTGAGTCAACCATACTATAACTTGTCCAATACAAATCCATAATGAAATTTGTCCAACTTAGGACACTTTTCTCAAAGACTTTAAGTGAAAGTTCTTGGGAATTGTCAATCTGATGAGCAATTCCTAACTTCCCTATTCTAGAGTATACTGGACTCTAGGAAATCATTTATGCCGCAATTCCTAACTTCCCTATTCTAGAGTATACTGGACTCTAGGAAATCATTTATGCTATAACTTGAAGCAAACTCAAATGAATAAGTCCACTTAGACTTATCATCTTTTGAAGATTGAAAAGGTTCTTGTACATAACATCTATCTAGGATGTTCAAATTAGTTATTTTATTCTAACCGGCTAACCCTGGTCTTTTGCAAAAGGAATCAGATACTATATCTGAGTCAATTTCAAAAATTTTGGAAAGCGGAAAGAAATAACTAAGACTCTGTACAACCAATTCAAACTTCAAATATACATAAACTTGCTATGAGTCAAAGTCTAGATGACTCAAGACTTCAAATTTTCAAAGATCTATTTCAACAGGATATTGAAGCATTGTCTTTATCTTTAAGAGAAATAAGCTGGATTTCTAAAAAAGATTCAAAGCAAAACAAAAACATCATCCAACCACAAGATACTAGTGTGGTAACCAACATCAGTGTGTCGACCCACTGAGGTTCTGTCGATGAGTTTAGTATAAATAATGCTTCACTTGAGACTAAGTTCAGGTCACATTCAGTCTTTTTGACTCTTTACTGGGAATGCAATTCTTGTGCGTTTCTTTGAGTCAGAAGAGTGAATTTATCAAGTTACACTAGGAACTTGATGCTTGACTTAGTCAATTAAATCTTTAGTTGAAAAGATCAACTCAAAATCAAAGTCCAACTTCTTTCAGAAATTTATCAAATATTTCTGATCAATAACACTTAAGCTTGAAATGTTCGAAGAAGATCTTAGAAGTTACTTACTTCATATCTTCAATTTCCTTGATCTTGAAGTCGTCTTGAAGTATCTTGAGATTCTTCTTGAATTTAAACTCCTTTGAAGTTTTAATTCCCTTGAAGATCGAACCTAACTTCAAGATCCAAACGAAGACTCAAAGATAATCATCATCTCACGGTCCGATGTCCCATACCATCTTTCCTACATCAATCTGAGTATAAAATTTGGTGTCCCATACCACCCTATTTTATACTCACATTGACGTGTGAGTGAATTTTATCCTAAAGTCTACAACATCTCTAGATAGAAAACCTTCTAGCTTTAATTCTTGACAAGAATTTTGCAATTTCAGGCACTATCTTTATCTTGATATTCTAGGTTTTAATCCCTTGACATGATCGTTTCACGATCTTGTGCTTAACCTTGGGAACTTGAAAACCTTTAATAGAATATCTCCAATCCTTTTTTTGCTAAGGTTTTCAAATGAAAACCAATAAGAATTCCAAGTACTTGAATTTTCTTGAATTCAAGTTCAATTGGTTTATCCTTGACCAATTTCGTAGTGACAAGAGCTTTTAGCTTCTTGTCTTTAGGTTCCTTTCTACTAATGCTTTTAGGTACCTATCCTGGCCAGGACTTTTATAGGAATCTCTCTACTGCATAAGTCTGAGCATCCGCTCATGTTTCTGGATTTGTACCAAAATCCCTTTAAGGATAGGCAAACACTTATGTTTTACCTTCCACAGACTTAAGTACCGTCTTCACGGTTGCAGACTACATACTTGGAATTACTTCACTCTGTTCAGACTGGGAACATCTTACTTTTTCACAATTTTCCATTTAATAAATGGAACTTGAGTGAATCATTCCTAATGGAATTTTTACTGCCAATACTTGGGCAATCTATAGAGTAGTTCTAGTCGCACATTCTTGGACAATCATGGCCAAGTTTGATCAAGTCTGGTTGATCCTGGTGACAAAAATAAAGACTTAGTCTTTTAAGATCTCTTAAACTATCTTCAGCTTCTTTGCTTACCTGCAGGATTTTAGAGATCTTTCCCTCTTAAGTCCAAGCATTTTCTAATGCTTTTCAGATTCCAAAGCTAAGAATCTTTGATATACCTTAAGGTTATATCACTTATTTGGACTTAAATACCAAAACTAGTGGTTAGGGATTTGCTGGGAACTACTTGCTATAAAACTTCTCTTGAAAGATGCTAGTCTCACATCTGGGGAGATTTTTCTTTCAAGAACTTTTTTGATTCCTACTAAGGAATCAAGTAATACTAAGCTAGTGATTCACCTTGGAATCTTTTGCTTTCCAATCTAATGATTCATCTTGGAATCTTCTCCTTTACTGGAAAGACCTTCAAAAGGAATTCTAGAGTTTTGGATAAGACCAAGACTTAAGGCTTTGCTTGTCCAAAAGATATTCTCATTTAACTAATGAAATAGTTAATTGGACTCTTTCATTAGCTTATCTTTAGAAAATAGCTTAATTTCCAAAGATTACTTTGCTTGGGTCTCTTCAAGGCCTTACCACTTAAGCTAATCTTTTAGGAAAGAACTTGTTTCCTAAATTGTCTTTAGGAAATATCAGGATTTCCTAAGATATCTGTTTTACAAAATGAAAATAATTTTGAATCATTTCATTAATTGTCATGACTTTAGGAAATTACTTGATTCCTAAAGATCAATTAATATTTATCTTGGTTTCTTTTTTAAGCCTTGAGTTAGCTTAAATGGAATCAACCAAGTTGCCTTGAAAAGTTTCCGCGTCGATTGAAGACCTTGCATCATGCCTTGAGATGCATTTCTGGAAACTAACATCTATGAACACTAGAGTTCCAGGGATTCTAGAAGTTCAATACTTCTACTTATTTTCATCAATATTTGATGAATAATAAAGTATTAAATCTCCTAAAAATATTTTGGAACTTACAAGTTTCAACAGAAACTATCTTACTTGGATGCATGAACATGATCATCCAAAAACAACTAAATCCTCGTTTAGTTGCTAAGAATGTCTAGGTTTCTTCCCAAACTTAGACTAAGCATGCATGTTGGAAAGTAGCTCTATGAATACTTACTTTCAACTTGCTTTCTTTTCCTCAAAAAGACTCCTACTAAGTGGTACCTATGTATCACTTTTTGGAAAACAAATAGACTAGATACTTAGTTGCATGATGGTCAAGATCCTTGCAACTAGGTAATTTTCTATTTTCTCCACCTAGCTAAGTCAGTTAGAAAAAGAAAGAAACGAAAGTATACATGTTCAGCTACTTACCAAAAGAACATGCGTATGCTCATGCATCTACTTGCATGCAAATGCATGTTCATGTATGCAAATGCCCATTCTTGGGTGCAAATGCATGTGAGTTCATGCAAGTGTAATGAACTTAAGCAAATCTTGAGCTTATTAGGTATGCAAACAAGCATCCATGCAAAAACAACCTGCTTGCTATTCTGGCAAAAGGTATTTATTCAAGTGCGTGAACTGGAGAACTAGCTACCTTTCCCAAGCAAGTGTGAACTTGATGTGCATAAAACATTCTTTTATGCACAAATAATCTTTTCATGAATGGAAATAGAAATTTCAATTGCATACCTAAAACTGAAAAGTACTTTGTATACTTTTGCGTCATTTCAATACCATTTAGTTCTCTATTTAGCTTTCATATTGAGATAATCATAATTGGACTATGTTTTTAGTCCTAATTAATGCATCCTAAATGAAAGCATTCGAACAAACAAATATCAAAATGAAAACATAATTTGGAAAATACTTAGCTCCACATAGAGCTACGTCCTTCCCTTGATCCTTGGAAAGAGTCATTCTCCATCTTTTATAAATTGGCTCTATTCTTGTTGTGTAAATGGATTCGAATTACGACTGGCTACCTTGAGTAGAACTAAGATCGATGCATTTCTGCTCCAAATTTGAGCACAAGCAGGACTGGATCCATCAAAAATCAGCGTACGTGCTTCAGCATGATAAAATGATATTTCAGCTCTGGTCATCTGCATAGCACTAACAGCACGTATGCTTTTGCTATGGATTATCTATTGCAGAGCATAGAAAATCATATATATGACTTTGCACAATGATTAATATAGTAGTATGTGCGCTGAGGAGCTACAATATAATTACACCAGTGCTTCAGTCTGCCGATGTGAGTTTGATTTATACAATTCTTCTTGTAACCGCTAGCACATACATAATGATTGTCTGCTTTCATCAGAAAACGTGTGTGTAATACATGCGCTGTATACACTAGTGTTCACAAATGACACATTTAGAACGTAATAGACAAACTCTATGCACTCGCGTGCGCAGATGACTGATAGAGCAGATTTTCTTGCCAAAAGGTTGGAGGTTCGAATCCTACATCCCTTTCACAACAGCAATCATGATTTTGCTTCAGCAACAAACATAATTGTGTTGCTTAATTTCGAAGAAGCTACCGCAGCGCCTCGAGGTTGATTCATCTGAGAGCCGCTACGTCATCAAAGGTCCTTCGTCCGTTCACTCCTTGACGATAGACTTTGGTGACTTCTCCATATTTCCATCGCCAGAAAATAATAGGCGCAGGCATGGAGATGAACAAGAACTACAAAGTTCAGTCCACAGCTTCGACGGAGAAAGCTATTGCGGCAGCACAGAAGGGCTTGAAACTGAAGGCGACGGAAAATGTGTTCGCAGAACGGATTGAGAGGACACCGTTATTATCAGCCTCTACTGCAACCTCATCTTCCTCACCAGAGCCGCCGGCCAAGAAAAGGCGTTTCCAGAGAGTCCAGCAGAAGCCGTGGGGTAATTGGGCGGCTGAGATTAGGGACCCTAAGAAGGCTGCACGCGCGGTTGGGCACTTTCAATACGGCAGAGGAAGCAGGATCAAATCGTTCAATGCAACAGAGAACAACCGTGCCGGCTGTTGCAATCGATAAGACCTTTCCATAGATGGAGATACAATAGAAATTGATAATAGCATCAGAACTTCGCAGCTGCTGCAATGGATTAATCCTTTCCGTGGATACAACTATGTAGCGGGTTCGAATCCCGAGATCTACTAATAGTGCGCATGATTATTTTGGCCAGTCTGACCAAAAACAATGACTGCACACGGCGAGAAGTACTTTCATACAGCGAGGAGTACGTCCACAGAGCAGAGATGAAAAATTGCTAAAGCAATGGACAGCAATGGAATTTCGATGCATCTCCTTCCAGCGTTAAACTCGCACAAAAATAATTAAAAGAGTTACTGTACCCGCAAACCGAAAGCTTCTTCCTGGTTAGACCATTCGAGCGATACTGTTGAGGTCCATGGTTCGAATCCAATTGCAGCTATGAAGAATAGGATTCGTATTCCTAAGTTCTTCTTTTGCCAGAACTCCGAGAAGGAAAAACTGAAGCCAGGAAGAATACCGCTTGCGAGAAAAATCTCGAAAATTTTCAATTCCTACCTAGGTGAAGATGATGAAGCCATCACAAGGTGTCCATGGAAGTTTTGGCTCTGATACCAATGCAAGAGAACAAGGATTACGACCACCACATACTAGAGAGATGACTCTCCTCCCAACCAAATGCCTATATATATAGCTCTCTCCAGGGACTGCCTTCTTGGGCAGGTGGATACTAACCATCCAAGTGTCAGCCATGTAACTACATGTGCGCCAAGTGTCCCAGTTAACTCGAGTTAACTCAAGTGGATGCTTCTAGAAGGCTCTAGAGCTCTTTGGGCAAAACACTCTCCCCATGTACCCCCTGGGGGTTGAACCCAAGACCTCCTCCTTCACATCCTTGAGACTTAACCACTAAGCTAAGTGGATCACTTGTTCACAAGAGCACAAGACCTCCTAGTAAGTCTAAACTCGAGATCTTTGGTCATACACACAGATGACCAAACGGTATCCGATTTCAGATCTGTCTGAACCGGCCAGACCCTTGGATCATAGACTTACTTTATTACAGAATTGATCCCATCTCTCCGGGCAATCCAATACCAGTTTCTTTAAGATGTTCAACAAAGATTTGTTTGTGCTCTCGGCGAGGCCATTCGCTTGTGGATAGTAGGGGGAACTTAACTTATGCACAATCTGAAAGGTATGAGTAAGCACTTGCATTAATGTGTTAGCAAAGTGCATACCTTGATCAGTCACAATCTCCAAGGGTAAACCATAGCGTGGAAAAATATCTTTCATCAAGCATTTAGCAAGCCCAACAGTGGTGGCCGATCGTAGAGCCCATGCTTCAACCCACTAAGTCGCATAATCCGTGCATGTAAGAATATATCTATTACTGGTAAGTGTCACAGGAGGTGTAATCAGTCTGATAAAATCCAAGCCCCATTTCTGAAAAGGTTCGAGAGGCAAAACAGGTTGGAGCAGAAAAAAATGTTTCTGTAAAGGTTGACCTGAACGCTGACATGCATCGCACTGCCGCACATACTTGGTCATCACAGTACATAGTAGGCCACCATAATCCACTCTCCAGAATCTTCCGATGAGTCAGGTCAACTGCAAAATGACCTCCAGCTGGGGCAAAATGATCCATTGTGATTACTGAAGCTGTTTCATGTGGTGGAACACATCTTAGCATCACTCCCGAATGATCCATATAATATAACTTCCCTATAATTAGCCAAAATCGTCGACTATACTTGGCCAGTTTTCATCGAGCGGCAGGAGAGGTCGGACCGGGAGGACATCCACTGGTCAAGAAAAGCATTAAAGTGTCATAGTAGGAGGAGGGTACTGGAAATTCTCGTTGATCGTCCTGTACAGTCTCAGTTGCATAGATAGCGGATGTGGTATCATCAACTCCTTTCGAAAGTTCACCAGAATCTAACCGAGATAAAAAGTCAGCAAGCGTGTGTGCGGACCCTGGTCGATGTACTATTGAATAATCAAACTCTTGCTAACCTTCCTCCCAGATGTTGTTGGTGAACAAGGTACACCAAGGCTCCATGATCGACATGGAAGGTGAAACGGCATCCCAATAAATAATGCCGGAATTTCTTCATCGAATACACTAATCCGAGACATTCATGTTCGGTGACTCAATAATTTCACTCTGCTGTAGCTAACCTACGACTCACATAATACACTAGACGGAACCATTTTTCCGTTTGATGCATCAGTACGCTGCCAATTGCAATGTCGGATGCGTCCACAAAAACGTGAAATGGGAGTTCCCAATTTGGTGCTTGTAAAATAGGAGCCTGCGTTAACAGTGATTTCAACCGATCGAAAGAGAGCTGACATACTTCAGTCCATTCAAACTGACAAGGAGTACTGATCATCAGTCGATTGAGTGGCGTGGCTAGATGAGCAAGCCACCGCAAATGTCGCCCATGCCATCAGATTTGTCCCAAGAAGCGCATCACTTCTTTGGGTATCTTGGGAGCAGGTGCCTCCAGTACTGCTTTCACCTTATTTGGATCAACTTGGATCCCCTGTTTTGAAATGATGTGCCCTAGCAACTAGCTACAAGATACAGAGAATACATATTTATTTGGGTTTAAGCACAAACGGTATTCTCGACATTTTAAAAAACAGCACCGTAAATGATACAGATGCGCTGGAGTATCACCAGATAAGGAGAAGTCATCCAAGTAAACTCTCATGAATGTAGTTAAATAGGGAGAGAAAACTTCCTGCATATAGTGCTGAAACATACTTGGAGCATTTTGCAGACCAAACCACATCATTGTACATGCATAGACGCCCCAATTTGTTATAAATGTTGTCTTTGGTATGTCCTACTCTGCCATTCGTACTTAGTTATAACCACTATACCCATCTAAAAAGGAGTACATCTCACGACCTGCCACATCATCTAACATTGTGTCTAGAAACGACAGAGGGAATGGATCAGGTACTGTTGCTGCATTTAATTTCTGGTAGCCCACACAGATTTGTAATTACTTATTCTTCTTAGGGACTATGACAATGAGGGAAATCCACTCCGCATGCTCGATAGGAACAATAAACCCAAACTTCAGCAATCGATCCAGTTTTGCTTTGACCTAGGCCGCATAGTGAGGATTCATTCTATAGATGGGTTGTTTAATAGGCCGGGCATCAGGTTTCAGCATAACCCGGTGTTGATAGATGCACGGATCCAATCCCTTCATATCGTGGTAATCCCATGCAAATACATCAGAGAATTCACGTAGTAGCTGCAATAAGTTATCTTGGAAGGTTTCTGATAGTCCTGCCTTAATCTTCACTGATCGTGGATTGGCTGCATCGCCTAAGCTGCAGGTAACCAATTGGTCTTCCGGTACATAGAACTATCGGGGCATAACAAAGTTGTCGACTGGATGGAGCAATTGTTGTAGTGTCATATCATCTAAGGTCTGTGTGGCACTTGGTTCGAGTTCATCGGTCAATGGTATTACCGTACAGGCCGTCAGACTCCAGTTATCTGCAACTGTTTGTAAGTCCACAGTTCCGAGTGACATTAGATCCTTGTTCGCTTTAAGAAAATATTCCTCTTCATCATCTGAGAGACCATCCAGCATGTGTACAGGTTCAGCTACATATGGTCGTGCATGCAAGTCACAAGGCTTCATGTCGTCTAGTGGAACGACATATTTTTTGTGGTTATTCTTAAAGATCAATTCATGCGCTGACCAATCCTGAACTACCTTAGCTTGATTTAACCATGGTCGTCCAAAGAGCAAGTTATAATCAAGGCTTGATTTGGGTAATTCAAGAACAGCGAAGGTCATTTTAAAGACAGCTCCTTGAAGAGTAATAGGAATATCTCGCACCAATCCAACCGGATGAATTCCGGATTGATCAACCATGTGAACAAAGAATTGGACAGGTTCAATTTGTGTCCATCCCATCTATTGACAAAGTGTTGTTGTTGCAATGTTTATTCCAGAAACTCCATCAATTAATACTTGGGTTATTTTATGATTCTTATACTAGACCGTAATCATATGTAGTGATTGGCCAGTTGCCCTTCTTCCTAAATGATGGCATTGACAGCCACTCTGCTCTGCACCTTTGTGTTATAAGGACAGGTCTCCGTAGTGTGGTCCGTTGTATGGCAAATGGCACAATACATTTGATTCAGAGTGCACCTTGTTGGTGCAGGACAATCAACAATTGGTGATTATGAAGCTTAGAAGTGAAGAAATGAAGAAAAGATTGAAGTCCAACATCATGAAGTAAAGAGAAGATTCAGATAGTAAAGTTCTTTAGAACATATGTACATTAGTTTTGTAAATACTTCAATATACTTGAAGTAATGATGAATCCACACTCATATGTATATATAGATACGTGTAGATAGTCGTATAAGGAAGAATGAGATGAAGAATAGATGAATAGATGATGTGTATTGGATGTATCATCCATCAGATGTATGAAGAGTTGAATAGAAAGAATGTTCAGAGAATTGCACGTCAATCTTTTCTCTAGTTCTCCTTCTGTGTTTGATTTTATCAAAAATCCTTTTGTGCACATCTAATTCCATAGTTAATCTATCTATGGTTAAAGTTTGAGAGTTCAATTGCAAACAGGCTGAGAGAATTTTGTGTAGGAACATCTATATGTGAGAAAGTGCTGAGTGTCTTCTGAAACAGGTGCAGATTCGATGGTCAAAGAAATGATCAGTTCTCAGTGCACAGTGTAAAGTTTTAACAAATGAGGATTCAAAATCTAAGTTAGAAGGTAAGCCATCTATGGCTAAAAGCATTTGCTTAAACAGGTTCTAGATTGGGAGAACTATGTGTTAGAAGTTCTAGGTGTCAAAGTCGATTCTACAGAAAGACAGTTTCAGACATAGGTAGATTTTTTGAAGTATTTCTCATAATCTAATGAAGCTTTTGAAGTTTTTTAACTTGGAGGAGGTGCACATACTCTAGCCGACACTCTCTACAAAGTTTATTAGAAACTTTACACAAATTATTAATCAATGAGTGATTAATGTGCAGTAGACTTTTTGTGAAATGACTTTCTTCACAGTTAGCTAATTTCTTGATAGTTTTGTGATTGTCTTCCAAAACTGGTTGGAGTTTAAAGTTATTCTTGATATAGAGGTGGTCTTACATCAAGAATAGCTTGTTCTTTTGGAGATTAACACTCTCCATCAGTGGTATCAGAGCAAGAAGTATCAAAATTGAGGAAAGGAAGACCCTGACTGCTGCAGATATACAAATTTCACATCTTGAAGGTTCAAAAGGATAAAGTGTGGAAGAAAGACTGAAGGAAGACACATAAAGGTTATCAAAAGGATCAGAAGGAGCAACATTCTAAGCAAAGGTACATTCATTCCTTATAAGGATTAAAGATTTGATAGTACAGGTGAAAAAAGGAAGAGATAGTCTCCAAATTGAGAAGTTGGATAGAGAGAACTATCCAGCTTGGTCTATGAGAATGGAGGCTCATTTTATGAGCAAAGATCTGATGGGATACATCACAGGAGAGGAAGAAAAACCAGAGTTCAAAGATCCTAGTGTTCCAACTAGGGAGGAGCTTGCAAATATAAAGGTTTGGATGAAGAAGGATGCTCAAGCAAGGAGCATAATCTACATGGCAGTGAATGATTATTTGCTTCCTCATATCAGAGGACTTGAAAGTGCAAGTGACATTTGGAATGCTTTGGAAGAGCATTTTCAGAATACAACCAAATCAAGGAAAGCTTCATTATGGGCAGAGTTTACTACCTTCAAGAAGAAGGCTTCGCAATCAATATCTGATTATGTGACAAAGATGAAAGACATTGCTGATTCTTTAGGTGTAGTTGATGAAGATATTGAAGAAGATAAGTTGGTAAGACAAATTCTCACAGGACTAAGAGGAGATGAGAAGTGGAAGCCATTTATTTTGTCTACAAAACTTTCATTAGATCATTTCACTCCTGATTTGAATCAATTGTTAGGACATATGCTAACTTTTGAGAATGATATCAAAGGAGATGTTGATAAGAGTGTAGGTCATGCAATGTATTCTAAAGACAAGAAGAAAGCTAGCAAAGGAAAGCAACAATCAGTTGAAGATGAAGGTACTCCAAGTCAAGCAAACTTCCTAAGAGGAAGAGGAAGTGGCAAAAATAGAGGAAGAGGCAAAAATAACAAAGATAATGTTAGAGCTTGTTGGATATGTGGTAAGACCAATCATCTATCTCATGATTGTTGGCATAATAATCAAAGCAATGGTAATTTTAATCAGAACTTTAATCAAAGAGGAAGAGGTGGCAGATATCAGAGAGGAAATTTCAAAGGTAGAGGTGGTAGGAATTCATTTGGAAGAGGTGGAGGAAGAAACTTCCAAAATCAATCCTATAATAACACTTACTACAATTATGCATCAGATCAGAAAGAAGATTCAACTCTTATTATGAATGCAACATGTGAAGCCTCACATGAAGACATGAGAGTATTTTATATTGACTCAGGATGTAGCAATCATCTGAGTGGAAAAATTGCTTTGATGACTGATCTAGATCATAAGGCAATCAATCATACAGTTCAAACAGGTGATAATACAAAGCACAAAGTAAAGTCAATTGGTTCAGTTAAAGCCAAAGATGGAAGTACTATCTTGAGTAAAGTCTTGTATGTTCCTACAATTCCAAAGAACTTGATTAGTATAGGACAAATTGTGGAAAAAGGATATGAGGTAAGGTTTACTAATGATGGAGTTTATGTTGAAGACCCTAGTCAAGGGTATAAACAGATTGTTATAGGAAAAAAGGAAGGAAGGCCCTTCACATTAAAGATACAAGGTAATGTTGGACATGCTATGTTTACATATGGAGAGCAAAAGGTGTCTGAATTGGATCTTTGGCATAAAAGACTTGGACATTTTAATGAAAGAGGTATCAAAGAAATGGTTAACAATGGTTCAGTGCTTGGATTACCTAATGTTGCAGGTCAACACATGACATACAGATGTGAAGCATGTCAGTTAGGTAAGGCTCATAAGCAATCATATAATAAGCATGGTTTTATGTATTCAAAAAGACTTGAGTTAGTACATACAGATGTGTGGGGTCCTTCAAAGGACTTCAGTATAAATGGTTCAAGATATTATGTCATATATGTTGATGATGCTACCAGATGGATTACAATCTATGTGATCAAAGACAAATCAGAAGTGTTTAATACATTTAAACACTATCATGCATATGCAGAAAGAATTACAGGTCAAAAGTTGAAGAGACTAAGGTCAGATGGAGGGGGAGAGTATTTCTCTAATGAATTCAGTGATTATTTGTGGAATGCAGGTATAAAGAGAGAGGTTACTTGCAGGTAATCTCCTCAACAAAATGGGGTAGCAAAGAGAAGAAACAGAACTCTTGTTGAGTTTGCAAGATCTATGATGAAGGAGAAAAATTGCCCTAATTATTTGTGGGTTGAGGCTGTGAACACAGCCACATATTTGGTCAATAGGTTACCATGTAACACATTGCAAGGTATCACACCATATGAAGCTTGGTGGGGTAAGAGACCTACCTTGGATAATTGTAGAATATTTGGATGTTTAGCATATGCATATGTGCCATCTCAATTGAGGCATAAATTGGAACCTAAAGTAGAGAAATATGTATTCATTGGTTATGATGACAAGCAAATGGGTTATAGATTGTGGAGTCCATCCACAAACCAATTCCTTATGTCTAAGGATGTTACATTTGATGAGCAAGGTACTTGGTATGCAGGTACACTTAATGTTAATGCAGATGTTGAAGAAGTTGTGAATCAAAAGAAAGGTAAATCAAAGGTTCAGATATTTGATGAAGATGAGAATAATGAAGTACAGGTTGAAGTTGAAGAAGTGCCAAGGTTTGATCCAGAATGTGATGAACCAGAAACTTAAAGAAGTGGAGAAGTTAGGAGATCATCTAGGCACAAATGGAAGCCTACAAGGTATAGCTATGATACTTCATTCTTGACTACTAAAGATTATGCTTACATGATAAAAGCAGATGAAGATCCATCCACATATGATGAAGCCAAAGGGAAGAAGAATTGGGAAAAAGCTATGCAAGAGGAGTATGATGCATTGATGGAAAATGAGACTTGGGATTTGGTTCCTAAACCAAATAGTCAGAAGATCATTGGATGTAAATGGGTTTACAAAACAAAAAGGTTTGCAGATGGAAGTATATCTAGATACAAAGCCAGGCTTGTTGTAAAGGGATATGCACAGACATATGGTGTGGACTATGATGAAACTTATAGTCTTGTTGCAAAAATGACAACCATAAGGACTCTCATAGCATTCCTGCTTGCAAAGGTTGGAAATTATCTCAATTAGATGTGAAGAATGCATTTTTGAATGGTTTTATTTCAGATGAAGTCTATATGGAACAACCAGATGGTTTCAAAGATCAAGTGTATCCGAATTATGTGTGTAAGCTCAAGAGAGCTTTATATGGGTTGAAGCAGGCCCCAAGGGCATGGAATTATAGGCTTGTAAAGTTCTTGAAGGAACTTGGATTTCAAGCTTCAAAGGCAGGTAGTAGCTTGTTGGTCAAAGCAAGTGAGGATGGATTTATTTATGTTTGTATTTATGTTGATGACATAATACTTACAGGAACAGATGACAAAGGTATACACATGATTAAGAAGCAGATGGATAAAGAATTCAAAATCAGTGCTTTGGGAAATTTGTCATTCTTTTTGGGAATGGAGATTTCATATAGTCAGCATGGAGTATATGTAACTCAAGAAAGGTATCTGAAAAATTTTCTAATCAAATCTAAAATGGAAGATTGCAGGATAGCACCAACTCCAATGGAAGTGAATCATAGATTGACTAGGTATGGAGGAGAGGAATTCAAAGATATGAAGCTCTATCAGAGTTTGGTGGGTAGCTTGATTTATGCTACATTAACAAGACCTGACCTATCATATGATGTTGGAGTTCTATCTCAATTCATGCATTGTCCTAGAAAGGAACATTGGATTGCAGGACAAAGAGTACTTAGGTACATCAAAGGCACACTTAAAGAAGGCTTGTACTATGGATTTACTCCAGATACAAGAGTCAAAATATATAGTGATGCAGATTGGGCAGGTAATTCTGATGATGGAAGATCAACACATGGATACTTGTGTTATGTGGGAGATAAGCTAATTTCTTGGTGCTCCAAGAAGCAACATACAGTTGCTTTATCATCTACAAAAGCAGAATACAAAGGTATGGTAGAAGCTGCAAAGGAAGTAATATGGTTAAAGACTCTTATGAAGAGTTTTGATGTTGTTCAGAGTACTCCTATCATTTGTGGAGACAATATGAGTTCTTTATATTTGGCAGCAAATCCTGTGTTCCATGCTAGAACTAAACATATTGAGATTCAGTATCATTTTCTGAGAGAGAAGGTTGTTGATAAAGAAATAGAAGTTATGCATACTCCTACAAAAGATCAACTTGCAGATATGATGACAAAAAGCTTGGATGGACCAAAGTTGCAGAGGTTTAAAGATATGGCAGGAATAAAGAAGATGCAGATAATCACAATTGATGATTGAGGGGGAGTTGTTGGTGCAGGACAATCAACAATTGGTGATTATGAAGCTTAGAAGTGAAGAAATGAAGAAAAGATTGAAGTCCAACATCATGAAGTAAAGAGAAGATTCAGATAGTAAAGTTCTTTAGAACATATGTATATTAGTTTTGTAAATACTTCAATATACTTGAAGTAATGACGAATCAACACTCATATGTATATATAGATACATGTAGATAGTCGTATAAGGAAGAATGAGATGAAGAATAGATGACTAGATGATGTGTATTGGATGTATCATCCATTAGATGTATGAAGAGTTGAATAGAAAGAATGTTCAGAGAATTGCACGTCAATCTTTTCTCTAGTTCTCCTTTTGTGTTTGATTTTATCAAAAATCCTTTTGTACACATCTAAGTCCATAGTTAATCTATCTATGGTTAAAGTTTGAGAGTTCAATTGCAAACAGGCTGAGAGAATTTTGTGTAGGAACATCTATATGTGAGAAAGTGCTGAGTGTCTTCTAAAACACGCGCAGATTCAATGGTCAAAGAAATGATCAGTTCTCAGTGCACAGTGTAAAGTTTTACACAAATGAGAATTCAAAATCTAAGTTGGAAGGTAAGCCATCTATGGCTAAAAGCATTTTCTTAAATGGTTTCTAGAGTGGGAGAACTATGTGTTAGAAGTTGTAGGTGTCAAAGTCGATTCTACAGAAAGACAGTTTCAGACATAGGTAGATTGTTTGAAGTATTTCTCATAATCTACTGAAGCTTTTGAAGTGTTTTAACTTGGAGGAGGTGCGCATACTCTAGAAGACACTCTGCAAAGTTTCATCAGAAACTTTACACAAATGATTAATCAATGAGTGATTAATGTGCAACAGACTTTCTGTGAAATGACTTTCTTCACAGTTAGCTAATTTCTTGATAGTTTGGTGATTGTCTTCCAAAATTGGTTGGAGTTTAAAGTTATTCTTGATATAGAGGTGGTCTAACATCAAGAATAGCTTGTTCTTTTGGAGATTAACACTCTCCATCACAGGCTGAGCTGTTGTGTCCTGTATTTTTACATTTAGTACAATAAATTTGTTTCAGAGGATCCTCATTTGAATGCTTGGATTCCTTCAACCACTCTAAATCTTCAGTGAATCCACCCACTTTATTTTCTAACTGTAAAGCCATAGCGATTACAGCATCCAAGGTCATTCCTCCCACACATCATATAATCATGATCTGTTTCAGTTGGGGGTTTAATCCATTTATGAACGACTAAGTAATGACGTCGTTTGGTAAATTGGCATGTGTCGGTGGTAACTGTCGTAAATGCGTCTGGAATAGAGTGGCATAATCTTGTACATTCTGGTGTGGCTTCTACCTGTTATTCTACAGGTAATCAAAATTTTCTGGTGGGTTTTTCTTTAACTAGAATCGTTGCAAAAATGCATCCTTCACGTCATCATACTGCCGGAAATGATTGAACTCATACTCGGTTAACCAACGTGCAGCTTTATTAACCAAAGCTGACTGGAACACAATGGGTTTATAAGCAGAGTCTGGTGGGTAATTCAAAACTACGTAATTAATTTCAAATGTCCGCACATGCGCATCGGGATCATCTCCCGGAAAACCTCCAAATTTTGTATATGTGACTCTGGCTGGCACCAGACGCGGTGGAATAATCTGTTGTTGTTGTTGTTGTTGTTGTTGTTGTTGTTGTTGTTGTTGTTGTTGTTGTTGTTGCTATTGTTGTTGTTGCTATTGTTGTTGATGTTGTTGTTGTTGTTGTTGTTGCTGCAAACTACTCATGTTGCCTGAATTTTGGGGAAGTGTCTCTTGATGTTCCTGAACTGTATGGTCTCCTTGCCAACTTTCGAGTCCTAAGATATCTTTGAACCGATTACTTAGCTCAAAATCTAACAGCCCTTTTTTAACTTTAGTGTCAAAATTGGCTAAACTTGCACCTAAAAACGGTGAATATAGTAAATTTCTACCGAACAATACCGCAGTATCACCGGAGATCACCGAATTGTCACCGGACAATGCTGAACTCTCACCAAAAATCCCCGAATTCTCACTGAACAATGTTGAACTCTCACCGAAATTCTCCAAACTCTCACCGGATAACACTGAACTATCACTGCACTGCGCCGAAGTACAACCAAAAGCTAACGTACTATCTTCAAAATGCACCGGACTATCACCGGAATGCATCGGATTATCACCGCACTCTATCGAACTGCTTCTACACAACACCAAACTGCCACCAGAATTTGGTGGTTCTTCACTTCTACCACCAGAGGGTGTTCCTAACGAACTCAAAATTACCCAGGGATGTTGATCACTTTGGTATTTGGGATAAGACTCACCGGAACGTGTTACCGGCATATATCAAAGGATTCTTCTTCGATCCTTACCCTTTTTTCTTCAACTAGCTACTCCATTTCCCACAAACGGCACCAGTGTTAAAACTTGTATTTAAAACTGTTTATCTTACTGGTCTCTTGGGATGGTTAGGGGTCTATAAAACAGAGGCCCTGTTTGTATTTTCCCAAATCTACAGATTCAATTGTATACTACTACACTGACTTTGTGTTCAAAATCAACTATCTAACAACTACTGGTCTGTTCCGAGCATTACAACCTCTTCACCACAAGACGCATAAACGTGCAGCTTCGTCACTTTACCGCAATGTCGCTTAACTTAATACTTCATCAAAGACCTAATTAATTACTAAACTTAATGAACAGAGTTACAACATACTCAAGATATCAACAATGCGCTACGCTTCACTTCAGGCACTTCGCCCAGACTAACAGTCCGGCATCGTCCACCTTCTGTTCACACATGCTTCTTTTCATTAATCAAAAGAGTTACAATGGTTTGTGCTACGCCCTTTTGGTGTGCATGCGACCTTTCAGAATTACATTTCGGCGGCTCACAATATGAAGAAGCAAGTACCAAAGCACAATGGAAGGAGGCTATGGATGAAGAAATAGAAGCACTCTAAGAGAATGACACTTGGTAGCTAGTACCCAAGAAAGCATCAATGAAGGTAGTTGGTTCTAGGTGGATTTATAAAATCAAAAGGAATTCAAATGGATCCATAAACAAGTACAAAGCGATGCTTGTGGCTAAGGGTTTTGCACAAACCCATGGAGTAGACTATGAAGAAACTTTTTCACCAATGGTTAAGCTGCCAACCTCAGAGTATTGGTAAGTGTAGTTGCATCTAGAAATTGGAATATGTAAGCTATTTGGATTAGATTTCTCTACTAAGATTTGGGACTTCACACTCATTCACAAATGATCTTTGGTGATAATACTATTTCTTTGCATCTTGCAGCCAATGCCATTTAACATGCAAGAACTAAGCATATAGAAGTGCACAATCACTATGTTAGAGAGAAACTCTTGAGCAAAGAGATTCAACTAGCATATGTATCTACAAATATGCAGTGTGTTGATTTGTTAACCAAAGCACTTGATGGTACTAAACTTTGCAGGTTTAAAACCATGATTGGATTATAGGATATTCAAGAAGATTGATGAAGAAATGCAAGCCAACATGTTTGGCTTGAGGGGGAGTTGTTGGTGCAAATATAGAAGCCTACACATTTGGCTTAGCATGGAAGACATTGTGTGAAAGCACTAGATGATTCATGTGAACCATAGCTTGCAACTTCTTGATCATTGACCATTGTAAAAGATTAAATCCTTGAAGAATCTTGTAAAAGCCTATATCTCGTGGAGTTAGGAAGAATATTAGTTACAAGTTCAACTAAGAGAATAACTCCTAAATCAATGGAGTCACTTTTAGTTGGAGTCAAGTTTGAATTCAAATTTTAAAACTTAGTGGAAATACCTATATAGCGGCTTTGTAACATCTCGCAGCTAAGTGTGCCTCATTTAGAGCTCTCTCCTTGATCATTTGTAGAACTTGAGTAGCTTAGACTATAGCTCAATCAATTCACCATCATTCAACATTATTACAATGCCAATGACTTTTTACAATCATGTTTTATAATACATATATCTCATTGAACATCTCTGTCCACTTCTCTGCTATGACTACTTAGAACAGCCAACTTCTTCTGGTCATATCTCTGTGAAAACTTAATCATTTTCCATAATATTTGGCTATTTGGAACCACGTAAAGTCTAATTTGTGCTATCAAAATTTCAAGGCATTTGGGTCAAGCACCTAGGAGAAAGCATCTTTGAAGTGCTCACTAGTCATCTACTAGTTAGTCCCTAAAAAGTCGGGGGTAAGATCTAACTTGCTAAATTAATTTCTTAGAGAATAGTTCATCATTTTACATGATTCCGCTTGCAATCATCAGCTATCTAAGCTTATTCAATTTCCCCAAAAGGAATTTTGTCAATTGTTACTGTACTCTGAGCTCTGAGTAAAATGCCAGCATGTGTATGGACTAAAATAGCAAGTTTTTTCAACACTAACTTATCTTGAACTAGTCTGTTTTGGATCAATTGTTTCAAGCATCAATTGCAAAGTACATAGGTACTTTCTTGGTGTCATTTGCAAGCTAAAAGGGCCTACTTTATAACTCTGAAGAGTATTAGGGCAGGTACAAAGTAGGTTTTAGCAGTACCACCTCACTTTCTTGAGGTATCCATCCATCTCTTCCACCATGACTTCATCCCCAAAGTGATTATGCCTTTTATTGATGATATTCCGATAAAAGGATATGTGGAAAAGGAAA
Organism: Ceratopteris richardii; assembly: GCA_020310875.1. Taxonomy (NCBI): domain Eukaryota; kingdom Viridiplantae; phylum Streptophyta; class Polypodiopsida; order Polypodiales; family Pteridaceae; genus Ceratopteris; species Ceratopteris richardii. The sequence continues at coordinate 92,046,377 of CM035407.1, read as the reverse complement.
AAGATGAGACTTTAGATTCATCCGGATGTAGAAAGTTTGTCTCCAACCACATTTTTAATTGTGAAAGAATCTTTCAAAGGTTCGAGGAGGTTGGACTGACTTTCTCTTTAGAGAAATCCACTTTTGGTGTTAACAAAGTTCTGATTGTTGGACATTTACATGGGCATTATGGTCGTAGGCCCTACCCAGAGAAAGTTAATGCCATTAGTAGAATTTCTGAGGTGTGTTGCAATGTTAGTGAAGTAAGGAGATCCTTAGGTGTGTGTGTCTTTTATGTCATTTGGATTCCTCACTTTGCTCATGTTGCAAATCCATTATATGATCTATTACGAAAGAAAAAGAAATCATATTGGACTAAAGAACATAGTAAAACTATGAGAAGATTGAAGCAATTACTTATCAATGTTCCAATTTTGAAATGAATTGAATATTCAAGAAATAAGCCTGTAATCCTAACTGTTGATACTAGTCCTATTGGTATAGTTGGGTCATTGGACAAGATGATGAGAAAGAGCAAAGATATGCAGTTCGCTTTGGAGCAAAATTTTGCATGATACACAGAGAAATTATCCTCAGATTAAAAGGAGCTATGGGGATTAGTTACTGTCTTAAAAACACATAAAGAATATTTTATTGGAGCTAATGTAATTGTTGAAACTGATTGTCTTTCGTTAATAGGATTGATTGCTAACTATTCATCCCCTAATATTGCAATGTTAAGATGGATTTCTTTTATTAATTTTATTAACGAGCTTTTGTATATATTGATGGAAAGCATAATATTGTTGTTGATATGCTCTCATGAGCAAAATTTGATGATGATAGAGAAGTAATGGATAGACACATAAAATTAATTAATTATGAGTCATCTACTTTTATGTATGAGCGATTTAGAGATGAAGACTATGAGGGAGAATGGAAAGATATAGGTTATTATCTAAGTATGTTTCAGCCTATTCTAAGCTCGTCAACAAGTGGATTCCGGAACATCAAGGAGAAGTCTTTTAACTTCTTTTTGAAATATGGGTATCTTTGGTGACATGCTTAAGGGAAGGTGAGAAATCCACAAAGAGTGTTAGGCATGAGTAGAAAACTTTCAAACGGCTACTCATCGAGTGCCTGCAAATCATCAATTTGAGCATATAATGACTCCATTGGTAACCATTTATGTTCAATGGCTATGCGCAAACTTGGAACTACCACTTTCATAGGGGCAATTGCTTCAATTCCATATGCTAATATAAAGGCAGATTACCTCGTAGTCACTTTTATGTAGTTCTATATGCCTAGAGGATGATAGGCAAGGCCTGGTCCTAGCGATCAGGAGAGTTAGCAATTGAATTCTTGAGCAAAGTCAACAATGCTTTGTTTGTGCATTCAGCAAGACCATTGGCATGGGGATAATACAAAGTATTGAACTTATGGGTAATGTCAAAGGAATCCATGAGAGCCTAAATTAGTTCATGGGCAAAATGGGTGCCTCTGTCCAACACAATTTTGAAAGAAAGACCAAACTGTGGAAAAAGATCACAAAATAAACCGTTTGTGACTTTCATAGTAGAGGCAGAATGGATTGGCCACACCACAACCTAGTGTGTGGCATAATCGGTGCAATTCAGAATGTAATGATTCATAGTAAGAGCATTCCAGAGAGTAATCGGGCCAATAAAGTCCAAACCCCACTTTTGGAATGGTTCTAGAGGAATGACAGGCTGCAAAGGAAAGTAATGTGATGGCAAGGGTTGGCCAGTGCATTGGCAAGGATCAAACTGTCGGACATAATTGTGCACATCATGTTGCATAGTCAGCCACCACACACCATTCTACATGATCTTTTTATGGGTCAACTCCGCCAAAAAGTGACCACTAGTAGGTGCAGAATGAGCCAATGCTAGGATTGATGTCACCTCATGCATTGGGACACATCGAAACCAAGCTCCTAAGGGGTCAGCATGGCACAATGGCATTACTGTTAGTGTCCATGTGAAAGTCCAAATGGCCATCGGACACTTCTTTGTATATGTTATTTAATAAAACATATAGTGGTCTGGTCAGTCACAGATTGTAAGTACGATCACATTTGAAAGACCTAAGAAGTTTGTCTTCGTGCTACCTATGTACTGTGTTCTCTACGTATTTTGTAGTCTCTGTGCGGACTATCATGTGCAGACTTAGGAGCTCGGTTTTCTACTCCGAGGATATCATAGTGGAGCTTGGGAGAAGGAGAGCGCACTGTGGTGCATCGCCATCGAAATACTTCACTCGTATCAAAGCAGTTCCATGCAAAAGCCTTGTTCCTTTTGCAAGCGAAGCGAGCACCCTCCCAAGGCTTTCTCCAAGGCTTACGATGGTGGAAACCAAGGCATAGACCTTGGCATACCTTGTCATCCGAGTCACTGAAGTCACCGTTGGCTGTGCGCGAGGGAGGATCTCAACGATCAAGGAATATAGAGGTTCTCAGTAGTTCTCGGGAGGTCACCCATCCCAGTACTGTTCCCCCCAAAGCTCGCTTAACCCTGGCAATCTCTTGCCACTAAACTACACTCTCGTGGTGTTTGAAGAAGGGGAAAGACTAAGGTTGACATTACCTTGAACAAGTTTTGGTCCCTCAGAGCTTCATTTTTTGCTTTCGAAGCCTATTTCTGAAGCATTTTTAGGGTGTCTTTTGGGGCCATTTTGGAGTACTTTCGCACATAGTTCTCTTCACACAGGTCCAAGAACATCAAGAAGAGTGTTCTTTGTACTTCTCTGACAATAAAGATCAACTTTTGGGGCTGTGTTTCTCAGCCACACTTGTAAAACTATAGGTTTCTCAAGAGGTATTCAGTTTTGGTAGGAGCAGCCGCTGTAAATCTATGCATGTTTTTTGAGCCTAAAGCATCAGAGTTGACACACACTTGCACGTATTATTGGGTAGTTTTTGGGCTATGCATTCAGAATTTTATTATCATTTTACTACATATATTGATCACATACACACCATGTACGCTTTTGTGGATACCGCTTATGTATGTCCATGTGGTAATTGATATAGCCGTTATATTTTTGCATAAAGCCTTTTACATTTGATAAAGAGGGTCGTGGTGAGGTTTTCTTAAATGGGAGACACCCAGATGTTGGGTCTCTTCGATGATGCAGGTGGAAGTCTTACCCAGCCTCGCCATAGGAGATGTATGAGAGTTGTTCATAGGTGCTCCATAAGCCTAGTTGGCTTCTATTGGGTAACTGATTATATGCAGTGGAGTCAGTGATTCATTATGCAGGTAGACATGTCAGTACTTGCAGTTTTAAGATATTTTGACATTGCTCATATGCTCATTTTGCAGAGGATATTCTGGCAAATTTTTTAGATTTTTCGTTTTATCAACTATACAGTGATCGATTTACTCCTTGATACAGTTATTTGTTGGTGTTCAGAATCTTCTAGCTCCATTATCAATCTATCCAGTTCTCTACCATCACGGCATCAGAGGTCTCAAGCACATCCGGTGGATCAAGGTCTAGTGCTAGTGTTCCGAGGAGGAGCTATAACTTGCAGGGCAAAGACCATTTTGAAATCCAAAAATTTGATGGCACAAACTTTGCTCTATGGAAGAATCAGATTAAAGATGTGCTGATTCAAAGGAAGCAATGGAAGCCAGTAAATGGAATTTCAAAAGAAGCCTACTGACATGGATGAAGATGATTGGGATGAGTTAGATGAAATGGCTAGGTCTACGATTTGCTTGCACCTGGCAGATAATGTTTACTTTATAGTATTAGACTGTGAAAGTGTAGAGGAGCTTTGGAAGAAGTTATGCAATACATATAAAAAAGAGACGGCATCAAATAAAGTGTATCTGATGAGAAAATTATATGACCTTCGTATGAAGGACATAGATAGTGTTGTTGCTCATCTAAATGAGTTTGATGTTATATTCTCCCAGTTAGAGGCTTAGAAAATGGATATGGATAATGAAATGAAAGCAGTATTGTTGTTATGCACCCTACCATCATCATGGGATACGTTTTGCACAGCTATTAGCAACAGTGCACCTGGTGGTAAACTTGTGTATCATGACATATGTGGAGCACTCTTGAGTGAGGATATTTGTAGAAAGTCTATGGTTGGAACTCAGAGTGGAGATGCATATAATGTTCGTGATTCTTACCAAGGAAAGAATCAACAACGTGGCAGGAGCAAGAACAAGGAAAAGAATGGTCTACGCAATAAGAGTAGAAGTAAATCGAGGAAGAGGGATATTGAATGCCATTATTGTCATAAGAAAGGACACATGAAGAAAGACTATTATGCATTAAAGAATGCTAAAGGTAAAAGACAGAATGTTGATGGGCATGTTAAACAGTTACCTGTACCATCTACTTTGATCGTGAAGATTGAAGAAATTAATTCTATTTCTTATGATGCTGATGTGTTGACACTTGATAGTACTGTGCCAACTGAGGCTCTTATGGCTGATTCTCTTTCCCACACCTGGCTGCTAGATTCTAGTGCTTCTTTCCATGTGACACCACATAGACAATGGTTCTCTAATTATGCAACAAAGTCTCTTGGTGCCGTGAGACTTGGTGACTCTTACCAGTGTGATGTTGTAGGGATTGGAGATGTGGTTGTGCAATTCATTGATGGTTCAAAATTTACTATGCATAATGTATGCCATGTACCTCAATTATCGTGCAGTTTGATGTCAGTTGGTCAACTTGATGACCTTGGTTACAAGGAGGTCTTCTATGCTCAATCCTTTCGCATATCAAAGGGAAATATGGTTATTACAAAAGGAAGCAAAGTTGGCTCACTTTATCCTTTATTTGTATCACGGAAAGAACACTTGTTAGCTATTACTGAACAGCCTATGGCTTGTATTTGGCATGGTCATTTGGGCCATATATCTTGTAGTGGAATGGAAAATCTTTCTTGTTCTCGCTACTTACATGTGTTATCTTTCTCCGATTTTTCATTTTGTGAGCATTGTCAATATGGAAAGCAAACCAGAAATGTGCATAGAACGCACATTGACTCTTCAATTCAGCATTTAGATCTCGTTCATACAGATGTGTGTGGTCCTATGCCCACTAGGTCCTTAGGTGGTTCTTTTTACTTTGTCACTTTCATAGACGATGCTACTAGAAAAGTCTAGGTATATCCTATCAAATCGAAGGATGAGGTATTCCCTACTTTCAGAAAATAGCTTGCTTCAGTTGAGACTAAAAAGGGAACTAAGCTTAATGTTTTACATTCAGATAATGGGGGTGAGTATACCTCACATGAATTCAGCCTTTTTTGTCAGTCTAAGGGGATTCATAGAGAGTTTACAGCTCTGTATACCCCAATACAGAATGGTGTAGCTGAGAGGATGAATAGAACTATTAAAGATAGAGTAGTCTCTATGTTGCATCATGCAAACCTCTCACAAGGTTTTTAGGCAGAAGCATTACTGACTACAGTTCATGTGATTTACCTTTCACCTAGTACTGCAAAAGGTCTGAAGGTGGCACAAGAGTTATGGACAAGGAAGCCACCATATTATGATCACCTTCAAGTTTTTGGGTGTGAAGCATATGTTCATATACCCAAGAATCTTAGACAAAAGTTGGACCATAAGTCCAAAAAATGCATTTTTCTTGGATATGGTCGACAAGTACAATTCGGATATCGCTTATGCGATCTTGAAACACGGTCAGTGATCAAAAGTAGTGCTGTCATTTTAATGCGTCTAAGATGCATAAACAACCCATTAAGGAGGTTGAAGTGAGAAGGGTGGTGTTTGAGGATACTAGTCCTCCAGTTAGCATGCATAAAAATGTTGCACATAGGGATGTTCAAGAGAATTTCCATTCAGATCAGTGTGCACATGTTCTTGTTTAGCAACCATTGAGATGTTCTGCACGTGTCTCACATCCACCTAATAGATATGTTCCACGTTTAGATTTTGTTATGCTAATAGATGCCGGTGAGCCTTCTTGCTACAAAGAGGCTATGCAGACAGAGGATCATGTCAAGTGGGAGCGTTCCATGAAGAGTGAGTTGGATTCTATACACAAGAATGGTACTTGGGATTTAGTATCTTTGCCACAGGGCAGGAAAGCTTTACCATGTAAATGGGTATATAAGCTGAACTTCACATCAGATAGTGCTTCTCCAAAGTATAAAGCACGACTTGTTGCAAAGGGTTTTAAGCAACAACATGGTGTTGATTTTGAGGAAATCTTCTCTCCAATGGTCAAGATGACTATCCTATGCATGTTGCTTGGATTCCTTGCAATGAAGGACTTAGAGCTAGTCCAAATGGATGTGAAAACTGTTTTCTTGCATAGATATCTTACACATGAGATCTATGTGGAACAACCAAAGGGTTATGTAGTTCCTAGCAAGGAAAGTCTAGTTTGTAAGCTCAAGAAGAGCTTCACTTAAGCAGTCCCCTAGACAATGGTACCAAACGTTTGATGTTTTTATGAGGTCTCAAGGCTATTCTCAAAGTAATGAGGATCATTGTCTCTACACAAAGAGATGCTCAGATGGCAGCTTGATATGCTTGATACTTTATGTCGATGATATGTTGCATGACTTGTCAATTCTCAAAAAGAAGTTGAGTCAGACATTTGATATGAAAGATTTGGGGGATGCCAAACATATTCTTGGCATGCACATTACTCATGATAGGAGTAAAAGATGCATATACTTGTCTCAAAGTGAGTACATATCCAAAGTACTTCACAGGTTCAATATGTTGGGTGGTAAGGCATTGAGTACACCTTTACCCACATATGTGAAATTGAGCAAGGATGATTGCCCAAAATCAGATGAAGAAAAGGAATTCATGACCAAAATTCCCTATCAGTCTGTTGTTGGTAGTCTCATGTATGCTATGGTAGCTACAAGAACAGACATTGCATTTGCAGTGGGAGTTGTGAGCAGATATATGTCTAATCCTGGAAAGAAACATTAGGAAGCAGTCAAGATGATTTTAAGATTTCTGAGTGGCACTAAGGACAAGTGTCCATGCCTAGGTAGAGGAAAAGCATCCATTATTGGTTACGCACATTCTGACTATGCTGGTTGTGTAGACAGTTGTAAGTCTACATCAGGGTATAGTTTTCATTTTGTTGGAGGTGCTATCTCTTGGAGATCTCGTCTTCAAGAATTTACAGCTGTTTCCACCACAAAATCAGAGTATGTTGTGTTGGTGCAAATCAATCACCAATTGAAGTTTTGATGAAGGATTGAAGTCAAGGATTGAAGAAAATATCAATTTATGAAGCATGAAGAAAGTACATGTTTAGAAGATGAAGATGTGTATACATATGTACATTAATTTAGACCTAGGTCACTTATACCTTTTGTATGGTTATGAGCTTGTACATATTTGCCTATATATACAAGGAAAAATGTCGGGGCAAGTGTGAGAGAGCATGTGAAGGGAAGAATTAGAAGTATTTTGATTCATTAGATACTTTAGAAGTGTAGGATATCTCTCTCATCACTCAGATGTAAAACTTCTCAGAAATGAGGAAAAGTTGCGCCCGATATTTCTGTGTGTACTCCTTTTGTGTTTAATCTTTTGTGAAATGCTTTTATAAAAGTATAAGTCTATACTTGATTGACCTCTATACAACTTTTCAGATCCTAATTGTGATCAGGCTGAGAGAATTGAGTGTAGTAACGTGTAAACTTGAAGAAGTGAAGTTGCAAGAGGCGCAAAATTCGATGCTAATGTTTTGGTCAGTTCTCCTTCCATAGTGTAAATTTTTGAGCAAGCAAGCACTCATTCTTTGAGTTGGAAGGTAAGATATCTATGGCTAAAAGCATTTGAATAAATGGGTTGTAGTTTGGGAGGACCATGCTTTAGAAGTTACAGGTGTCAAAGTCGACTGTAAAGAACTACAGTTTTAGACATAGGTGAATTTTTTAGATCATTTCTCAAGATCTACTGAGTCTTTTAAGATTAATTAACTTGGAGAAGGTGTGCAAACTATAGGCAACACCTTGTGCAACGTTTTTTCAAAAACTTTACACATTTGATCAGTCAATAAGTCAGATATGTTCAAGAGACTTTCTGAGTAATTACTCTCTTCATAGTTTGTTCAATATTTTGGTAATTGAGCATTGATCCTCCAAATCGGTAAAGGTTTTAAGTTATTCTTGATATAGAGGTGCTCTAACTTCAAGGATATCTTATTCTTTTGGAGATTAACAATCTTCATCAGTGGTATCAGAACAGGAAGCATCAAAATTGAAGAAAGGAGGACCCCGACGGCTGTAGGCATACAAAAGGTTCAAAAATTGAAAGCTTGGAAGAAAATCTTGAGAAGGAGGCCAGAAGATATCAAGAAGATCATAAGGAACTTCATTCGAAGTAAAGCTACACTTATTCCTTATAAATCTTGAAGAATTTAATACACAGGTGAAGAAAGGATGGGAGATTCTCTTCAGACAGAGAAATTGGATAGAGAAAACTATCCAGGATGGTCAATGAGGATGGAAGTTCATCTTATGAGCAAAGACCTGATAGGTTATATCATTGGTGAAGAACAAAAGCCTCAATTTAGAGATCCTAATGTTCCAACTAGGGATGAACTATCAAATTTGAAAAATTGGATGAAGAGAGATGCTCAAGCAAGGAGCATTATCTACATGGGAGTTAATGACTACTTGCTACCTCACATTAGAGGTCTTCAAAGTGCAAGTGATATATGGAATGCTTTGGAGGAGCACTTCCAAAACACCACAAAGCCAAGGAAGGCATCTTTGTGTGCAAAGTTTACCACATTCAAGAAGAAGGCCTCTCAATCCATCTCTGATTATGTAACAAGGATGGACATTGCAGATGCATTAGGAGCAGTTGATGAAGATATTGAGGAGGATAAATTGGCAAGGAAAATCCTCACAGGTTTGAGAGGTGATGACAAATGGAAGCCATTCATTTTGTCTACGGAGTTGTCACTAGATCATTTTACTCTTGATTTAAATCAGTTGCTATGACACATGCTAACCTTTGAGCAGGATGTCAAAGGTGAAAGTGATCAGAGTGTAGGTCAAGCAATGTGTTCAAAGGATAAGAAGAAGAATAGCAAAGGGAAGCAAAGGATAAGAAGAAGAATAGCAAACGGAAGCAACAAGCAAATGAAGATGAAGGTACAACTAGCCAAGCTAACTTCCTAAGAGGAAGAGGAGGTGGCAAAGGTAGAGGAAGAGGCAGAAGTAATAAAGATGGAGTCAAAGCTTGTTGGATTTGTGGAAAGACAAATCACTTAGCTCATGATTGTTGGCGTAATACTCATAACAATGGTGGATATAATCAGAACTTTAATTCAAGAGGAAGAAGTGGCAGAAATCAAAGAGGTAATTTAAGAGGTAGAGGTAGTAGAGGTTACTTTGGAAGAAATGCAGGTAGAGGATTCCAAAGCCAATCGTACAACAATACCTACTACAATTATGCTTCAGATCATAAGGAGGATTCAACCTTGATCATGAATGCAACTTGTGAAAGGCAAAGTGAAGATAAAAGAGTCTTCTACATTGACTCAGGGTGTAGCAATCACCTGAGTGGCAACATAGCCTTGATGGCTGATTTGGAGAATAAGGTAGCAGATGAGATATAGGTTGTGGAGTCCATCCACAAAACAATTTCTTGTATCAAAGGATGTTACATTTGATGAGCAAGGTACTTGGTATGCAGGTACAATCAATATTCATGCAGGTGATGAAGAAGTTGTGAATTAGACGAAAGGTAAATCAGAGGTTTAAATATTTGATGAAGAAGAGAATAATGAAGTACAGGTTGAAGTTGAAGAAGTGCCAAGGTTTGATTCAGAATGTGATGAACCAGAAACCTCAAGAAGTGGAGAACTCACAAGGTCATCAAGACACAAATGGCAACCTACAAGGTATAGCTATGATACTTCTTTTTTGGCTACTAAAGATTATGCTTATATGGTAAAGGCAGATGAAGACCCTTCTACATATGAAGAGGAAAAAGGTAAGGAAAATTGGGAGAAAGCTATGCAGGAAGAGTATGATGCACTGATGGAGAATGAGACATGGGATTTGGTTCCTAAACCAAATAGTCAGAAGATTATTGGATGCAAATGGATCTACAAGACAAAGAGGTATGCAAATGGAAGTGTGTCTATATATAAAGCTAGACTTGTTGTGAAATGGTTTGCTCAGACATATGTTATAGATTATGATGAGGCCTATAGTCCTGTGGCAAAAATGACAACCATCAGGACAATCATAGCTATTGCTGCATGTAAAGGTTGGAAATTATGTCAATTAGATGTGAAGAATGCTTTTCTAAATGTTTATATTTCAGATGATGTGTTCATGGAGCAACCACAAGGATTTAGAGATAAAAGGTATCTAGATCATGTATGTAAGCTCAAGAGAGCTTTGTATGGTTTGAAGCAGGCCCCAAGGGCATGGAATAATAGACTTGTGAAGTTCTTGAAGGAAGTTGGTTTTCAAGTATCTAAAGCAGATAGTAGCTTGCTTGTCAAAGCAAGTGATGATGGGTTCATTTACATGTGCATATATGTTGATGATATAATTCTTACAGGTACAAATGAGAAAGGAATTCAAAGCCTAAAGAAAACGATGGAGAAAGAGTTCAAGATTAGTGACTTGGGAGACTTGTCATATTTCTTGGGCATGGAGATCTCATACACTCAACATGGAGTGTATGTAACTCAAGAAACGTATTTGAAGAGTTTGTTGATCAAGTTTAAAATGGAAGATTGCAGGGTAGCACCTACTCCAATGGAAGTGAATCAGAAATTGAGCAGATATGGAGGAGAAGAATTCAAGGACATGAAGCTATATCAAAGTTTGGTTGGTAGTCTAATCTATGCTACATTAACTAGGCCTGACTTGTCATATGCAGTAGGAGTGTTGTCTTAATTCATGCATTGTCCTAGGAAAGAACATTGGGTTGCAGGACAAAGGGTGTTGAGGTACATTAAGGGTACACTTAAAGAAGGTTTGTATTATGGTTTTACATGAAATACAAACATCAAGATATATAGTGACATAGATTGGGCAAGTAATCCTGATGATAGGAGATCAAAATATGGATACTTGTGTTATGTGGGAGATAAGTTAATCTCTTGGTGCTCAAAGAAGCAACACACAGTTGCTTTATCATCCACAGAGGCTGAGTACAAAGGTATGGTTGAAGCTGCAAAGGAAGTGATATGGCTTAAGACTCTTATGAAGAGTTTTGACATTATTCAGAGTACACCCACTATTCATGGAGATAACATGAGTTCATTGTATTTAGCTGCTAATCCTGTTTTTCATGCCAGGACTAAGCATATTGAGATTCAGTATCACTTTCTAAGAGAGAAGGTGATGGATAAAGAGATTGAAGTTATACATACTTCAACAAAAGATCAGATAGCTGATATGCTAACCAAAAGCTTGGATGGACCAAAGCTACAGAGATTCAAAGACATGGCAGTATAAAGAAGATAGAGAAAACCTCATTTGATGATTGAGGGGGAGTTGTTGGTGCAATTCAATCACCAATTGAAGTTTTGATGAAGGATTGAAGTCAAGGATTGAAGAAAAGATCAATTTATGAAGCATGAAGAAAGTACATGTTTAGAAGATGAAGATGTGTATACATATGTACATTAATTTAGAGCTAGCTCACTTATACCTTTTGCATGGTTATGAGCTTTACATATTTGCCTATATATACAAGGAAAAATGTCGAGGCAAGTATGAGAGAGTATGTGAAGGGAAGAATTATAGGTATTTTGATTCATTAGATACTTTAGAAGTATAGGATATCTCTCTCATCACTCAGATGTAAAACTTCTCAGAAACGAAGAAAAGTTGCACCCGATATTTATGTGTGTACTCCTCCTATGTTTAATCTTTTGTGAAATGCTTTTGTACAAGTCTAAGACTATAGTTGATTGACCTCTGTACAAGTTTTGAGATCCTAATTGTGATCAGGCTGAGAGAATTGAGTGTAGGAACATTCACATGTGTAAACTTGAAGAAGTAAAGTTGCAGGAGGTGCAAAATTTGATGCTAATATTTTGGTCAGTTCTCCTTCCATAGTGTAAAGTTTTGAGCAAGCAAGCACTCATTCTTTAAGATGGAAGGTAAGCTAGCTAAAAGCACTTGAATAAACGGGTTGTAGTTTGGGAGAACCATGCTTTAGAAGTTACAGGTGTCAAAGTCGACTGTAAAGAACTACAGTTTTAGGCATAGGTGAATTGTTTAGATCATTTATCAAGATCTACTGAGTCTTTTGAGATGATTTAATTTGAAGAAGGTGCACAAACTATAGGCACCTTGTGCAAAGTTTTATCAAAAAATTTACACATTTGATCAGTCAATGAGTAAGATATGTTGAGGAGACTTTCTGAGTAATTACCCTCTTCACAGTTTGCTCAAGATTTTGGTAATTGAGCATTGATCCTCCAAATTGGTAAAGGTTTTAAGTTCTTCTTGATATAGAGGTGCTCTAACTTCAAGGATAGCTTATTCTTTTGGAGATTAACAATCTCCATCATGTTGCAGCAAGTGAGGCATGTAAGGAAGCATTGTGGCTTTCTCATCTTGCTTGTGATATGGGTTTACCTTAGCATGTACCTTGTTTGATCAGTGATAGTCAGAGTGCAATTGCTTTGGCTAAGAATCCGGTCTATCGTGCAAAGACCAGGCACATTGAGGTGAGGTATCACTTCATTAGAGATTGCTTATCCATTGAGCACATTATTCTTGAGAAGGTACACACTCAAGATAATGTTGTACATGCTTTGACTAAAGCTCTACCACAAGATAGCTTTCGACACTGTTCTCACTTGATGGGTATTACTTAATTCATGATCTTACACAGTCACTTGTATACTGTGTAACATGCCCATCAGGTGGGAGGTATAGTTTGTATACTTACACTCAGGCATTCTTTATCATTCTTTATTTTTGTCTCATAATTACTTTGGCCATATTGGCCTTTAGTGGGAGATTGTTACCGTTAGTGTCCATGTGAAAGGCCAAATGGCCATCAGACACTTCTTTGTATATGTTCTTTAATAAAACACATAGTGGTCTGGTCAGTCACAGACTGTAAGTTCGATCGCATTTGTAAGACCTAAGAAGTTTGCCTTCGTGCTACCTACGTACTGTGTTCTCTACGTATTTTGTAGTCTTTGTGCGAACTACCGTGTGCGGCCTTAGGAGCTTGGTTTTCTACTCCGAGGATATCGTAGTGGAGCTTGGGAGAAGGGGAGCGCATTATGGTGCATCACCATCGAAATACTTCAAATGGACCCACTATAATACGACATGTTGCATGTATAGGGCTAGCTTCTGTCGAGAAACTATAGGTAGGGAACCAAGTGGGCAAGCAAAAGTGAGAAAAGTTATAAGAGTATCATAATATGACTTTGCAAGATTCCATGAACCAGTGAGGACCTAGGTTCAACCCTATAAATGGAAGGGGAGGAATCATCCACTCCCACCAGTGCTTCATTTAAATCTAAACGGGAGAAGAAGTCAGCAATCACATGAGAAGAACCAATGTGATGAATCACATCATAATAAAATTCTTGAAGAAGGAGGACCCATCTTGCGAGTCGGCCACCCAAATTCTATTGTTGAACCAAATATGTTAAGGTGGACTGGTCCACATGGAATGTAAATTTTCAATCAAGTACGTAATGCCAAAATTTCTTAATAGAATAAATGAGTCCTAAGCATTCACATTCCATAACAAAATAATTACATTCAGTAGGCTCTAAAGGGTGGCTAGCATAGTAGACTAGATGATACCACCTGTTCTAGAGTTGCATCAATACACTCCCAATAGCAATGTGTGAGGCATACACAAAGACACGGAAGGGAAAATCCCAATTTTTGGAGCTTGCAGGATAGGAGCCTGCATAAGGAGTTGCATAAGTCGTACAAAACTCTCCTGACACTCGGTAGTCCACCGAAAATCCTGAGGGGAAACTGTCATTAAGCAAGTGAGGGGAATGGTTAAGTGTGCTAACCAACGTAGATGACAACCATGCCAACAGATTTACCTGAGAAATCTTAAAACATCTTTAGGTGACTTTGGGGGTGGGGCCTATAGAATGACCTGGAAGAGACAACAAAAATAGATTTATTTGGGTTAAGGCATAGTCAATGATCTTGTACCAAAAATAGATAAATCATCAAGGTAAACTTGCATGAAGCTAGTGAGATAAGGAGAAAAAATCTCTTGCATACAGCACTGAAAAGTGTTCGGGGCACTTCAGAGCCCAAACCACATGACTGTACATGCATAAACACTCCAAGTTGTAATAAAGGTTGTTTTAGGGATATCTTCCTCAGCCATATGAACTTGATTATAACCACTATACCCATCTAAAAAGGAGTACATTTCATGATCGACAACTTCATCCATCATGCTATCTAGGAAGGGCGAAGGGAAGGGGTCAAGAATAGTGGCGGCATTTAGTACCTCGTAATCGACACATATTCAAAGTTTCTTATTCTTCTTAGGGACAATGAAAATCAAAGATATCCATTTTGCATGTTCTCCTGAATTATAAACCCAACCCATAGTAAATTATCTGATTCATCTCTGACTTGTTTAGCATAGTGGGGGTTCATTCGATAACTTTGCTGCTTGGTTGGATAAGCATCCAATTTCAAGACCACTCTGTGTTTGTATATCCTAGGATCTAGAACTTTCATATCCTTATAATCCCATGCAAATATGTCAACAAACTGAGTTAATAATGTTAGCAGATCCCGTTTAAAAGATTCCTCCAACCCTACTCTAATCTTTATTGGTCATGGGTTTAAATCATCACCTAGGTTACAAGTAATTAATTGATCTTTCGAGACATAAGTCTCCTGCCCAAAGGTATTGTACATCCCTTGATGCAAATGTTTCAAAAAGTCTGCTAAGTCCAATAGATCATCTGGTGAATTTGTTGTCTCTACCATAGTGGGTTGAATAGTGCAAGATGCTGGGGACCAGTGGTCTAATTCATGTTTTATCCATTGTTCTAAGGAGAGAAGCTCATGCTTAGTAAAGAGGAAGTTCATTTCCTCATTTTCCAATAGATTGCCTAGCATATGGATTGGTTCGCCGACATAGGGCTTAGCATGGATTTCACATGGTTTAATTCATCAAGGGTAATAATGTATTTTCGATGATTACATTTAAAGATCAGTTCATGGGACAACCAATCTTGCAAGACTTTAGCCTACTTTAGCCATGGATGGCCAAAAAGTAAATTGTAATCCAAGCTTGACTCGGGAAGATCTAGAATAACAAAAGTCATATGAAAGAATGTGCCCTGTAGTGTGATGGGAATATTCCTAACTAATTGACCAATGTTGAATGGAAACTATGGCTTTTTATTCATCATCATGTGGATTGTCTAATACACTATAGTTAATTTTGAATGTTCAGACATGAGCACCAGGGTCATCTCTTGGAGATCCTCCGAATTTAGCATAGGTTATGCCTATTGGAACCTTCTTTGTCCTCCATGTTTATTATGTTGCCCACCTTGTAAATCTTCCATTGCTTTAGGACTAAAGTATTCACATGCGTCCACCACTTCTTCAAAATTAGAGGTAGTGGGTGAAGCTTGATCAGTAATTAAGGGTAAAGCTTGTGGGAGTTGCAAATTAAGTGGTTTAATAGGTTCTAATCTTTTTTCTGGGAAGTTTTCCTACTACTTCATAATTGTGGGAATGTTGTTGTGACACACTATTCAATCGGCATTCTCCAACCTTCTCTGATACTAACTAGCTTCAAGATCGGCTCTTCTGTATTTTTTGTGATATCTACTACAATTTTGGATGGGGATTCAATCTTCATAGAATGCATGATTTGCATCTTTTCATTTGCAATTGGAGCCTTGACAATGTGCAAAATGCCACCAAGAACTAGACTTTCACTGGACATCGGACTTTCACCAAACTCTGAGTTATTGCCAGATAGCAGAATTTCATGGGTCATCATCGAAGATTTCTCTGGTGTCTCCTATAGGCTGGAAACGAGCAAGTACTATGGAGCCATTCTACCACTTGTTGCACTCTTGCCTTTAGAGGTCATGTCTTCACTACCTTTACGTTGTGGGGTCCCCAATGCACTATTTACTTGAATATAGTATTTGTCACTTCTGTATTTCAAATAAATCTCACCAGAATGCATTACCGGCATGTAGTTGATAGGAACCACTCCCCACTAGGATCCCCAATGTTAACCTCTTTCTCCTCTAGTTCAGTGAAGGAACAAGATAGGTTGATAGGGTTCTTGGGTAGCAAAATTTAGTGATAATTAAATCACTATGTTTCTCTCAACTAACTTCACTGAATGAGTTAATTAACTTAGCAGACACAATAATGGGCTTATCTGCACTAACTTCACATATTCACAGATACTAAATAGATTGATTATTCACCAAGTTAATTAATCATCAGCATGCTTGAGGTGGATTTGATCTACATCAAAAAGCTATCATTTGGATTATGTCAAAAGAATATCCATTGGAGAATTCTTTTACTTATGCTCATTTATTGTATTTTTTTAAAAACATTTTTTTGTAGATCATTTACCATTGTAAAAGCCTAGAACTTTACACATGTAAATGTAAAAAAAGAGAGCTAAACTTCCAAAAATTTTAGGTGGTCGAGTTGCAATCAATGAATCAATCAATCACCTAAAACTAGAACTTCACTTTTCCTAGATTGTAGGAAAGTGAATTGATTTCCTCCAACAACTAATGTCACCTTCATTTGAATTCAAAATCCACTTGTCGAAGTCATGGATCACTTCAAGAGTCTATATAAAGACTTCAAATCACTTGTACATTACATGGAAGCAATATACATACCCTTGTGGCCATCATTATCTTGCTCCTTCATTTTTTTGCATCATCTTCTTCAATAGTAGTAAGCTTGCAAAGGTTTTTTCTCTCTCGAGAGGGCTCCAAATTAGATGAATGAGAACTAATTCAAAGCTATTAGTGTCTAGTTTTTGTGTATAAATTTTCAAATCATTTGATTTATTTAGTATATTGGGAGAAATCTTAGTTTTTCTATCTCGGGATCTATCTCTATGCATTCCTGAAAAATAAGAGGTACCACTGTTGAGTGTCAGGTTCATTTCAAAAGCACATTTTGCTTATTTCTTTTACTCTCATGCATTCTATACACTCAACCTCATGTGTATCCAGCCTCCAAAAGCATTTTTTCCAATTGTAATCATGTTGGCTACAATGAGCATTTGAAGTTGATTGTGTCATCCAAAGATAACAAGTTTTTTGAGCTAGTCAATGTGCAAACCTATCTGTTTTGTATGGACTCTTTCTCCTTGATGCTCCAAAGTACATAGTGCATTTTATTGCACTTATCGCATGCCTATAAGGTCTTTTTGAGTCTTCATAAGCTCAAGGGCTAGTCTTATGCTGGTTGGCTGGACTGAACTTCGTCGTTTTGCAACTCACTTTTCTACCTCCTACAAGCTTCTCCAAGTCCTTTCAATGGTATCAAAGCTAGATCAGGATGGGTGATGGCTTTCCCTCAATGATTGAGAAGCTTGATCGACACAACTATGCGGCTTGAAAAATCAAAATGGAGGCCTATTTGCAAGTTAGAAATATTTATGGAATTATAGCAAGTGATGAAGCTATGCCTATTCCAAATCCAAAGGAGGACCTACACAAGAGGAGACAGATAAGCTCACACTTTGGTGCACATGGGATGCTCAAGCGAGATCACACATGTTGATATATTTAGGTAGTGATGTGTGTGAACACTCTAGGACCGTCGGGGCACTTTTTTCCCTCTTTAGGAGGTTTTTTCCCCCGGCTTGTAAATATGCCTATTGCCCTAATAGGCTACTAATCTATGTACATTCTAGTGATAATACATTCAGCATTGTGTGTTGTGCTCCAAGTTTCTTCTTCTTCCTTGTGCTATTCACATGCTTCCATAAACGTCTAACTCCAACAATTGGTATCAGAGCAGGTCGTCGCTTCATCTAGGGTGTTGTCTACACCTCTTCAGTTGTAGTCTCAGAATCGCATGAAATTTGGTAAGCATACTCAAGGTGTTTCAGAGTTAAAAACCGCTTCACTTTGTGGTGTCGAAATTGCAATCTGAGATCATTTCAACCTCCGAACGCACTATTGCAGTGCTTATGCAGGCTATTTCATCTTTCTGTGCCAAAGGTATATACCAGTTTCGATTGTCCAATATAAGAATCTCAAAGACTGCTACAGGTTTAACAGAGTTTGTCTAGGTAGTTCTATTCAACTTTTTGAGATACAGTCAATATTCTGCATCAAGGTATTTTAGTCATCAACCATGGCTGAAAGCAGTGATATATTCCGTATGTTGGCTGTTGAGGATAAGTTGGATGGTACCAAGTACCCATTATGGGCTTATATGATGCATCATTATTGGTCGCAAAAGGACTATTCAATATTGTGTAGGTTGTTGAAAGATGTCCTCTTACACTTGCGAATACAGGTACTGCAAATACAGGTGCTGGAGCTTATGGAGATGGTGTCAAAGATGATGATATTCTGCAGATTCCTGTTCATGTTGTTGTTTTTGTTGCACCTACTACATAGCAAATTTGCTGGGATGGCAGAGATGCTCAGGCACATGCATTGATAGCTTTGTCTATCAAACATGCCATTATTCCTCACATTCACTCTTGCAAAGAGCTAAGAATGCTTGGGATACACTTACCACATTGTACTAGGCTAGGAATGAGGCTCGTGTTGCTTACCTCTGAAAACAATTGGAGAGTGAGCACATGAATGAAGGAGATTCTATGGACAATTTTCTCACACAGATCAAGGATTTGAAAGAATATTTGATTTTTGCTGATGAAGTTATACCAGATAGATCACTTGTGCAGATCTCAATGGTCTTCTTGACTCATATCAAAGTTTTGCTTCTACTCTTTATTTGATGATGAAAAGAAATCCAAATGCCTGATTATTTGAGGATTTATTCTTTGTTATGTTGCAAGAAGACCAGTCTAGGCAGAATAGGTCTATTATGCATGTTTCAGATCAAGCTTTCTTGGCTAGCCAGAAGGGCAAAGGTAAATGGAGCTCTTCTACTAGTAAGCACAAATCTGCAAATGCTACACATTCGAAGAAGGAAGACAAAGATGAGAAAAA
Organism: Ceratopteris richardii; assembly: GCA_020310875.1. NCBI lineage: Eukaryota > Viridiplantae > Streptophyta > Polypodiopsida > Polypodiales > Pteridaceae > Ceratopteris > Ceratopteris richardii. Next base: position 92,027,216 of record CM035407.1, on the reverse strand, counting down.
TCAGAAAAGCAAAATTTTTTTTGCAAATACTGTAAAGCAAATGATCATGTCATCAAGAGTTGTCCAAGACTGGCTGCGAAAGAGGCAAAGAAGAAAGAGGTCAGAATGGTTGTTGCAGAGGCCTCTCCACCAAAAACAGAGTCTGATAATCTTGTGTAGGAAGAGTAATGGGTGTTTACTATTGTTTGTAGCTTTGACCCATCTTCTCATGAGCAGTGCATGTCTACATTAGACTTAGCTATTTGGTACTTTGATAGTGGGGCAACCAAACATATTACCTGGCAGCATAGTTTCTTCTCTTCACTCGAGCCTGCCCCTAAAGGGAATATTGTTACATGCACCAACAAATCCTCCTATCCTACTATGGGAGTTGGTAAGATCATTTTGACTACTGCTGACGGTAGTTCTTTCACCTTGTCATATTCTTTGTTTGTGCCAAGGATCAAGAAAAATCTATTATTAGTTTCTACATTATCCAAGATTTGCTTGATTGTGAAATTTGTTGATAACAGATGTACAATTCATAATCTCTCAAATGGCAACGTCCTATGCAGACACCTTCTTTTGGGAACTATCTTTACTTTGTGACTTTCATTGATGATTTTTCTAGGCATGCATGGGTATATCCATTGAAGGCAAAGTCCGAAGTGTTTATGTCTTCAAACAATTTCTGGTTTTGGCTAAAAATCTATCAGCATGTAAAATGGGCACCCTACGTTTTGATCAAGGGAGGAATATATGTCTTTTGACAGATCACCTTTCTCGTATCACTTCAGGGGAGTCACCTCAAGGAGTGTCTGATGAACTACCTAATGCTTATCTATTCAATTTGGAAGTTGTTCCTAAATGGGCAAATAAGTTGGTACCAGTCCTAACCTTCGGCCCTGCAAATAAGAATGTGAAAACATCACAAGAAGAAATTGTAAAATCACAAAAATACCACATATTGGCAGGAAGCATGTACAAACAAGATACTGAGGGTGTATTAGCTTGTTGTGTTGAGGACGATGAACATAGTAGTTGGTTGCAACAAGCTCATGAAGGATTGCTAGGAAATCATTATTCTAAACAGCGCACATTACAAAATTTGAAACGTTTAGGAGTGTATTGGCCTAGCATGGACAAAGAAATACATGAGTGGATTAAGAATTGTCCAATGTGCAGAGAGAGACCACCAGTGGAGCATGTGACCCTTTATCAAGTGTCATTAATTCCATATTTGAGTGCTCCATTGGTAGAGTTTATGAGGTCGGGAAGATTACCCAAAGAGGCTAGTCTAGCAAGAAGACAAAGCATGGAGCAAGAGGCTCAAGGCTATGCCTTAGTAGGAGACAACCTATACCGAAGAGGCAAAGATGGTTACTTAAGATTGTGCGTGCATGAATCAGACTATTTAAAGGTCTTAGAGACTGCACACAGTGGTGCTGCAGGTGGACACTTTGGTCCTGATCGAGTAATCAAGACCATTCTATTCTCAGGACTTTGGTGGCCCACTCTTCATATGGATGCACATACCTATGTGAAGAAATGTGGCACATGCCAACGTGCACAATATCCAGTTAGAAACGATGAGATGCCTTTGAGACCAATGATGGGAGGACGTGCATTTTCAAAGTGGGGTATAGACTTTGTAGGCCCCATTAACCCCCCAGCTAGAAACACCCATGCAGAGTACATTATTGTAGCCACAGATTACCTTACAAAGTGGGTAGAAGTCAAAGCCACCACAAAGAATGATGCTCAGACAACGGCTAAGTTCTTATTTGAGAATGTGTTCACTAGATATGGACTACCAATAGAGTTAGTAAGTGATAGAGACACACACTTCTTAAATGAAGTCATTGAAAATCTTCTCCAAGAATTCTTGGTGATACATAAGAAGTTTGCCCCTTATCACCCACAAGCTAACGGACAAGCCGAGAGCACCAATAAGATCCTCTGTAACGTATTAACAAAGCTGGTAAATAATAAACACTCTGATTGGGACAAACAACTTCATCATGCTGTTTGGGCTTATCGAGTTGCCTACAAAACGGTACTCAACGCCACCCCATTTCAGATGGTCTTTGGATAGAATGTTGTTCTACCATTAAACTTCCTCATCCGAGCATTAAAAGTAGCACAAGAGCATGAGTGGAATGGACATGAGTTGTCCTCTAGGATCTTTGATCTAGAACGCTTAGGTGAGACGAGGCTACGAGCGGCAGAAGGCATCTATGCTGCAAAGAAAAGGCAAAAGGCATACTTTGATGCACACATCAAAGATAAAGGATTGAAAGAGGGAGACCTAGTGCTGGTTTATACGCTGAAGCAACATGCCCGTAAGTTGGAGAAAAGAGGATATGGACCCATGATCATTAATAGAATTTCCACTAGCGGTGCTGTTCAATTGGCTACTTTAGAAGGTGACATCTTGCCAAACTATATCAGTGGTTGTCGAGTCAAGTTATATCAAGAACCTCTTACAGAGGACATGCTAATGAGACTCAACACTGCTAAGAAACAAAAAGAAGAAGAGATGAGAGTCAGAGAAGAAGCACAAGCAGAGGCTAGAGAGCACATAAGGCGAAATAAGTTAAGGCGAAATAAGTTAAGGCTATTAGGCCTAGATGTCAACTCAAAAGCCCCAAAATATCACATGGATATGTGCCAAAAATCGGGCATAACTACTTCTCAAGTCATTGACCGACATCCCTTTGTGACCATAGAGATAGGACGAAGAAAGGGTGCAAGGACTGTGAAAGCATTGATTGACTCAGGTGCAGCAAGTAGTGCAGTTAGACTATCCTACTGCCAAAACTTGTAGTTGAACATCAATCCCATAGAAGCTTATCTCATAGGATTGGGAGGTGTGGAAACCCCTTGTTTGGGCGAGGTGGAACTTCCCATCTACCTTCAAGATGTTCCAATGAAAGTCAAAGTGCTAGTGTGTCAAGATGAGAACCTTACAGAACCACTTGTCTGAGGACAAGATTGGATTTATGACAATGCAGTCAACTTGAACCTAAGAAGTCAACTTGAACCTAAGAAGTCAACTTCTTCAAGTTTGGGTCTAGGGACAATGCTTTACATTAGAACTAGAAAATGGCATGCTCACAAATCTAGATGTCACATCTTGTAGTTCTCCTAGGACTAATCTTAGCAAAAGAGATGTTGTATGCGTCAAAAGCTCTATGTTGCAGGAGAACTCAATCATGGAAGAACAGGCTCAAAGACAAGCGGACTCCTCCTCTGGTGCAAGGACTAATGCCACCACTACAACTCAACCAACAAGGCAAGCACAACAGAACAGAACAACTGCTATATCAAATAGACAATGGGATTTCAAAAGGAAAGTAGTGTCGGGCATGAAGCAGATCTGGGTACGAAAAGGAGAGCAATCACCGGCCTTAACCCCACAATTCCCCTCCAGGGACCCCCACCAGGCTAGAAGACGAGTGAAGAAGCTTGGGCAAGCTCAACCACAAGGTATCCGACAAGTTTGGGTGCCTAAGAAATTAGTTGCAGCTCAACAGGGGCAATTAGAGATGTGGGTACCTAAGAAGCTCTTACATCCACAACAACCTATGTTCTCCCACATGCGAAAAGTCTCAACAAAGAAACCACAAAGAGGAAAGGGTAAGAACCGCATACAGAGATTGAAAGAAGATCAAATCACCTCTTCAACCATAGTAGGAAGATGTGTAAAAACGGTATGGGTTTGGAAGCCAAAAGTACAAGTAGCCTCCACCGAACCAAAGCACCAATCACACTGGATACCCCAGTTCAGAAAGCATCCAAAGAGGAAGATGCCTGAAGTGATCTCTACAGTGCCAAATGTTGTTCTAAAATGGACTCCAATAAGGAGGATTACATCAGTTCGAGACCCAATGGATACCTCCACCAAAGTCGGCATCAACATCCGCAAATAACATCGAAAGCCTTGATGAGCGACAACCATGTGCTCCTTGCACAACCTTGTCTTTTGCACCATTCAGGTCATGCATTTCCAAAATATGCATTAATATAGGGCCACATTACATGGCCGTGCATAGACACAATTGCGAGTCCCATGCACGAGAGCACATTGACACATGTACACCATTTTTTGATCTAAACTTTGTCTTCTTGTTTTGTGACATTGTTTCAAAAAAAAAAAGAGAGACAAAGAACTTGCTCCCAGGTTTCACTCATGGAACATGAATGAGTCATGCTTAGTTGAAGATTGAACCATCGATTACTGGGAATTTATCAGTTTGGATAGAAGTGTGTCTCGGCTAGCAGATGATGTAATTGTTGCCTTATCTGGTAGATGTCAAGAACTTGGCATGAACATGGCATCCACAACTATGGTTCCCCCTTACCAGGGTAGGAGTGAAGAGCTTGAAGGTCTGCAACTTGAGAGATATTTAACTACCATATGTACAAGAGCATCCAAGGAGATATCTACAAGGGATAGTTTTGGTACCATGCAAATCCTTGTATGTATACTGAAATATAAAGAAATTCAATTCTCAGTATTTGGCAAATGATGCTTTGAAAAGAGGAGACAGGATCATCCGTTCAAAAGATCTCATCAATGGACCATCACCACGGACATTCATCAACAATGTTCCATCCCAAAGGCCAAGTGTACAACACGAAGAGATGAACATCGATCGACCTTCTCCATGGTACGTATCTTTACTTTGGAAACATCATAACCATGATAGCTTAGGAAACCTCTTCGTCGACATACCCTTGAGCACTTAGCTCAAGAACTCCAATTTTTGCACCATACTTCTTCGGATGCATTTTCCAAGTAAGCATGCATAGGGCTACATTACAAGGCCGTGCATAAGGCACATATTTTCCTCAACCCATGCACGAACACACTTACCCATCATCCACTATGGGTTATGAGTACTTAGCATGACTACTATGAACATCAACTTTGGAAGATCTAGAGGACATCAACGGAGACTCACAACGACACAGTCATGCTGGAATCCAACGAAGAAGTAATACCAAGGCACTACAACTTGCAAAGGCTCACCGTGACAGATGAAGAACCGGACAACCAACCCTGCCACATCTGGAAGCCAGATGACTTTTGCTCATATAGAACGGACACTCCCTCTCAAAGCACTACTTGGAACAACCACTACAACAAGGGTCTGTCAGGGATGACAGACTCGAGAGGGGGGGGGAGTGTTGAAACTCAAGGTCAAGCACAAGCATGGAAGCACATCAGAAAGGTGGACACACACAAGAAGAAGGAGCAAGTAGGGAGCTCCAAGAAGTACATGTCAAATTTTTAGAAGAATCCCCTACAAAAATAGTGATTTCCATCACTAAAAACCATTGTAAATACCATTTTCTATTTTTTTAACTCCATTTTGTTCAAGCCGAGGAGTCCTCGAGCTTGAGGAGTATTAGAAGTATCATCCTACCAATTTTCATAATTTTTAGACTTCGTTTGAGCCCTCAAATAAGCCCTGGAACCTAATTTTTAACTAGGCCGGACACTAGGTCTGGACAGGGCCAAAACTAGTCCAAAAACTATAAAAAGAGCTAGAGAGCTCATTTTTGGGGTTAGCTTGTTAGAGAATAGAGTTTTTGTAAGAGAACTCTTTTGCAATCAAAGCTTTCCATTGTTCCTCTCTTTGATCTTACCTTGTGCGTGTGTGTGTGTATGTGTGTGCATGTTTGTGTGCTTTCACTCACGCACTTGTGCCTTCACTTGCTCGTGGTCTTCATACCGGTCCTCACGTCTCCACGGATTGACAAGTAAAGGAGGTGGTGCTTACGCTTGAGCTACACCTCTTTTGCATCAAATTGTTATGTTATGGTTGCCTCGTCTGTGTGATGAGATTGAACCTGTTTTGTTTGATGAAGCACAAAATTAAGATGGATGGCTACAATGCAATCTAAATATGATGCTATCATGAAAAATGGTACCTGGTCTTTATGTGACTTGCTTCCTAGCAAGAAGGCCATTGGCACTAAGTGGGTATACAAGCACAAGCGTAAACCTGATGGAACAATTGATAGGTATAAAGCTAGGCTTGTTGCAAAGGGTTATGCACAGGAAAGAGGCATTGATTTTGATGGAAACCTTTGCTCCTACTTGCCAGGTGACTACTGTTTGTAGCATCTGTGCACTTGTAGCTCATCATGGTTGGAATGTACATCAGTTGGACATTAAAATAACATTTTTGAATGGTGACTTGCATGAAGAAGTGTATGTTTTTCAACCCCATGGCTTTGTGTTGAAAGGGCATGAAAACGAGGTGTGCATGTTAAAGAAGGCATTATATGGTTTAAAGAAAGTACCACATGCTTGGTATGAAAAGATACATGCCTATCTCATTGCACATGGTTTTGAGAATAGTCCAACTGAATGCACCTTATATGTTAAGTGTGCTAATGATGTGCTTCTAATGATTGTGATGTATGTTGATGACATGTTGTTCACTGGTCCTCATGACATGCATATTGCTGATTTTAAGGCTGATTTTTATGCCTAATTTGAGATGTCTGATTTGGGGCATTTGCGGCATTCATTTTATGCAAGTTGATGGTGGAATGGCTTTGTGTCAAATGAAATATATTGAAACATTATTGCCGCATTTTGGCCTTGAAGATTGTAAGCCTATTGCCACTCCTATGGAGATAGGTTTATGGTTGAGTCTTCATGATGTTGGAGATGCATTTGATGTTGCTCTCTACGAGCAGGTTGTTGGGTGCTTGATTTACTTATGCATTACTCAGCGAGATATTCAATTTGTTGTCTCACACATGAGCAGGTTTATGCATAGCCCAGGTGTCAAGCATTGGTAGGCAGTTAAGCGCATCTTTCTTTGCTTGAGTGGTACCCCGCTGCTTGGATTGTTTTATCCCAAGGGGGGGTCACTACCGCCAGATTTGCATGCTTTTTTTTATAGTGATTTGGTTGGTTGCTATGACACTCCTGTATCCACCAGTGGCTTTTCCTTCATGCTTGGTAGCTCATGTATATCTTGGTTGACTATTGTGGCCACTTCCAGTTGTGAGACTAAGTATATGGTAGCTTTCACATCAACTATTGAGTGTATGTGGCTCAGATGCCTTATGGCTGATTTGGGTGTTGATCTGTGTTGGAACATCAAGCTTACAATATGCTTGAGGTGGACTTAATCTACATCAAAGGCTATCACGTCGAAAGAATATCCGTTGGAGAGTTCTTTTTCTTATACTCATTTATTGTATTTTCTGAGAGATTTTTGATGGTTCATTTACCGTTGTAAAAGCCTTGAGCTTTACACATGTAAAGGTAGAAAGATAAAGCCCAAATCCCAAGAATTTGTGGTGGTTGAAGTTGCATTCAATCAAGCAATCAATCACTTAAAAGTAGATCAAACTAGATCTTCACTTTTCCTAGATTGTAGGAAAGTGAATTGATTCCCTCCAACAACCATTCCCACCTTCATTTGAATTCAAATTTCACTTGTAGAAGTCGTGGAACACTCTTAGAGTCTACATAAAGGCTTGAAATCACTTGTACATTACATGGAAGCAATATACATACACTTGTGACCATCATTGTCTTGCTCCTTCAATTCTCTACATCATCTTCTTCGCCAACAGTAATCTTGGAGAGGCTGATGCTCTCTCTCCCGAGCTTCAAATTGAGCGCAAGATGGCTCATTGGAAAGATATTAGTGTCTAGTTTATGCATACAAATTTTCATAGCATTTGCTTTTGTAGATTGGGAGAAAGCTAGGTTTTTCTGTCTGAGGGTCAATCTCTACGTATTCCTAAAAAATAGGAAGTACCACCGGTGAATGTCGCATTCATTCCTATAGAATATTTTGCTTATTCCTTATACTTTTGTGCATTCTATACACTCAACCCTCTGTGTATCACTCCCATAAAAGTATTTTTTCTAATTGTAATCACGCTAGTCACTATGGGCATTTGAACTTCATTGTCTCTTCCATAGATAGTAAGTTTTTTTTGCTAGTCGACCCGCAAACCTATCTATTTTGTATCGACTCATTCTCCTTGATGCTCCAAAGTACATAGTGTGTTTCTTTACACTTATCACATTCTTATAAGGTCTATTTGAGTCTCCATAAGCTCAAGGGTTGGTGGGTTGGTCTTGTGCCGGTTGGCTTGACCAAACTTTGTCGCTTCGAAACACACTTTTCTACCTTTTACAAGCTTCTCCAAGTTCTTTCAGTGGTATCAGAGCTAGATCAAGATGGGTGACGGCTTTCCCTCAATGATCGAGAAGCTTGATCAACACAACTATGCGGCTTGGCAAATCAGAATGGAGGCCTCTTTGTAAGGTAGAAATCTTTATGGAATTGTAGCAGGTGATGAAGCTATGCCTATTCCAAGATCCATAGGTGGACCTACACAAGAGGAGACAGATAAGCTCACACTTTGGTGCGCAAGGGATGCTCAAGCAAGGTCGTACATACTAAACTCTATCTCTGACTTTCTATTACCACATATTAGAGGATGCAAGACATCTCAAGAGACTTGGGATGCCCTTGAGACTTACCAAAGCAAGAAAGAATCATCTTTGGAACGAGTTCAACCAAATGAAGAAGACACCTAAACAAACCATCACACAGTTTGTTACCAAGGTCAAGGAGGTTGCAGATCAGTTAGCATCCATTGGAGAGCTGATTGAAGAAGAGGTCATCATGAGGCGAATTCTCAAAGGCATTCGAAGTGATAAGCAATGGCAATCCTTCACGACAGCTTATGATCTCATCATGGATGTGCAAACTCACTTCAACGTCTTTCTCGAACAACTCTTCAATCAAGAAGCCAACAATAGCATAAAGGAAGGTAACTCTTATCATGGTAATTCAACTAGTGCTCTATATGCCGATAAGAAGGATAAGAAGCAGAAAGGCAAGAAGAAGGAAGAAGATGAAGAAGAGACTTCCCAAGCCAACTTTGCAAGTAAAAGCAAGTGGAAAGGGAAGAAGAAAGGACCAAAGCAAGACAAAGCCAAAGGTCATAATGTTCAACCTTGTGCCATATGCGATAAGACCAACCACACCACTCATAATTGCTGGTTCAATGGGAAGGCCCAGAAAGGAAGTGGAAGAGGTGGATATGGCAGCAATAGAGGTAGAGATGGATATGGCAACAGTAGAGGCAGAGGTGGACACAACTTCAACAATTACAATAGAAGCTATAATAGAAGGGACTACAACAATTAGATCAACCACATGAACACTAATTGCTTCTTATGAATCTAAGCCACAAAGAAGGTGAAGAAGATGATCATTTGTTCTACATAGATTCAGGATGTTCGAATCATGTTGCAGGCAACATTGCTCTTCTATCTGATTTGGAAAGTCCAAAGCATAGACATGAAGTGCAAATAGGGGATGACACAAAGCACAATGTGGAGAAGATTGGTAATGTCAAAGCTTCCAATGGCAGGACAAACATTCAAAGTAAGGTTCTCTATGTACCCTCTATCACTAAAAACCTAATAAGTGTAGGCCAAATAGTTGAAAAAGGCTTGCAAGTTAGGTTCACCCAACATGGAGCTTTTGTGGAAGATCCATGTCAAGGCTTCAAGAAGATAGCCCGAGGTGAGAAGCATGGTAGGCTCTTTACTTTTGAAGTAGGAGAAACCAGGAACATAGCTCTATTCAAATTTGGGTCTCAAACCCTAAGTGAGCTTGAAGTGTGGCATAAGAGACTTGCTCATGTGAATGAAAGAACCTTGAAGGATATATGCAGGGATCAAAGTGTTCTGGGACTGCCAAACATATCAAACCAACACATGATCAACAGGTGTGATGCATGTCAGATTGGGAAGGCACAAAGACAACCATTCAACCACAAAGGCTACATCCACAACAACTTATTGGACTTAGTACATACAGATGTATGGGGACCAAGTCAAGAACCTTCATTGGCATGATCAAGGTATTATGTCTCACTTATTGACGACCATAGTAGATGGACTGTTCTATACTTTATCAAGAGTAAGAATGAAGTGTTTGATTGCTTCAAGAAGTATCTTGCACATGTGGAGAATCATACAGGTAGATCACTAAAGAAGCTCAGATCTGATGGAGGGGGAGAATACTTCTCCAAAGAGTTTGATGAGTTCTTGCAGGACAAAGGTATCAAAAGGGAAGTGACTACTAGGTATTCTCCTCAACTAAATCGAATTACAGAGAGGAGAAACAAGACATTGGTTGGATCAGCCCGAGCAATGCTTGAAGAGAAGAAGTTGCCACATTATCTATGGGCAGAAGCTATTTCAACTGTTGTGTACCTTGTCAATAGACTACCATCCAAATCACTTCAAGGTATGACTCTTTATGAAGCATGGCATGGAAGAAAACCTAGTCTTGGACATTGCAAGGTTTTTGGTTGTTTAGCTTATGTTCATGTACCATCACAAATAAGAGGTAAGCTAGATGAAAGGGCAACAAAGGTAGTGTTTATTGGATATGATTCAACTCAAATGGGTTACAGGTTCTTCAATCCTTCAACCAAGCAATTCACTACAAGTAGAGATGTTGTGTTTGAAGAACACAGGTCTTGGTATGATGAAGACAAACAAAAGGTAACACTACCATATGATCTTGATTCTAACTCTTATCAATTAGGAAGCAAGCATGATACACAGGTCTAGGATCTAAGAAGTGATACAGACCATGACCAAGATGAAAGAGAAAAGGATTACAAGCTATGGAAGTCAAGAGGCAAAGCAAAGATGCAAGAGGTTGGAGAATGCTCCAAATAAGCACCTAGAAGATCAGCAAGAGAGAAGAAACAACCAGAAACGTATGGATATGATTCCACATTTGTTACGAATCATTCAATATACTTGGCAAAAGACTCTATTTCAAAGGAACCCTCAACCTATGAAGAGGCAAAGGGAAACCCTAATTGGGAAAAGGCCATGAACGAAGAGATAGATGCATTGAAGGAGATGGACACTTGGGATTTGGTTCCAATGTCGCCGAATCAAAAGGTAATCGGTTGCACATGGGTATATAAAGTTAAAAGAAATTCAGATGGATCAGTTTGCAGGTACAAGGCAAGATTAGTTGCCAACGGATGCTCACAAATGCATGGTATAGACTATCAGGAAATATTCTCACCAGTTGCAAAGATGACTACAATTAGGACATTGATAAGTGTAGCTGCTGCAAGGAATTGGAGACTCCTCCAACTTGATGTGAAAAATGCATTCTTAAATGGTTGGATAAGTGAAGAGGTATACATGTCACAACCACCATGTTTTGAAAACCCTAATCATCCATCTTATGTTTGCAGACTTAAGAAAGCATTGTATGGATTGAAACAAGCTCCAAGAGCTTGGAATTATAGGTTGGTTACATATCTTCAAGATCATGGCTTCAAAGCTAGCAGCTCAGATCCTTCTCTATTCATCAAAAGGGATCACAATGAGGTTATCTATCTATGTGTATATGTAGATGATATTATTGTGACAGGTTGATGATCTAAATGGCATTCGAAGGATCAAGAGACACATGCAAGAGGAGTTCAAAATCAGTGACCTAGGTGAGCTCACATATTTCCTAGGTATGCATGTGATATATACAGATGAAGGAATGTATTTGACTCAAAGAAGATACATTCAAGATCTTCTACTCAAGTTTAAAATGGAGAACTCTAAACCTGTAGGTACACCTTTGGAGATGAATCATAAACTTAGTGTTTATGCAGGTGAGAAAACTGAAGACATTAAAGAGTATCAAAGCTTGGTAGGTAGCTTGATATATGCTACTCATACAAGGGCAAACATCTCATATAGTGTGGCAGTGCTTAGTCAGTTCATGCACTCACCAAGAAGACCACACATGGATGCGGCTAAGAGAGTACTTAAGTATCTCAATGGTACAATCAACGAAGGTATATTCTATCCTTACTCTTCAAATTTGGATATCAAAATCCACTCAGATGCAGATTAGGCAAGAGCTAAGGATGATAGAAAAAGTACATCTAGTTACTTAGCATTTGCAGGTTCGAAGCTAGTGTCATGGAGTTCCAAGAAGCAACCAACAGTTGCTTTATCCTCAACTGAAGCAGAGTACAGAGGCTTGACCATAGCAACTCAAGAGGCAATATGGTTAAAAGCATTGTATACAGATTTGAGACTAGTGAGTTCCAAACCTCACATATTTGGAGATAATGTAAGTTCTATGCATCTAGCGGCATGCAAGAACCAAGCACATAGAGGTCCATTACCACTTCATCAGGGAGAAGCTCATGGCAAAGGAGATTGACATTTCTTTTGTTCCAACTGAAAAGCAAGTAGCAGATATGATGACGAAGGCACTTGATGGAGTAAAGCTTTGTAGATTCAAAGCTATGGCAGGTATTCAACCTATCAGAGAATGAAGAATCAAGCATACTTTAGCTTGAGGGGGAGCTGTTGGAACATCAAGCTTACACTATGCTTGAGGTGGACTTGATCTACATCAAAGGCTATCGTGTCGAAAGAATATCCGTTGGAGAGTTCTTTTTCTTATGCTCCTTTATTGTATTTTTTGAGAGATTTTTGATGGTTCATTTACCGTTGTAAAAGCCTTGAGCTTTACACATGTAAAGGTAGAAAGATAAATCCCAAATCCCATGAATTTTTGGTGGTTGAATTTGCATTCAATCAAGCAATCAATCACTTAAAAGTAGATCAAACTAGATCTTCACTTTTCCTAGATTGTAGGAAAGTGAATTGATTCCCTCCAACAACCATTCCCACCTTCATTTGAATTCAAATTTCACTTGTAGAAATCGTGGAACACTCTTAGAGTCTATATAAAGACTTGAAATCACTTGTACATTACATGGAAGCAACATACATACACTTGTGACCATCATTGTCTTGCTCCTTCAATTCTCTGCATCATCTTCTTTGCCAATAGTAATCTTGCAAAGGTTGCTCCTCTCTCTATAGAGCTCCAAATTGAGTACAACATGGCTCATTGGAAAGATGTTGGTGTCTAGTTTATTCTTACAAATTTTCATAGCATTTGGTTAAGCAGATTGGGAGAAATCTGTGTTTTTCTGTCTCAAGGTCAATCTCTATGTATTCCTGAAAAATAGGAAGTACCACCGGTGAACGTCACATTCATTCCTATAGCATATTTTGCTTATTCCTTATAATTTTGTGCATTATATAAACTCAACCCTATTTATATCACTCCAATAAAAGGATTTTTTCTAATTGTAATCACGCTGGTCGCTATGGGCATTTGAACTTCATTGTCTCTTCCATAGATAGTAAGTTTTTTGAGCTAGTCGACCCGCGAACCTATCTGTTTTGTATTGACTCATTCTCCTTGATGCTCCAAAGTACATAGTGTGTTTCTTTGCACTTATCACATGCTTATAAGGTCTATTTGAGTCTCCATAAGCTCAAGGGTTGGTCTTGTGCCGGTTGTCTTGACCAAACTTCGTCGCTTCGAAACGCACTTTTCCACCTTCTACAAGCTTCTCCAAGTTATTTCAATCAATCTTCTATCGCCACCATCTTCATTGACACTTAGAGCACATTGGTAGTTGTGAGGAACCTTGTGTTCCATGCTCGCACTAAGCACATTGAGTTGCATTGTCATTATGTCAGGGAGAGGTTCTCTGTTGGGGAGATCAGCTTGGCATATGTGCCCACACAGGAGACATTGAAGACCTTTTTACGAAGGCTCTACCTAGGGAGAAGTTTGAAGCTTTCCACAAAGCTTTGGGCTTACTTCCTTTTGTGGATTGATTTCACATAGCTTGGCACTTCCTTATACATGAGTGCCAGCTCGTTGTTCACCGCATCACTCCTAGGGGGGATTTGTTGATATATTTAGGTAGTGTTGTGTGTGAACACTCTAGGACCATCGGGGCACTTTTTTCCCTCTTTAAGAGGTTTTTTCCCCCGGCTTGTAAATACGCCTATTTCCCTAATGGGCTACTAATCTTTGTACATTCTAGTGGTAATACATTCAGCATTGTGTGTTGTTCTCCAAGCTTCTTCTTCTTCCTTGTGTTGTTCGCATGCTTCCACAGATGTCTAACTCCAACAGCACATACTAGCTCTGTCTCTGACTTTCTTTAGAGGATGCAAGACATCTGAAGAGACTCTGGATGCCCTAGAGACTTTATTTTTTGCTAGTAACAAAGCAACAAAGAATCATCTTTGGAAGGAGTTCAACCAAATGAAGAAGACACCTAAACAAACCATCATAGAGTTTGTTACCAAGGTCAAGGAGGTTGTGGATCGGTTAGCATCCATCATGGATGTGCAAACTCCAGACTTCAACATTTTTCTTGGACAACTCTTCAATCAAGAGGACAACAATAGCATAAATGAAGGTAAATCCTATCATGGTAATTCAACTAGTGCTCTATATGCAAATAAGAAGGACAAAAAGCTAAAAAGCAAGAAGAAGGAAGAATATGAAGAGGAGACTTCCCAAGCAAACTTTGCAAGCAAGAGCAAGTGGAAAGGGGGCATGAAAAATCCAAAGATCAAAATGTTCAACCTTGTGCTATCTGTGATAATACCAACCACACCACTCAGAATTGTTGGTTCAATGGGAAGACCCAAAAAGAAGTGGAAGAGGTGGATATGGTAGCAATAGAGGTAGAGGTGGACACAACTTCAACAATATCAATAGAGATCATAATAGAAGGGACAACAACAATTATAATAAACATAAGGTAAACATAAGAAAAGATAAAGAAAATAAATGAAAAATAAGAAAAATAAAAGAAAACTAGAAAATTAATTAGCTAAATTAAATATCAAAATAGTTGCCCTAACGGGCTACTTATCTTTGTACATTCTAGTGGTAATACATTCAGTATTGTGTGTTGTGCTCCAAGCTTCTTCTTCTTCCTTGTGTTGTTCGCGTGCTTCCGCAGACGTCTAACTCCAACAATTGGTATCAAAGCAGGTCGCCGCTTCATGTAGGGTGTTATCTACACCTCTTTGGTTGCAGTCTCAGAATCACACTAAATTTTGTAAGCATACTCAGGGTGTTTCAAAGATCAAAACAGATTCGCTTTGTGGTGTCGAAATCGTGATCTGATCTCATTTCGGCCTCCAAACGCACTATCTTAGTGCTTGTGTAGGCCATTTTGTGTTTTTGTGACAAAGATATATACCAGTTTTGATTCTCCAATATAAGCATCTCGAAGTCTGCTACAGGTTAAAGAGATTTGTCTGGGCAGTTTTGTTCAACTTTGAAAATACAGTTAATTTTTTGCATCAAGGTATTTTAGTCATCGGCCATGGCTGAAAGCAGTTATGTATTTTGTATGTTGGCTGTTGAGGATAAGTTGGATGGTACCAACTACCCATTATGGGCTTATATGATGCGTCATGTATTGTTCACAAAAGGACTATGGAATATTGTGTAGGGTGTTGAAAGATGTCATGTTACACATGTGAATATAGGTACTGCAAATACAGGTGTTTGAGCTAATGGAGATGGTGTCGAAGATGATGATATTCTGCAGATTCCTATTCGTGTTGTTTTTGTTGCACCTACTACACAGCAAATGTAGAGATGCTCAGGCATATGCATTGATAGCTTTTTCTGTCAAACCTGCCATTATTCCTCACATTCGCTCTTGCATAATAAATAGCTAAGGATGCTTGGGATACATATACCACATTGTACCAGGCTAGGAATGAGGCTCGTGTTGCTTACCTCCGAAAACAATTGGAGAGTGAGCACATGAATGAAGGTGATTTTATGGACAATTTTATCACAAAGATCAAGAATTTGAAAGAATAGTTGATTTCTGTTGATCAAGTTATATCAGATAGCTCACTTTTGTAGACCATTCTGAATGGTCTTCCTGAGCCATATCAGAGTTTTGCTTCTACTCTTCATTTGATGATGAAAGGCAATCCAAATGCCTTGTCATTTGAGGAGTCAGTCTCCATTCTGTTGCAAGAAGATCAGTCTAGGCAGAATAGGTCTATTATGTGTGTTGCATATCAAGCGTTCCTGGCTAGTCAGAAGGGCAAAGGTAAATGGAGCTCTTCTTCTAGTAACCAGAAATCTACAAATGCTACACATTCAAAGAAGGAAGACAAAGATGAGAAGAAATCAGAACAGCATGAATTTTTTTGCAAGTATTGTAAAGGAAATGATCATATCATGAAGAACTGTTCAAAACTGGCTACTAAAGAGGCAAAGAAGAAAGAGGTCGGAATGGTTGTTTTAGAGGCCTCTACATCGAAAACAGAGTCTGTTAATTTTGTGCAGGAAGAAGAATGGGCATTTACTATTGTTTGTAGTTTTGACCCATCTTCTCATGAGAAGTGCATGTCTCTAGTAGACTTAGATGTTTGGTACTTTGCTAGTGGGGAGACCAAACATATTACCTCGCAGCGCAATTTCTTCTCTTCAATCAAGCCTCCCCTACAAGGAACACTGTTACATATGCCAACTGTTGAAAGTTTTTCAAGCTCAAGAGTGTGGGAACATGCCCCAAATTGAACCTTCCACATCATCCACAATCAAAGGAGGCTGATTTCCACGAGTTGAAGAGGTTAGTATGTGGTCTAATGAGTTGTATTATGACTTAGGGTCATGGGAATACGTGCCCAAGCTGCCCCCTTGCTTAAGCACACCCCCTACTAGCTGTTCTCTGCATATTTTGCAGAGATTTCACTTTTTCATACTCTTTCTCTCTAGATAATCTTGGCAGACCCCCCTATCTTGTAATTGTTGTTTCTCCTTCATCCGGAATTCATTTGCAATGATTTTTGTCTTGTTGGAAAGCTTATAAAATCTACTTTGTCTGGTATAAGTCTTGGGTTCAGTGCCTGCACATGTGCAGAGAAATGTCTAGAACAGTGTCAGTCTAGTTAGCTCATACTCTGTGAAGAGATCAAGTTATCTGTTTTGTTGCAGCTGGTTGAGGCATCATCCAGTGTCCAAATGGAGTGATTTTACTCTCATTTGAAAGATCTTAGAGTCCAGTTTAAGCCTGCAAAATTTCATTATCAGTCTCTGCATATACTCAGAGAAACTTAGAAAATACAAAGCCTATGTCTGAAAAATTTCAGGATCCTAGGAGGGTTCATTTGCTTTTGTTATGCACATAGGAGTGTTTATCCTCCAACAGTGGTCTCAGATGTGGGCGATTAACTTTCGCTCTGATACCACTTGTGATGGTCGACGTGGCAAAGGCCCGAACCTTGTCAAGCCTGCGGAATTTGTTGCGCCACCGAAAAATTGGTTGCCAAGCTAGAGTGATATTAGAACACCTCTATAATCAGCAGTAGCTCAGCAGAGTTACTGTCACTCAAACGTATAAGACTTTGTTTTGAATTTACTGAGAAATTCACTAGGACTTCACCGGACTGTTACTGGACTGTCACCGTAATTATACCGGAATCTTACCGGAATCAACTCCTATTCTGTTTGTAATTATTTCAAGTAAGTATACAAGAAGTAAGGAAGTGATGTGTGAACTTCCTTCACTGAGTGAACACTTTCTGAAGTTTAAGAGAAAACTCCTCCGATTCAGAATGTCCTTTTTCGGTTAGACTTTGTACTGTGTGTACATATCCATTTCACCGAAATGATTGATGAACTGATAGTAGAGATGTCTAGCTATAAGATAAGCTAACTCTCATACAAAACTTTAATTTACTCTGCGAGATATACTTCGTTGTTCTACCGGAAAACACGTTTTTTGAGAAAACTGTAACTGACCGAAACATTCGTTTAATGAGATAGTACCGAGGGACACGTTTACTAATGAACTGTAACTATTAACGGTTAACGAACTTTCTACCGTAACACATAAATACTCAGAGTTCTTCACATATGAACAGTGCGCGCAAACTTCCACATGAACATGTGTTTTCTATTAGAGAAGATGTGTACAAATTAGCTTGGCCTCTTCTTGCTTAAGCTATAAAAACTCTCCTATACTGAGTAGTTTCTCTTTACCATCTCTCTCAGATGAATACCTGACATTTCAGGTTTCTATTATTCATCTTTACATATGTGATCTATGGCGTCTTCTGAGAACTTCTCACTCTCTCTCTTCACTCTCTGTACATATGCAATCTCTGGCGTCTTCTCACTTCCTCATTCTCTGTTCTCTCCTTCTCTCTCCTTTTTTTTTTACCTATGTATGTGCTCTATTTATACTGCACGCTCTTCTCACGCACGTTCTAGCTCGCACTTCCTCTTTTATTCTTATGCACGTTCTCTCTGTATATACAGTTTGATTCGGTGTAACGAACTCTGATTCTGCAAGATTCTGTACTGTACATAACGGTCGTGAATTTGTCCCTTCATTAAGGCTTTTGATTTTCTGAATATTTGATTCGACTTCTCTTTATCTTTCTTTGTCTATTCGTCAAATTTGTGAGTGATTCTTCAACAGCTCCCCCTCAATCACTAATTTGACTCTTCCTGTCTTCATATATTTTTCTTTCTTTTATACCTGCCATTTTTTTGAATCTGCTTGTCTTTGTTCCATCCAAGCTCTTTGTCAAAATATCTGCAATCTGATCTTTTGTCGGAGTGTATATTATTTCTATCTCCTTCTCCATTACCTTTTCCCTCAGGAAATGATACTAAATTTCTATGTGCTTTGTTCTTGCATGAAATACTGGATTTGCTGCAAGATACAGCGAGCTCATATTATCTCCATGTATGATAGGTATACCTTGATCAATACCCATGCTTTTGAACAAGGTCTGCATCCATATCACTTCTTTTGCTCCTTCTACTAGTCCTTTATATTCTGCTTCCGTTGACGATAAAGCCACTGTGTGTTGTTTCTTTGAACACCAGCTTACTAGCTTATCTCCTAGGTATATCATATACCCATGTGTTGATCTTCTGTCATCTTGACTTCCTGCCCAGTCTGAGTCACTGTATGCTCTCAGCTTTATATCTGACGTAAAAGGATAATATAATCCTTCTTTTACAGTTCTTTTGATATATCTAAGAACTCTCTGTCTTGCAACCCAATGTTGATCCTTCGGACAATGCATGAACTGTGAGAGAACTCCCACTGCATAGTTAAGATCCGGTCGTGTTAGTGTAGCGTAAATTAGACTTCCCACTAATGACTGATGCTTTCTCATATCTTTAAACTCTGCACCACTGTATTTGCTGAGTTTATGATTTTCTTCAAGTGGTGTTGAAGCTTCTCTGCAATTCTCCATATTAAACTTCTTCAGTAGGTTTAGGAGATACCTTTCTTGTGTAACATATACACCATGATCTGTGTATGTGATTTCCATTCCTAGAAAGTATGACAACTTTCCAAGGTCACTGATCTGAAACTCCTTTTCGAGTAATCTCTTTACTTCTTCAATTCCTTCGTCTAATGTCCCTGTGATTATAATGTCATCTACATAAATACAAATGTAGATCATACCTTCTTCTGTTCTCTTGATGAGTAGACTTGCATCTACTTTCGAACTTTGGTATCCAAGTTCATTGAGATATTTCACAAGCCTGTAATTCCAAGCTCTTGGAGCTTGCTTCAGTCCGTAAAGTGCTTTTCTTAATCTACAAACAACATTTGGGTATTTGGAACTTACAAACCCTTCTGGTTGTTCCATGTAGACTTCATCTGATATGTATCCATTCAGAAATGTATTCTTGATATCCAGCTAACCTAGCTTCCATCCTTTTGATGCTGCTATAGCAATCATTGTCCTTATGGTTGACATCTTTGCCACCGGACTAAACGTCTCGTCATAATCTATGCCATGCGTCTGAGCGTAGCCCTTGATAACCAGTCTAGCTTTGTGTCTAGCTATCCTTCCATCTGCAAGCTTCTTAACTTTGAAAACCCATTTGTTTCCAATTACTTTCTTACCATTTGGTTTAGGAACAAGTTCCCATGTCTTGTTCTCCTCCAATGCGCTGAACTCTTCTTCCATTGCTTCTTCCCATTGCTTCTTGCCTTTAGCTTCATCATAGTTCTGAGGTTCTTCATCACCTTTGACCATATATGCATAATTTTTCTGAGTTATGTACGAAGTATCATACGAATACCTTTCTGGTTGTCTCCTGTTCCTGTTTGACCTTCTTGGTTCAAACTCTTCATGTGTATCTGAATACACATTTTCATCAAATCCCTGTTCATCTTCATTTCTCATACCTGATCCGATCCTGGATGTACTTGCCTGCATATGATCTTCATCTCTATTCACCTGTACAATTGATTTCCCTTTCTCTTTTCTTCTTACTTCTTCTTCAAATTCTTCCGTTGTATGACTTTGATCTGTATACCAGCTCTTCTATTCATCAAATGTAACATCTCTGGAAACAATAAACTGTTTTGTTAAAGGACTCCATAACCTGTAACCCATCTGCTTTTCATCGTATCCGATGAACACATATTTCTTTGCTTTTGGTTCAAGCTTATGTCTGAGTTGTGACGGTACATAAGCATAAGCTATTGATCCAAACACTTTGCAATGATCAAGTGTTGGTTTCTTTCCCCACCAGGCTTCATAAGGGGTCATTCCATCTAATGCCGTACATGGTAATCTGTTTACCAAGTATGTAGCTGTATTTACAGCTTCAGCCCAAAGATAATTTGGACAATCCTTTTCCTTTAGCATAGCTCGTGCAAACTCAACTAGAGTTCGGTTCCTTCTTTCTGCTACACCATTTTGTTGTGGTGTATACCTGCAGGTTATTTCTCTCTTAATACCTGCATTCCAAAGATAATCATTGAACTCTCGGGAGAAGTATTCTCCCCCTCCATCAGACCTCAGTCTTTTAAGTTTTCGACCTGTGAGTCTTTCAGCATATGCATGAAAATGCCTGAAAGCTCCAAACACTTCTGATTTCTCTTTCAAAACATAAAGAGTTATCCACCTTGTAGCATCATCAATGAAAAGAACATAATACCTTGATCCGCTGATTGATCCTTCTTTTGTTGGACCCCATACATCTATATGAATGAGTTCGAGTACTCCATCATGTTTGAATCATTTCTTCTAAAAAGGTAACATGTGGGCTTTTCCCATCTAACATGCTTCGCACTTGTGAATCATATGTTGATTCTGTACATTCGGTAATCCTAGTACTGACTGTTTTGAAATCATAGCTTTTATTCCTTTTTCATTCAAATGACCTAATCTCTTATGCCAGAGATCAAGTTCTGTAATCACCTTTTCACCATGTGTGAGCAACGCTTGGCCAATGTTCCCTTGTACTCTTAAAGTAAAGAGTCTGCCTTCTTTCTTACCAGAGACAATCTGACTATATCCATTCTCGGGATCTTCTACAAATACTCCTTCATTTGTAAATCTGACCTGAAAACCTTTCTCAACTATCTGTCCTACACTAATTAAATTTTTCGGTATTGTCGGAACATACAAAACATTGGTTAGCAAATCTGCTCCACTTTTACATTTCACTTTTCCAATTGAATGTACACTATGCCTCGTATTATCACCTGTTTGAACAGTATGACTGGAACTACCTTTTTCCAATTCTAACATCAGTTCTATATTGCTGATAAGTGATTAGAACATCTAGAATCAATGTAAAATACCTTTAGGTCTTCGTTATCTGATGTGCTGATTGAGTTCATCATCAATGATGTATGACTTTCATTCTGCGTGTCATTTGCGTAATTGTTGTAGGAGGTGTTGTAGGATTGATTCTGTCCCCAACTTCTTGCTCCACCTCTACCATAGCTTCCTCTTTGATTTTGTCTTCATCTTTGAAAATTACTCTGATATCTTCCGCTTCTACCTCTGCTATTACTGTTCTGATTTTGATTTGATCCTTGTTGATTGTGCCAGCAATCATGAGCCAAATGATTACTTAGTCCACAGATCCAACAAGCCTTCTTGTTGTTATTCTGGCTACTTCTTCCTCTTCCAAACCCTCTTGCTCTTCCTCTGCCGATGCCTTTACCTCTTGCATAATAAGCCTGAGAACTCGACTCTTCTTCGTCTTTTGACTTACCTTTGTCTTTCTTCTTGTTCTTCATGTACATTGCAAAACTTTGTCCTTTATCTGCATCTCCTTTCAGGTCTTGCTCATATGTGAGCATCAAACCAAGCAACTGATTTAAATTTGGTACAAAATTATTTAAAGAAAGTTCAATTGAGAGTACGAAAGGTTTCCACCTTTCATCTCCTCTCAAACCTGTTAGCAGTTGCGCTATCAATATGTGATCTTCGACATCTTCATTTATGGATCCAAGACTATCTGCTAGATCCTTCATCTTAGTAACATAGTCACTAATGCTTTGACTCGCCTTCTTTTTTAACGTTGTGAACTCGGACCATAAGCTAGCCTTCCTAGCTTTCGTAGTATTTTGGAAGTGATCTTCCAACGCACTCCATATGTCCTCCGCTTTCTCCAGACCTCTAATGTGCGGTAGTAGATGATCTGTAACGGTATTATAAATGTAAGCTCTTGTCGTTGCATCTTTCTTTTGCCACAGCTTCAAGGCTTCTAATTCTTCTTTTTCCGGTTGACTATCATCTTCGAAAGTCGGCTTCTTCTCTCCTCCGGTCACATACATCATTAAGTCCTTACTCATAAGTAAGGCTTCCATGCGCATTACCCATGCGGGATAATTATCTCTGTCCAATTTATCAATTTGGACATGATCTACCATGATCTTCTTGTTTTTGTTACTTCCAGTGAACTTTTATGTGAATCTTTCTGCTCTTCAGAATCTTTCTCGTTCTGGTACCACTTCTTGTGGTTAATCGGCTCTGATATCAATTATGGTGAATACTCTAGCTCTGAACCCACTTCTTGGATCTCACGGCTCGCTCTGATACCACTTGTGGGCGATTAACTTAAGCTCTGATACCACTTGTGATGGTCGACGCGGCAAAGGCCCGAACCTTGTCAAGCCTGCGGAATTTGCTGTGCCACCGAAAACTTGGTTTCCAAGCCAGAGTGATATTAGAACACCTCTATAATCAGCAGTAGCTCAGCAGAGTTACTGTCACTCAAACGTATAAGATTTTGTTTTGAATTTACTGAGAAATTCACTAGGACTTCACCGGACTGTTACTGGACTGTCACCGTAATTATACCGGAATCTTACTGGAATCAACTCCTATTCTGTTTGTAATTACTTCAAGTAAGTATACAAGAAGTAAGGAAGTGATGCGTGAACTTCCTTCACTGAGTGAACACTTTCTGAAGTTTAAGAGAAAACTCCTCCGATTCAGAATGTCCTTTTTCTGTTAGACTTTGTACTGTGTGTACATATCCATTTCACCGAAATGATTGATGAACTGATAGTAGAGATGTCTAGCTATAAGATAAGCTAACTCTCATACAAAACTTTAATTTACTCTGCGAGATATACTTCGTTGTTCTACCAGAAAACACGTTTTCTAAGAAAACTATAACTGACCGAACCATTCGTTTAATGAGATAGTACCGAGGGACACGTTTACTAACGAACTGTAAGTGTTAACGGTTAACGAACTTTCTACCGTAACACATAAATACTCAGAGTTCTTCACATATGAACAGTGTGCGCAAACTTCCACATGAACATGTGTTTTCTATTAGAGAAGATGTGTACAAATTAGCTTGGCCTCTTCTTGCTCAAGCTATGGAAACTCTCCTATACTGAGTAGTTTCTCTTTGCCATCTCTCTCATATGAATACCTGACATTTCAGGTTTCTGTTATTCATCTTTACATACGCAATCTATGGCGTCTTCTAAGAACTTCTCACTAACTCTCTTCACTCTCTGTACATACGCAATCTCTGGCGTCTTCTCACTTCCTCATTCTCTGTTCTCTCCTTCTCTCTCCTTTTTTTTGACCTCTGTATGTGCTCTATTTATGCTGCGCGCTCTTCTCACGCACGTTCTAGTTCGCACTTCCTCTTTTATTCTTATGCACGTTCTCTCTGTATATACAGTTTGATTTAGTGTAACGAACTCTGATTCTGCAAGATTATGTACTGTACATAACGATCGTGAATTTGTCCCTTCATTAAGGCTTTTGATTTTCTGAATATTTGATTCCGCTTCTCTTTATCTTTCTTTGTCTGTTCGTCAAATTCGTGAGTGATTCTTCAACATCAGAGCTATAAATGGAGTATCAAAGAGAGAAGAAGGAGCTACTGAAGTTAAGTAAAGACTTCATCAAAGTTTGAAGGAAGGAAGCAAAGAACGGGCACGTCAACAACAAGGGGAAGCAAATACATCATCAAATCAAAGACGAAGCTTCATCAAGAGGAGTAGCTATATTTTTTGAGGTAAAAGCCATATTTTTCAACTTGATTACATCAAGGGGAAGGTTCAAGAGAGCTAGGAGGCACCATGGCTGATCTCAATGCTCAGATTGAGAAGCTCAAAAAAGGAAACTACCAACCATGGCGATTTAGAATAAGCAATTTTTTGATGGGGAAAGGTTTGTGGGGACTTGTGAGTGGTGGAGAGCCAAAACCCTACATAGATGAGATAAATCCAACCAATGACCAGAGAAGAGCAGTAAGAGAGTGGGATGAAAGGGACAAAAGGGTCATTTTCATTTTATCTCAGCATATTAGCAACTCTATGGTAGGGCATATTCAAGATTTGGATACATCGAAGAAGGTGTGGGAGTGCTTGGAGAGATTGTACTCAACCTCCACAAAAGCTAGAAAAATTCAGCTCAAGAATGAGCTAAATAATCTTAGGAAAAGCCCCTCTCAAGGTGCTAATGATTACATATTAAAGGTTAAAGAGCTTGCAGATGCACTAGGGGCAATCGGTTGTGCCCTAGATGATGACAATCTTGTCGCCCACACCCTAAATGGACTTAGGGATGATGAAAAATGGAGGGCTTTCACAACTTCAGTGTATGTAAGGGACTCTCTTCCTGATTTTTATCAACTAATCACTCTCATGGTGACAGAGGAGATGAACTTTGGTGGTCATAATGCCAAGAATAGCCAAGGGCAATTGTTGTATGCAGGTAGAGGAAGAGGAAGACACAACCGAGGTGCTACAAGAGGAAGAGGAAGATATCAAAGCAACCAAGGAGGTCAAGGACAACAAGAAAATGCAGGTCAAAGAGGTGGAAGAGCCACAAATAGAGGAAGAGGTGCAAGATTTGGTGGAAGAGGACAACCCACTTCAAATGGATGCTTTGTAAGCGGTAAGCCCGGTCATTTTGCAAATGAATGCTATCATAGAGCTCAAAGACAAGGGAATCAAAGCAACAACAACAATTATAGAGGGCAAGGTAATTATGCAAACACATCATCTAGCCAAGGGAATGATTATTTACTTGCCATGAGGTATGGTGAAGATACAACTCAAGCTAGTGAAGATGTATGGTATGTAGACAGTGGATGTAGCAATCATATGTCATGTCGAAAGGATCTTTTTAGTAATTTGCAGGTCCCAAAGCATCAAGGGCATGTGGAAACAGGTGATAACTCACAGCATACCATTCAACATGTGGGAGATATCAGTTTGGAAGGAAATCAAAGAGCAAAGTGCTTATCAGAGGTATTACATGTCCCTACTATTACCAAAAACTTGATTTCGGTAGGCCAAATGGTAGAAAAAGGTTATCAAGTTAGGTTCAATGAAAGAGGATGTTTTGTTGAGGATCCAAGGGCAGGTTTCAAGCTCATTGCAAAAGGAAAGAAGGGAGAATGTTCGCAATGGACATAAATCAGCCACACCATTCAATGTATGTCACATATGGAGACAAGAGGATAGCAGATTTGGATCTATGGCATAAACGAATAGGTCACATCAACCTACAAACGCTCAAGGACATGCAAAGGAGGCCTACCAAATTTTACATCTAAAATGTTGCATGAAATTTGTGTAGCTTGCCAACAAGGAAAACAATCAAGGCTTCCCTTCAAGAAGAGTACATATGTAAGTGCAAATGTTTTAGACCTCATTCACACGGATGTTTGGGGCCCAACAAGAGAAGCATCCCTTGCTGGAAATAGGTATTTTGTAACCTTCATTGATGACTTTTCAAGGAAAGTGTGGTTGTATTGCATTAGAAACAAATCAGATGTGTTCCACTACTTCAAGAAATTCAAAGCACAGGTGGAGAAGGAATTTGGCAAGTTTATCAAAACTTTGAGATCCGATAGAGGGGGAGAGTACTTCTCCCATGAATTTTCTGAATTTTTGCAGGTCAATGGCATCAAAAGACAATTTACATGCAGGTATACCCCTCAACAAAATGGGGTAGCAGAGAGAAAGAATAGACACATAGCAGAGGTAGCAAGGTGTATGCTTAACGAAATGAATATGCCACATTGTTATTGGGGAGAGGCTACATATACAGCCACATACATCATGAATAGATGTCCTACATCAGGTATACATCATCTAACCCCTGAGGAAGCATGGAGTGGAAGAAAACCTTGCATTTCACATCTTAGAGTCTTTGGTTGTATATGCTATGTACATGTACCTCAAGAGTTGAGGTCAAAGTTAAATGCCAAATCTGAAAGGTGTATTTTTTTGGGATATTCTATGGAACAAAAGGGGTATAAATGTTATAATCCCATCACCAAGGAGATGAAGGTAAGTAGGGATGTTGTCTTTGATGAATTGAAGCCTTGGTATGCATGCACAAGTCCATTGCAGGTTGAAGACATAGGTGAGACAGATTTGAAGAATGATGATAGAGTTCAAGAAAGCATGGATTTAAGTGGTCCAAGCAACTCATGCAACACAAGGGCACCCTCACCATGGAGTGGAAGGCTTAGGGAAAGAGAGACCAGCTCTGAAGAAAGCAAAGTCAAAGACAAAGAGAAGATTTTAGTTGAAGAAGGAAGTTATGTGGACGAGAGCATGTTGGAAGATGAAGAGATAGAAGAAATTCAAACTCCAAGAGTGGCAAAACAAAGAAAGAAGATGGCAACCACATCTAAAGGAAGTGAAAGAAGTTCTTCAAGAGTAAGATATCCAGTACAAAGGTTAACATATGATAATTTCATTGCAAAGCATTATGCATACATGACTCAGGTAATCAAGGACGAAGAACCAACTAGTTATGAAGAAGCTAAGGATTGCAAGGAATGGCAAGAGGCAATGAAGGAAGAGCTCAAAGCACTTGATGAGAACCATACTTGGAGCTTGGTACCATCTCAAGAAGGCATGAAGGTGATAGGTAATAAGTGGGTTTACAAAATTAAAAGAAATCATTGCTAGGTACAAAGCAAGGTTGGTGGCGAAAGGCTTCTCCCAAAGCTATGGGATCGATTATGATGAAACTTTCAGCCCCGTAGCCAAGATGCCAACAATTAGGACTTTGATTGCAGTGGCCATATCAAGGAAATGGAGCTTATATCAGTTGGATGTGAAGAATGCCTTCCTCAATGGAGAGCTTGAAGAAGTAGTCTACATGAGCCAACCTCAAGGATTTGCTAGTATGAGGTACCCAAATCATGTTTGCAAGCTAAGGAAAGCATTACATGGACTAAAGCAAGCCCCAAGGTCCTAGAATCAGAGGTTAGTGGATTATTTATCAAGTTGTGGATACAAAGAAAGTGTTGCAGATCCATCACTTTACATGAAGAAGCAAGGAGACAAGACGGTATACATATGCATCTATGTGGACGATTTGATCATCACAGGAAGTGATATTGCAGGTATTAAAGATATCAAATCAAAGCTAGGAAACGAGTTCAAGATATCTGATCTTGGAACACTAAAATACTTCTTGGGAATAGAGTTAATCTATGCACACAATGGCATCTTCTTGATTCAAAGAAAATACTTGTTGGATGTGCTATACAGGTTTGGTATGAGTGGTTGTAAGCCACTTTCTCAGCCCATGGAGCCCAATACAAAGTTGGTTGCAGGTCAAGGAGAGGCTATACAAGATATTACACTATATAGAAGCATAATTGGTTCATTAATTTATGCTACATTCACTAGACCTGATCTTGCATATGTAGTAGGTGTTCTCTCTCAATTTTTGCATGCACCTGCTCATGATCATCTCATGGCGGCAAGAAAGGTGCTTCGTTACATCAAGCACACCATCAACCAAGGTCTATTTTACTCATATGATGCTGATCTAAGTGTCAAAGGATATAGTGATGCTGATTGGGCAGGTAGCAAGGATGATTGAAGGAGTACATCAGGTTATGTTTTCATGATAGGTACAAAAGTGATCTCTTGGAGCTCTAAGAAGCAACCCACTGTTGCTCTTTCATCCACACAGGCTGAGTACAGAGGTTTAGCATTGGCTACATGTGAGCTATTATGGCTTAAGAAGCTACTTAAGGACTTGGAAGTAGAAGTGGAGGAGTTTCATCTTTATGGAGACAACATTTCAAGCATCTATCTAGCTAACAATCCCATGTTTCATGCAAGGAGCAAGCACATAGAGGTTCATTACCACTTTGTTAGAGAAAAGGTGAAGGCAAAAGAGCTAGATATAAGGTATGTGAACACTAAAATGCAGGTTGCAGACATGATGACAAAGTTTCTTGAAGGTACAAAGCTTGGAAGATTCAAGGAAGCAATCAACATAAGAGACATAGGCTGAAGCAACAAAGGAAAAGATTTGAGCTTGAGGGGGAGTGTTGAGAGTTTTTCAAGCTCAAGAGTGTGGGAACATGCCCCAAATTGAACCTTCCACATCATCCACAATCAAAGGAGGCTGATTTCCACGAGTTGGAGGCATCCAATTATGCCCATAATGGAAAGAAGTTGATTAAAGAAGATTTAACTCACCTCTTGATGTGATTGGACCTCACTTTTGACATGTATATGCTTTTGATTGGTTAAAGAGGTTAGTATGTGGTCTTTAAAACCTCTAATGAGTTGTATTATGAATTAGAGTCGTGGAAATACGTGCCCAAGCTGCCCCCTTGCTTAAGCACACCCCCTAGTAGCTGTTCTCTGCATATTTTGCAGAGATTTCACTTTTTCATACTCTTTCTCCCTAGATAATCTTGGTAGACCCCCCCTATCTTGTAATTGTTGTTTCTCCTTCATCTGGAATCCATTTGCAATGATTTTTGTCTTGTTGGAAAGCTTATAAGTTCTACTTTGTCTGATATAAGTCTTGGGTTCAGTGCCTGCACATGTGTATAGAAATGTCTAGAACATTGTCATTCTAGTTAGCTCATAATCTGTGAAGAGATCAAGTTATATGTTTTGTTGCAGCTGGTTGAGGCATCATCCAGTGTCCAAATGGAGTGATTTTACTCTCATTTGAAAGATCTTAGAGTCTAGTTTAAGCTTGCAAAATTTCATTATCAGTCTCTGCATATACTCAGAGAAACTCAGAAAATACAGAGCCTATGTTTGAAAAATTTCAAGATCCTAGGAGGGTTCATTTGCTTTTGTTGTGCACATAGGAGTGTTTATCCTCCAAAACCAACAACTCCTCCTATCCTATTATGAGAGTTGGTAAGATCATTTATACTATTGCATGTGGTAGTTCTTTGGATCAAGAAAAATCTATTATCAGTTTCTACATTAGCCAAGATTGGCTTGGTTGTGAAATTTGTTGATGACAGATGTACAATTGATGATTTGTCAAATGGCGATGTCATTATTGCTTCTGGCATTTTATTTTGTGGGTTGTATAAGCTCACAGACTTTGAAAGATTTGTAAATGATTTTGCATGTGTAGTACATGATTCTCAAGCTATGTCAGATGCAAAGGTTTGGCATGCATGCTTTGGTCATCTGAATTTTGCTAGTTTGCTATGCCTGTAGAAATCTGAAATGGTGTCCTCTTTGCCCAAACTTGAGGCACCTAGTAAACATGTATGTGAAGGCTGTATTTTGGGCAAAATGCAGCATTCTTCCTTTCCAAAAGATGCTTCAATTCGGGCTACTCAAAAATTGTAGCTTGTACATAGTGATGTTTGTGGTCCTATGCAGACACCCTCTTTTGGGAATTATCTTTACTTCGTGACTTTCATCGATGATTTTTCTAGGCATGCATTGGTACATCCATTGAAAGAAAAGTACAAAGTGTTTATGTGCTTCAAACAGTTTCTGGTTTTGGCTCAAAATCTATCAAGGTGTAAAATGGGCACCCTCCATTCTAATCAAGGGGGGGGGATATATGTCTTCTGACTTTAATGCATTTCTGACTCAACGTGGGATAAAACATCAGTCTACAATGTCCTATACACCTCAAAAGAATGGAGTTGCTGAATGAAAGAACAGGTCACTCGTGGAGATGGCGAGGTGTGTGGTCAAGAGTCAGGCTTTACCACATAGTTTCTGGCTTGAGGCTGTTATGTGTGCAGCATATGTACTAAACATGTGTCCCACTAAAACACTGCATTTTATCACTCCATATGAGGCTTGGCATGATTGCAAGCCATCTGTTGCTCATCTGCATGTTGGGTAGAGTTCTGAAAGTAAAAGCTATCATCTATATCATCCACAGACTAAACGCATTCTAGTTAGTCGTGATGTTGTTTTTGTGGAAGATGTTATTCAGCCATTGATTTCATGTACTAAGGAGACATCTGTTAGCTCCAAAGACATGTATGATACTTTGCTGCCTCTTTTTACAGGTGGACAGTCTAATGCTGGTCCTAATGAGGCAACTTCTCAACCTTTGCAGGTTTCATGTGATGATGCAGATCATCCATTTCTGATGCAGATTTACATGATGCGCTTGTTGATGAGAGAGTCGATATTGAGCAGGCAAAAACTATGGCAAAATGGCTGGTGCAAACCTTGCGTGACAGCAAATTAGATGAAGTTATGTCATATCGTACTCAGTCAGGCTCTCATAGTGCCTCTTTTGCATCAGATTGCTATGTTATGGCTGCATCTACTCTCTGTGATGAGAATGAGCCTGTTTCATTTGAAGAAGCACAAAATTCAGAAAATTGGATGGCTATTATGCAACCTGAATATGATGCTATAATGAAGAATGGTACCTGGTCTTTATGTGACTTGCCTCCTGGCAAGAAGGCCATTGGCACAAAGTGGGTATACAAGTTGAAGCGTAAACCTGATGGAATAGTTGACAGGTATAAAGCTAGGCTTGTTGCAAAGGGTTATGCGCACGAAAGAGGCATTGATTTTGATGAAACCTTTGCTCCTACTTTCCAAATGACTACTCTTCATAGCATTTGTGCACTTGCAGCTCATCATGGTTGGAATGTACATCAGTTGGACATTAAAACAGCATTTCTGAATGGTGACTTGCATGAAGAATTGTATCTTTTTCAGCCCCGTGGCTTTGTGCAGAAAGGGCATGAAAACTAGGTGTGCAAGTTAAAGAAGGCATTATATGGTTTAAAGCAAGCACCACGTGCTTGGTATGAAAAGATACATGCCTATCTGTTTACACATGGTTTTGAGAACAGTCCAACTGAAAGCACCTTATATGTTAAGCGTGCTAATGATGTGCCAGTATATGTTGATGACATGTCGTCCACTAGTCCTCATGACATGCATATTGCTGATTTTAAGGCTGATTTGCTGCCTCATTTGAAATGTCTGATTTGGGGCATTTGCATCACTATTTGGGCATTCAGTTTATACAAGTTGATGGTGGAATGGCTTTATCTCAAAAGAAATATATTGACACATTATTGCAGTGTTTTGGCCTTGAAGACTATAAGCCGATTGCCACTCCTATGGAGACAGGTTTACGCTTGAGTCTTCATGATGCCGGAGATGCATTTAATGTTGTTCTCTATCAGCAGGCTGTTGGATGCTTGATTTACTTATGCATTACTCGGCCAGATATTCAGTCTGTTGTCTCTCAGATGAGCATGTTTATGCATAGTCCAGGTGTCAAGCATTGGCAGGCGGTTAAGCTCATCTTTCGGTACTTAAGTGGTACTCTGCTACTTGGATTGTTTTATCCCAAGGGGGGATCACTACCGCCGAATTTGCATGCTTTTCTGATAGTGATTGGGTTGGTTGCTATGACACTCGTGTGTCCGCCATTGGTTTTTGCTTCATGCTTGGTAGCTCATGTATATCTTAGTTGAGCAAGAAGCAGCCTATTGTGGCCACTTCCAGTTGTGAGGCTGAGTATAGGGCAGCTTTCACAGCAATTGTTGAGTGTGTGTGGCTCAGATGCCTTTATGGATGATTTGGGTGTTGGTCAGTCTTTTGCCACCCTCATCTTCACTGACAGTCAGAGCGCATTGGCAGTTGTGAGGAACCCTGTGTTCCATGCTCGCATTAAGCACATTGAGGTGCATTATCATTATGTCAGGGAGAGGTTCTATGCTGGGAATATCAGCTTGGCATATGTGCCCATGCAAGAGAACATTGCAAACCTTCTTACGAAGGCCCTAAGGAGAAGTTTGAAGCTTTCCGCAAAGATTTGGGCTTACCTCCTTTTGTGGATTGATTCCATATAGCTTGGCGCTTCCTTATACATGAGTGTCAGCTCCTTGTTCACCGCATCACTCCCAAGGGGTATTTGTTGATATATTTAGGTAGTGATGTGTGTGAACACTCTAGGATTGTCGGGGCACTTTTTTCCCTCTTTAGGAGGTTCTTTTCCTCGAGCTTGTATATATGCTTATTTCCTTAATGGGCTACTTATCTTTGTATGTTCTAGTGGTAATACATTCAGTATTGTGTTTTGTGCTCCAAGCTTCTTCTTCTTCCTTGTGTTGTTTGCGTGCTTCCGCAGACGTCTAACTCCAACACCTATGTTGTGTATGAATTCCTTGATCTCTGTATACTTGAGCAGCCCGAGAGCTTGAGGAATTGCTATGCTATTTGAAAATAGAGAAATTCATCTTTTTTATTTTCTCTCATTTAGACAAGACTCAACAACTATTTTGTGCTCCATATAGTAGTTGGAAAGAGGTAAATGATTAATTTTGTTGTGCATCTTCTGTTACCGTTAGTGTCCATGTGAAAGGCCAAATGGCCACCGGACACTTCTTTGTATATGTTCTTTAATAAAACATATAGTGGCCTGGTCAGTCACAGACTGTAAGTTCGACCGCATTTGCAAGACCTAAGAAGTCTGTCTTCGTGTCCCCCCCCCCAAGGGTTTCTCCAAGGCTTACGACTAAGGCGGCGACCAAGGCATAGACCTTGGCATACCTTGTCATCCGAGTCACCAAATTCACCGTTGGCACCGTTGGCTACGCGCGAGGGAGGACCTCAACGATCAAGGAATATAGAGATTCCTGGTACTTCTCGGGAGGTCACCCATCCCAGTACTGTTCCCCCCAAAGCTCGCTTAACCGTGGCAATCTCTTGCCACTAAGCTACACTCTTGTGGTGTTTGAAGAAGGGGAAAGACTAAGGTTGACATTACCTTGAACAAGTTTTGGTCCCTCAAAGCTTCATTTTTTTCTTTCAAAGCCTATTTCTGAAGCAATTTTGGGGTGTTTTTGGAGCCATTTCGGAGTACTTTCACACATAGTTCTCTTTACACAGGTCCAAGAACATCAAGAAGGGTGCTCCTTGTACTTCTCAGACAATAAATATCAACCTTTGGGGCTGTATTTTCAGCCACACTCGTAAAACTACAGGTTTCTTGAGGGGTTTTCAGTTTTGGTGGGAGCAGTCGCTGCAAATTTATGCAGGTTTTTAAAGCCTAAAACATCAGAGTTGACAGACACTTGCAGGTGTTATTGGCTAGTTTTTGGGCTGTGTATTCAGCCTTTTGTGTCATTTTACTGCATATATTGAGCACATACACACCATGTACGCTTCTGTGGATACCGTTTATGTACATCCATGTGGTCATTGATATAGCGGTTACGTTCTTTGCATAAAGCCTTTTACGTTTGATAAAGAGGGTCCTGGTGAGGTTTTCTTAACTGGGAGACACCCAGATGTCGGGGTCTCTTCGGTGATGCAGGTGGAAGACTTACCCACCCTCGCCATAGGAGATGTATGATAGTTGTTCATAGGTGCTCGATAAGCCTAGTTGGCTTCTATTGGGTAATTGATTATATGCAGTGGAGTCAGTGATTCACTATGCAGGTAGACATGTCAGTACTTGCAGTTTTATGATACTTTGACACTGATCATATGCTAATTTTGCAGAGGATACTTTGGCAAAATTTTTTTAGATTTCTGGTTTTGTCAACTATACAGTGGTCGATTTACTCCTTGATACACTTATTTGTGCCATCTGAGGCACTTATGGCTAATTTTCTTTCCCACACCTGGTTGCTAGATTCTGGTGCTTCTTTCCATGTGACACCACATAAAGAATGGTTCTCTAATTATGCAGCAAAGTCTCTTGGCACCGTGAGACTTAGTGACTCTTACCAGTGTGATGTTGTGGGGATTGGAGATGTGGTTGTGCAGTTCATTGATGGTTCAAAATTTACTATGCATAATGTACACCATGTACCTCAGTTATCAGGCAGTTTGATGTCAGTTGGTCAACTTGATGACCTTGGTTACAAGGTGGTCTTCTATGCTCAGCCATTTCGTATATCAAAGGGCAATATGTTTATTGCAAAAGGAAGCAAAGTTGGCTCACTTTATCCTTTATTTGTATCACAGAAAGAACACTTGTTAGCTGTTACTGAACAGCCTATGGCTTGTATTTGGCATGGTCGTTTGGGCCATATATCTCGTAGTGGAATGGAAAATCTTTCTCGTTCTGGCTACTTACCTGTGTTATCTTTCTCTGATTTTTCATTTTGTGAGCATTGTCAATATGGAAAGCAAACCAGAAATGTGCATAGAACGCACATTGACTCTTCAATTCATCCTTTAGATCTCGTTCATACAGATGTGTGTGGCCCTATGCCCACTAGGTCCTTAGGTGGTTCTCTTTACTTTGTCACTTTCATAGATGATGCTACTAGAAAAGTCTGGGTATATCCTATCAAATCAAAGGATGATGTATTCCCTACTTTCAGAAAATGGCTTGCTTCAGTTGAGACTCAAAAAGGAACTAAGCTTAAGGCTTTACGTTCAAATAATGGGGGTGAGTATACCTCACATGAATTCAACCTTTTCTGTCAGTCTAGAGGGATTCATAGAGAGTTTACAGCTCCTTATACCCCAGTACAAAATGGTGTAGCTGAGAGGATGAATAGAACTATTCAAGATAGAGTAGTCTCTATGTTGCATCATGCAAAGCTCTCACAAGGTTTTTGGGTAGAAGCAGTATTGGCTGCAGTTCATGTGATTAACCTTTCACCTAGTACTGTCAAAGGTTTGAAAGTGGCACAAGAGTTATGGATAGGGAAACCACCATATTATGATCATCTTCGAGTTTTTGGGTGTGAAGCATATGTTCATATACCCAAGAATCTTAGACAAAAGTTGGACCATAAGTCAAAGAAATGCATTTTTCTTGGATATGGTCGAGAAGGACAATTTGGATATTGCTTATGGGATCCTGAAACACGATTAGTGATCAGAAGTAGCGATGTCATTTTTAATGAGTCTAAGATGCATAAACAGCCCATTAAGGAGGTTGAAGTGAGAAGAGTGGTGTTTGAGGATACTAGTCCTCCAGTTAGCATGCATAAAAATGTTGCACATAGGGATGTTCAAGAGAATGTCCATTCATATCAGTCTGCACATGTTCCTGTTCAGCAACCATTCAGACGTTCTGCATGTGTCTCATATCCACCTGATAGATATGTTCCAGGTTTAGATTTTGTTATGCTAACAGATGCTGGTGAGCCTTCTTGCTACAAAGAGGCTATGCAGACAGAGGATCATGTCAAGTGGGAGCGTGCCATGAAGAATGAGTTGGATTCTATTCACAAGAATGGTACTTGGGACTTAGTACCTTTGCCAAAGGGCAGGAAAGCTTTACCATGTAAATGGGTATATAAGCTAAAATCACATCAGATAGTGCTTCTCCAAAATATAAAGCACGACTTGTTGCAAAGGGTTTTAAGCAACAACATGGTGTTGATTTTAAGGAAATCTTCTCTCCAGTGGTGAAGATGACTACTTTGCGCATGTTGCTTGGATTCGTTGCAATGGAGGACTTAGAGCTAGTCCAAATGGATGTGAAAACAGCTTTCTTGTATGGAGATCTTACAGATGAGATCTATATGGAACAACCAGAGGGTTATGTAGTTCCTGGCAAGGAAAGTCTAGTTTGTAAGCTCAAGAAGAGCTTGTATGGACTTAAACAGACTCCTAGGCAATGTTACCAAAAGTTTGATGCTTTTATGAAGTCCCAAGGCTATTCTCGGAGCAGTGAGGATCATTGTCTCTACACAAAGAGATGTTCTGATGGCAGCTTGATATGCTTGATACTTTACGTCGATGATATGTTGATTGTTGGGAAGTCCTCTTATGATTTGTCAATTCTCAACACTAGGGGAAAACATGAACCCTCTTTGGGCCTTTTAGCTCAAGGGCTGACTAGTGATGGACCAATGAGAAGAGGGTGGTGGCCACACTCTACTCCCTTAATCACATAGACTAGGCATAGGCTTCCCTTGGTTTTGTGTGGTCAAAGATGCAAAAACCACCTAGAACTGGTGGTTTTAGATTTGTGAATGGTTTTGGAATGCTCAAAATCAATGAGAGCCCTTAGATTTGTTCAATGATCCAAGGGATGAGGAGGAAAAGCAAAAGTCAAGGCGCCATTCAACCTGGGCCCTTGGATTTCTCTTGATATCAATGGTTGAGATGGGATTCTAGTTGAAAAAAGCGCCATCAATTCTCCACCCTTGGATTGAGCTTAAGATCTGACGCATATGCTTGAAACTAGGCAAGATTGGGTGCCTAAAATCTGGAGCATTGGATGCATACAAGATCTAATGGCTGGGAATGAGGCCCCAAAAGCAAAAGGCGCCTTTTAGCCTCCACCATCCGATTTCAAGCTCATCCGACGGCCCACGGCAGCCCCCAATTTGTGATCATCCCAAAATCCGGTTTGCCCTTGGATTCCTCTTGATCTAAGGGCCAAGAAATGTGCAGAGAGCATCAAAAAAAGGCGTGAGCTTCCTCCCATCATCATTGCATTGTCAGAGATTCTCTCACTAGATTTAAATTGAAGTAAACATGGCCATTGATTTGAGATATCCAACGGCCTAAATTGCTCATCTTGAGATTTCGAAAACCACCTTTTCTGAAGTATTATTTTATTTGAAAATGGTACTAGTGGTTTTGCAAGGGCCCTTAATCTCCTAGATTAAGATTTTTAATCCAATTCCTTACAAGGCCCATGCAGGGCTCATTTTTTCCCCTAATGAAAAGAAGTTGAGTCAGACATTTGATACGAAGGATTTGGGGGATGCCAGACATATTCTTGGCATGCGAATTACTCGTGATAGGAGTAAAAGATGCATATACTTGTCTCAAAGTGAGTACATATCCAAAGTACTTCACCGATTCAATATGCAGGGTGGAAAGGCATTGAGTACACCTTTACCCACATATGTGAAATTGAGCAAGGATGACTGCCCCAAATCAGATGAGGAAAAGGAATTCATGACCAAAATTCCCTATCAGTTTGTTGTTGGTAGTCTCATGTATGCTATGGTAGCTACGAGACGAGACATTGCATTTGCAGTGGGAGTTGTGAGCAGATATATGTCTAATCCTGGCAAGAAACATTGGGAAGCGGTCAAAATGATTTTGAGATATCTGAGTGTACTAAGGACAAGTGTCTATGCTTAGGTAGAGGGAAAGCATCCATTATTGGTTACACAAATTCTGACTATGTTGGTTGTGTAGACAATTGTAAGTCTACATCAGGGTACATTTTTCATTTCGCTGGAGGTGCTATCTCTTGGAGATCTCGTCTTCAAGAATGTACAGCTGTTTCCACCACAGAAGCAGAGTATGTTGAAGCAAGTGAGGCATGTAAGGAAGCATTGTGGCTTTCTCGTCTTGCTTGTGATATGGGTTTACCTCAGCATGTTCCTCACTTGCTCAGTGATAGTCAGAGTGCCATTGCTTTGGCTAAAAATCCAGTCTATCATGCAAAGACCAAGCACATTGAGGTGAGGTATCACTTCATTAGAGATTGCTTAGCCACTGAGAGCATTATTCTTGAGAAGGTTCACACTCGGGATAATGTTGCAGATGCTTTGACTAAAGCTCTACCACAGGATAGCTTTCGACACTGTTGTCACTTGATGGGGGTTACTTGATTCTTGATCTTACGCAGTCACTTGTATACTGTGTAACATGCCCATCAGGTGGGAGGTATAGTTTGTATACTTACACTCAGGTATTCTTTATCATTCTTTATTTTTTCTCCCATAGTTACTCTGGCCATATTGGCCTTTAGTGGGAGATTGTTACCGTTAGTGTCCATGTGAAAGGCCAAATGGCCACCGGACACTTCTTTTTATATGTTCTTTAATAAAACATATAGTGGTCTGGTCAATCACAGACTGTAAGTTCGACCGCATTTGCAAGACCTAAGAAGTCTGTCTTCCTGTTCCCTGTGTACTGTGTTTTCTGCGTATTCTAAGCCTCTGTGCGGAGTACTGTGTGCGGCCTTAGGAGCTCGGTTTTGTACTCCAAGCATATCATCGTAGAGCTCTCGAGAAGGAGAGCGCACTGTGGTGCATCACCATCAAAATACTTCATCTTCCACATACAAAAGGAAATCTAAGGCACCCAAACCCAATAGCATACCTTTGTTCCTCTTTGGTGTAGATTTGTTATACTCAAAGTTATCCAATGGAGATATTTGGATGACTTCCCACATCATTAAAGTAAGGGACCAGGAGTTTGGGAATTTTCCTCAACAAATCATGGAAGAAATGAAGGAGGACATGTCTTGCTTCATTTGAAGAAGATTGGCTCTTTGCAATGGATAAAGGAAGGATGAAGTTTATTGCAAAGCTAAGTAATTTTTTAAGAAAGTTATGTTGATGTTTGTTCGCCTTAGTTTCCATAATCTTTGCACATATACATAATTGAACCTTGAGATAGGACTTCAATTGATTATTTAATCCAAAGGAGCATGCAAAGATAAGATATTTTAAGCTTCAAAGAGGCAAATATGCATAGTTTGAAAGGAAATCAAGCACCTTAATTCATATAGGCATTGGAAATTGATTTTCCACTTCAAGCACTTGCATGTATTGTTGCAATAAAGAGAAAGGGTGTATGTGCATTTTGTTGAGGCAAAGGCATGGTTTTAATGCACCAAATTCAAATCTAAGGCTTTCCATTATGCACAAATCAAGTGTACTTTTCATTAGAATTAGTTTAAATGCACAAACTCATGTGCATTAACATAATGATGCATTGAAGGGAATCACATGTTTGTGTACAAAAAAATGATACAAAAACACACGTTTGTGTACAAAAAAGGGATACAAAAACATGTTGCTTCTATTATGCAAAGCATAATAAAAGCAACAAACTCATTGATGCCATGCAAACACATTCATTTGCATGTAAGTACATGTGTTAAGAATTCACTTTTTACTTTCAAGATGAGAACAGTTAAGTAAATATATTACCCAATAGATCATTTACTTTTCAAGGGTAGCAAGACCTTTGGGAAGAAGAAAAAGCCAAGGTATTTGCAAAATCATGCTACCTAGATTTTGCAACTTAAACACCTAGAGATTCCTCCTCAAATTGATAATTACACTTAATGTAAATTTTACATTAAGTAATGAGCATGTTTTGCTTAGTAAGGCAATAAGAAATAAGTTGGAAGTTTCCCTTAACAAGTAGTTGGTGAGGAATCAATACATACATGAAGGAGTTAGTACCCTAATGTGTCTAAGTTCTTTGATAACTTAGAAAGGGCCTATAGAGAATCAATAATTTTCTAAGTCAAAACACACTTAGAGGAGATCCATTGAAAAGGTTCTAAAGAAGGGAAATGGAACTAATTTAAAAGAGATTTTACTCTCTTGTATGATTTTCCATCTATTCCAATCAGGTTAGCACCCCAATACAGATTTCAAATTTTCATCATACACACCTCTCATTTGGATCCATCAAAGATAATGATGGAAGTGGGGCATGAACAATTGAACTTAAATCAAGCATCGAAAGTTCAATCTAATTTTACTTTCACCAACAAGAATGCTGCAAAATACTCAAAGTTATCATGATACTTTAAAAGTTCCCTCATCTTGGAAGAGTTTCCAAGCTATTTTAAGGCTTCGTTCATTCAAGAGATTTGCATCTCAACATGAAAGCCAACACAAGTTTTCTTTAAGAAATGCAAATGTACTTAGTGGAAGGAACTTCAAAGTTCTAAATGGTACAAAATTGAAATGGAAAGATCTTCCTATTTCATCATAATTGTGCCACTAGAACATCTTCAAAGTCCATACTCTTATGCTTTTATTAGCCTTGAAGATAAAGCCACCTCTCCTAACACAAATGGACATGAACGTGTATTTTGGAGAACATAAGAATTTCCCAAAAATAAAGAAGAAAATCATAAATATATTAGGATAGGTGGTCTCTGAGCTACCTCTAGAAGATGTTTTATTGAATATCAAACCAAGAATTCATTTCTAGTACATCTTCTTGATACTTTCAAGGTTCAAACAAGTATAATATTGGTTGAATAGTAGAATGATGGGAAAATTCGTAACAACGACTCTCTCGTTATGAATGAAGCCACAGACTTTATAGTTTTTTAGGATGAAAACTCTTTGAAGAGAGGAAGAAAATAACAAAATTTATCATAATTCGTACAATTGATTCCATGAGTATAGAATCATGGATGAAAATGACATGGTAGAAGAACAAATTTTAGGTTATAAGATGTTAAATTAAGCAAAGGAGTTGCTGAGAAAGTGACTTCACGGCATGCTAAAGCTTGTATTGGGTCCCATCAAGGTCACAAAAGACTTTGAAAAGGTGACTACAAACCACAAGGTTGAATAGAGCATGCTAAATTCTATAACTTCTTTAAAGGGAAGTAAGAACGAGAGATAGAAGTTTGACTTCCAAATATGTAATATGCAATTGTGATAAACGGTAATTAAGTGTGTGGAAACTGAAACTTATATTTACCTATCCTTAAGGGGATTTTGAGAGAATAAACCCTTATCACTACAAGTTTCTTGAGAAAGGACTAACTAGATCTTGAACATAATTCAAGGCACTTGGAATCACACTCAAAACCTTAGAAAATAAGGTTGGATGTTTATTCCATCAAAAGTTTTGGAGCTTCCAATATAAGCATGGGATAATTAAGATCATGGAATGATCTTACATTGGAAGCCATAGAAACCTAAGCAAGATGGAAAGCATACATGTAATTCCTTGACTTCAAATTCTTGTAAAACAGATTTGAGCAAAAAAGTACTCTACAGATAGATAAAGCTTTTGTACTTTAAGATAAATATCATCCACACATCAAGGTTGGATATGAAATATGGTTGTATGGTACACTATACTTTATATTCACATTAATGTAAGAACGATGGTATGGGACATCAGACCTTGAGATGATAGGTATCTTTTAGCCTTGGGCTCATGACTTGAAGTGAAATTCAATCCCAATGGGAATTGAAACTTCATAGTTAAAGGTGGAGTATATGATTGTCAAGAATATGACCAGGACTTCAAGTATCAATTAACCAAAAATTTTGAAGATCGTGTAGATGAAAATACTTTGCAAAATCTTCATAAAGGTTTTCAATAAGATTAATATAGTCTCATTTAAGTTATGAGACTTTCAAGTAAGGATTTTGTAGTTCGTTATCATAAATATTACACAAATTTATGAAGAGAAAGAACTTGGAAAGATCCTTTTAAGCAAGAAAAGTTCAACTAAGTTAATCTAGGATAAAGCACTTAGTTGGCAGTACCACACAATACCTTGACTCAAGTTTATGCATTTTCGTATGGACACTTGCTTAAGGTCCAACCACATGGTATCACATGGATACTTAATCAAATGAGTCTACTCCTCTCATGTAAACCCCACAATGCATTAGGAGAAGCTTCTCCTAAGATTATGGTTGAACCATAGGATAAATTAGCCCCAAGGTTAAAACCCTTCAAATGGGAGCTCAAATGATTTAAATAACTCAAGGGTTGAAGGCCTATTCTTGGAGATACTTTTCCAAGGGTTTCTCGTAGAACTCTGAGGGTTCATGTGGCGTATTCCCCTATGCCTCATGACCAATCTCGTCGATCATGACTCCATCTCTCTGATTCACCTTTTTATCAATAGGAGATTCAATCCCAGATTGGATCTAAAGAGGGGAATCCATGTGAGGATTGATCCCTATCCTAATCATTCTAAAGACCATCTGGCTTTGCATATGAGGGATTGAATTCGATGCAAAGTATGGATAGAATGAAAAGGATGGATCTAAAATATCCATGCCTAATTCAATGTTTTGTTGTGCGTGAACTAGGCATCCATAGCACAAACCTATGAAGTAGGTGGATTCTAAGCATTTCCAACTAATTTGTTGTATGGATCCTTTTTGTGAACCATTGGTGCATGGATTTGGCAATGTTCATGTTGACCAAAAACATCTAACTTCAATGTTTTCTACTAAATTTCACTTTGACTTTTGCTGACTCCTTTCCTAGCTAGAGGACTACTACATCCAAGTAGGCTTTAGAGTCATGGTAGAATGTAGAAGTGTTTCATTCACTTCCTTGCAACCAACTACAACTTGCATCAAAGCCAATCCAAATGAACCACCTTAGGACATTTTTTCAAAGACTTAACTTCAGGGGAATTGTCAAAACTATAGGCAATTCTTAACCCCCTCAAGAAAAAAATCAAGAGTTTATTCAAACTATTTTAAAGAAAAAGAATCTTTCTCCATCCATTACAATGAGTATTGATCTTTGAGCAATACTCAATGGATAAATGATTCCTCTTAAACTCAAGTGCCTTCTAAAATTGAATGGGTTTTATATAGAACATCCATCTATGATGTTTAATTTAGTTACCTATTCCATTTGACCGGACCTGGTCTAGAAATGACTCGAATATCCTTTTTCATAGCCAAATCCAAGGTTTAGAGAAGTGGGAGGGATGAATTGAAACTATGTATAACCAATTCAACTTCTAAGACACTAAACTGACTTAAGTCAAATGCTATGAGATTCAAAACTTTAAGTCTTCATAGATTTATTTAAGTAAAGGTTTTGAAGTACTCTATCAATCTTTATGGGAGATAGTCATAATTTCCCTAAAAATCTTAGAGTTAAGTTAAACCATCACCTGAACACCAAACTATAGTGTGGTATTGAACATTGGTGTCTAAAGCCATTGAGCTTTATAACGGTTGGATGATGTTTTACTTCACTCCAAAAATAATGATACTTCAACTAAGTTGATTGCTAAATTTATCTCTTTTCCAATCTCTTGAGACTCCTAGAATATCAATCTAGAATTCATCCTTAACTTTAGAGATTGATTCACCCGGTTGTATTATCAACAAGGCATTTTTGGATTAACTAAGTCTTGACTTCAACTATGTTGATTACTAAGTCAATCCTTTTCATAGCATCTTGCAACTCCTTTTAGGGACACTTGAGGGGACACTTGGGAGTGTCCAAGAACATGCACCCCCTTGGCCTAAAGGTATATATATGGGTGGAGTTCGTTTGGGGGGGGGGGGGGGGGGGGGGGGGGTATGTGCATTTCTCACCCCTTGTGGGTTTAGTTATGATCTTGAGATAGTTCTCTAGATTAGGCTAGTTAATTTGTAGATTATCCTTAGTTCTTGTAGAAGCATAACACTTTCTTAAAGGTTTGCATAGCATAAATTTATTTAACTTGAAGAACAGAAGGAGATAATTTATCATACCTAGTCCAAAATGTCCTTTGCACTTGGTTGTACTCTTGAGGATAAACCATTTTCCAACACTAAAGATAACTCCTCTATCTCATTGAGGATGGTAAAATGCTCCTTACACACCAAAGAGCGTAAACTGCTCCTCAATCCAAGCACAAATTTATGGATCTACAAGAACTCCAAAACATGACTTGGAATCTTCAAAAGTATCTCATCATACTCGACTACGTAATTTTGCAATGTGAGATCATGTTGCTATAACAAAACCATGCATCCAGCATGTGCGTGATCATCAAGAGGTATAAAAGTGTTATAAATAAGTACGTGAAATCAATCCATGTACTATGTTTTATTTTATCTCGTTTGATCTTGCGTTAAGGCTAGTTATTTGGCATGTGGTACCTTTTGTTTATCGTCATTTATGTTACATAAGTAGAAGCTATTCCCACTTATCCGTAGCTCAATAGTGGCCGTTCTATGTACAGCCATTGTTCCATGGTACTTTGTTGGGTTCAAAATCTTGATTTTCCATTTCGTTTTCTTGCTTGAGCAAAGGCCAATAATTGGATGATGGTTGAGTTTCGTCATGAATTGGTGGATCCATTGGAATCACTTGAGGAACACTCAGTTTTTGAATATATTCCAAGATGATTCCTTTTGCGTCCTCTAAACCAGTGACTTCCAAATCCAGAGCACTGATTTCCTTTGTACAAGGCCATTTGAGTTCAAGCTCAAACCAGAATTGGTTCAAAATCATGCTCGACCATGGTTAGAAATCTAGGAAAAAATTAGAATGAAACAGTCTTGTGTGGTTGATGTCTTGAATGAGCTGTGGATTCTTTCGCCGAGAAGAGTTCTGCAAAAACACCTGCACAACCACCAAGACCATGAACTCCTTTCTTTTTTGCTCTAAAGATGCGGAGTGCGGCTCCCAAGCATGTATCTCCTTTCCCAAGATACGTGATATTGTCATACCAA
Organism: Ceratopteris richardii; assembly: GCA_020310875.1. NCBI lineage: Eukaryota > Viridiplantae > Streptophyta > Polypodiopsida > Polypodiales > Pteridaceae > Ceratopteris > Ceratopteris richardii. Next base: position 91,982,664 of record CM035407.1, on the reverse strand, counting down.
GTATGAGGGAAACTTTTCCAATTCATACATGTGACTCACATCCCATCCTCCAAATAGGCCTTACCCTCCGTAGCTCTAAAATCCTCTCGAAGGTCCAGTACCCTTCATATGGCGACTCTAAAAACCCTAAAAATTTCCTACTAGGACTTTGGCTCCCCGAGCTTAGGACCTTGGTCCCTAAGGACCCTTGTCCTTACAAGCATGTCCAATGGTAGGCTTATCAAGAACCTCAAAAATCAAAGAATGCCCTTCAAACCAGCCAATATAGGATGGTGAGTACAACACCCAAAGGATCTATTTACAATCCCCGCATAGCTCTTTGAGAATGTCATTTTTTATATCAGCCATATTTAGATGAGAGAGAGAAGCCGAATTCCTGAATAAGAACCATTCCATGATGGTTCTTCATTATTTATGAAGGTTAGCGATGAATATCAATCAATCCATAGTGGCCTCCTACCACTATTCATGTCCAATTGTACGAGTCATATACGTGATATTTTTTTAGTCGGCATTCCAACAGCCTCAGTGATAGGCTTCACCAGTGCATATAGAACGGCTCTAAATGTGCGGATTTGCTAGCCATATATTAAAACTCCACTCAATATGAAAAGGACGGTTAAGGATTCAAATGAATATAGCCAACATCATGAGAGTAGCACTGCCAATCTAACCATATAGTTTATATCTTATTAGCCGAGATATTGTCGATGATGATACTAAAACTGCCAATCTAACCAGATAATTTTTATCTTATTAGCCGAAATATTGTCAATCATAGAAAAGCCTGATTATATGTAGCCAACATCATGAGATCAACACTGTCAATCTAACCATACAAATTATATCTTATTACTTGAAAGCAATCATATAAAATCCCAATTATATCACTCAGCCAGGTCCATCTCCTGCAAATATATTCCCGATATCCACAAAAAGAAATAAGAATCCCTATTGTTTGTGTTGACCGAAGTCACCACATCTATATAACCTGCTTCCTGTGGAAGAGCGACAACCCCACTATCCTAATTAGTGGTTCCTGTATGTCAGGCCTAACATCAAAATATCTCCATCATGCTCATCTTTCTATCTTTGTTGACTCCCCAGGCTACAAAAACATGATTATGCCAGTTTACCAGCAATCACAAGTGCTGCCCTTTCAATAGCTCGAGCAACTTTCCAAATTTCATGCTCTACAAGAGTCCATTCCCCGTTTCTTTCAGCAGCTGATATTGCCCAACTGATACCTGGAAAATACGAAACTCCATATTCATCACTATTCGATGGACCATATACCTGCACATAAACGGCACAGAATTTCAGAATGGTGATTGGCTGCGATACACAGTTTCATAAGCAATGTGCACAAAGCTCACAAGATGTTTATGCCAAGGCCTCTCTGGTAGCCCGTGGCAATCTAGAAGAGCTCTCTCTGTTAGTAATAGGCGGTCATTCAAGATTCTTGCTCTAAGGGCAACCTGACTGAATTTTTCATAAACCTCAGTTGTCTTATACAAAACCTGTGGAAAGAAGAAAAAAAACGCTTCAATCTTTATCCATTATCTCAATATCTACCATTTTGGTATCAGATATTTAAAATCCTTGACTACACATCCAGGATAATTATATCAATATTCGCATGTGCAATGAATGCATACCCATCAATGAAATAGATGGTGGATTTAGGGAGCAGATGCACAATCACACATTAAAGGCACTCCATTTGTCCATCCAGATTTCAGCATGCTTCAGAAGGGAAGGGGGAGGAAACGAGAAGGAGGGCAAATAAAAAGCATACATTTACTTCATTTTCAACAGTGACTATTGCTCCTTTGAAACCTGTGATGGCAGACAAAATAGGATGCACAGTCACATTCATTGCATCTCTGTGTTGAACGAGTCTTTTCTCCACTTCTTGTGTATATTTCTGCAATTCTCATGGCCAAATGAAAGTTACATTCAGTGAAAAGCTTTCCCAAATTTAAAAAAAAAAAGAGAGGCAGGCACAACCACATGATGCACTGTCATACCTGAAGTTCATCCCCGTAATTTCTATAGTTGAAGGGTATAATCCGGTCATCAGCAATATGCAGGGCAGCCAAACCCCATATTGTTGCAGCTAATCACATAATGGATCTCTCTCTCTCTCTCTCTCTCTCTCTCTCTCTCTCTCTCTCTCTCTCTCTCTCTCTCTCTCTCTCTCTCTCTCTCTCTCTCTCTCTCTCTCTCTCTCTCTCTCTCTCTCTCTCTCTCTCTCTCTCTCTCTCTCTCTCTCTCTCTCTCTCTCTCTCTCTCTCTCTCTCTCTCTCTCTCTCTCTCTCTCTCTCTCTCTAGCCGAAACCCTAAACCTAATCTCTGAAATGGCTCCCATGGACCGAAGGGAAGTGGATGAACTTATTGCTAAAGACCTCAAAGAGGCCAAAAAAGAAGCAGACCGCAACCTCAATATGGAGATACGAAAAATGATGGAAGAGTTCAAAGGACTCGAAGAACAAGTAATGGATAAAGTCAAAGGACTCGAAGAACAAGTAAAAACTCTTACAGAAGAACGAGATAGTTGGAGGGCAGCCTACGCGCACCTGAAAGAAGAGGGGGAGATCTCTAATGTGGAGACACTCAAAGAAGAAATAAAGAAGGAAATCAAAACGGAGGTAGAATCCACTCGAGAGTCGTGGGTGGAAGTAGTACATAAAAGGGTTAAGAAGGAAGTTAAGGAAGATGTGCAGAAAGAAGAGCTCACACGAGTCCAAGAGACACTTGAGGGGGAGAGGCTTCGACACACTCGAAAACTTCACATTCGGATTACGGGCCTACCCGAAGGAACATCTTCGGAGGCAAACGCCACTGACATTTGCCGTCGACTTGGATACGAGAGCATGCCCTTCACATGCGCTTGGAGGGTTGGGTGAGATACATCGCGTTCACGAGCACTCATCCTTAAGATGAGCTCTGACGAGGCACGGACCGCCTTTTTTAGACGTCGATCAGTACTGCGTGGACTCTCCGACGGCACCCTCTACATGGACGAGGACCTCACGCGGATGCAAGTGGCACACCGACGCACTTGCATGCCACAGATACTCAAGGCACGACGAGAGGGGAGGAAGGCCTTTTACCGTGATGGTAAGGTCTTCATAGATGGACTCCCTATCAAATAGGGCCACGTGGCCTATGAGACATCACTACACCAGGAGACACCACTCAGAGGAGCAGTGTTGAACTGCAACGGGGCACTCTGGACGCGACCAGACAGACTCGAGGAGATCCTCGCATCACATGACTTTGCATGCATCACAGAGACACACGAGAGCCCAGAGAGAGGACTACCACGCATTGCAAGTTTTCATTGGGAATCTACATTCCGGACCACGGGTATGCAGCACTAGCCTTGATGGAGAGACAATGCCACCAGGCATATTTTCAGGAGCCCCGCACAAAAGGGTGGCTCTTCGACACTTTGGTTACACAAGCGCTCATGTATGGGGCAGCCATATGGGGTCTAGGATTAGCCACATCAGTATGGACAGCATTAGAGAGGCCACAGATTCTCATGATTTCCAGACTTATCCGTAGCAAGCCTTCAGTACCACATGATATCATTAGAGCAGAGCTCGCTGCACCACCGATGCTAGTTGAGGCACTATTCCAGACATTATGCCTATTACACAGACTCCGGAGCATGGATTCAGAGCGCATTGCTTATCGGGCTTTCCAAGCATCACGGGACATGGCATTAGCAAGCGACACCTCCTCATGGTATGCACAGACACGAGACTGGCTGGCCCACCACGGCTTTTACATAGACAGGCTACCACCACTACAGTACGACTCACATGCACCCACCTACTCGCTCTCTCATCAGGAGAGGAATAGGATCATTCGTCAGGATATATGGCATACATACATACAGAGGACATGGGTGAGCCCTAGGGGTACATTGCCACCGAAAATGCTCTATTACCGTGATCATTTTCTACATATATCGAGCGATGGCTTCATCGAGATTCCGAGATACATGCAGACATATCTACCCCACCACCTTCGAGTCGTCATTGGGCAGCTCCGGGTTTCATCACATCAGCTCGAGATTGAGAGGGGTCCGTACAGGGGAGTCCCCCGTGAGGAGAGGTGGCGCCCGCGAGACCGAGGTAGAGAGTGAGGAGCATTTTGTTATCAGATGCCAAGCATACTTAGACCTACGAGCACAGTTCCAGCTAGAGGAGTCACTCCTATTGTGCATGACTATGGGAGACGAGCGACGCTTGGGACTCTTCCTCACAGCAGCATACGAGAGGCGAGAGCGGTCACCCCAGCCCACACATCAGCCACGGGTGAGTACCCAGCAGACCATTACCGAGTTTTTTCAGCGAGCTGAGCTACATCAGAGAGGTCCATCTATAGGGCTCACGCTCTGCCAGGCAGCAGCACAGAGAGCACGACGCCGACCACGCATGGGCGGATATCATCGACCACAACTTATCAAGAGGATATCTCACGCATCAGGACAGCCCACGACCACATGATAGAGCATAGGCGTACCACCACCCCCTTGGTTGTCTTCCTTCAGGAGGCACTCAGACCACCCCCGATGTACCACATACTACACCCACCTCCACCCATTCACCAGTAGCTAGGGTGTTTTACTCACACTTTTACTCACATTATGGGTCCCCCATGTATTAGGTGGCCACTATCTGCAGAGTCAGAGCCACGTCTCCCCATCCTTTTCCGGCCTTATATAGCTTTGTGTAGCGATATACTTTTTATTTCATTTCATCCTCTACACAGGGTTACTACACTTGTACATGGTTTTTGTCTCATAGGCCAAGTTTGGCCTCAAGAAGACGTTAATATGACTCTCTCTCTCTCTCTCTCTCTCTCTCTCTCTCTCTCTCTCTCTCTCTCTCTCTCTCTCTCTCTCTCTCTCTCTCTCTCTCTCTCTCTCTCTCTCTCTCTCTCTCTCTCTCTCTCTCTCTCTCTCTCTCTCTCTCTCTCTCTCTCTCTCTCTCTCTATCTATCTATCTATCTATATATATATATATATATATATATATATATATATATATATATATATATATATATATATATATATATATATATATAGGAGGGGTTGCATTCACATTTACAGGCACTCGATACCTTCTGCATGGAGAGAGGACTCACAGTGAACCTTGGCAAGACCAAGGTCATGATCTTCCATACATCCAGGACAGTACGCCATCGCGCCTCTTTCACTGCAGCTGGAGGACAGATAGAGGTAGTGGACTCCTACGTCTACCTAGGTGTCACCTTCTCAGGCAGCACAGGGGTATTCTCCATGGCACAGGCAGCAAGAGACAGATTGACGCGAGGCTATGCGGCACTGGCAGGATTGGAGAGACGTTGCTTTCAGACACATTTTCAGGAGCCCCAAACTAAGGGGTGGCTCTTTGACACTCTAGTGACACCCGCATTGATGTATGCAGTGGCAGTTTGGGCACCTGGGATCACGGAGGCGATGTGGATGCAGATTGAGAGGCCCCAGGTCATCATGATCTCACGCTTGCTGCGAAGCAAGCCCTCCGTTCCACATGACATTATACGAGCTGAGCTTGGCACACCACCGATGCTAGTGGAGGCCCTCTTCCAGTTGGTGACCTTTATTCTAAGGGTCAAAGAGCTCCCCACCAGCCGACTCACCAGGCTTGCATTTGAGAGCTCCAGACATTTAGCAGAGACAGGGCATGAGAGAGTATGGTATGCACAGACTTACCGATGGTTAGCAGACCATGGCATGAGCATTACCGATCTTCCCCCCTTTCAGTATGACCACTCTTCCCCCACATTACCCTCTCTCGTTCGGAGAGGAATAGGATCATCCGTCAGGATCTACTACAGATACACGTCAGGGAGACATGGATAGCACCACGGGAGCCTCTTCCCACAAAGAGGCAACACTACAGAGAGCACTTCCTGAATGTGACGGCGGATGGTTTCATTCAGAGACCACGATACATGGATACATACATGGCACCAGCTGAGAGAGTGGCCATTGGGCAGCTCAGAGTATCATCACACCAGCTCGAGATTGAGATTGGGCGAGCGACACATACCCCGAGGGACGAGAGATTATGCAGGATATGTAGAGAGGAGGTGGAGGACGAGGAGCACTACACATGTAGATGCCACACATATGAGGACATTAAAGACCGCTACCCACAGCTCTTAGGGGGGGCAAAGAGATCAGGGCTTTATTGGGGACAGAGGACCAGCGCCCTCTAGGTCGTTTCCTAGTAGAGCTCCAGCACCGTCGTACATCACTCCTCCAGCAGCAGATGGAGATACACCTGGCCCCCCTCCCTCAGACTCATATTACAAATTTTTTCAGACCCACAGCCACTCGAGGACCCAGCTCGATGCGGGGTGTCACATTACACAGAGCAGAGGAGCTTAGACGATAGCGTCGACGACTGAGACCTCCACTCCGGAGAGTCCGTCCACACCAGAGAGAGATTCAGGCGATTCACGCACGCCATGACATGGAGATACGGAGACGTCAGCAGCGCACCCCTGTCGATCTGGACATTCAGAGCATTTTGAGGATCACCATGATGCCTTACCCACCGATGCATTATATTCTACACCCACTCCAGCCATTTAGAGGGTTGTGATACCATCGAGCCTCCCATCCCTATGCATATCATATTTGTATCACACCCATTGAGCATATAGAGTGCATACCCATAGCACCCCACACCCTTGATGCAAGTTATTGTCCACTCCTTTTATACCCGTCTTTTGTACTCGCACTTTATTTTCCTTTCCTTTTGGGATCACAGTGGATTGGATCATACTGATGTATATGTTTTGTCTCATAGGCCGATTTTGGCCTCTAATAGACGTTAAAAAGTCTTTCTTTCTCTCTCTCTCTCTCTCTCTCTCTCTCTCTCTCTCTCTCTCTCTCTCTCTCTCTCTCTCTCTCTCTCTCTCTCTCTCTCTCTCTCTCTCTCTCTCTCTCTCTCTCTCTCTCTCTCTCTCTCTCTCTCTCTCTCTCTCTCTCTCTCTCTCTCTCTCTCTCTCTCTCTCTCTCTCTCTCTCTCTCTCTCTCTCTCTCTCTCTCTTTCTCTCTCTCTCTCTCCACCTCCTCAGGGTATGCACAGACACGAGACTGGCTTGCCCACCATGGCTTTGACATAGACAGGCTACCCCAACTCTCATGCACCCACCTACTCGCTCTCTCATCAAGAGAGGAATAGGATCATTCGTCAGGAGATATGGCATACATACATACAGAGGACATGGGTGAGCCCTAGGGGTACATTGCCACCGAAAATGCTCTACTACCGCGAGCATTTTCTACATATATCGGGCACGGGCTTCATCGAGATTCCGAGATACATGCAGACCTACCTTCCCCACCACCTACGAGTCATCATTGGGAAGCTCCGGGTTTCATCACATCAGCTCGAGATTGAGAGGGGACGGTCCAGGGGAGTCCCCCGTGAGGAGAGGTGGTGCCCAGTATGCAAGACAGAGGTAGAGAGTGAGGAGCATTTTGTTATCAGATGTCCAGCATACTTAGACCTACGAGCACAGTTCCAGATCGAGGAGTCATTCCAGCTGTGCATGACTATGGGAGACCAGAGACGCTTGGGACGCTTTCTCACAACAGCATACGAGAGGCGAGAGCAGTCACTACAGCCCATACATCAGCCACGGGTGAGTACCCAGCAGACCATTACCCAATTCTTTCAGCGAGTTGAGCTGCATCAGAGAGGTCCATCTATAGGGCTCACGCTCCACCAGGCAGCAGCACACAGAGGACGGCGCCGACCACGCATGGGCGGATATCATTGACCACGACTATATCAGGAGGATATCTCACGCATCAGGATTGCCTACGACCACATGATGGAGCATAGGCGTACCACCAATCCCTGGGTTGTCTTCCTTCAGGAGGCACTCAAACCACCACCGATGTACCACATACTACACCCACCTCCACCCATCACAAGTAGCTAGGGCGTTTTACTCACATTTTGGATCCCCCCATGTATTAGGTGGCCACTATCTGCAGAGTCAGAGCCACGTCTCCCAAGCCTTTTCCAGCCCTATATAGCTTTGTGTAGCGATATACTTTTTATTTCATTTTATCTTCTACACAGGGTTACTACACTTGTAAATGGTTTTTGTCTCATAGGCCAAGTTTGGCCTCCAGAAGACGTTAATATGACTTTCTTTCTTTCTTTCTTTCTCTCTCTCTCTCTCTCTCTCTCTCTCTCTCTCTCTCTCTCTCTCTCTCTCTCTCTCTCTCTCTCTCTCTCTCTCTCTCTCTCTCTCTCTCTCTCTCTCTCTCTCTCTCTCTCTCTCTCTCTCTCTCTCTCTCTCTCTCTCTCTCTCTCTCTCTCTCTCTCTCTCTCTCTCTCTCTCTCTCTCTCTCTCCCCCCCCCCCCCCAAGCCAATCAGGTCAGTGCGAGTCATGACATGGAGCATCCACAGATCATGAGGGGCAGAGATCCAGACGAGACAAGGGCCCCTAGAGTATCAATGGATATGGGTCAAGACGCCACAAGGTATGGAAGGCATATGCTTGAGCTAGGCAGCCGACACCATCTCGTTATATATAGAAGGATGCACCACTGGCCAAGCTCGGATGAACTTACTTGCTTCCCTCATTTTTGGGGGGTGGGGGGGAGGGGGGGGGGGGGGGGGAGGGGGGTAAGAGCATAGTCGACTACATTCTGGGTACCATCTCTGGACCTTCATTTATTCCCTCACTTAGTATTGGACGACGTCCACTCTGCGCTGACCATACGTTTACCACGTTCACCCCTTCATCCCCTATTCCATTAGACCCTCCCTCACTCACTGAGCCACACACCACGATACCTTCACACGAGCTCTCACATGTTTATGCAGACTACTTACACACTCACCTACTCTCCCTCGATCCACTCTCACCCCTAGACACACTCACACCACATATCAACCATCCTACATGACTCAGTTCTACTTCCACACTGCACACATACACACCCTTCATGCACAGGATCCATGCCCCAAAACCATTGGTATGATATAGATTGTCAGGAGCTAAGGAAGCATCTACGGATTTTAGAGCAAGGAGGGGATATTACATACAGACAGGCACAGCGATGCATGCAGAGCCTCACCCGCCGCAAGCAGAAGGAATGGAAGGAGAGACAGTATTGGGATATCTATCACTTGCTCATGAGTCGGGACAGTGCAGTGATATCTGAGAGAGAGGAGACAGCAGACACCCATTCAAGACCCGAGAACTTGGTGTAGCTATGCATAGAGCCTATACATGATCTCGGACCAACCCCCCATTCCAAGGCCACAGCTCACACCCCACTACCTCTGACTTTTTCACATCGACTATGGTGAGCCGCACCAGTGCCCATCTACAACATGGAAGGGTCCATGACCAATTCGGTTTAAAAGAAGAGCATCTCACCTACGAATGCACAACTTTAGCACCGCTTATTGCCCACCTCTTCAATCGAGCACTGGTTGAAGGGTTCCCTCACTCATGGACTGCGCACATCATTGTGCCCATTCATAAGTCAGGCGATGTTATGGATCCAGCCACATACCAGACGATCATGATTGGCCCAAGTAAAAAACTCAGTTTTTATTTTGGATTATTTAAATCTCTATGATTTAAACAATTAAAATCATGCTTTAAACTATTTAAATCCTACTTTAAATGATTTATACCTTGCTTTAAATGATTTAAATCTTGTTTTGTTTCATGCACATGTAGCTTCACGTAACCCTATCTCTATAGGATAAGGAGGGTACCATGTGTGTGCAAATTTCTCATAAATTCAAGTTTGACTCTAAAAGAACTAATATAAAAATAGTAAAAAGAAAGTCCAATCTTCAATGAGAATATAGAAAGTTTTAGTGACATTAAATATATATACAGCTCATACCACATATGCATTGAGAAAAAACGAAAAGGATGGTCAATTATAAATCACAACACTACGTCCACATGAATACTTCGCACATACTGCCATGATTGCTTTTCAAGTGTGCCAAAAAATGTCAATAGTTGAATTTTTAGCCCCCTTCATTCTCGTACTTATAGAACATAAGAATTAATTGTGAAAAGGATCGCCTATCAATAATCGAAGTACTAAAAATATATCTTTTAATTTGATCATTCCATCCATCAAAAAGAATATAGCACCCATACTTGCTCCATGGCCCTCTTATAGGGTCAAGTGGTCTATCAATCTTTGTTTCTCTTCATCTATTTTCTTTCTTCGTTTATCCTTGTATGAGACTCTCATCTATACACGACATTGGTTGACATGAGCAATATCTTCCTTAATTGATGATACCAAAAAAAAAAAAAAGAAAGATTGCATTCCATTATATTGACTGTAATTTCTATCTCAGCAAGCCTTCAATGTTCTAGAAGAAACTAGATGACAACACACAAGCACAAAGGTCCACCTTTGACCTCCTAAATCTTGTAAAATGGTTCGTCAATCATTCTCCCAATTTACAATTGTTGGAAGCACATGTAAACAATTCAGCAATGGACCACTGTTGAAAGTCTCTTTTCACTTAGGAAGTGATGTTTATGCTGCTCTAGAAAGTACAACTTTCATCCCTGAAAGGATGGCATACCCGTACAAATTGTATAAATTCATAGCTTTGGCAAACCATACAACTAAGTTTAAATTAAGGATGTATGGCATACAAAATTAACTAAATAAGACAAAGCACATACATAAGCCTCCGTAAGTAAATCCCCCACTCGTCTATGTGAAAGTGTCCAAATCTAGCTTGATTGGGACTTCCAACCCATGTGTCTCATCTACAGGAGGAAAGAACATGGTGTATTGAAATCCCTAGGTGCTCAATCCATTTATCATCTAGACAAGAGAAGATAACCTTGTGTAGTAGAAAGCTTTTAGTGCTAAATGCTCATGCCACATAGACAGGGGAAATTTCTCCCCAGCCTTTCTTTCCCGTCATGGATGATGATGCCACTACCCCCAATGCAAACATAAGGCTCCTCAAGCTTTACTCGAATACTTTTCCAAGATTCAATGATCAACAGAAGGCAGTCAAATAGACATAATGTCTCACACCTATCACTGATTTATTGACTGAAACAAAGAGTCAAAGAGCAAAAGAATTTAAGCTGGTCAGAGGTGATATTTGAAATCCTTCTCCATATAGCTACTCAGATCCATGTCTGCTTTAGAGAGAAGAAAGGTAATCATGAAAGCCAGATGGACAGGGGACCAAGAAGAAGACTCTAAATGTCGCAGGGTCTGCAAGAAACACCAAGAACAATGTAAAAAAGAGGGCAAATGCAGCCAAAACAAAGATTCCTGGCAGTTGGATGCAGCTTGCAAGCTTGAGCAGATCAGTACCTCAGATGCAAGACTCACCTAACCTAAAACAGCAGCTAGAATTAAAAGACTCCAAGTGGTAAGACAATCAACTAACTCTCGCAACTCTCTTATTTCAAGCCTGATAGGAACAATTCTCTGCTTAGAAGGGCCACAATGACCCTCTAACTTAAAGAGAACAAGATCTCGAAGTGTTATCCAGAAGGATCATTCAGAAGCCCTATGAAGGTCCTTATTCCAAAGATGAGGGGCCACAATAAGGCTGGTAACTACAGAGCTTTACAAAATCCAAATTGTCCACACAAAGGGCTAACAGAGCTTTAGCTGGCAGTGACAACAGCGAGATCAGAAGCAGATAATTTGTATCTGTCACAAGCATGAGATAGGAGTCTGCTTGCTTGCCAAGACTTTGGGGCAAAGAAAAAATTAAGTGAGGAAACAGAGGTAGCAGCAACAAGGCAATATCTGTGGATATCAGATGAACAAGCACAGCAATGACTTCAGTCATACATGCTGATTTATTTGGTCTGACACAAAAACATATGAACAACTACTTAGAGCAAATTTCCTTATTTAGATGAGAACAAAATATTTCAAAGAGAAAGAAACACACGCTTCCTTCTCAAACTTTCTTGTTCAAGCCTGGTATTTCCAGCCCTACAATTTTAAGTGATTATAAGCTTGTTTAAACGCCTTTTTGTTTCTTTATCATGTCTTAAAGTGTTACAACAATTTCTTTTGGAGGACCTAAACCTAGCCGATCACCATTTGGCTTTCTCAAATACATTCTATATATAACATGTACTCAAGCTAGACTATACTTCAACTAAGACTACACACATATCTTTCAAGGCTAAGTTGATCCATTGGACATTTAGATAGCTGATCCTCAAGAAAGGAATTCCTTGATAGTACATTAAAGGGAAAGAAATTAAGGTGAAATTTCAAAAATCTAGAAAGACCATCAACAAGATGGAAAAAAGCCCAGGCATGAAATCTTGTATGTCGGTTCTGGATCAACGACCTCCTCACCTGCTGAAAGACGTTTGAAGGATGGATCTCCAAATATTGCTAGCCATTGAAAAGTGTCATACAGAGAATGATAAACTGGATAATCTGCATTGTTGATTAAGTGCAGCTTAAACCAGGAGCATGAATATGTAGAAATTCTTGCTGAAGCTTTCTACAAAGACTTACTTGGGATTTACCTTCACCAAAGTAGATGTCCATGGAGGGGACGCCAACATGCTGAAGAAAACCAATGAAATCAGAGCCACCTCCACCTAAACGTGTAATCTGACCAAGTACAGCTCAATGAAGAAATCCATCAGAAACAATTTAAGAACATGATATATTAAAATATTTTCTTAAAAGGGGATGAGGAAGCTATGATTCATATTTCTATTCACTTTTTCACTACAAGAAAAGCTGCTTTATAACACTTTCTGTGTAGATAAATATAAGTTTAAGATTGCACACGGGCAGATTGCCTCTATTTACATGTGCTGTTATATTTTGCTTCACTATTCTTTTTTGCAGGCATTACACTATGAAACAAAAAAAAGTGTGTCTATGGCTAGCTATTATCACTTCTAGCACTATCTGAGTCATGACATCTGCAGGTGCTGAGAACGTTTTTGTTATGAGCTTCATCCCGGGTTTCTATTCATTTATTTTACAGTGCAAATTAATATTTCGAAAAAGAAAAATCAGTGAAATGAAAAAAGAGAACAGAACACATATACATGCACAATTAGATCCAAGTTATAATAAATGGTAGTTTTCTCATTTTTCAATTGTTTCAGCATCATCATTATTGGTTCACATCTATGCTCATTCTTTTTCATTTTGAGTTTTTCATGAAAACCTCTTTTATTCCGCTTTATGTTTGCTTGTACATTTTTCCTTTCCTCACCTTGTCTGTTGGTTTGCCCGACTTTCTGAGATCTCACTGATTTACTTTCTTGGTAGAGTAAGTTCAGAACTTTTTCTGCTTTTTAGGAGATATATACAATTATTCTTCTCCTCACAGCTCCTCCTCTTAAAACAACAAAAGATAGTTTTTAATCAAGATATTTTCTTCATTCTAATAATTTGGCATGCTATTAAAGTTGTTGTGCGTCATAGGTGGTAGGACATTTGAATGGCAACAATATAATGCATAAACTACTCTATTGCCCACGCAAAACAAAAACTTCATTCAACAATCATTTCTGGATAGTTGCACAGTTTTATGAAAGATATACATCACCATTCTCAGCCACATAATAACCATAGGCACAGAGCAGTATGCAAAGTTCCTCCACGAAACATAGATAGGACAAAAACTGTGAATAATTGCGAAATCTAATGGTCTATATGAATCATTCATCAATGAGGGAATGATTCACAAATGAACAGGATTAAAATCCAAAAGTAAGCTTTACATAAAACAAAGGAACTCAAAGTTCCAAAAATTGTGTTGATATGCTAATAGGGATGTTGAAATTATAACTTAACCCACAGCATCATCTAGAACCTTAACTAGGCAAATAATATCCTCCGACACACAAAAAGCTACTGGTCCCCCACACACTAGTTGATTCACTCACCATTGGCTGCCCTCTAGCTGCAGCTGCCCAAGTATCATATACTGACTTGTCAGGGGCATCTGGATCTTGGACCTGCACTCACAAAATAAGAACAAATAACCATAGAAGATATGTCACCGTGAGATGCTGAGTGGGAAGATGAGCGTACAAAATCGATTGTAATACACTTCTAAAGAAAAGAAACACAGATCACATCTAAATCCTTCAGTTACCATGGCCTTACCTCCCTTGTAACCTCTTTCAATAGCATGTCAAGTTGTGGTGTTGCAGCTGCAAAAAATCCTGATCCAGCAACAGCACAATCAACATTCAGATATGCTATAGCTCTCACAGCCAGCAAATCACTGTTTTGTTCAACCCATTCAGTTGACCCAATCTGCAAAGATGCATTTCATTGTTTATGTTCCAGTACCTCACCTCTACCCTTGCAAGAAAAAGAAGAGGCTGACAGAAGCACATCAAAGAAAAATGGAACTTCTTTCTTCTGGAGAGAAAAGGTGAACAAAAGCAAGAACAAGAACAGAAAGATGAATCAATAAAAACAACAAAAAAAAAAAAAATCAAGTTACTTTAAAAAATACATGAAAACAATCCCAAGGATTCCAAGATTCTCTTGGTTGGATCCTCTTTTCTAAACTCCCTAAATGTAGCCCAAGTGTAATGCTCTATTTGGCTTCTCCCTCAATTATTATTCTCTTTTAAGCCCCCCATTTCCCAAAGAGTTTGAAGGACACTTTAATGAAAAGCAGAACTTTGAACCTCAACTGCAGTGAGCAGTTGTACTGCTGAAAGCAAGAACTGCAGCAAAACACTCTGTATGTGTTGTCATCAAAGAGGCAAATTTTACTTTGCTTTCTTATGTGTGTGTGTGTGTGTGTGTGTGTGTGTGTGTATTTGTGTGTGTGTGTGTGTGTGTGTGTGTGTGAGAGAGACATGTGTAAGGAGCCATGCTCCACAAATTTCATTACATTCGAATTCTTGAGGTTACAAAAGATAGTTTAAAAATAAGCCCTTGCAAGTGGGTCATTGCGCCTTCGGGTTGGATGCCTAATTGCTTAGGCAATAACAAAAGGTAGTAGCTTCCACCTAAACGGGTAGCTTGTCTCTTTTTTTTAATCATGGAAAACATTCTCCAAACAACTTTCTCAATACGAGAAAGATGTCTTTCCGTCCAAGTATCTATTCTACTTTCAATCCCAAAGAGACCAAAACTTGGAGGGGAGATACAATAGTAGTATCAAACATGATTTTTGTGTAGCCTACAAAAGTTCTTTGCAACGAGTCATGCACCCCCATAATCCTTCTTTCTTCAAACATATTAATTGTGTCATCCCAAAAATTAGAGACGTTCCAATACAAGTTGTCCATGCTGGAGTTTTAGGTCTACAGAAGACCGAGAACAGCCCAAGGAAGAAGAAGCTTGGAGCACAACACAATACTGAATGTATTACCAAGAGAATGTACAAAGATTAAGTAACCCGTTAGGGTTATAGGCATATATACAAACCGAGAGAGGGGGGGGGGAACCTCCTAAAGAAAAAAGTGCCCTGACGGTCCTAGTATTTTCACACACATCACTACCGAAATATATCAACAAATCCCCCCTGGGACCCGTGAACAAGGAGCTCGCACTCATGTATAAGGAAGTGCCAAGCTATGTGGTATCAATCCACAAAAGGAAGTAAGCCCAAAGCTTTGGGGAAAGCTTCAAACTTCTCCCTAGGCAGAGCCTTTGTGAAAAAAGTATGCAACGTTCTCATGTGTGGGCACATATGACAAATCGATCTCTCCTGGAGGGAATCTCTCCCTCCCTAAACAGGGTTCATCACGACTGCCAATGCGCTCTGACTGTAAGTAAAGATGGTGGTGGAAGAAGACTGAGCAACACCCAAATCAGCCATAAGGCGTCTCGGCCACACATACTCAAAAGTCTCTGTGAAAGCTTCCCTATACTCAGCCTCACAACTAGAAGTGGCCATAGTAGGCTGCTTCATGCTCAACCAAGATGTACATGAGCTACGAAGCATGAAGCAAAAACCATTGGTGGACACACGAGTATCATAGCAACCAGCCCAGTCAAAGTCGAAAAAAGCATGTGGATATGGGGGTAGTGATCCCCCCTTGGGATAAAACAATCCAAGTAGCCGGCTACCACTCAAGTAGCGAAAGATTCGCTTAACTTCTTGCCAATGCTTGACACCTAGGCAATGCATAAACCTGCTCATTTGTGAGACAAAAAACTGAATATTTGACGCAGTAATGCATAAGTAAATCAAGCATCCAACAACCTGCTCATAGAGAACAGCATCAAATGCATCTCCGACATCATGAAGAACAGCATCAACCTGCTCATAGAGAAAAGCATCAATTGCATCTCCAACATCATGAAGACTCAACCGTAAACTTGTTTCCATAGGAGTGGCAATAGGTTTGCAGTCTTCAAGGCCAAAATGCTACAATAATGTGTCAATATATTTTGTTTGCCACAAAGCTATTCCACCATCAACTTGCATAAATTGAATGCCCAAATAATGACGCAAATGCCCAAATCTGACATCTCAAATGAAAAATGCAAATCAGCCTTAAGATCAACAATATGCTTCTCATTAGGACCAGTGAGCAACATGTCATCAACATAGACAACAATGATCATAAGCACATCATTTGCATGCTTAACATATAAGATGCTCTCAACGGACTATTCTCAAAACCATGTGCAATCAAGTAGGCATGTATCTTTCATACCAAGCACGCGGAGCTTACTTCAAACCATATAATGCCTTTTTCAACCTACACACTTTGTTTTCATACCCTTTCTACACAAAACCATAGCGCTGAAAAACATACACTTCTTCATGCAAGTCACCATTTAGAAATGTAGTTTTAATGTCCAACTGATGTATATTCCAATCATGATGAGCTTCAAGTGCATAGATGCTACAAACAGTAGTCGTTCGGCATGTAAGAGCAAAGGTCTCATTAAAGTCAATGCCTCTTTCTTGAGCATAACCTTTTGCAATAAGCATAGCCTTATACCTGTCAATTGTTCCATCACACTACACTTCACCTTGTATATCCACTTAGTGCCAATGGCCTTTTTGTCAGGAGGCAAGTCACATAAAGACCAGATACCATTCTTCATAATAGCATCATATTCTGATTGCATAGCAGCCATCCAATTTTCTCAATTTTGTGCTTCATAAAGTGAAACAAGCTTATTCTCATCACAAAGACTAGAGGCAGCCATAGCATAGCAATCCGATGCAAAAGAAGCACTATGAGACCCTAAATGAGTAGGATATGACAGAGGTGCATCTAATTTGCTATCTCGTAAAGCCTACACCAACCATTTTGCCTCCTCTATATGAGACCTCTCATCAACAAGTGCATCATGTAAATCTGCATCAGAAATGGAATGATAAGCATCATCATGTGGAACCTGCAAAGGCTAAGAAAATACCTCATTTGGACCAGCACTAGATTGTCCACTTGTAAAAAGAGGAAGCAAAGTGTCATACACATCTTTGGAGCTAACTGACGGCTCCTTAGTACATGAAAGTAATGGCTGAATTGCATTTGCCACAAAAACATCAAAGCTAACCAAAATGTGTTTAGGTTGTGAATGATACAGACAATAGCCTTTGCTTTCAGAATTGTACCCAACAAAAAATACATTTCACTACTTTATCATCTAATTTCTTGCATTGTTGTTCAGGCACTAATGCATATGCCAAACAACCAAAGACATGCAGATGAGCAATGGATGGCTTGCGACCATGTCAAGCCTCATATGGAGTGATAGACTCCAATGCTTTAGTGGGACACTTATGAAGTAAATATGTTGCACACATCAAAGCTTCAAGCCAAAAACTATGTGGTAAAGCCTGACTCTTGACCATACAACTCGCTATCTCCATGAGTGACTTGTTCTTCCTTGTAGAAACTCCATTTTGTTGAGGTGTATATGGCAATGTACACTGATGTTTTATCCCATGTTCAGCCAAAAATGCATTAAAATCAAAAGACATATATTCCTCTCCATTGATCAAAACGGAGGGTGTCCATTTCACATGCCAACAAATTTTCAGCCAAAACCAAAAACTGTTTGAAGCACATAAACACTTCGGACTTCGCTTTCAATGGATATACCATGCATGCTTGGAAAAATCATCAATGAAAGGCACGACGTAAAGGCAGTTCCCAAAAGAAGTGTTTGCATAGGACCACATAAATCACTGTGAACAAGGCTTCAATTTCTGAGTAGCTTTCACACACGTGTTTACCAGGTGCCTCAAGTTTAGGAAGAGAGGACACCATTTCAGATTTCTGCACACGTAGCAAACTAGTAAAATTCAGTTGACCAAAGAGTGCATGCCAAAGCTTTGCGTCTGACATAGCCTAAGAATCTTGAACTTCACATGTTGAATGATTCACAAATTTTGCATAATCTATGAGCTTATACAGCCAACGACATAAAATGCAAGAAGCAATAATGATGTCGCCTGATTCAACAGATTTTGCATAATCTATGAGCTTATACAGCCAACGACATAAAATGCAAGAAGCAATAATGATGTCGCCATTTGACAGATCATTAACTGTACGTCTGCCATCAACAAATTTCACAACCAAGCCGATCTTGGCTAATGCTGAAACTGATAACAGATTTTTCTTGATCCCTGACACTAAAGCATCCGACAATGTAAAAGAACTACCGTCAGCAGTAGTCAAAATGCTCTTACCAACTCCCATGATAGGATAAGAGGAGTTGTTGGCACATGTGATAGTATTCCCTACAGGAGAAGGCTCAAGTGAAGTGAAGAAACTGTGTTACGAGGTAATATGTTTGGTTGTCCCACTACCAACATACCAAACATCTTAGCCTATTGCAGACATAACTGACCCAATCACGTGTTATATATGATTGTATAGCATCATTGAGCTCTACAAGAATGTCTAAAGACATTTTCCCCCAAAAATTGACCATATTTAACCAGTTTGACCAGCCTTTGGCCAAATTTTGACCATCGATTTGACTTGCAAGTTTGGCTTCCCTTAGTGGAAGGTTGCCCATTTACTATGTTTTTAATGATTTTGCCAACATATGAAACACACACAAAGATACCTGCACAAGCTAAACCAAGTGTAAATGAAAAAAGTAGAATCTTCTTTTGGGTAGTATGACATCCTCATTTGAACAACTCAAGGCCCAACTAGTGAATTTTAAAACCCAAGTCTCCTCACACATAGCTCCTAGAGAACAGCCATAGATCCACTCAAAACACGTACTAACAACCACACCTAGAAGTGACACAAGGGAGACTAGTAAACACATGGGGGATAGTGTTACGGATATTCCCTCCTCTTTTGAAAGACCTTAAGCCACCAATTTTCATGGGCGATGACCATGATACGGATGCGGTCTACATGTTACTAGTTCTTTGTCATGGGCTGAGTATTTCTTAGCAGTATCCAAAATCTCTTCCGCTTCATCTTGAATCTCATGCTTTGTATTTTCACAAAAAATGGATTACAAAAATACAACATTGCTTCGATGACAAGGGAGCCTAGCTTTCCTTCCCTTCCGTAAGCAAGAAGACGATGTAGACTTGGAGTCTCTCTTCGGGTTTCATGCCTATGGCTCTAGAGACTAGGACCAATTTCAACATACAAGACTCCATGTATCTTCACCGTGACAAGAAAGACATCCAAACTAAAGGTGTAAAACACTTAACAATTAGCTCGATGCTTACACAAAAGAGTACTACCATGCCCTTCTTCTTATTTCTGATATTGACAAGTTGACAACTCATGCAATTCAAGATGGGGTTTTCAACATGAACATGTGGTGGATTTAAAGAATAAGCCACATATGGTGTGGCCGTCTTTCGGTTCATTATCGTGTCGTCCTCAAGGGATTGCTTGTTGGTGGACTTCAAACTCGAGATTTCCTCTCTCTCTCCATTCCACTCTAACTTTCCATGTCCAAGATGCACACATCGAAGAGAAACACACAAGCAACTCTTATGGTATTGTACAAAGATTAAGGGTTTTGGATGGATTTAAGATGAAGACTTTATGTGGGCTTCTATTGAGGATAAAGTATCAACGGATGATCCGAGAGCGCTCAAGTGGAAGAATCTCAACAACCTTGATGGATATTTGTTATGCAAACAAAAGGTGTATATCTCGAGAGATTTAGAATGAGAGAAAGCACATCTTATCTAAGTGATGACATGACACACCAAGTGCATGACATCCAAGAGTTCACAAGACATATGATGATTGATCTTATTAAGAGGCAGTTGTATTAGTCTAGACTCCATAAGGACATCCTTGATTATGTTCTTAAATGCAAAGGGCTTAGAACAAGCTCAGCCAAGCATCCATAGAGGATTGGGCAAACAAAAAGCATTAACCAAATCTTAGAAGGTATGCTTCGTGCAAATGTAAATGGGTGACAAACTAATCGGGAAGAGTACTTACCTATAGTAGAGTTTGGTAGTATAGTGCCCACTACCAAGCACTCTTCCACAAGACACAATCCATTTATGCTTATGTACAAGTTTCAACCAAAGGCTCGTTATGTAGTAGGATTTAAGTTCATACCAATACAAACACATTCGTACGTGCATTTTGTACCGTACGTACTCATAGATATTCGTACCATTTCATACCAAAAAATTACATATGTTTTATTTTCTATTTTGACTTGAAATTAGAAAGGAAATAGATAGACCTTGCAACTACACTAATTGTAAGACATTTATTTGATATAGTATTATGCCATATTCAATGCAAAAAATACCCTTCACATATGTACACTCACATCTACATGTATACTATATATGTGTCATCATACCTTACAAATGTACGAATATTGTACAGGTTGGCCAAAATCTTAAGGTACGTTGTACCGAATTCTATCATATCATATGGATCATACCCGATAGCTATGGTCCAAGCTACAAAGGACTTCTTGAAAGAGATAAACAATATGCATAGATTTGCAAAACACATCATTAGGAGAACTAGAGTCTATGTTGATCCTCAAAGGAGAGAAATCAACTCAAGTAGGAGAGCATGTCTATCTTAGAGTTCCATCTAGATCAGGAACGATGAAGATGAGACCTTGTGAAATGTTATCTCCTAGACATTTTGGTCCTTTCACAATACTTAAGAGAGTAGGAAAGATAGCTTATTAGCTCAACTTCCAACAAATAGCCAGATCCATCTTATCTTTCATGTGAAACGGTTAACGAGAAGACAAGGTGAATTTAACAACCTCATTCCAAATAATCAGTTTATAGGGCCTATCTTTGTTCGTTCTATTCCACATGAGCCAAAAAGAATACCATGCACTCATGAAAAATGGACTAGAAGTCACTCATATAAAGAGTGCCTAATAAAGTGCAAGGATAGCTCAAAGGATAGTGCTACATGGGAGAGGGTGAGCACCATCCAGATAGTTTCCCAATTTCAAGTTACCTTCTTAAGGAGGACATAGAGACACATCGCACATACATGACCATGTACACAATGTAGATGGGGTTCACTGCAAACGATTATCATAGTCTGTCTCTTTCATTAAGGCCTTCCAATACCATTTTTGAGGGTGAAAATGGACTCAAGGTGAAGAAATGTGATATATGAAAGGTGAACACCATCCCTAGGGTTCCATTGAGGTGGGGCATTCACATGAGTGCTAAGTGTCACTCATGTGGGTAGCCACCTATGGGCAATAAATGGCATATTGTATGGAGAAAGAGAGAGGCCCCTAGACAAATAGAGTAATTCACAAGAAGGATAAGCTTCTTATGTGTCTTACCTAGATATGTTCTCTATATCCTCTTACTTTTGTTGAAATAATCTACAAGAAATAGCACGAAGGGCATTGTTGTTCACAAAAAGGCATTATTAACATGATACTCAACAAGAGTAAGTCCAAAATTATAATTTGTGGTCAAATATCTAAACCCTAAATAGGTCCAAAAATAGAATTTCTTCAACATCCAGCTGAGAGACTTCTTGATCCACACATATGCTCCTAGGTTGTGGGATCATATTGTACCTTGCTATGCAATCTTTTATCACATTTAGGATCTGTTAGATATACCAAGTGACCACAAATGATCCATGGAGCTCAGTATCATTATGTGTGTGAATTGATCGAGGGTAGGGTCGTGGACATAATCTATTGTCCAACTGAAGAAAATGGAGCTGACATCTTCACCAAGGATCTCGGGAGAGAACAACTTCATGGATACTTTCCAAAGCTTGGAATTGGACCAAGGGGGTAGTAATTCATCGCAAGGAGAACATTGAGGGGGATGCTAGATATATTGAATACTCCACCCTAAGTGACCACAAATGATCCATGGTGCTCTTAATGGTAATAGATGATCTTTGTGAGGCTAGCCATGAGGTTAGGCAAGGCATAAATGTCCGAGCCATTGGGTTGTTATTCAAGACGAAAATAAAGGCCTTGTGGCTGCACGCAATCTCATCATAGAATTTTATTTGGGGGGGGGGGGGGGGGGGGGGGGGTGAAGAGGGCGGCTTGCCCCCTTCGGGGTCCGAAGGCTTATCCCCTGGGCCCTCGGGGCAAAGATAGAATGACCTCTCGTCAAAAAAGAGTTTGAGAATTTGAGTTCTCTCTCATATTGCGTCTCTCTTCTATTGGTCTATTCCACTCTGATATTATTTCTTACATGTTCTTGGGTTATTGCATGATTTTGTATCAAGTTTAGTAAACTTTAAGTTATATCTATGATCTTGGGTTTGTAGAATCCTTGGTGTCTAGTTCAATCATCTTTTACTGCAACCCCATGTATTGTCTTGCAATCCTATAATCAATAGAATCTCATAAGCAATCTTGCACCCGAGTCCAAGAGAGCTCAATCTGGTGTTCCCTAGACAAGTTCTCAAATCTCTATTGAGGACTATTGTCATCATCTCCATGTGGTTGAAAATTTTGGTAATAGATCATGCATTCCAGGCCTAGATACCATGAGCCTTGCATGCCTGCCTCTCCCAACAAGTTTGTTTGCAAAATCATCCATCATGGCCAATTCAGACCAATCTCCCCTCAGCTATCCAATCCTAATGTATCTCTTTACACTCTTCATCACACCACTTGTTTTGAGGCAGCTCCTTGTGTGAAGATGAAGGATGTGTGTAGAGTATAGTATGCCGACCAACAAGCTGCCAAACCTTATTGAGCTCTTTGTAGATCCACTTGAAAATTCAAAAGGAACAAATAGGATGGAACTTAACTTGCTCAATGTGAGGAATGGGCATGTCAATTGCGAACAAATTCAAAGGCAAATGTGACTCAGAGACAAATTGCAAGGCACATGGCACTCACTAATAAAATTAACATAAAAAGAAAAAAGCTAACATAACATCCTGAAAGATATCATTTGTGCGGGAACAAAAGTGCAGGTGTCAACAGATCTGCACTCAAACATTTATGTGTACCAAGATGCTTCCAAGCAAACCTGAAATTCAACCGAAAAAAAAGAAAGTGCAACTATAAGCTCATGCTAGTCAACCACAAGACTACGTAACCATCAGCTTCATTATGCATAGTACTGAGTCCTGACTGAACAGCAAATACTATGACATCCCCACTTCCATCATCACACAAATCTCTATAAGCTGATAGCATGGAATGTCTCAAATAACCACTATCCAGATCGAAAATGCTTACCATTCCAAATTCTTCTGCATCCCAGCTACAAAGAAGCAATGTTCTCCTCGGATTCCATCCTTCCTTTCTCAGCAGTTCCAACCTACGAGCTATCTAAAACAGATATCAGCAAATGTACTATCATATAACAAATAGCAAGCACATAACTCCTATAGAAAACCAATTACCTCCAAAAGGGCAGCAGTCCCACTGTTGGGATCTACAGCTCCATATGTCCATGCATCTCGATGATTTCCTAGAAGAACATACCTGTTGATGGCACCACACGCAAAAATAACACTCAAATAACCATACAACTCATTACTGAAGACAGATTGCAAGCTATTTTCTATCTCTAGTCATGCAGAAAACAATAAACACCTATCTGGCTCATCTATGCCTTCAACGACCCCAAAAACATTCCTTATCCTGGTTAGCTTCTGAGCCTCCTGCAAACATACTAAGAGGGATAAGCCAGTTCCCTGAGAATACATAAAAGTAGGAATTTGTAAACGTAAAAACCAATGTTTTAAAACTTAATTATAGTAATAATCACATAATCAATACAGATTGATGTGCACAGTGTTACTGGCGGAAAAAGACCGTGTAGGTTAAATTCAGTCTCAAGGGTCCAGCACCAACTGTATATTCTGGTATTTCAAGGCCGCCATGCCATTCACGAGGAGCCACCACACCCCCGAGAGAGCTCATGATTATGAAGGCATCACTTGCAGATATAGGTAAAGAAGGGATCTTAGGCAATAAGGCAGCCACCTCACGGTTAGAAAGTCGTTCACTATTAGGGGTACTCGGCCAACCTGGAACAATGCTCATTCTGATCGTCAACATCATAAGGCATTTTTTTAAGGTCATCACAAAGGATGACAACGAGCATTTAGAAATAAGAAATTTCTAAATGACCCTCGCATTAGGAACCAATTACATGAGCAAACCTGGTGTTAGAGGGTCTCCCGATCCTCGAAAAACAGTTCCTCTTTGCACACCTGAAGGTGGAAGCCACTCTGAATTCGGGAAAAATCCGCTATTACCACCTCCAGCAAAATCTTGAGGATCAGAATAAATAATGACAGCCCTAGCTCCTGCTTTTGTTGCAATGGAAACAATATCCCCTCGAAAGACTTTGCCGTATCTAACAATAACAATTTTGCCGTTGACATTAACATTCATCTCTTCCAGCTTGGCGTAATCCTCTTGTCGCCCGTAGTTGACATAGACGACTTCTGCTGTGGCGTTTCCTGAGGGTGCATATGCATGAAAAGGTGCTATTGCTTCTGCAAATGTTATATTGTGATCCATGTTCGGAGGCTTTTCTTGCAACGAAAGACTTACATGTGAACCGTTCGGATATAGCACTACAAGGGACCGTTCTAGAGGATAAGATAAAAGGACCTCATAATCTGTTGAACTGGTTTTCAGTCCATAACGTTCGAAAGCTTGCTTTACGTAGGCAGCTGTCGCCATGTCTTCCACTGAACCGGCCACGTGAGGTAATTTTGTAAGCTCTTTCAGATGATGCACTGCTGAAGACGTTGACGCTGATTGAACAAAATGCTGATGATGGTCACTAAAATTACTTTCGCCTTGTTCATGCGGAAAGCACAATGCCGTACGCTTGAAAACAGCCAGGTAAGAGGCAACGAGGATAGTTGCAACAAGGATAAAAACGAAGAAACAGCAGGATGAGAGGAGACTACAGCGTAGAAAGCCGGTCTTTGAGGACTTAGGAATAGGATCTCCATCGATATCGAAATGCAGGAGAGCTCGTTGCTGCAATGAAATCGCATTTTGACTATCATCTGGGTACTCCTCAGAGGTTCCTCTAACCAAAGATTCTGACTCAGAGAATACAACATGTTTTGCACCATGACGGGCATCCATTACACAGCACCAGTATCTCCACCACCCCCAAGGTCCGAAGCGTCTCCCACATAACTAAGAAATGCACTTCCCGCTTGTGAACACGCTTTGGATTAAACCTTGTAATTAGTATTTAACGTTAATTAGGTGGAGTGCTTAATAATTGTTTTAAAATACTTAAAAAGAAGTATACTCTAACTAAACTAAGCTGTAGATTTTCCCATATTGGTGATTATCCGGAATATAATCTTTGTAATTAAATGAATAGCATTGTTCTTTTTTTTTTAATGGAGATTCGACAAGTGTTTACTCTTTCAAATTTTAACTTTGAAAGAACAACTCTAGAGGTAAATGGGCATAATACCCACGAGATCCTCTATATCCCACAAAATAAGGGTTAAATAAGATTACAACTGGTTTAAACTAACATAATTTTAATATAGTTAACAATGTTATTACTGGTGGATTATTTCATTTTCTAACCAAACATAATTTAATGTGGTTATTTCATTTCTTAACAAAACATAATTTAATGTGGTTATTTCATTTCCTAACAAAACATAATTTTAATGTGGTTAACAATGTTATTGTTGGCGGATGATTTCTTACCATATCAAGAATATCAAAAGCATGCTTTATGAAAAGGAGTGTGTAAGTACAAAGAGATGCACCTAGGAAAAGCACAAAAGCAATCGCATGTGAAATGCCATTTGTGAAGAAAGCTATGTGGATGAGGCCTCTCTCTCTCTCTCCGGAATCTTTCAAATATATTGAATGATCCACTCTTGTGTGTTTCACTTAGTGGTCTACTATACTTCAACATCTTAAGGTGCCTCAATAAGGAATGCTTCAAAAACATTGTTAATTGAATAATAGGATATTTGGTCTATATTGATGTAGTCATTGAAATCGGCCTATGTAAGTTTGATAAGAAGTATTTTTTCGATGTCAAGTGATGCATAGCCTCTCAAGGAGAGTTGTTTGTCATGGGCCTCTCTTCCTCCTAAGCTCGTTCTAGTCCCCACAAGGATTCCGTTCTAATGTTTCTGATTGAACACACACACATATACAATGTGGCATGCATGAAGGAGGAGAAAAAACCCTTCTTTTCTAATGTAATGTGAGAATATCTACAAAGAATCCCATTTACTCTGTGGGCTTTGTCTTTAATAATAAAGCCATAAGTGGCGCAAATGTTCTATCACCTAGCAATCTTATTGTGTACCTTTGTCACAATTTAGTATGACCTTATTCGAACTTCATTATCATAACCTTGGGTGCATGTATTGACAAAAATCCCTTTTTAAAGGGCGTTGTCTTCAAAATTATGTAAACCATAGAACATTCTCCATAAGCATCATTTCACAATATTCTTGATTGGACGATTTTGTCCAACATTGATTCTAATTGTAATCGGTGTTTACTCAAAAAGATAAAAGTTGATGAGTTTTTCTTTGTTCAAGTGGGTGGCGTTCTATTGAAGTGCGTGCTCCTTTTCTCATCACCAAAGGCATCCTCGTACGAATTTAACAAAAGAATTTGTCATTTCTGTAAAGTTGGCATCTTCCAACTTTTTGACGTCCAACTCTTATGTCTGGTCTTTCACAAATTAAAATAATTATGTTCATGTCCAACACTTCTCACTTCTCTGGTAGCCTGATAGCAACTTATAACAAACTCTTAATCACAAGATTGAATTTCATATAATCAAGGAATGATTATTATTAATTAATATTATAGAATAGTAGAAGTAAATATTCACATTCAAGGAGCAATAACCAAATACAAAATGTTTGAAGTAAATGTCCACCTTTAACATGCGTGTCTAGATTGAGTGCCCGAATTGTAAGGTCCACATAGAAGAACTGCATTGTGTATGGTAACAAGATGTTATGATGTTGTCCACGTTCTGTAGGTGGGTTGGTCAGGCACTAGCCTCTTAAGGCAGAAGTCTTTTGTTCAACCCTCAGGTTGGACAAGTAATGGCGTTGACCAATCTAAACCAGTTGTGACCTTGTCTGACCCCTATTTGTGGGATATGAGGGGTACCACGAGTACTATGCCCATTCATATGTACAGATGTTCATTCAAAGTTAAATATCGAGGTAGTAGGCACTTGTCTAACCTCCATTAAAAGAAATAAAGATGTTACAATGTTAGGTAAAGATATTATACCTACTTTATGCAGAGTAGAGTGTTGCGACCAACCCCTGAGTGTGTTGAGGTTAAGGGCATCGATTCGGTTGCGTGGAAATAGCCCTCCAAGTGGGGCTTTGAGGATGAGACCCTTGGTATGATGGGTATACAGCTAGAGGGAATATGCCCTTATCTAGTATACATATAGCTTGAAGGTGCCCTAGTATACATATAGATTGAAGGTGCCCTAGTATGACCTGTAATAGATAAACCTAACTATATGATGGACTATAAACAAGGCGCTCCTTGCCGATTCGACATGAGAAACATTCCGTACCCATCAACAACCATCTATATTAACATAAAAGCTCTTCAGCATATGAGAGGATATGTGCTGGAATTTAGTACATTCTTTTTTCTTCGTGTATTTTACATCTCTTTACCTTCTCTCTTTCCCTTTTTCTTATCTCTCCGTCTCTCTTCCATTTTGTTTCTCTCCCTCCTTTGCCTTTTGTTTTTCTTACATAAAAATAATAGTCGATGGAGAATCTCTTCTACGTAAGCATTGACAAGAAGATCACTTGTGAAAGGGAAAAAGTTTGCTTGAGCACTAACTTGAAAGAAATGTTGGACTTAGAGATCATTGGCACTATGCGTGAGGTAAGGGAAAATAATTTCTTTAGTAGAAAATATTTTTTTCTTTACATACACTACCATAAACTCGTCAATTTACATACACTACCATAAACTCGTCAATTATTGATGGCCCTATTTTCATCGAACATCTATTTCGTCACACATACTATCGGGAAACATTGATGGAAAGTGGGCACACCATTTTTGTCCCTATATCGTCACTATGCATGTTTTTTTTTTAAATGGAGGTTCGGCCGAGGTTTACTCTTCCACGTTTTAACTTTGAAATTGCAATTGTACAAGGAAGTGCATAGTACCCATAGGACCCCCCTTATTCCACAAGAACAGGGGTTTACATAGCTTGGTTGAACTGGGATCACAACTATTGCGCGGCAGGACAAACGGTGGCACATCAGCCACAAGATACAAGATTCCATGTTAAACATCTCCCTTACATGGTGTCAGTGGGGGTTGAACCCTCGCCCCCACCTCAAGAGGCAAGAGGCCCAACCACCCAGACAAGCGACTTGGGAGAATCACTATGCATGTTGATAATGCAATCGTGCCACGGGTCAAAAGATGCCAATCAATTTTTTTAATATAAAACTAGCGACAGGCATATCCGTGCTTATGTTGAGACCTTAGCGAATTAAACATTTAGATTCCTCCTCATCCCAAAAGGCCCACTTGAACCCATTAATGACAAGCATATCCATGCTTATGTTGATACTCTAGATTATTTCATTTATCTCTTTCATCACACGTTTTCTCCCTCTTGTCCCTCTCTCCACTTACCTCCCTTTTACGTATTTTAAGGTAGAGATACGCACACATACATATATACACCCATATACATACAGACGTATATATGCATACATACATGAAGTATGGAGATACAAATACATGCATGGATCATAGTGAGAGAGAGAAGGAGAAAGTACATGCATGGATCATAGTGAGAGAGAGAGAGAGGGAGAAAGGAATGCGAGAGATAGAGAGGGAGAAAAGAATGTGAGACATAAAGAGGCTTGAGAAATAATAATGTGACAGAGCAGAAAAAGGAAGTGCATACATAGATATATACATAACTAAATAAATAAATGCATAAATACATACATGAATTCAAGCAGGCATGCATACATACATACACATAGATACACATACATACGTGCACACACATACATTCGTAAACAGAGATCCTTGTCCTCACATGCATAAATATGGATGCTATCCATTAGAATGTATAGCACTCTCCAACCGTTCAAAAAGATCATTTTCCACAATAATCAGAGAAGGAAAGTGTTGGTAAATTAGTGCTTCTAATTCCCAAAGAACATTTGCAAGCAAATGTCAACTCCAAGAGTTGGTTCACCAACAATCTCTCTTTCCTATTTAATATCTTTTTTGGAGCATTATTTAGGTCGTCTTACTCTTAATAAAGTAATTGTATCTCTTCAATAATTGAACTAATGCAGCTTGCAAACATGTAGTTACTCGATGAAGGAACAATCTATCCTACTTCTGAAAATTTGTTCAAAGAAATTGTGCCTAGGATTGATAATTTTTTATTGATCTTATCCTCTTTTCTAAGGTTTGTTCTAATCTAGGAAAGGCTTGGCTATATTAATGACATGCTTATCAATGGTCATTACTTAAAGTGTTTATGTGCTTCAAACAGTTTTTGGTTTTAGCTGAAAATCTGTCAACATGTAAAATGGGCACCCTCCATTTTGATCGGGGGGGGGTGGGGGAGGGGGATCTATGTCTTCTGACTTTAATGCATTTATGGCTGAACATGGGATCAAACATCAATGTACAGTGCCATATACACCTCAACAAAATGGAGTTCCTGCGGAAGAACAAGTCACTCACGGAGATGGCGAGGTGTATGGTCAAGAGCCAAGCTTTATCACATAGTTTCTAGCTTGAGGTTGTTATGTGTGTAGCATATGTACTTAACAGGTGTCCCACTAAAGCACTATAGTCTATCACTCCATATGAGGCTTGGCATGGCTGCAGGCTTGGCATGGCTGCAAGCCATCTGTAGCTCATCTATGTGTTTTTGGTTGTTTGGCATATGCATTAGTGCTTGAACAACATCACAGAAAATTGGATGATAACGCAGTAAAATGTATTTTTGTTGGGTACAATTCAGAAAGCAAAAGCTATCATCTGTATCATCCACAGACTAAATGCATTTTGGTTAGCCATGATGTTGTTTTTGTGGAAGACGCTATTTAGCCTTTACTTTCATGTGCAAAGGAGACATCAATTAGCTCCAAAGACATGTATGACACTTTGCAGCCTCTTTTTACAGGTGGACATGCTAGTGTTGGTCCTAATGAGGCAACTTATCAACCATTGCAGGTTTCATGTGATGACGCAGATCATTCCATTTCTGATACAGATTTGCTTGATGCACTTGTTGATGAGAGAGATGATATTGAGGAGGCAAAAACTATGCCAAAATTGCTAGTGCAGACTTTGCATGACAGCAAATTAGATGTACCTCTATCATACTGTACCTGTTTAAGCTCTCATAGTGCGTCTTTTGCATCAGATTGCTATGCTATGGCTTCATCTAGTCTCTGTGATGATACTAAGCCTGTTTTCTTTGATGAGGCATAAAATTCTGAACATTGGATGGCTACAATGCAATCTGAATATGGTGCTATTATGAAAAATGGTACCTGGTCTTTATGTGACTTACTTCCTAGCAAGAAGGCCATTGGCACTAAGTGGGTATACAAGGTGAAGCATAAACCTAATGGAACGGTTGACAGGTATAAGGCTAGGCTTGTTGCAAAGGATTATGCATAGGAAAGAGGCATCGATTTTGATGAAACCTTTGCTCTTACATGCCGAATGACTATTGTTCATAGCATATGTGCACTTGCAGCTCATCATGATTGGAATGTACATCAGTAGGACATTAAAACAACATTTCTGAATGGTGACTTGCATGAAGAAGTGTATGTTTTTTAGCCCCGTGGCTTTGTGCAGAAAGGGCATGAAAACCAGGTGTGCAGGTTAAAGAAGGCATTATATGGTTTAAAGCAAGCACCACGTGCTTGGTATGAAGAGATACATGCCTATCTGATTGCAAATGGTTTTGAGAACAGTCCAACTAAAAGCACCTTATATGTTAAGCGTGCTAATGATGTACTTTTGATCATTGTTGTGTATGTTGATGACATGCTGCTCACTGGTCCTCATGAGAAGCATATTATTGATTTAAAGGCTGATTTGCATGCCTCATTTGAGATGTTTGATTTGGGGCATTTGCATCATTATTCGGGCATTCAATTTATGCATTTTGATGGTGGAATGGCTTTGTGTCAAATGAAATATATTGACACATTATTGCAGTGTTTTGGCCTTGAAGACTGTAAACCTATTGCCACTCCTATGGAGATAGGTTTAAGATTGAGTCTTCATGATGCCGAAGATGCATTTGATGTTCTCTATCAGCAGGTTGTTGGATGCTTGATTTACTTATGGATTACTCAGCCAGATATTCAGTTTGTTGTCTCACATATGAGCACGTTTATGCATTGCCCAGGAGTCAAACATTGGCAGGCAGTTAAGCACATCTTTCGCTCTAAGCACATTGAGGTGCATTATCATTATGTCAGGGAGAGGTTCTCTGTTGGAGAGATCAGCTTGGCATATGTGTCCAGGCAGGAGAACATTGGAGACCTTTTCACAAAGGGTCTGCCTAGGGAGAAGTTTGAAGCTCTCCACAAAGCTTTGGGCTTACTTCCTTTTGTGGATTGATTCCACATAGCTTTGCACTTACTTATACATGAGTGCCAGCTCCTTGCTGATTGCATCACTCCTTGGGAGGATTTGTTGATATATTTAGGTAGTGATGTGTGTGAACACACTAGGATCAACGGGGCACCTTTGTGTCTCTTTAAGAGGTTTTTTTCCCCCGCTTGTATATACACTTATAGCCCTAATGGGTTACTTATCTTTGTACATTCTAGTGGTAATACATTCAGTCTGGTATGTTGTGCTCCAAGCTTCTTCTTCTTCTTCCTTGTGTTGTTCACATGCTTTTGCAGATGTCTAACTCCAACACCTATTTCTTTTGCTGAACCACAAAATTAAGAAAATTGAATGGCTGTTATGCAATCAAAATATGATGCTATTATGAAGACTGATACCTGGCCTTTATGTGATTTGTCTCTAGGCAAAAAGGCCATCGACACTAAATGGGTGTACAAGCTGAAGCATAAACTTGATGGAACAGTTGACACATATAAAGCTAGGCTTGGTGCAAAAAGGTTATGCTCAAGAGTGAGGCATTGGTTTTGATGAGACTTTTGCACCCACATGTCGAATGACCATCGTTACTAACATCTGTGCACTTGGAGCTAATCAGGATTGGAATGTACATCATCTAGACATTAAAACTACACTTTTGAATGGTGACTTACATGAAGAAGTGTATGTATTTCATCCCTAACTTGAGCACAAACTTGAAAGAAATGTTGGACTTAGAGATAATTGGCACTATCCGTGAGGTAAAGGAAAATCATTTCCTTAATAGAAAATAATTTTTTCTTTACATACACTATTATAATCTGCGCAATTATTGATAGCCCAATTTTCATCGAGAATCTATTTCGTCACAGACACTATCGGGAGACATTGATGGAAAGTGGGCAAACCATTTTCGTCAGTATACCGTCACTATACATGTTGATAATGCAGCCAGTACACGCGTCAAAAGATGTCGATCAAATTTTTTTAATATAAAACTAGCGACAGGCATATCCGTGCTTATGTTGACACCTTAACGAATTAAATATTTAGACACTTCCTCTAGATGCTTATGTTGATACTCTAGATTATTTCATTTGTCTCTCATCACATTTATCTCTTTCATCACACGTTTTCTGATACTCTAGATTATTTCATTTGTCTCTCATCACATTTATCTCTTTCATCACACGTTTTCTCCCTCTTGTCCCTCTCTCCACTTACCTCCCTTTTACGTATTTTAAGGTAGATATAGGCACATACATACATATATATACATACATACGTATCCATGCATACATACATGAATTATGGGAGACAAACAGGGGCTTGTATGAATTATAATGAGAGAGAGAGAGGAAGAAAGGAACGTGAGAGATAAAGAGGCTTGGGAAATAATAATGTGGGATAGGAGAGAGAGGAAGTGCATATATACATATATACATAAATAAATAAATACATACATAAATTCATCATGCATGCATACATACATACATACATAAATTCATGCATACATACATAAATTCATGCATACTATATATATATATATATATATATATATATATATATATATATATATATATATATATATATATATATATATTCGAAATTATCTCTCTCTCTCACTTCAAATGATAATATAAAGGAAAGTGAAGCTTGCCACAATATGTTCGTTACATATATTTTTATTATATCCTTTGAGCAACTAGCTCATGATTTTCAAAATTATTTCATAATGCAACCAGTATTGACTATGTATTATACAAAGATGTCTAGGAAAATAACTTTTTCTAAACTTATGCATGATTGAGATGGATTGTTCTCTAATCTACCAAAAATTATGAACATGTTGCTTTTAGTGGTTCTTGAGAATGCTGATAACTTTTCTGCTTCTTGGAAAACAAATGATAAATTTGATAAAATAGGTAATGCTCTTATGTTCATCTAGGTACCACGTAGTAGAATTCGTGACTAATAGTAGCACCATGACTTATGGTAGTAGTATGTATCATGATTTCACATATTAGCTTGACCTCATGAAATTAAAGTATCATGAATAAGCTCATGAGTTCATTCTCACGTCTAGCCATACAATCTCACATAAATTTCTTTTGATCTCTATCTTCATAATTCTTACAAGCAAAAATATGCTCCCTTTTAGGCTAATTAGACCAACTAGGTGTGAGTACTTTCTCATTTCAATAAAATATCTTCCTTATTATAAATATGTGTAGCTCAGTGATGAGTAGCACCTCCTTTAATGTCAATCCGGGAAGACATGAGGATGGTATGAAGCCCTCGAACAAGTGATGGCACAAGTGTGTGAGTGAGAAGCACACCAACATGCACACACATACACACACATGCGCACACAAGGCAAGAGCAAAGAGAGAGACAATGGAGTTCTTTATATTACTCAAAAGTGCTCTTACAAGTTCAATTCTACATCAAGCTAACCTCAAAAATGAGTTCTCTAGCTCTATTTATAGTTTTTGACTAGCTTTGGTCTTGTCCAGACCTAGTGTCCGGCCTATTTAAAAATTAGGTTCCTAGGCTAATTTGGAGGCTCAAACGAGCTCAAAAAATTATGAAAATTGACAAGTGGGTACTTCTAATGCTCCTCAAGCTCAAGGACTCATTGGCTTGCACAAAATGGAGCTACGAAAAGGTGGAATGGTATTTACAATGGTGTGGAGTGACTAGAATCACTATTTGGGAAATATTTGGAAAAATTTAAGGGCATGTCTGCCAGATCTGCGTTGAGTACTTTGCCTGCTTGATCCTTGCTCCGACTCCCTCCTTTGGCTTCCTTGTCGTATGGGTCCTTGGGTACCTTGACTGGTGCCAATACCCTCGCCCTCTCTCACGTCTGTCGTCTCTGACAGACCCTTGTCTGGTTGAGCGTTGGACATAATATTGAACCACATCTGAAGCAAGGTGATGTTCTTCCAGCCGCAGCCCCCGTTCTAGGTCTGTTAGTAATGCATCCCAATCCACTAGCCCTGGAATGTCCGGATGTGGCAACCGCAATTGATCCGAGTGTAAGGTCCTCTCCATAGCAAATAGTTGGAGGAGATGTGAGGGTCTGGGTACGAATATTTCCAAGTGATATTCCCAGAACCCTGTGACGAACATCTCCTCGAAAGTTTGTTTGAAGCAAGCTGCGAGGTATTTTATTCTTGCGTGCCAAGCATATATTACCTTGATTGAGGGGGTGGTGCTCATGTCATATACCAGATCTAGGTTGCCTGTAGTGAAGCCAACTCCTGAGAAATATGGGTCTTTGATGTTTTTGAATGTTCTGAATGTGAGCAGCATTAATTCAAAGATTTTCATGCACATCTGTGCCATCACGTCAAGGGTGTTCCGTAGTCTAAGGCTCCAATGACGGATGGTAGAAATCATATAAGCAACCGAGGGTGGTCATGTGCATCTTCGGAGGACTGGAACGTAACATGGATTATACTTGATAAATAGTTATTCTAAGTACGAACCATTTCTGGATAGGTCTCGAGAAGACGAATCCTCCAGGTGGGTTGAAAGGTTGACTCTTGTTTAGCACGTATAGGTAGATCATCGGGACCAAATTGAGTGGCGAAAGTCGGGGCTTTGCCACACCTTCGTTGAATCTCTGCATTGTAGACAGCCAAGAGCACACAATATGGCACATATTGATCATCGTTAATGCCTATCCAACGGTGATGTGACATGTTTCGGAAGTACTCAGAGTTTATGATAGGGTCCTCCAGTTTAGCCATTGATTGAATTTGAACTGCAACGCGATCTTCATGGGTTTTGGCGGTCTTTTCGAGTTTCTGAAGCCATTCGGGTGCTTCGACTTCCAGGGTGTCCATTCCTTCCGATGTTTGCTGGCCGGCCGGCATTGGCATAGGAACATATGGTTCCTCATATGACTCATCCACTTCGATGGGCACCAATTCGTCTAGCTCTGGTTCCATAATTGTAGAGGGTTGTCTTTCATACTCAAGTAGCTTCTTTTGCAATTATTCCACCTTCTCTTTTAGTGCCTTTACCTCCTCTGAAGTTGATGTTGAATCTATGATCTTGGGTTGTTCTTCTTGCTCCCTTAGCTGGCGACACAGTGCATCTCGTTCCTTTTCCATATCATCATGTGCTTCCAACAGATCAGCATAGCTTTCTAGGATTGTTTTCATTGTATCTGAAGGGACTGCTTTAAACTGTTCTAGGTCGATCTCATGGGGGAGCCTTCCATTGAAGCTTCTAGGTTTTCGTCGTTCTTCTTTTGCAACCTCTTGTTCTCTTCGAGTGCCGTGGCCATGTGTTTTTTGAGTAGGGTCAAATTACGCCGAACTCTAAGATTATCAGTTTGGTAGAGTTTGAGTAAAGCTTCGAGTTGTTTGACGTCTGACGATTTTGATGGTTGGGGTGTCTCCAGGAGGGTTTGATGGGTTTGTTCGAGTGTGGTGTAGCATTGATTGAGGTCAACATTTTCTTCTTCTATAGTAGCAAGCCACCTCTGTAGTTGTTGGTGATCCATAGTTAATTGACGATGGCGATCTTCGAGAGTCTGATATTTGCTCTGTAATTGATATACACATTGATGTAAAGTAGAAAACACATTATTTACATTTAAGAATGCTGGGAAAGGAGAGGATGCAGGGGGGATGGGGAAGGGAAAGGGAATCGTGAATGAGGTGGAGTCAAGTGGTGATGTGGGTGGAGGGGGTATGGGAGATTGTGGCTGTGTGTGGGGAGGGAGTGGTGTTGTGGCTGGTGATGTTTCCATGGTGTCAAAAGTGTGTGTGACTGTGTAGATGGGAACAGTGGGTGGGGTGGATGTGATGTTCGTGAATAGTGTTGTGAATGTGGGCATGGTAAGCCCTCCGAATTGGATGCCTGGAGAGAGAGGAATTCCCATGACATATGTGGTGATTGTGGAAGTTGAGATTGTAGTTTCATGTGGTGAAGTGAATTGTGCAGTGAGAGGTGAAGAGTGTGGTGATAGTGGTGTCGCCTGATGTTCTTCCGTCTGTGTGGTATCTCCTGGTGTCGATACATCTATGTGAATTTTCTTGCCCGAGCGCATGGGATGGGTAGGCACTCATTTCTCAAAACGATGAATGTAAGCCATAGTCGAATGAATGGCTTCATCCAGGCCCAATGCATCCGCGTGCAGGTTCAGGGATTCAATAAATATTTCGTCCACTCCTTCTTCTCCTAACATCTGACGTATTAGCATTTTTCTTGTTTCCAGCGATAGCTTGTGATGCTCTTGGACTCTCTTCATAGTCTCATATAATCTTTTGATTTTCTACACTTGGTCTGGGTAAGCGAATAGTAAATGGTCGGACACGTCTGGTCTGAGGTGGTGTCACCTCTGGTGTGAGGGTGGCATCCCTTGCTTGTGCACATGGTATTTGAACTGAACCCCTCATTTTCTTGGAAGGTGGCCCTGTTGTTGATAGCCGTCACTGGAATTCCTCGGCTGGGGACCACACTAGTGCTCTTTGAATAGGCACATCATAAGCTAAGCACCTGTAAATGATCCTTGTTAGCGAACAACATCCATGAAGCACATTCTTATGTTTCTTATTCCAGCGCTGATGTGCCAAGTGGATTTGATCAATGATCCAGTGGGGTAGGTTGATTGTGAGGTTTTCTATCTTTGCCAAGTACAAGCTAAACCAAATTCTTTTGGGTGGCATGGTGAAGCGTTCCTGGGCTGGAAAGGCGAAGTGTTGCATGATTGTGCATAGGTGGAGGGCGATGGTAGGGGTCATAACAACCATATTCGTTAACTTGTTAAGATCTTTGTGTTTCATTCTTCCAGGGATCAATGTTTCCTTCTCTGTGGGAATGTGCATGCCATGCATGTCCTGATGGAGAGTGTTAATCTCCAAAAGAACAACCTACTCTTGTGATTAGAGCACCTCTATACCAAGAGTAAGTCAAAACCTTCACTAAATTAGAGGTCCAATCTCCAAATTATCAAAATTGAGAAAATCTGTGAAAAAGATAAAACACAGAAAAGTCTGCTGCACTATTTCTCCACATTGACCTATCAAACATGTAAAGTTTTTTATGAAACTTTGTATGAATCATCTCCTAGAGATTGCGCATCTCCTCCAAGTTGAATTACTTCAAAAGCCTTAGTATAACTTGAGAAATTTACTTCACAAGTTACCTATGTCCAAATCTGTACTTCTGAGAAGTCGATTTGACACCCCTAACTTCTTAACTTTGGTTCTCACAATGTCGAACCCGTTTTACAAAATGCTTCTAGCCATAAGTAGCTTATCTTTCAACTTAAAGATTAAGCCCTCACTCATGCAAAACTTTAAACTGTGCTGGGAGAAATGATCAAAACAATAACTTCGAAATCTGCGCCTGTTTTAGGAACCTGTGAACATACTTCACATATGAATGTTCCTTCACTTAATTCTCTAAGCCTGATTGCAATTGAAAGCTAAAACTTTGTACAGAGGTCAAGCACCTTCCAACTTAGACTTGTACAAAAGCATTTCACGATTGATCTACTGTAGAAGGAGAACACGCAGAAACATCGGGCGCAAGATTTTCAATTACTCAGAAAAGTTTACAACTGAGTGATGAGAGCTAACTCAACTAATTTTTCTCTATCTCATGACTTCTAACTTCCTCAATCTTGGCTTCTAACTATTGTCACATATGCTCTCATACATGCCCCGACTTTTCTCAAAGTATTTATAGATAATTTGTACAAGATTCTTACTCAAACAAAGATCTAATTTCACCTATGACTATACTAATGTACATATGTGTACACTTCTCTTATCCTCTGAATATGTCTTTCTTCCAAGCTTCAATAGTTGATCCTTCCTTCACTCTTTAACCTTCCAAGCCTTCAATTGGTGATTGGTCTGCACCAACAGCTCCCCCTCAATCATCAATTGAGGTCTTCACTATCTTCTTTATACCTGCCATGTCTTTGAACCTTTGTAACTTTGGTCCATCCAAGCCTTTTGTAAGCATATCAGCTATCTGATCTTTTGTTGAAGTATGGATTACTTCAATCTCTTTATCCATCACCTTCTCTCTTAGAAAGTGATACTGAATCTCAATGTGTTTGGTCCTGGCATGAAAAACAGGATTAGCAGCTAAATACAATGAACTCATGTTATCTCCATATATAATTGGTACCCCATGCATAATGTCAAGACTCTTCATCAGGGTCTTGAGCCAAATCACTTCCTTTGCAGCTTCAACCATGCCTTTATACTCAGCTTCTGTAGAAGACAAAGCAACTGTATGTTGCTTCTTAGAACACCATGAGATTAACTTATCTCCCACATAACACATGTATCCATAGGTTGATCTTCTATCATCTGGATTACCTGCCCAATCTGCATCACTATAAACTTTGATATTTGTATCTGAGGTAAACCCATAATACAAACCTTCATTGAGTGTACCCTTAATGTACCTCAACACCCTTTGTCCTGCAATCCAATGTTCTTTCCTTGGGCAATGCATAAATTGAGACAAAACCCCTACTGCATATGATAAATCAGGTCTAGTTAGAGTAGCATAGATAAGACTACCAACCAAACTCTGATATTGTCTCATGTCTTTGAATTCTTCTCCTCCATACTTACTCAATTTGTGATTCACCTCCATTGGTGTAGGTGCTACCCTGCAATCATCCATTTTAAACTTGATTAACAAGTTCTTCAAATACCTTTCTTGGGTCACAAATACTCCATGTTGAGTATATGTAATCTCCATGCCCAAGAAGTATGATAAGTCTCCCAAGTCACTTATCTTGAACTCCTTTTCCATTTGCCTCTTAAGCTTTTGTATTCCTTCTTCATCTGTACCTGTAAGAATTATATCATCAACATATATGCACATGTATATGAAACCATTTTCACTTGCCTTGACAAGCAAACTACTATCTGCTTTAGACACCTGAAAACCAAGTTCTTTTAGGAACTTCACAAGTCTATAGTTCCATGCCCTTGGGGCCTGCTTCAAGCCATACAAAGCTCTCTTGAGCTTGCACACATGATCTGGATACCTTTTATCTCTGAACCCTTGAGGTTGCTCCATGAATACATCATCTGAAATGTAACCATTCAAAAAAGCATTTTTCACATCAAGTTGACATAGCTTCCAACCTTTACATGCAGCAATAGCAATAAGTGTCCTTATAGTTGTCATCTTTGCCACAGGACTATAGGTCTCATCATAATCAATACCATATGTTTGAGCAAAGCCTTTGACAACAAGTCTAGCTTTGTATCTAGACACACTTCCATCTGCAAACCTTTTTGTCTTGTAGACCCACTTGCATCCAATAATCTTCTGACTATTTGGTTTAGGAACCAAATCCCAATTTTGATTCTCCAATAGTGCATCATATTCTTCCTGCATAGCACTCTCCCATTTTTCCTTACCTTTTGCCTCTTCATATGTAGAAGGGTCTTCATCTGTATTCACCATATAAGCATAATCTTTTGTGGCTAGAAATGAAGTATCATAACTATACCTTGTAGGTTGCCACCTATTTCTTGTTGACCTTCTGAGTTCTCCACTCCTTGAGGTTTCTGGCTCTTCACATTCAGGATCAAATCTTGGTGTCTCTTCCACTTCAACCTGCACTTCATTATTCTCTTGCTCATCAAATATTTGAACTTTTGATTTACCTTTTCTTTGACTCACTTCTTCTTCATCACCTGTATTGATATTGATTGTACCTGCATACCAAGTGCTTTGTTCATCAAATGTAACATCCTTAGAAACCATAAATTGCTTTGTTGATGGACTCCACAATCTATAGCCCATCTGCTTATCATCATAGCCAATGAAAACATACTTTTTAGCTTTAGGCTCCAACTTGTGCCTTAATTGTGATGGCACATATGCATATGCCACACACCCAAAAACTCTGCAATGATCCAAGGTAGGTCTTTTACCCCACCAAGCCTCATATGGTGTCATACCCTCCAAGGCTTTACATGGTAGCCTATTGACCAAATAAGTGGCTGTATTTATAGCTTCAGCCCACAAATAATTAGGGCAATTTTTCTCCTTCATCATGGATCTTGCAAACTCAACAATTGTTCTATTTCTCCTTTCTGCAACACCATTTTGTTGAGGAGAGTACCTGCAAGTAACTTCCCTTTTTATACCTGCATTCCATAAGTAATCACTGAACTCATTTGAGAAATACTCTCCCCCTCCATCTGACCTTAGTCTTTTCAACTTATGACCTGTAATTCTTTCTGCATATGCATGATAGTGTTTAAATGTATTAAACACTTCCGACTTATCTTTGATCACATAGATAGTGATCCACCTAGTAGCATCATCAACATAAATCACATAATACCTTGATCCATTTATACTGAAATCTTTTGATGGTCCCCACACATCTGTGTGTACCAACTCAAGCTTCTCTGAGTACATAAAACCATGCTTGGAATAGGAATGTTTATGAGCCTTACCTAATTGACATGCCTCACATTTGTATGTCATATGTTGACCTGCAACATTAGGCAATCCAAGCACTGAACCATTGTTAACCATATCTTTAATACCTCTTTCATTGAAATGTCCAAGCCTCTTGTGCCAAAGATCTAACTCAGAGATCTTATGACCTCCATATGTGAACATAGCATGACCAATATTGCCTTGAATCTTCAATGTAAATAATCTTCCTTCCTTTTTCCCTGAAACAATCTGTTTATACCCTTGGCTAGGGTCTTCCACATATACTCCATCATTAGTGAACCTTACTTCATATCCCTTTTCAACAATTTGACCTACACTTACAAAACCTTACTCAATAAGGTGCTTCCATCCTTGGCCTTCACTGATCCAATTGACTTCACATTGTGCTTTGTGTTGTCACCTGTTTGAACAACATGATTAAAAACTTTACTTTCCAAATCAGTCATCAAAGATATGTTACCACTCAGGTGATTGCTACACCCTGAGTCAATGTAGAAGACTCTTTGATCTTCACTCTGCCTTTCACAAGTTGCATTCATTATCAATGTTGAATCCTCCTTTTGATCTGAAGCATAATTGTAGTAGGTGTTGTTGTATTGTTGACTTTGAAATCCTCTACCTGCATTTCTTCCAAAGTAATTCCTTCCACCTCTACCTCTG
Source organism: Ceratopteris richardii (assembly GCA_020310875.1). NCBI lineage: Eukaryota > Viridiplantae > Streptophyta > Polypodiopsida > Polypodiales > Pteridaceae > Ceratopteris > Ceratopteris richardii. The sequence goes on along the minus strand of CM035407.1, from coordinate 91,940,452 downwards.
TAATTACCTCTTTGATTTCTGCCACCTCTTCCTCTTGTATTATAATTCTGATTGTATCCACCATTATTCTGATTATTATGCCAACAATCATTAGCTAAGTGATTTGTCTTACCACAAATCCAGCAAGCTTTGCCTCCATCTTTGTTGTTCCTGCCTCTTCCTCTACCTTTGCCACCTCCTCTTCCTCTTAGGAAGTTGGCTTGAGTAGTTGTTCCTTCATCTTCACCTGCTTGTTGTTTTCCTTTGCTATTCTTCTTCTTGTCCTTTGAGTACATTGCATGTCCTGTACTCTTGTCACCATCTCCTTTAACATCCTGCTCAAATGTTAGCATATGACCTAACAATTGATTTAAATCAGGAGTGAAATGGTCAAGTGATAGTTCTGTAGACAAAATAAATGGCTTCCATTTGTCATCACCTCTCAACCCTGTAAGGATTTGCCTTACCAATTTATCCTCCTCAATGTCTTCATCAACAGCTCCTAAAGCATCTGCAATATCTTTCATCCTTGTTACATAGTCTGAGATGGATTGAGAGGCCTTCTTCTTGAAGGTAGTAAACTCTGCCCATAAGGATGCCTTCCTTGACTTTGTAGTGTTCTGGAAATGCTCCTCCAAAGCATTCCATATGTCAGTTGCACTTTCAAGACCTCTAATATGAGGTAACAAGTAATCATTGACTCCCATATAGATAATGCTCCTAGCTTGAGCATCTTTCTTCATCCAATTTTTCAGATCTGCTAACTCTTCCCTAGTTGGAACACTAGGATCTCTGAACTCTGGCTTCTCTTCTTCTCCTGTGATGTAACCAATTAAATCTTTGCTCATAAGATGAGCTTCCATCCTCATTGACCATGCAGGATAGTTTTCCCTATCCAATTTCTCTATCTGTAGAGCATCTCCCATCTTGTATCCACCTGTATATTGAAAACTTCAAGCTTTACAAACAATGTATGTACCTTTACTTCGAATTAGACTCCTTTTGCCTTTCTTGATGTCGAGTAGTCTTCTCCTCAGGCTTTTGACTCCAAGCTTTCACTTCTTAGTTCTTCAAATGTTGAACTTCTTGAATCTGCAGCAGTCGGGACCTTCCTTTCCTTGATTTTGATGTCTCCTGCTCTGATACCACTGATGGAGAGTGTTAATCTCCAAAAGAACAACCTACTCTTGTGATTAGAGCACCTCTATACCAAGAGTAAGTCAAAACCTTCACTAAATTAGAGGTCCAATCTCCAAATTATCAAAATTGAGAAAATCTGTGAAAAAGATAAAACACAGAAAAGTCTGCTGCACTATTTCTCCACATTGACCTATCAAACATGTAAAGTTTTTGATGAAACTTTGTATGAATCATCTCCTAGAGATTGCGCATCTCCTCCAAGTTGAATTACTTCAAAAGCCTTAGTATAACTTGAGAAATTTACTTCACAAGTTACCTATGTCCAAATCTGTACTTCTGAGAAGTCGATTTGACACCCCTAACTTCTTAACTTTGGTTCTCACAATGTCAAACCCGTTTTACAAAATGCTTCTAGCCATAAGTAGCTTATCTTTCAACTTAAAGATTAAGCCCTCACTCATGCAAAACTTTAAACTGTGCTGGGAGAAATGATCAAAACAATAACTTCGAAATCTGCGCCTGTTTTAGGAACCTGTGAACATACTTCACATATGAATGTTCCTTCACTTAATTCTCTAAGCCTGATTGCAATTGAAAGCTAAAACTTTGTACAGAGGTCAAGCACCTTCCAACTTAGACTTGTACAAAAGCATTTCACGATTGATCTACTGTAGAAGGAGAACACGCAGAAACATCGGGCGCAAGATTTTCAATTACTCAGAAAAGTTTACAACTGAGTGATGAGAGCTAACTCAACTAATTTTTCTCTATCTCATGACTTCTAACTTCCTCAATCTTGGCTTCTAACTATTGTCACATATGCTCTCATACATGCCCCGACTTTTCTCAAAGTATTTATAGATAATTTGTACAAGATTCTTACTCAAACAAAGATCTAATTCACCTATGACTATACTAATGTACATATGTGTACACTTCTCTTATCCTCTGAATATGTCTTTCTTCCAAGCTTCAATAGTTGATCCTTCCTTCACTCTTTAACCTTCCAAGCCTTCAATTGGTGATTGGTCTGCACCAACATGTCCAAGGCCTCCCGTACTAGCTTGAGGGTCAGTTTGAATCTTTTTAGCTCGTGGCCTGGTGTTAATGAGGGTAGCACAAAGGTACTATCGCCCCCCTTGGCTCTGCTATGGGTAATGGTACTGATCAGGTAGGAGCAATGCAAGAAATCAGGCTTGGGTAAGAGTGCCCTAAAGTAGCTATCCAAGCCCGCTTTGGTCCAGACAGATCTCATTACTTCTGCATCCTGATAGTTCTCAAATTCACGGGTAAAGAAATGGTATCTTCCCCATTTGCCATTGAACTCAATTTCTACCTCCCAAAAGTAGGTTCCCTCACCCAATGGACCTGTGACATCACTAAACCAATGTGCATGTTCGCCAACTTGTGATGTATGCCCTTACGGAGGGTTCTGAATGGGAAGTACATGCACCACTTTGAGCTCTTAAAAGCCTCTCGGTGAGTTGTGGTTCGAGGAGGAGGGTTTCAATGTCCACAATTTGGGTGTTGGACCTCGCCTGGGAACTGGTGCCTCCTACTTCTGCCATGTTACTGCTTGCTTGCTGGTTTTGTGAGAATATAGAAGCATGTGTTAACACTGTAATGGACAAGATAGAACAATTTTTGTCCCCGTTACAACATTAACATGAGTGCTTAGTGATAGGTTAGTATGTCAGTGAGTGCACGGTGATTGTGTGTATAGTTAGTGCATGACTAGTCCTATGAGCTAAATAGAAAGATGTAGTGTGATGATGATGCAGTTTAGTAGATGGAGATGAATTTACAAATGAGGGTCGGGGGGTTTATTACAAGCTTTGGGCTTCCAAACACAGTGGATGGCTTTCGGTTTTGACCTTGCGGAGGCTCTGGAGGGCTTTATAAGAGTGTTTGCTTGGAGATGAGGCTTTTTAGGGACCCATTTATGAGTGATTATGCTCATGCTCATGGGCGAATATGTTTTCGTGCGTGCCGAATAAGAGTGGGTATCAGCTGTTCGAGTGAGTGAGCCATTTTGTACATGGTGTGGTCTGTGTGTGGCTATTTGAGCCTTCAAGCAAGCCTTAGGCACCCAAATTTGTCTTGATTGTGGGTCAACCTTCATTGACTTCTTGGGTACCCAGATAGACTTCACTTTAGTAGAAGAATTTTGGAAGGACTTCTTATTAGTGTCCTGTTATTGATCCCTAATATGAAGTTGAGCCAGTGGTTATGACTGGACCACAACAGGTTGGTCGTTTTTCCGCACCCACACTTGTTTTGGTGGTTGAGACACCATGCTTCATACTTTCTTTTGGCTTCGAGCATGAGTTGTCTGCTTCTTCTGCATTTGATTCGCCTTTGGTTGTTGCATCCCTATGGCCTTTGAAAAAGAAGGGAGTTCCAGAGGAGAGCTCATGGCCTGTCCAATCATGCTCTTGTGCTACTTTCAATGTAGGTATCAAGAAGTCCAATGGTAGCACTACATTTTGGCCAAATACCATCTGAAAGGGTGTGGCTTGGAGTACCATTTTATAGGCAACTCTGTATGCCCAAACATCATGGTGTAGCTGTTTGTCCCAACCAGAGCGTTTATTATTCACTAGTTTGGTCAGCACATTGCATAGAATCTTATTTGTGCTTTTGGCTTGCCCATTAGCTTGTGGATGATAGGGGGCAGACTTCTTGTGTATCACCAAGAACTCTTGAAGAAGATTTTCAATGACTTCATTCAGGAAGTGCATGCCTCTATCACTTACTAACTCTATTGGCAGTCCGTATCTGGTGAACACATTCTCGAATAAGAACTTAGCTGTCGTTTGAGCATCGTTCTTCGTTGTAACTTTCACTTCTACCCACTTGGTTAGATAATCAGTGGCCATGATGATGTACTCCGCATGGGAAATCTTAGCTGGGGGGTTAATAGGACCAACAAAGTCTATTCCCCACTTAGAAAATGCATGTCCACCCATCATAGGTTTCAGTGGCATCTCATCTTTGCGTATAGGATACTGAGTTCGCTTGCACACATCCCATCGCTTCACATAGGTATGTGCATCCATGTGAAGGGTTGGCCACCACAAGCCTGCAAATAGGATTGCCTTGACACCCGATCCGGACCAAAGTGTCCTCTTGCTACACCTTGGTGAGCAGTTTCCAAGATCTTCAGATATTTCGTCTCATGGACACATAGTCTGAGGTAACCATCTTTACCACGTTTGTATAAGTTATCTCCAATGAGTGAGTAGTCTAAAGCTTCTTGTTCTAAGCTTCTCTGCCTAGCCAGGGTCATCTCTTGAGGGAATGTTTTCGTCCTCAGGAAGGCTACTAAGGGTTCACTCCAATCTAGTATTAGAGACATTTGGTATAGAGTAGTGTTGAGCCCATAAAAGTCATGTTGGTCAAAGTCAAATACAGTCAAAGTCAACAGGTCAAAGTCAACTAGTCAAAGTCAACAAGGTCAAGGTCAAAGTCAACAGGTGCAAAGTCAAAGTGCTAAAGTGCAGGTGTCAAAGTGCACAGGTAGTGCACAATTAATTGTCCACAAAGGGTAATTGGGAGAAAGTGGGTTGTAGGTTGCAGAGGTATTTTCTCTAATTTCCCTAAGGTTCAAAGTGTGTTTTAAAGTGTTTTGAAAGGTTCAAGTGAACCCCCTCTTATGTGCAAAAGTGAAGACTTAAAAGGAAAATGTGAAGGTATGTGAAGCGGCAGCGTACGCACAGGTGAAAGTATGGCCCCCCCATTAAAATTTTGGTTTTAGTCTAAAGTCACTACAGGACAAAACAGTGAGTCGTTGGCTGCCACTTGTGAAGGCAATCTTGGGACATCAAAGTGAGCACCAAGATACCATTGCAGTTAGGAGCGTACGTGATCGACACACTCAAATCAAGGCAAGGACCATTCTTGGACCAATCTTAGAGTAAGCAAGAGAAGCATAGTCTAAGTGAAGCAAGGGAGAGAAGTGCAAGAGTCACCCGTGTGCGACGCAGAGAAGTGGAGTTGCAGGAGTGCATAGAGAGTGACTAAGGGATTGTGCAGAGGGTGCTAAGCTAGTCCCCCAAGGATCTCAAGGTCTCTTTGCAGTGTGCACGTGCCGACAGAAGGTATTCATTCCTCCCCCTTAGCGGAAGCTTGATGCAAGGTGTGCACAAGGATAAGCTTGAAGCAGGTGGAGGTTTGGTGCAGAGGAGACCGGCGGCAAGAAGACTTTGGGATATTGGGTATTTTGTAATTGAGCACTCTGTGTGATTGTGCACAGAAGTATTGGCTTGTATTTTGCTTCAAACATTGTAATTGTCTTACTGTAATCAATCGGCAAAAGCTTCCAAGGTGTATTTCCTCTTCTGGTCTTTTCATTTTCTCCTACAAACCCTCAAACTCCTTCTTGTCTAAGAATCCCCCAAAAAAATTTGGCATGCCCGGTGGGACCTCCAAGGAGATTTGAGCTTAGGAGAAACCAAGTGCAAAGCATAGAAGAGATCAAGTGTCGACAGAACCACAGTGCTACTTCATCAAACAAAAGCTAAATATTCTTATCAAGTGTCTCATATTTAATGGGCTATGAGCTGCTCATGGCCGCAACCCGGTCCCAAACATTGAGGGTCACCTGCAAGCAAACAAGAAGGAAGGTTGTTAGAAGGTCCTCCAGTCCACTATCTTCGACATCATCAGTCAAGAGCATGGCGGGTCAGGTAGACTTGGAAACTTTACTCTCTACATTAAATATAAAGTTTCCTTCTTTCAAAGGCCTAGCTCAGGAGGATCCGGATGAACACATTAGAAGGTTTTTGGCACTATGTAAGACTAGAGGCCTAATGGGTAGGGAGGATGCCTTTTTTATTCTCTTCCCTGCCACATTAGAGGGATTAGCCAATAAGTGGTTCAACCAGTTTGCTGAAAACCATTTTACCACTTGGGATGTGACGAAAGATGCATTTAAGAATCAGTTCCAGCATGGCAACACTGCGGAGATTATCATAGAAGAACTAGAAAATTTGAGATTGGGTCCTAGAGTTTGTGACTAGGGCCAAAGCACTAATGGCTAAATTGCCAGATCCACCACACGATTTTTTTGTTAAGAAGTGGTTAGCTAAGCCCCTACTAGTGGCCACCCAATGCAAAATAAAGGAATTAGTGTTACCTACAGCCTCCATAGAGGAGTTCATCAACACAGCCACACGCTTGGAGCAGATAAGGTACCAGTATGGAGCAACTTCTTCCCAACCAACATATGGTACAGAAATGGAGGATCCAGTGATCCAGCTAAGGAAGGAGCTGGAGGGCTTAAAAAGAAATAAGCCCTACAAAGAGGAGGAGAATGTTGTTGCTCAGTTGAGAAGGGAGATTGAAGCACTAAAGCTCCAAAAGGAGGAGGAGGCCTAGGCAGAGGAATTGGCTCAGCTGCGACAGGAGTTGCAGGAGCTCAAAGGAGGTGGCATCAAGAGTGGTCTTTGGTGTTCCATGTGCAGCAAACAAGGGCATATAGTAAGTGAGTGTCCTCTGTGGTGTAACTTGCCAATTATGCAGGAAAGTTGGTCATGAGGCCCAAGAATGCCAATCAAGGGGAATGCGTGCAACAACATACTGGACACAAGGAGGACCCCCAACACTAGCAAATGTGATGGCAGCTGCACCCAATCAAGGTAACACCTATAAGCCTAGCTAGAGGGATAATTTTGGAAATGGGCATAGAAGGCCAATTATTTGTTTTAGATGTGGAGATTGTGGGCACTATCAAAGTAGGTGCACTCTCCCAGAAAATGCCCCTCCTTGCAGAAACTGCCCAGAGGCCAAAGACCACTATACAAATTGTTGTCCTAAGAATCAAGCCTCTTCATCCAGGCCCCATATTCAAATGATTTCTGTACACAAAGAAGAAGGGTTAGATCAGGTCAATGTGCCATCTCCATCTACCAGGGTGGTGCATTTAGAAGAAATTGAATCTTTTACGGTGCAGACAAGAAGCAAGGGGAAGGCTCAAGTGGAAATAGGTCAAGAATCAATGATTAATGGATTAAACAGAGACAAAGGTGTGTCTGAAGACAAAGCCACCACACGTGTAGATACAAGGCAAAAAGAAAATTTCACAGGTACCAGTGATGCCATTGAATATGCATTCAACAGGGCTCATGAGGAGTTTGATAAGTCAAATGCAGCCCATGCTCTTAAGGAATCAAAAGCTTCTAGACTGCTCAAGTCCATGAAAAAGGAGGTTAGTATTTTTTATTTAATAAAGATGGATGGGAAGTTCAGGTTAGAATTCTTGCAGATAATTGATGAAATGTCCACAACAAGCTTGGTGGCAAAGGCTGCTGTTAGGCATAAAGATAAAAGTTTAGGGGAAGCACCCCTCACAGATTACAAGAGCCCTCGACTAACAATCTCTATTAAAGGTCATGAGTTTCAAGGAGTTATTGTGGATGGTGGTTCTGGCATTAACTTGATGCCTGAATATACCATGAAAAAGATTGGTCCTCCCCCCCCACCACCCCACCGACCACCACCGACCAACCCCCCCCCAATTTTATTTTTTTATTTCTTTTATTTTGTTTATTTTATTGTTTTTTTTATTATTATTTTATTATTTTTATTTTTATTTTTATTTTATTTATTTTTTTTTAATTTATTTTCTTGATTTTTTTTAGTATGGGCGTTCAAAAAAAAAATATATATATATAATTTAATTTTTATTATTTTTTTATTTTTAATGTCTAAAAGCTTTTGGCTCTGGATCATGCCTCGGTTGGCCATTTTTTACAAAAATGGAGTCATTTTCATGTTTTTTGGCATCTCTGGACTCAGTTTTTGGCTTTATTTTCCCAAATTCTGACTTTTTTCTCTGACTTTTGGTCAAAACCAACATGTTTGGAGCACATTTATCACATGTTTTTATTTCTCCACATTGTCCACATGGCCTATTCTCACCTTCTCTTACCTTATGTTTCATAATCTTCCACACACACCCTCTGTAACTCTATTGTTTGATCATTTTCACCCCCTCCAGACCCCGTCGTCATACCCACGTGCCTCCCTTTCCCAATTTGCCGGCCACATCCTTAACCCTCCCTATCCCTTCAATCCCCGCCCCTCCGCCCTCCCCTCTTATTCCTTTCCACCCTCCCATTGCCATCCTTTTTGCTTTTCCATAACAACATCCCACTTCTGGTTCTTCTCTGGTGCTTGTTCTATCTTGCTTTTGGTGGACTTGGTTACTGCTCAGATGTCCTCTTCAAGTTTTTGCAGCTTCATTATCATGGTGACCTTTATGCTCTGAGTTTTGGCTATAGCTCTCCGGGACGGAGAGCACATTAGGTGGTGGGCAACTGTTGAGCCCATAAAAGTCATGTTGGTCAAAGTCAACTATAGTCAAAGTCAACATGTCAAAGTCAATTGGTCAAAGTCAACAAGGTCAAGGTCAAAGTCAACATGTGCAAAGTCAAAGTGCTAAAGTGCAGGTGTCAAAGTGCACAGGTAGTGCACAATTAATTGTCCACAAAGGGTAATTGGGAGAAAGTGGGTTGCAGGTTGCAGAGCTATTTTCTCTAATTTCCCTAAGGTTCAAAGTGTGTTTTAAAGTGTTTTGAAAGGTTCAGGTGAACCCCCTCTTATGTGCAAAAGTGAAGACTTAAAAGGAAAATGTGAAGGTATGTGAAGCGGCAGCGTACACACAGGTGAAAGTATGGCCCCCCATTAAAATTTTGGTTTTAGTCTAAAGTCACTACAGGACAAAACACTGAGTCGTTGGCTGCCACTTGTGAAGACAATCTTGGGACATCAAAGTGAGCACCAAGATACCATTGCAGTTAGGAGCGTACGTGATCGACATACTCAAATCAAGGCAAGGATCATTCTTGGACCAATCTTAGAGTAAGCAAGAGAAGCATAGTCTAAGTGAAGCAAGGGAGAGAAGTGCAAGAGTCACCCGTGTGCGACGCAGAGAAGTGGAGTTGCAGGAGTGCATAGAGAGTGACTAAGGGATTGTGCAGAGGGTGCTAAGCTAGTCCCCCAAGGATCTCAAGGTCTCTTTGCAGTGTGCGCGTGCCGACAGAAGGTATTCATTCCTCCCCCTTAGCGGAAGCTTGGTGCAAGGTGTGCACAAGGATAAGCTTGAAGCAGGTGGAGGTTTGGTGCAGAGGAGGCCGGTGGCAAGAAGACTTTGGGATATTGGGTATTTGTAATTGAGCACTCTGTGTGATTGTGCACAGAAGTATTGGCTTGTATTTTGCTTCAAACATTGTAATTGTCTTACTGTAATCAATCGGCAGAAGCTTCCAAGGTGTATTTCCTCTTCTAGTCTTTTCATTTTCTCCTACAAACCCTCAAACTCCTTCTTGTCTAAGAATCCCCCAACAAGTAGCATGCTCCACAGGTGGTCTAATACGACAAACTAGGCATTCTTTACACATCTTATGTACATCAGCTTCCATAGTAGGCTAATGCACTCCGAATCTCCTAAGTGTCTGTAACGTTCGTTGCTTAGAGTAGTGTTGCTCTAATGCACTTACATGTGCTAATTGCAACCACTTAGCATACTCATCCTCTTCCACACAACAGGCTAATATCCCTTGATCTGTATGCTTGTACATACTCCCTACCATGATCTGGTACTTCCGGGCTTTTACTACCTCCCTATCTTGAGTGTTTATTACTAGGTGGTTAGGCCCGTATGTCAATACTGGCACTAATGTTTTGGCCCACTATGGCATGACTTCCAAATTAAAAACAAGTAAGCATCAAGAAGGTCATCTGATACTCCTTGTGGGGCCTCTCCAGAGGTGAGCCTAGAGAGATGGTATGCTCTCAAGTGAGTCTTGCCTTTCCTCACCACTACCTCAAAATCATATTCCATTAGTAAGAGAAACCATCTTACCAATCTACATGTATTGCATGGCTTGTTTACCAAGTACAACAATGCTTGATGATCAATAAAAAATTTAAACTTATTTGCAAGCAAATAGTATCTAAACTTTTTAAGCGTATACACCATGCCTAATCCTTCTCGTTCGGTGGTCATATAGCTTCGTTCAGCTGCATTCAATTGTCTATTAGCATAGGGAATTGGAAGATCCATATTATCTTCACCAGTAGGTTGTGCGAGTACACATCCAATAGCATAGTTGGATGCATCCACATGAACATGAAAGGGCTTATTCCAATCTGGTGTGGTCTAGATTGGTGCTGAACATAATCGCCATTTAAGCTCATTGAAGGAGTTCTCACATTCATCAGTCCACTTAAAATTGGTCAAAAGTCTGTATAGAGGCTTTGCAATGATGGCATACATGTGTATGAAACGTCAGTAATAACCACAATGCCCCATGAAAGCTTGCACTTCCTTGACATTCTTTGGCCTAGGTAGCTGTGCTATGGCTCTCACTTTCTCTTCATCCGTGGATATGCCATTCTTTGACACTATGTGTCCTAGAATCTTTCCTTGCCTGACCATGAAAACACACTTTTCTGGGTTCAAGCAGACTTGATATTCTCTACATTTGTCAAAGATTTGCTTGAGTTCAGGTATATGTGTTTGTCTAATGTTGGAATGAGCACAAGGATCATCAACATAGACTTCTAAATTTTTCCTCAAGAATTCTTTAAACACATGGCACATCAGCCTCTGAAAAGTGGTTGGCGCATTGGTAAGACCAAATGGCATTACTCGGAAGGCAAATATGCCCCACTCTGTGGCAAAAGCCATCTTATGTTGATCTTCTGGAGCAATGGCTACTTGATTGTAGCCAGAAAATCCATCAAGGAAGTTGTACACTTCCTTGCCTGCTACCCTTTCTAGTAGATGTTCGGTAATTGGAAGTGGATAGTTATCTCGAATAGTGGCTGCATTAACCTTCTTCAAGTTAATACACACCCGTAGCTTTCCATTCTTCTTGGGCACCACTATGATGGGGGATACCCACTCAGTGTGCTCAATTTCATAGATAAATCCAGCTTCCACCAGACGGTCTATCTCTTCTTGAATCTTGGCAGCATAGTTATCATTATATGTGTATGGATTTTGCTTAGAGGGTTTGGCATATGAGGTCATGGGGATAGTGTGTGAGCATATGTCAGGGTCTACACCTTTCAAATCCTTATAGCTCCAAGCGAATACATCTCTGTATTCTCTTAGTAAGGCTATTAGCTCATGCTCTTCTTCCTCCATCAGGTCATGGCCTATGTATGTGCATCTTTCTTCTCCTTCTTCTATGGCTACAACTATTTTCTTGGTGGTTTCTTTGTTATCATAGGCCTCTCCTGCTTGAGCATCACGTTTAGGCATTCTTATCATGACTCTCCTATCATCTATTTCATACTTCTTAAAGTTTTCAGGGCCCTCAAACAAAGATTCTTTCTCTTCGGTTGTGACTTCTCTCTTCTTTCTTTTCTTTCCTTCATTCTTAGGGGTCACTTGCGTGGTTAACCTTACATCATTTGTGAGCTCTTCGTGTCTCTAAGGGTGAACTTCTACTTCATAGAAGTATTCTTCATCTGATGCAAAAGGCGGGTCCATAATGATTGACTCTAGATCGGAGTCACGTGCATCCTCGAATGCATCAGTGCTAGGTTCACATTCTTCCAGAACCGAATCTCCCATGATTGGCTCTATGGAGAAGACAGAAATGTCATAGCCCTCCTCGTCACAGTGGGGTGTCCATTGTTCTTCATTGATGGCTACATCCATTGTTGCTAGAATTTCTGCCCAGCGGTGAGGTTCAAATTCTTCGTCAGGAAATACTACAGGTGCATAGGCTGGGTCTTGAATTGATCTATGGGTTTCCTTCGCACCTATCTCTCTGGCTTTTTCTCTCTTCTCTTCTTCTACTGCTACTTTACACATCCATAAGTGAGTGTCTTCATGCATCCATGAGGATCTGATCCTATGGAATGCACCGACTCAGTATCATCTTTGGCTCTATGGATGGGGTTCCATTGGATGTGGGGTACATCTCGATGGGAGTAATCCTTGAGATTAACTTTGGTCGTGACACCTAAGTGTTGCAAGTACAAGAAGTTGGTTCCCCAATCCTGTACCACTTGCAACTGCCGCATAAATGGTCTTCCCAAAATCATCTCATATGCCTAATTTTTGCTAAAGTCGCATATAGCAAAAGTATGCTCAAACTCGACACCACATGTAGTGAGAGTTATTCCTTATAGCAGCCCTAAGGGTCTCTCAATGTGACCATCCGCCATCTGCAATTTCATTCTCGTTGGCCTCAGTGCTGGCTTGCCCCAACGCTTCCATAGGGAAGTGGTAGCAATTGCAACTCCTGCACCTGAGTCCAAAATTGCCTTGGTTGTGTATCCTTGATGGGTAATGGGAAGATAGGTGTTTCCTTCCTCTCCTTCACTCATGTCTCCTATCTTGTCCAAGGGTATTTTAGGTATTGTGCAATGAGATCCTACCTGGGAATGAGGTTTTGCAACTTCTGGCACTTGATTGACTATATGTTTCCATAGTTCTAGCCTAACTTTGAGTAGCTCTTCTAAAGTGAGATTACACTGCACTTTAGTGTTTTTCACTACCTCTGTGTTCCTAGGTATGACTGAGTCTTCGTTTCTTACCATGACAGTGGGTGCTCTCATACAAGTAGACTTAACTTCCCATGAGATTGGGTACTCTCCTGCTCCTCATAAATATAAGGAATGTCTTGTGGAAATTGATCATGTGTGTCATCCACAAGTTCAATGGGAGGAGGAACTTCACTCTCTTTAGCCCATTTCTCTTCTTAAATCTCTCGTAGGAATTCTGGTGAATACCGATTCATAGAAGAAGATGTGTCTGGTTTGGTGGAATTAGGCACATAAGCTTCCTGGGGAGGAATGCTTCTTCTTTTGCTTGCCTTGGCTCTTCCTTGTGATATGGCTTCCTTATCAGATCTTGCAATTATACTCTCCAACTTCTCCAGCAGTCCATCAAAGTGCAACTGTGTCTTGGCTGTGCAAGAGTAGTTGAAGAGGCGACTAGCGTCAAACATGGTTTGAGCCAATGCTACCATTTTAGCACAAAGCTTGGTTCTCTCTATCTCTAGATCAGCTCTAGGGTAGCACTTGTCATGATCTGTCACGTTTGGCCCTTCTTGGATTCTGGCGTGATATGCTTTAAGCATCATGCCTATGTCCTCTAGAGTGGGGTCAGCTAATAGATCCTACTCTGGGGGGTGGTGGAATGGTGATAGGTGGGTTGGGGAGTGGTGGATTAGGTGTGGATAGGGATGAAGGTGGTGGTGGTATGTGAGAGTTTGTTTGCGAGGTGAGTTCAACAATTTTGGCTTGTGTTTCTCTTATGCTTTCTTCTAATTCACTCATCTTCTTAGACCATTGCCTTTTCATCCTTTCCCGACTATCTTTCCAGGCTCTCGTTTGTTTTTTGGTTAGGCTCTCAATTTCACTAATCTCGACACTCTTTTCTTGGCCTAAACCTTGGTTTTGCTGCAATGCCTGAGCTCTGGTGACCACTTGCACTGGCACAGTTGAAGTCACACTGCCTGTAGAGTCTACTACTAACCCAATGACATTGATAGGAGTGATTTTTGGCATATTATTGGGGTTCTTTAGGCGATCTCGTAAGAAATGCTCCTTTTCGCAATCTTGACAAAAGCCTTGAATTGTCACCGATTGAGGTTGTGTAGGGGCAGACATTGGGCAATCACGAATGAGGTGATCTCCCTGACATCGGTAGCATGGTCCTCTAGGGAATGAGGGTCGTACTTGCCTAGGTTGAGGTCTAGAGTTTGGATTTGCGTACATGACATTTGCATACTCTGACTCCCAACTAGAGTCACTCGGATCTTCAGAGTAATATGATTCATTATGCTCAGGTGACTGCATGTAGTAAGCCTATGGACTATCCATGTGAGTAAAGTCAAAAAAATATGATCACTCGGGTCACTTTCTGTAAGCAGTGGTGTCACTGGCACTATGGCTCTATTCAGGTTCTCTTTTGCAGCTGCATACTTTACTGGAATCACATTCGCTGGGGTTGGAGGTTGCTGAGCTAACACAGGCTGAGGCCTATGCTGGGTTTGGTAGAGTTGTTGTGGTCTTCCGTATTGTTGTGGTGGGTATTGGTTCTGGTATCTTCCCTGCTGTGGGTATGGCTGAGGGTAAGTTTGCCTAACCGCTTGCTTATTGTATGGGCAATCTTGCGCAGTGTGATTAGTGTATCTCCGTTCTATGGTGCAGTATAGGCTACTAGGATTCACTTGGGGTTGAGCCATAATGGGACATACGTTCGCCATATGGTCACCTCCACAAGTATAGCACCGCTTAACTGGGGCAAATCTTGGGATTTGTTTGCTAGAGACACCTAGTTTTTGAGCTACCTTCTCTGCAAGTTCCTCAATAGATGTGGATTGATCGGAAGTGAGGCTACTAGAGCTATCTGAATCCTTGTAGATTTTTGAAAGCTCTAGCTCCTCTCCTAGATTATCCTCAATGTCTATACACATGCGTACGCATTCTTCTATGGTCCTAGGGTCCTTTAGATACACATATGATCTCAATTTGGTACTCAGCAGTCCATCTAAGAATAACGCCACTTGTTTGGTTGGGGTGGGTAGCTCAAGAATAGGACACCTCTCTAAGTACTGCCTAAACCTTCTTCCTGCAAGTCTAATGGTCTCTTGAGGTGTCTGCTTGAAGCTGTGAATCAGTGAGGAAGTATTATGCCTTATGCCACTCTTAGAGAATTCGGTAATGAATGCCTCTAGGAGTTGGTCTATGTTCCTAAAGTGTCTCTCATTTAGTGGTTGAAACCATGTAAGGGTAGTTTTCCTAAGGGTTAGACCAAAGGCATTGTATTGCGTGAATAGGTCCTCAACTTGTTCAACTCTCAAGACTTGCCTAAATTCGGCCACATGATCATATGGGTCTCGAGTGCCATCGAAGTAGTTCTTCATGGACTTCACCAACTGGATTGGCCTCAAGGTTCTAGTGTGTTCCCTAAGCCTTGGCAAAGGAAAATCATCAGCATTTCTTGGGTTTCTTGGGGCTCTAGGTCTCTCAGTTTCCACTCTATCCGTCTCTATTTTCATCCTTTCTCTACCCAAGGGGTTGGCAAAACTTATCTCTGACATGTCTCTACTTCTGTCCCTTTGAGCTCCATGAGCTTGGGATGTTCCAGCTCCTTGGTGGCCATAAGAGACATTAGATCTTGGTTGGGGAAAAATAAATTCACCCTTCCAAGTGTAGGCATGCCTACCATGCTCTGTGACCACAAAGATCCTCTTTGAAGTATTGTCCAGATAGGTCACCTTGCCAGGACTATCAGGATCTTTAAACTCATAAATTGTGATCGTTCCTACCTCATTTGGCTGACGAGGCTTGTACCTCCAAAAGGCTTCATCGGTCTCTCTATTTAAGAGAAGATCAATGCTCTTATTGTCCTAGGGAACCCACTCTGGTGTGATAATTCTAGTAAGAACTGATTTGCCTCGAGCTGTTTTAGGCTCTCCACCTATGTTTCCTTGCTGTAGGTCACCTATGTCTGTTTTTGGGATCACATTCCCGAATTCATCTGTTCTATCTGGGTGATTGGTTACTACGTGTATGGTTCCTTCTTTGTCCAGGTATGCACCATTTTCAAACTTGACTGCTGGGTTCTAGTCCAATGGGTTGATCTGGACCACATACCTTCCTAGGCCGTCCTCATAAATGCAAGAACCTAATCGATTGGTCCTAAGGTATTCGAGTTGCGTCTTGTAAGGGCCTTCTACCCTTTGTAAATATGGCACACCTAAACTTCTTGTGGGTCTCTCCATACCATGAGACATCTCGGACTCGCTAATTTCAGAGCTAGGGTAGTGCGAATAATGGCTCAACGGTTGGGCCCAAGACCTAGCAGTATGATTGACACTATCCTCTGAAGACCTAAGACTCTGTTTATCTCTCCCTAGGTGTCGTCCTGATCTAAGGTTCATATGCCTAATTGAATAGCCCCAATTTTCCCAAGTACAACCTCGTTGCTGAGTTCTTTTGTATTAATCACTTGTTCTTTTTGATTTTTCTTAGGATGTCACTTCTTGTCCAATCAATCTTCGTCGTGAGGAACACTTAGGTTTTATCGTACTTGAGTTTGGTCCCTTGATTTAAATTCTTTTTCCTTAGGTTGTTTCGCAAATGGAATTTCTGTGTACTTGCACTTGAGTGATTAGAGTCTTGGACTTGGTCGTGCTTAACGTAACCCTAGTTGATCAAAACCTCTATCCGTACTTAGCCTAAGCTAGGAATTGGCATAGGGTGTTGAGAATTTCCAACCTTTTGTTTCTCTCCTTGGTTGCCCTTGTGTGCCCAGGAAGCGTGTTCCCAAGGTTGCACTTACTCTTGCTTCGAGTACCTGTCGATGCTCTCACTGAACCTGTAAAAGTCCCAAAGTTAGCTCAAGATTTGAATTCAATTGACACAATAGACCATGTTCCTTCATGCAATTCAGAGATCAAATTATTCTTTGGCTTTATGGAAAACAATCCTAAAAATCCCTCAGTTTTCTTCCCCTTGGGTATGGTCAACTTAAAAAATACTATATCTAAAAATCCTGATATTAATTTTACCATAACCAGTGGAAATATTGGTAGTACTCCCCACGAGCTTTCCAACAAACCCAAAATCACAGCAAACGGATTTCGTATGAGAAAGTTATGCCAGTTTAGGGTTCTGGGCCTAAAACAGGGTTAAAACAGGCTAACAGACAAACAAGATTTCTCGAATTACTTGCGTAGCAGCATCACAATGCTATAATAAACTTTTGATGTTTCCCAAATAATTACCAAAAATTGACCAAATATCTTTGCCCTAGAAAAAATGGTCGAATTTGCCCGTCAATCGCGATCGAGTGGTCTGTCAATCGTGATTGATGTGTCAATCGTCATCGACGTGTCGGTCACGATTGTCAGGTCCATCGTGGCTTTCAGTCGTGATTGATGGGTCAATCGCGATTGACACGTGGCCCGAAAATTTAGTCGATCGTGGTCAAAGGATCGTTGAATGTGTCGATCGCGATTGATGGGTCGATCACAATTGACACGTGGCATGCGAGGGTTTTTGTCGGTCGTGGTCAAACAGTCGTTGACTGGGTCAGTCGCGATTGACAGGTCCGTTGGGACCGTCGGTCGCAATTGATGGGTCGATCGCGATTGACACGTGGCACGCGCAGATTGTGTCGGTCGTGGCCAGTTGATCATTGACTCTGTCGGTCACGATTGATAGGTCCATCGGCAAGTGTCCATCGTCGTTTGTCGATTGCGATTGACGTGTCGATTGCGATTGATAGAAAATAGAGGAGTTTTAAAATTTTAAACACAGATTTAGGATGCCCTAGGCCTACACATCATGGTTATGCACTTTGTTTTGCAAAAAGGTCAATTTTTCTGTCGGTCGCCATTGACAAAGGTCAACGCCTCGGGACCTACACAGTAAAAAATTTTACCTGCTAGAGGTGCTGTAGCTGCTGGGGATGCTGATTCCTGCAGAAAATCTCAAGAAACACACAAAAATACAAGCATGCAAACGCTCTCTCGCTCTCTCTCACAAGTGAAATGAGGGAAATGGTATGGGAAGGGTGATATGACCAAAAAACTGAAAATGTCGCGATGATGGAGATGGAGGTGGGAGATGGTGATGATGATGATGATGGTGATGAAAGTAAAAGGAAATAGATAAAAGTGAAAGAAATACCTATGACTCCAACGTCTCAACTCTACGTCTTACCATCACACGCTCGTCCTCAAAGCTCGATCCCCGGCAACGGTGCCAAAATTTGGTGTAGCTCAGTGATGAGTAGCACCTCCTTTAATGTCAATCCGGGAAGACATGAGGATGGTATGAAGACCTCAAACAAGTGATGGCACAAGTGTGTGAGTGAGAAGCACACCAACATGCACACATATACACACACGCGCACACAAGGCAAGAGCAAAGAGAGAGACAATGGAGTTCTTTATATTACTCAAAAGTGCTCTTACAAGTTCAATTCTACATCAAGCTAACCTCAAAAATGAGCTCTCTAGCTCTATTCATAGTTTTTGACTAGCTTTGGTCTTGTCCAGACTTAGTGTCCGGCCTAGTTAAAAATTAGGTTCCTAGGCTAATTTGGAGGCTCAAACGAGCTCAAAAAATTATGAAAATTGATAGGTGGGTACTTCTAATGCTCCTAAAGCTCAAGGACTCCTTGGCTTGCACAAAATGGAGCTATAAAAAGGTGGAATGATATTTACAATGGTGTGGAGTGACTAGAATCACTATGTGGGAAATATTTGGAAAAATTTAAGGGCCTATTTGCCAGATCTGCGTTGACTACTTTGCCTGCTTGATCCTTGCTCCGACTCCCTCCTTTGGCTTACTTATCATGTGTGTCCTTTGGTACCTTGACTGGTGCCAACAATATGTAATTAGAAATCCATGATCTCGATGCTCTCTTGAGCAATAGCGATATAGTTATATCTAAGCATAACTACCTCTACATAATATTTTTGGTAGTACCAAACCATCAAATCCATGTATTTTTGTCTCGTTTTGTGAGGAACAAGTAAATGAAAAGAAAATTACACCATATGCATTCTTGTCAAGTGTCACTACAAGATAATAAGGCTTTAGCGATGCCCCTTTAGAAGAAAAAACGAGAAGTGTGGCTTATGCAACACTCCCTAAATGGAGCATCACATGAGTGACTCATAATGTCATTTATGCAATGTTAAATTGAAGCATTGCAAGATAGAAACACTAGAAAACTTGGCAAAAGATCTTAAGATTCCTCATGTTCAAAAAAATCATGACCATTCATCCACAAGTGGATTGCACATGCCATCTGTCAAGAAATTGGCAAACATATGGTACTTAATTGCCATCAGGCAATCAAGCTTATCAAGGACCTCCACAATGAGTGCAACCACTTTGTTGATGTTATCAACGATGAATGGATCATCCCATTCATCTATGCACCCTTCGAAAAGCACCACCACTAAATAAGCAAGAACCTCAATATTGCTACTATGAGCAAAAATATCCTACTCATAATATTGTAGATTGGCATTATAGTAGGCAACATGTATACCAAGCTCTTGCATATTAGCCAAGTGTGTATCCATATGTGTCTCATGGACCACCAAGAGACTTTAATCAGGGGCAATACTATCAAATGCCAAGACCATACATGGATCAACAAGATCATCATGGATCACAACAAATTTTAGGACAACAAACACCTTCACAATTGTATCACTACCTAAACAACATGAGCCTACTTATGAGTACACAAGAAGATAAGTTTACTATTGTGAGGAGCCAAGCACTAATGATTATTCATTATATCCATCCTGAAGTAAGATTATGATGAGTATTTATTCGGTTCATATGGGTATGAAATTGGACATTATTTCCTTAAAGTCTTGAGATTAGACTTAAGCATAGGTTCATGTGCTCCCTAAAACAAGTAAAGCAGTGTGACCTAATGGTTAAGTTATTTTAACATCTAGCAAGGGGTCTTGGGTTCCTACAAGGAATCGTGAGACTTGAATATATTTTTGTTCATACATGTCGGTAGTGATGTGTATGAACACACTTAGGACCATTGGGGCACCCTTTACCTCTTTAGGACGCTTTTTTTCTCTATCTTGTATATATGCATATAACCATAAGGTGTGACTTATCTTTATACATTCACTTGGTAATTCATTTTGTGTTTTGTTGTGCTCCAAGCTTCTTCTTTTCCTTGTGTTGTTCAGCTTGTGTAGACCTTGAACTCGCACAATTGGTATTAGAGTAGGTCATCACTTCATCTAGGGTGTCATCAACAACCCTCCAATAATAATCTTAGAATCTCATGAAAATTAGCGAGCATACTCAAGGTTGTTAAACTAATGTTTAATCTGTTTATCAAATCTGGGTTCTTGGGATGGTTAGGGGTTTGTTAAACAGAGGCCATGTTTGTATTTTCCCGAATTCTACAGATGCAACTTATACTACTGTACCGACTTAACGCACTAAATGAAATCATTCTTCAACTACTTATCTGCATGCACATTACAACATGCTTCAACACGAGACAATTAACTACACAATTTCGTCACTCCACCGTAATATCGCTTAACTTAATACTTCATCAATCCTTAATACATTACTGAACTTAATTACAGAGAGACAGAGATGCAAACTACTCAGGATACACCAAATATCCATAATGCACGCTCCACTTCAGGCATTCGCCCAGACCATAGTCTGGCGACCTACCTTACGTCTCACGCACACTTCTTTGTATTAATAAAAAAGTTACAACTGTTGCACTATGCTCTTTCGATATGCGTGTGACTTTTTAGGATTACATATTAAATTCCGGTGGCTCACACTGGCACGCACGGTGGAATCAAACCCAAAAAGTAATTACAAAGTTCAAGATTCATCTATGATACCCTATACATACATGGAGCGGGCTAACTTAAAGGTTCAGGCGATCTTTTGTCTTAAAGAATCTAACATATCCTTCAAGATTTCGGGTTCAATAAGCTATGCATCAGTCCTGACCAAACTGGCAGCTACTACCTGACTTATTAAAGACTCAGCCTGAGTCTGAAAAAATGCTTCTTGTAAATAAAAATAATTGGCGAGAGCAACATCTCTTCGCAACTTCATTTCTGCAATGTTAGCATCGATTCTGGATAATCTGTCAGCTTGAACGCCTAATTGCTTTTCCCTGCGTTCGAGTTCTTCAGATTGAAACTACATTGTTTTGTAAAAATCTTCTCTCTCTTTTTGAACAGCTTCAATTTCCTTCTTTAATTGGAGAGTCTTGGAAATTTCTATAGAAAGTTCTTGATCTTTTTGGAACAGCTGCTCAGTAACTTTATGTAATTCGGCTTCAGCTTTAATGACATTGGCGACGAGCGTTTGTGAAGCTTCTTCTAAAATGATAATCTTATCCCTCATTTCATGGAGTTCATTGCCTAACGCAGTTATGGCATCTTGTTTATCTGTAACTTCTTGCTTTAACCTGGTAATCTCTGCGTCCTGTTTGGCAATAATAATATCTTTTGCGGTCAATTGTTCATGCAGTTGCTGAATGTGAGTTTGCAGGGAATGAATATCTATTTTCACCTCAAGGAGTTCTTCTTGGAGAGGTGCTATATCTGCTTCCAAGATGTCTACTTTAGTTTGTAGCTACCGTCGAAGAGCTTGTTGTGCCGTCTTCAGTTGAAGGGGTAAGTGCTGGGATATCTGAATTAGAAATTGGCCCATGGATGCCAATTCGGTGAACATAGCAGGGGTGGGAACAGGAGATGTAGACTGCATTGGTTGGTTAGAAAGGAGGTGTGGAGATGAGGGTGGAGAGTAGTCGGGTGAAGATAGAACTTTGGACGCGACCTCACGGATTGCAGTGGGAGGCGAGGAAGGAGAAGTAGAAGCAGCGACAAGAAGTGTAATTGGAGGGGGAAGAGGAAGAAGGGATGTTTGGACGAGGACAATGCCTGTTTCGTTTTGAAGCACAGTAGAAACAACGACAACTTTTGTAACGACCTCTTCAGAACTTTGCGGTTGTTTTGTCGTGTCTGCTTGATTATCTGCTACTTGTGAGGAGGATGGATGACACATAATGGCAGTGCTATAAGCCTATGTATCCTTCACAACCATGTCATCTAAGGATTGTGCTTCATCCCGCCAAGAAGATTCAGCCATGTCTTCCATGATAATATCAGACTCCTGATGCTTAATTGGAGAAGAGTGGGCAGATGCTACCTGTAAGGAAGTGGCTGTGTCATGAAAAACTTCAACCTCTTGGACAGCAGTAGCTTATTGCACTTGACTGTGAGATAGGCTTATGCAACAGCACTTGCGCTGGAAGAAGTGGAGGAGATCTTCATCATCATCATCCTCTAGCATTTGTGCTGACTCTTCATGTAAGAGCAGAGAATTCACGGGGGGTGGTTGCTCTGCTTGAATCACTAGAAGGAGAAAGGTGAAGTGAAGTTGATGGCCTCTCATGATGTAGTGTCGATCATGGAGTAAAACGGGAGAGAGATGCCATAAGTGCATTTTTGGAGGTTTAGGGTAGCTACTTGGAACTGGAGTGCGGTGCACTCTGGTTCTGGACGACATAAAATGGCAAAGTCTTTAGATGAGTGTCGGGGGAAGAGTTCCTTCATTGTTTCCATAAGAAGGAGAGGGTCATCAACCAACCCCTCCTGAGGGAGACGGAATCCCTCAGCGACTGTACTGAGTGTAACAACGACATGGGGGTCCAAACATGCCAGTGGCCAACAAGGTTCTGTAGCAGGCGTGGTGGCTATGACAAAGATTATCTGCGCATAGAAGGAATGACACTCCACTGAATGCCAAGGCAATTCAACGAAGGCCAGAAGACCTCGAGCACACAGGTACTTGCTCACATTCGGAGTGAGACCAACACGGAAGGTGAAAATATTTGCCAGGGCTTCCATAGCGCAAACAAAAACATGCAAGAGCATAGGTCGCACAGGGGTCACAAGCACACAAGGACGCAATAGCGACTAATGGCGTGAAGAACAAAATTAAGTAGAAACAGTGACGGAATCAAGCGAAAAGAAACATGATCATCACGGAGTGACGGAAATCTACAGATATAATGGCGACATGCATGCATTAACAGAATCGGGGACACAAAAGGCAGCTACTAATCATGGTTAGGTAATAAACAGAAATATCATGGTCAATCGGTCAACTGAAATCACGCAAAAAGGAAAGGAGTGTCGAGTCAGAACAATGGGAAAAAATGAGTGAAAAGTAAAAATAATGATCATGCATCATGAGGATGAAGGCGGTGGATAATAGGGATGAAGCTTCGATCCATTGATCGCCTTAAGAAGAAGGATACCAGTTAAGGTGGATAACCGAAAAGTGGCTGGTCCCACTTGTTCGGCCATACAGTAAGGATCGAACTAGCACAGTTTAATTTTTCCGATGGATCGATTAGATTTAGCATTATAAAAGAGCACTAATTGGTTGATGGTAAACACGGGAGTTTTAAGGAAACGATCGTGAGTTTTTGCTTGTCTGAGCTGAACTTCATGTAGCACCAGAAAACTGTCAAGGCGTGCTTCATCCAGAGTCCGTAAAGCCTCCAATAAAAAAGGGAAAGATTCTTTCGGTAGTAATTTTTGCTTTAATGCCACTCGCAGACTAGGAAAACCAGTTCCATAGGAGCAATCGCCTCCAAACCATAAGCCAACTTGAAGGGAGTTGTTCCGGTCGCCACTTTATATGTTGTACGGTAAGCCCATAATACGGCAGGTAGGAATTGGTCCCATCCTTCCAAGCAATCTAGTACCAGTTTCTTTAAGATGTTCAACAGGGATTTGTTGGTGCTCTCGGCGAGTCCATTCGCTCGTGGATAGTAGGGAGAACTAAACTTATGCACAATCTGGAAGGTTTTAGTAAGCACTTGCATTAATGTGTTTGCAAAGTGCATACCTTGATCAATCACAATCTCCAAAGGTAGACCATAGCGTGGAAAAATATCTTTCATCAAACATTTAGCAACCGCAACAGCGATGGCTGACCGTAAAGCCCAAGCTTCGACCCACCTAGTTGCATAATCCGTTCAAGTAAGAATATATCGGTTATTGGTAAATGTCGTAGGAGGTGTAATTGACCCGATAAAATCCAAACCCCATTTTTGAAAGGGTTCGAGAGGCAAAACTGGTTGGAGCAGAATGTAATGTCTTTGTAAAGGTTGACCCGAACATTGACACTCAGTCGCACATATTTAGTCACATCACGATACATAGTAGGCCACCATAAGCCACTCTGCAGAATCTTTCGGTGGGTCAGGTCAATCGCAAAATGACCTCAAGCTGGGACAGAATGAGCCATTGTGATTACTGAAGCAATTTTGTATGATGGAACACATCTGAGAAGCACTCCCGAGTGATCCATATAATATAACTGCCCTACAATTAGCCGAAATTGTCGACTATACATGACCAGTTTCTGGCGAGCAGCAGGAGAGGTCATGCCAGGAGGACATCCACTGGTCAAGAAAAGCATCAAAGTGTCATGATAGGAGGATTTTACCGACAATTCTTGTTGATAATCCTGTACAGTCTCAAGATATCATCTTCTTTCGAAAGCTCACCTTATCTGGGTCAACTTGGATCCCTTGTTTGGAAATAATATGCCCAAGCAACTTGCTGCAAGATATCGAGAATACAGATTTATTGGGGTTTAAGCACAAACGGTATCCTCGATATTTTAGAAAACAACACCGTAAATGGTACAGATGCGCCGAGGTATCACCGGATATGGAGAAGTCATCCAAGTAAACTCTCATGAATGTGGTTAGATAAGGAGAGAAAACTTCGTGCATATAGCGCTGAAATGTACTTGAAGCATTTTGTAGACCAAACCACATCACTATACATGCATAAACGCCCCAATTGGTTATAAATGCTGTCTTTGGAATGTCCTGGTCCACCATTCGTACTTGGTTATAACCACTATATCCATCCAAGAAGGAGTACATCTCGCGACCTGCCACATCATCTAACATTGTGTCCAAAAACGACAGAGGGAATGGATCAAGTACTGTTGCTGCATTTAATTTTCGGTAGTCCACACATATCCGTAATTGCTTATTCTTCTTAGGGACTATGACAATGGGGGAAATCCACTCCGCATGCTCGATAGAGACAATAAACACAACTGCAGCAATCGATCCAATTCTGCTTTTACCTGGGCCGCATAGTGAGGATTCATTCTATAGCTGGGTTGTTTAATAGGCCGGGCATCTGGTTTCAGCATAATCCTGTGTTGATAGATACGCAGGTCCAAACTCTTCATATCCCAGTAATCCCATGCAAACACATCAGAGAATTCGCGTAGAAATTGCAAAAAGTTATTTTGAAAGGTCTGTGATAGTCCCACCCTAATCTTCACTAGCCGTGGATTAGTTTCATCACCTAAGTTGCAGGTAAACGATTGGTCTTCCGATCGTAGAACTGTCGGGGCATGGCAAAGTCATCCACTGGCTGGAGCAATTGTTGGAGCATAATATCATCCACGGTCTGTGCTACACTTTGTTCAGATGCTCCAGTCAATGGTACAATTGTACAGGCCACCGGACTCCAATTATCTGCAACCGTTTGTAAGTCCACAATTCCTAGTGCCATCAGATCCTTGTTGGCTTTAAGAAAAGCTTCCTCTTCATCATCTGAAAGACCATCCAGCATGTGTACCGGTTCGGTTACATATGGACGTGCTTGCAAGCCACAAGGCTTCATGTCGTCCAGTGGAACGACATATTTACGGTGGTTATTTTTAAAAATCAATTCATGTGCTGACGAATCCTGAACTACCTTAGCTTGCATTAACCATGGTCGTCCAAAGAGCAGGTTATAGTCCGGGCTGAATTCGGGTAATTCGAGAACAACAAAGGTCATTTTTAAAGACAACTCCTTGGAGAGTAATAGGGATATCTTGCACCAATCCCACCGGATGAACTCGGGATTGATCAGCCATTTAGACAAAAAATTGGACAGGTTCGATTTGTGTCCATCCCATCCGTTGACAAAGTGCTTCTGTTGCAATGTTTACACCAGAACCTCCATCAATTAATACTTGAGTGATTTTATGATTCTTATACCAGACCGTAATCAAGGGCACTGTATGATCCACCGTCGGATCAAGTTCGGGCTGGATTGTTGCTGTCGATGGAGCACATGAAGGTCGTGGATTGACCTGCTGCTGGAACTGTTGGTGCACGCCAGGAACCAAAGCCAATAATTGTCCCAATGGTAGCGTAATGGATGCCTTGGATAAGACATCCCACACCGGATCAAATTTTGTTGTTTTTGGTACGGTGTTCGGTGGGGACTTCGGTACTAATTGGGTCAGATTTTTGCCTTTCGGTACTGCCTGCAGTATGCTTTACTGCATTACTGGAATTGGGTTAGAAAAAAAAGTTTGTTCCTGGGTTGCCCACTTACTTGCTTTAGTAAACACCTTCTGCTATTCACGAATTCCAGGTTCAAAATTCTCCGCAGTTGGCTATAATTGCTTTCCCGAGCATGTTTGTACCGCTTCTATTTGAGTGTCAACTGCTGAAATGTACACCATGTTTGCCATCGGGTGTTTTCATTCCTTTTTCCTTTTATCGTACTCATCCGCATCTTTACAGTACCTACGGATATGCCCTATTTCACCACAAAAATGACATTTAGGTGGTGGAGCAGATGTACCTTCACTGATGGGCCCACATTCCATCGAGTTTGTCCAAAGTTAACTGACTGTGCTCCTCTATAATTATTGTATCCTTGGTAAGGAGTATTCCTCATTTGTGGTGGTACGTAATGACTGGCCGGTTGCCCTTGTTCCTAAATAATGGCATTGACAGCTGCTCTGCTTTGTAGCTTTGCATTATAAGGATAGATCTCCGTAGCGTGGTCCGCAGTATGGAAAATGGCGCAATATATCTGATTCAAAGCGCATGCTGAGCTGATGTGTCCTGTATTTTTACATTTAGTACAATAAATTTATTCCAGAGGATCCTGGTTTGAATGCTTGGATGCCTTCAACCATTCTAGATCTTCAGTGAATCCACCCACTTTATTTTCTAGCTGTAATGCCATAGAGATTATGGCATCCAAGGTCATTCCTCCCACACATCGTATGATCATGATCTGTTTCAATTGGGGATTTAATCCATTTATGAACCATTGAGTAATGACATCGTCTGGTAAATTGGCATGCATTGGTGGCAACTTCCATAAATGAGTCCGAAATAGAGTGGCATAGTCTTGTACAATCTGGTGTGGCTTCTGCCTGTTATTCTGTAGGTAATCAAAGATTTCTGCTGGGTTCTTTTTTAACCAAAATGGTTACAGAAATGCATCCTTCACATCATCATACTGCTGAAAATGATTCAAGTCATATTCGGTAGTCAGTGAGTAGCTTCATTGACCAAGATAGACTGGAACACGATGGCTTTATAAGCAAGGTCTGTTGGGTAATTCAAAATTGCATAATTAATTTCAAATGTCCGCACATGCGCATCGGGATCATCTCCCGGAAAACCTCCAAATTTTGTGTAGGTGACTCCAGCTGGCACCGAACACGGTGGAATAATCTGTTGTTGCTGTTTTTGTTGTTGCTGTGAACTACTCATATTGCCTGAACTTTGGGGTCGGATTTCCTGATGTCCCTGGATCGTATGGTCACTTTGCCAATTTTTCGGTCCAAAAATATCTCTAAACCGATTACTTAGCTCAACATCTAATAGCCCTTTCTCAACCTTAGTGTCGAAATTGGCTAAACTTGTACCTAAAAATGGTGAATGCAGCAAGTTCCTGCCGAACAATAACGCATTATCACCAAAAATCACCGAATTGTCATTAGACAATATCAAACTGTCACCAAAGATCACCAAATTGTCACTAGATAGCGCTAAACTGTCACTGGACAGCATCGTAATACCACCAAAAAACTAACATACTGTCTTCAAAATATATTGGACTATCACCGGAATGCACCGGATTACCGCTGCACTCTACCGAACTGCCACCGGAATTGCCACTAGCTTGTTGGACTAATCCTTCTGCAACTGAACTTGATTGTTCTTCACTTCTACCACTAGAGGGTGTTCCTAACAAATTCGGAACTGCCCAGGGATGTGGATCACTTTGGTATTTGGGATACGATTCACCGGAATGTGTTACCGGCATATATCAAAGGATTCTTCTTTGCTCCTTAACCTTTTCTTCAACTGGCTACTCCATTTCCCACAGAGGGCGCCATCTGGGTTCTTGGGATGGTTAGGGGTCTGTCAAACAGAGGCCCTGTTTGTATTTTCCCAAATTCTACAGATGCAACTTATACTACTGTACCGACTTAACGCACTGAATGAAATTATTCTTCAACTACTTATCTGCATGCGCATTACAACATACTTCAACACGAGACATTTAACTGCATAATTTCATCACTCCACCGTAATATCGCTTAACTTAATACTCATCAATCCTTAATACATTACTGAACTTAGTTATAGAGAGAAAGAGATGCAAACTACTCAAGGTACACCAAATATACGTAATGCACGCTCCACTTCAGGCATTCGCCTAGACCACAGTTCGGTGACCTACCTTACGTCTCACGCATGCTTCTTTGTATTAATCAAAAAGTTACAACTATTGCACTGCGCCCTTTCGGTATGCGTGCGACTTTTCAGGATTACATATGGCTTCGCTCTATAGTGTCAAAGTTTTTATTTGGTCTTGTTTTGGTCTCCAAACACACTATCAGAGTGCTTGTGTAGGAAATTTCATCCTTTTGTGCCGAACATATATACAACTTTTGATTTGCCAATACAAGCAGCTTGAAATCTGTTACAAGTTTAGTAGAGCTCAATAGGGTGGTTATGTTCGACTTTTTGAGACACAACCATGTTTCTATATCAGGGTATTTAGTCAGTGGCCATGGACGAAAGCAATGATGTATTCTGTATGTTAGCTATTGAGGAAAATTTGGATGGTACCAATTACCTGTTATGGGCATATATCATACGTCATGTATTGGTAGCAAAGGATTGTGGAATATTGTGTATGGTATTGAAAAACATCCTACTACACCTACAAATACACTTATTGAAGATGATGTAGATAGCATTGAAGATTATGATCTTCATATTCATATTCATGTTGTGGTTCCTACTGCACCTACTATAGAGCAACTTCGCTGGGATGGCAGAGATGCTCAGGCACATCTTGTCTACCAACATGCCATTATCCCTTACATTCGCTCTTTCTCCATTGTCTTCCTTGGGATCCACATTTGTTTTGTGATCATTGAGCATCCACTAACCGTTCGGGTATCCATACTTGTAGTATCTTTGATCTATCTTGCATAAGTTTTGATTCTTGCTACCTCCTTGCCTCTCAAGGTTTTTGTTTGGTTCTAGATCCCCTTGCCTTTGTATTGTTGAAGTTGATCCTTGCAAATCCACACTCATTTTATGCCTTTGCCATATTGCTTTTGAGTTGGTCTTGAGGGTTGATTCCTCACATCTCTCTCTAGAATAAATAACCTCACTGGGTTTCTCAATATTAATCTCTTGAGAAGAAGGTATGAGTTGATCACTCAAAATAGAACAAGGTATTTTTTTAACTTTTTGTTTAGGTAGAAGAATAGAATCGGTGGATGAGGGTTTTGATGGGGATTCTTTTGTCTCTTCACTTTGATATGTGACATTAGAGTTTTCCATGCATGTTGATTTTAGCAGTTTCTCATCCAGTAGACTAAAACCTTCTCTATGGCCATTTTTTGCCGATATATATCCTTGGCACAGGACTAGATCTTCCAGAAGGTCTGACTCTTTGCAGACTAATAGTTTTTGCTACATGGTATTGTTCCGTAAGTGTAAAGACATGGATACTTCTCCTAGGCACTCAATGATATTACCTCCGATCCCTATCATATGAACCTTGGATGGAATGAGTTATGCCTTTAGATTCTCAACTAAGGATGCTCAAATACTACTTAGGGCTGCTCTCATGTCAATTAATGAATCCACTAATTGGTACTCTTCCTTACCAATCCCTAGGTTCAAGTATGGTTGTTGTATTAGACTTCCTAGTGTTTTGACCTTGTTGGTGTGGTAATTTGCCATGGGGATAGACTCTTCTCCTTGTAAGTACCTTTCATCCCATTCTCTTATCTGTTCTTTCTTTTTCCTTATTTGCTCTAAGGCTTCTAGTCTGGATTCTTCTTGTATTCTTTTCCTCTTCTTTCTTTCTGTTTTGTGCTCTTAAGAGTCTCACTAACATTTGTTTTGTCAAGGTCTCCATATAATTTTTGACTCTACAAACACTTATGTAGTTTGGTAGGATGCTTCCATCTAGAGTGGCTAGGTTAATGGCTTCACTTATGGGGATTCGATTTATAAGCAATGGTCAATAACCTCATTGTTGTAATTTCTTTGCATGTTGTTCAAATGTATAGACCTATACTATATCTCCCACTCTAAGGCCTTTATCCTTGATGTGAGCATCATAATATGCCTTTTCCTTCTCTTTGCAGCATAGATGCCAACTACAACTTTTAATCTAGTCTCATGCAATTTCTCTATTTGGTCCAATTGTTTTGAGAGTTCTTGTCCAATCCACTCATACTTCTTGGCTACTCGTAGAGTAGGAACAAAGAAATGAATTGGAAGTATTGCATTTTGTCCATAGACTAGATTAAAAGGTGTCGCTCTGATAGCCATTTTATAATCTACTTGGAAAGCTCATATTGCATGATGCAATTGCTTGTCCCAATCTGACCTTCCATTGTTGACTATCTTATTTAGAACAATACATAACACTTTGTGTCGACTCTCGGCTTGTCCATTAGCCTATGGATGATAAGGTGTTGGTTTTTTATGAATCACCAGAAATTCATTCATGAGTGACTCGATGACTTCACTAATGAAGTGTGTACCTCTCTAACTTACAATCTCAATAGGTAGTCCAAATCTAGTGAATATGTTTTTGAATAAGAATAGAGCCGTCGTGTGAGCATCATTTTTCCTTGTGGCTTTCGCTTCTACCCATTTTTTTAAATATTATGTAGCCACCATAATGTATTTGGCATGTGATCCTTTTATTGGGGGATTGATGGGCCCAATAAAGTCAATTCCCCATCTCAAAAATGCTCGTGTGCTAACCATAGGCCTTAAGGGCATGATATCTCGTCCTATTGGGTACTTGGTACATTGGCATGCATCATAGCTTTGCACATATATCTCCACATCCATGTGTAGGGTAGGCCACCATAAGCTTGTGAAAAGAATCATTTTACAATTTTCACTACTAAAACATGACCTCCTTGCTACTCCTGCATGTGCTGTTGGAGTTAGACGTCTGTGGAAGCACGCGAACAACACAAGGAAGAAGAAGAAGCTTGGAGCACAACACACAATACTGAATGTATTACTAGAGAATGTACAAAGATATGCCCATTAGGGCAATAGGCATATATACAAGCCGAGGGAAAAAACCTCCTAAAGAGGGAAAAAAGTGCCCCGGCGGTCCTAGAGTGTTCACACACATCACTACCTAAGTATATCAACAAATACCCCTTGGAGTGATGCCGTGAACAAGTAGCTGGCACTCATGTATAAGGAAGTGCCAAGCTATGTGGAAATCACTCCACAAAAGGAAGTAAGCCCAAATACTTGCGGAAAGCTTCAAACTTCTCCCTAGGCAGAACCTTTGTGAAAAGGTCTGCAATGTTCTCTTGCGTGGGCACATATGCCAAGCTGATCTCCCCAGCAAAGAACGTCTCCCTGACATAATGATAATGCACCTCAATGTGCTTAGTGCGAGCATGGAACATAGGGTTCCTTGCAACTACCAATGCGTTCTAACTATCAGTGAAGATGGTGGTGGCAGAAGACTGACCAACACCCAAATCAGCCATAAGGCATATGAGCCACACACACTCAACAGTAGCTGTGAAAGCTGCCCTATACTCAGCCTCACAACTGGAAGTGGCCACAGTAGGCTGCTTCTTGCTCAACCAAGATATACATGAGCTACCAAGCATGAAGCAAAAGCCACTAGTGGACACACGAGTGTCATAGCAACCAGCCCAATCAGAGTCAGAAAAAGCATGCAAATCTGGCAGTAGTGATCCCCCCTTGGGATAAAACAACCCAAGTAGCCGAGTACCA
Source organism: Ceratopteris richardii (assembly GCA_020310875.1). Classification (NCBI taxonomy): domain Eukaryota; kingdom Viridiplantae; phylum Streptophyta; class Polypodiopsida; order Polypodiales; family Pteridaceae; genus Ceratopteris; species Ceratopteris richardii. The sequence goes on along the minus strand of CM035407.1, from coordinate 91,908,669 downwards.
CTCAAGTAGCGAAAGATGCGCTTAATCGCCTGCCAATGCTTGACTCCTGGGCAATGCATAAACCGGCTCATCTGTGAGACAACAAACTGAATATCTGGCCGAGTAATGCATAAGTAAATCAAGCATCCAACAGCTTGCTGATAGAGAACAACATCAAATGCATCTCCAACATCATGAAGACTCAATCGTAAACCTGTCTCCATAGGAGTGGCAATAGGCTTACATCTTCAAGGCCAAAACACTGCAATAATGTGTCAATATATTTCGTTTGACACAAAACCATTCCACCATCAACTTGCATAAACTGAATGCCCAAATAGTGATGCAAATGCCCCAAATCAGACATCTCAAATGAGGCATGCAAATCAGCCTTAAAATCAACAATATGCTTCTCAATAGGACCAATGAGCAGCATGTTGTCAACATAGACAACAATGATCAGAAGCACATCATTAGCACTCTTAACATATAAGGTGCTTTCAGTTGGACTGTTCTCAAAACCATGTGCAACCAAATAGGCATGTATCTTCTCATACCAAGCACGTGGTGCTTGCTTTAAACCATATAATGCCTTCTTTAACCTGCACACCTGGTTTTCATGCCTTTTCTGCACAAAGCCACGGGGCTAAAAAACATACACTTTCTTCATGCAAGTCACCATTCAGAAATGCTGTTTTAATGTCCAACTGATGTACATTCCAACCATGATGGGCTTCAAGTGCACAAATGCTCCGAACAGTAGTCATACGGCATGTAGGTGCAAAGGTCTCATCAAAATCAATGCCTCTTTCCTGCGCATAACCCTTTGCAACAAGCCTAGCCTTATACTTGTCAACTGTACCATCAGGTTTACGCTTCAGCTTGTATACCCACTTAGTGCCAATGGCCTTCTTGCCAGGAGGCAAGTCACATAAAGACCAAGTACCATTCTTCATTATTGCATCATATTCAGATTGCATAACAGCCATCCAATTTTTTGAATTTTGTGCTTGAACAAATGAAACAGGCTCATTCTCATCATAGAGACTAGATGCAGCCATAACATAAAAATTTGATGCAAAAGAGGCACTATGAGAGCCTGATCGAGTACAATATGATAGAGGTGCATCTAATTTACTGTCACGCAAAGTCTGCACCAGCCATTTTGGCATAGTTCTTGCCTGTTCAATATCAGCTCTCTCATCAATAAATGCATCATGTACATCTGCATCAGAAATGGAATTATCTGCATCATCACATGAAACCTTCAAAGGCTAAGAAGTTGCTTCATTGGGACAAGCAGTAGACTGTCCACTTGTAAAAAGAGGCAGCAAAATATCATACATGTCTTTGGAGCTAACAGATGTCTCCTTAGTACATTAAAGCAATGGCTGAATAGCATGTTCCACAAAAACAACATCATGGCTAACCAGAATGCGTTTAGTCTGTGGATGATACAGACGATAGCCTTTACTTTCAGAACTGTACCCAACAAAAATACATTTTACTGCTTTATCATCCATTTTTCTGCGATGTTGTTCAGGCACTAAAGCATATGCCAAACAACCAAAAACATGCAGATAAGCAACAGATGGCTTGCGGTCATGCCAAGCCTCATATGGAGTGATAGACTGCAGGGCTTTAGTGGGACACCTGTTCAATACATATGCTAGACACATGACAACCTCAAGCCAGAAACTATGTGGTAAAGCTTGACTCTTGACCATACACCTCGCCATCTCCATGAGTGACCTGTTCTTTCGTTTAGCAACTCCATTCTTTTGAGGTGTATACGGCACTGTACACTAGTGTTTTATCCCACGTTCAGCCATAAATGCATTAAAATAAGAAGACATATATTCCCCCCCTCGATCTGAATGGAGGGTGCCCATTTTACATGCTGATAGATTTTCAGCCAAAACCAAAAACTATTTGAAGCACATGAACACTTCCGACTTTGCCTTAAATGGATATACCCATGCATGCCTAGAAAAATCATCGATGAAAGTCACGAAGTAAAGATAATTCCCAAAAGAAGGTGTCTGCATAGGAGCACAGACATCACTATGTACAAGCTGCAATTTTTTAGTAGCCCAAACTGAACCATCTTTTGGAAAGGACGAACGCTGTATTTTGCCCAAAATACAGCCTTCACAAACATGTTTTCCAGGTGCCTCAAGTTTGGGCAAAGAGGACACCATTTCAGATTTCTGCAGGCGTAGCAAACTAGCAAAATTCAGATGACCAAAGCGTGCATGCCAAAGCTTTGCATCTGACATAGCCTGAGAATCATTTACTTCACATGCCAAATCATTTACAGATCTTTCATAGTCTATGAGCTTATACAGCCCATGACATAAAATGCCAGAAGCAATAATCACATCGCCATTTAACAGATCATGAACTGTACACCTGTCATCAACAAATTTCACTACCAAGCCAATCTTGGCTAATGTAGAAACTGATAATAGGCTCTTCTTGATCCCTAGCACAAATAAAGCATCTGACAAGTGAAAGAACTACCATCAGCAGTAGTCAAAATGATCTTACCAACTCCCATAACAGGATAAGAGGAGTTGTTGGCGCATGTAAGAGTATTCTCTGTAGGGCCATGCTCGAGTGAAGAGAAGAAACTGTGCTGCGAGGTAATATGTCTTGTCGGCCCACTATCAAAGTACCAAACATCTGAGTCTACTACAGACATGCACTGCTCATGAGAAGATGGGTCAAAACTGCAAACAGTAGTAAATGCCCATTCTTCCTGCGCAAGATTAACAGACTCCATTTTTGGTGTAGAGGCTTCTGCAACAACCATTCCAAACTCTTTCTTCTTTGCCTCTTTTACAGCCAGTTTTGGACAGTTCTTTATGATATGATCATTCCCCTTACAGTACTTACAAAACAATTTATGCTTTTTTGATTTTTTCTCATTTTTGTCTTGGTTCTTAGAATGTGCAGCATTTGCAGATTTCTAGTTACTAGTAGAAGAGCTCCATTTTCCTTTGCCCTTCTGACTAGCCAGGAAAGCTTGATCAGCAACACACATAATGTACCTGTTCTGCCTGGACTGATCTTCTTGCAATAGAATAGAGACTAGCTCCTCAAATGACAAGGCATTTGGATTGCCTTTCATCATTAACCGAAGAGTAGAAGCAAAACTCTGATATGAATCAGGAAGACCATTCAGAATGGTCTGCACAAGTGAGCTATCTGGTATAACCTCATCAGCAAAAATCAACTGTGCCTTCAAGTCTTTGATCTTTGTTAGGAAACTGTCCATAAAGTCACCTTCATTCATGTGCTCACTCTCCAACTGTTTTCGGAGGTAAGCAACACGAGCCTCATTCCTAGCTTGGTACAATGTGGTAAGTGTATCCCAAGCATCCTTAGCTGTTCTGCAAGAGCGAATATGAGGAATAATGGCACATTTGATAGACAAAGCTATCAATGCATGTGCCTGGGCATCTCTACCATCCCAACAAATCTGCTCTATAGTAGATGCAGCAGAAACTGTAGCACGAACATGAATATGCAGAATACCATCATCTTCGACACCTTCTACATCAGCTTCAATACCTGCAGTTGTAACAGTTGTAGGTGTGATATGACATTTTTCGACACCTTGTACAATGTTCCATAGTCCTTTTGCAACCAACACATGTCGCATCATATAAGCCCATAACGGGTAGTTGGTACCATCCAATTTATCCTCAATAGCCAACATACGGAATACATAACTGCTTTCAGCCATGGCCGGTGACTAAAATACCTTGATGCAGAAAATTGACTGTATCTCAAAAAGTTGAATAGAATTGCCCAGATGAATTCTGCTAGGCCTGTAGCAGACTTCGAGACGCTTATACTGACGAACAGAAACTGGTATATACCTTTGGCACAAAAAGACGAAATAGCCTGCACAAATGTTGTGATAGTGCGTTCGGAGGCCGAAACGAGCTCAGATCGCGATTTCGGCACCACATAGCAAAGCTGTTTTGATCTCGAAAACACGTTGAGTATGCTCACCAAAATTCGTGTGATTCTGAGACTGCAAATGGAGGAGCGTCGAGGGCGCCCTAGATGAAGCAACGACCTGCTTTGATACCAATTGTTGGAGTTAGACATCTGTGAAAGCACGCAAACAGCACAAGGAAGAAGAAGAAGCTTGGAGCACAACACATAATACTGAATGTATTACCAGAGAATGTACAAAGATACGTAGCCCATTAGGGCAATAGGCGTATATACAAGTTGGGGGGAAAAAACCTCCTAAAGAGGGAAAAAAGTGCCCCGACGGTCCTAGTGTTCACACACATCACTACCTAAGTATATCAACATGTGCCATTTCAGGGAGAGACTCTCCATCATGCACACATAAGTGTAATTGATCATCCTTCCCACATTTAAACAATTGTTTTCCCACAATTACATAGTCCTTGATTTGTTCTTCCAATGCTCACTTTCTATCTAGGATTGCTCCTTCAGGGTAAGTATGTGATTTCAAAAAATCGACTTCTAGTTTACTCCATTCAAGGGCTATCATAGAGTAACATAAAGATGAATGTTCATCAGTCTCTCGACACACTTGGCAATTAATTATGTGTTCATGCACATTTTTGCATGTCCAACCAATACACTCCTAACCTTTTCACTTCTTGGGTTGTTCCACTAACACCCTTATGTGTTCTTCACTTGTTCTTGTGGGCTTGTTTGAGTAAACCATTTTGCTCCTCATCTTCCACACATCTTAGAAGTATTCCATTGAAGTATTTGAAATATAAACTTCTTGCCACAATGTGGAGGTTTCTTGTCTATCAAAACTCTTTACTATGGTTCAAATTGATCCTATGATTAGGTCCATGAGGGAGTATAGGGATCAAATTTTCAGCCCATTTAGGACATACTTCCAGGTTAAATAAATACATGTCTGGTAGCTTGTCAGCTACTCCTGTGGGGTGCTCTCCATGAATCATTCTAGACAAATGGTCTTCTCTTACATGGGTATTGCCTTTCTTTACTACCACTTTGAAGTCTTATTCCATGAGTAATAGAAACCATCTCATTAGCCTTCCAGTGTTACAAGGTTTATTGACCAAGTACAATAGAGCCTGGTGATCAATAAAGAACTTAAATTTACTAGCTAGAAGGTAATGTCTGAACTTCTTTATAGTGAAGACCATCCCTAAGCCTTCTCATTTAGTTGTGGTGTAATTGCATTCTTTTTGATTTAGTTGATTGCTAGCATAAGCTATTGGGTGATCTAGCTTTCCTTCGTTTGCTAGTTGTGGTACAATACATCCGATGGCATAATTAGATGCATCCACATGAATATGGAATACTTTATTCCAATTTGGTACCTTCAAAATTGGAGCTGAACTCAATCTTCTTTTCAATTCATTAAAAGCTTCCTCACACTCTTTTGTCCAAACAAATTGAGTAAACAACCCATATAATGGCTTTGCAATTATGGCATACATGTGGATAAATTGACGGTAGTATCCATAATGTTATATTCCAGAGATGTACATGCTTGGAGGAATGAGATGTTCCTTGCTCGGGGGATAGCCAAGGCCAAAAGCCAGAGGGTTCATACGAGGTGCCTACTCATGATGGCCAGATGAGTAGAGGGGCCTTAGAGAGAACTCTAGATGGTGACTAGGCAAGGGCTATAAATAGGCTGGGAGGTGAGTCCCAGGCATGTCATTCTCGATTGAGATCTTAGTACATAGTTTGGATGTGACAGATTGATATCTTGGTCCATAGTATAGATCCTTGATAGATGGATATATTGATATCCATAGTTGATAGATTGACATATTGATATCTTGGTCCATAGTCGGGATCATTGATAGATTGCCATCTTGGATTCATAGTTTGGATCATGATGAGATTTTCTTGAGTTTCATTTTCATTAGACTAGATAAATCAAGTAGATTTGCTTGAGCGTAGGGATAGTAAATCAAACAGATTTACTTGAGCTTAGAGATTAAGCACTATTTGGAAAAGATTTCCATTTATTCTTAGTATTCACAGAGACTACGACATAGTCAGATTATTTTAGATGAGCATAGTATTTATTACTCCAGTGGAGTAAGTGATTTTGCATAATTATACCATATGACAAGCTGTCAATGGGTAGTTCAGGGAGACAAGAGCAAGCTGCCGAGGTCTCTATAGGTGACAAGCCGTCACAAGGTAGTGTTCAAGGTCTAGGCATAGGGAGTCCGCGGATATTCCGAGTACTTATGCTGCACACATATGGACTCATCGGGCCTCAGAGGGATTCCTACAGTATGCCCAAGGCAAGGACTGCTATTTGTTGGTGGAAATTCTAGATATAAAGCACAGAGACTAGTTGTCTACTTTTTGAGCATCTAGTATTTCAGACACCTACCACACTCTACTTTTATTATTTGGAATCATAGATTCCGATTCCCAGTTTTATAGCTCCTTCTACATCATTGAGGACAATAATCTTTAGAAGGGGGAGAGAGTGTTATATTCCAGAGATGTACATGCTTGGAGGAACGAGATGTTCCTTGCTCGGGGGATAGCCAAGGCCAAAAGCCAGAGAGTTCATACGAGGTGCCTACTCATGATGGCTAGATGAGTAGAGGGGCCTTAGAGAGAACTCTAGATGGTGACTACACAAGGGCTATAAATAGGCTGGGAGGTGAGTCCCAGGCATGTCATTCTCGACTTCTCACACATAATGACTGTTGGGGATTCGTGGACAAGAAGGAGTTTGAGGGTTTGTAGGAGAAAAAGGAGATGATGAAAATGGAATAACAGTGAGAACTTCTGCAAAAGAGTACTCTTGGAAACCTTGAATATTGATTATCTTGCAACAGTTACAATGACTGAATACAGTCCAATCAATGACTAAATACAACTTCAGAGAATGTCAATTACTGAAGACCAATTATCTCAAGTCCTCTGGCAGCGGCCTCTCCTGCACCAATCCTTCACTTGCTTCACGCTTCCCTTGTGCACACCTTGCACTAAGCTTCCACCAAGCTAAGGAATTGGTATCTCGGCCGCGCACACACAATAGACCTTGGGACTCTTGGAATCCAACCCGCCTTCTCTGCACACCTTCCTCTTGACACCTCTTGCGCTCTTCAGTGTCGTCGCACACTGGTGGCTCTTCCTTTCCTTTCTTGCTTCCTCTGAAGCTCTCTCTTGCTCCTTACTCTCAATGTGTCCAAGAATAGCCTTTGTCCTCTTTTGAACGCGCCGGTCCCGTGACTTCTAACTGCCATGGACTCTTGGGCTTCCTTTGATGTCCCAAGATTCTCTTTTTAGTTGGCAGCCAACGAATTGCCCTTTGTCCTGTAGTGACTTTAGTGTAAAACCAAAAATTTTAATGGGGGTCATACTTTCACTTGTGCGTACACTTTTCCGCTTCACATGCCTTCACATTCCCTTTTAATTCTTCCTTTGTGTACTAAAAGGGGGTTCACCTAAACCTTCCCAAATACTTTAAAACACATTCTGATCCTTAGGGAAATTAGAAAAAATACGCAACCCGCTTCTCCAATTTACCCTTTGCTGGACAATTAATTGTCACTTAGGCACTTTGACTTTGCACCTGTTGGCTTGACCTTGACCTTGTTGACTTTGATCGGTTGGCTTTGACCAACATGACTTTTATGGGCTCAACAGATGCCCACCACCTAAAGGACTCTCCGACCCGGAGAGACAACACACTGGATACAAGAACTGCTTAAGAACCAAAATGAACATGTATATGAGCAGAGAGGAATTAAAGCCGAAAAATAGAAAAGAGTACTTTTATTGATTACTAAAGAAAGTGAGAACAATATCCAATGATTATTGAATGCTGATTGGCATAAGCAGAAGGATGATACAATTATTGGGAAGCTAGAACTAAGGCTGAAGCCATGTAATTTATTGAAGAGTGGCCAGGACATTATTAAACCGGGATTGAGATTATTGAGGAGGTGGCTGAGGTGAAGATGGGAGGGGAACGGAAGCTTGCTCTATAAGGTGTTGGACAGAACTAAGGCAATTGCGAAGATGGTCCCGTTCGCGCTTGATACGCCAGACACGCTGCATTATCACATAAACCTAACTGGAAACGATTTTGAAGATCCTCTAAAGTCTGGAGCGCAGAATCCGCAATGTCTCGATACCTATCTCGCTCCTCCTTGAGCAAGCGGGCAGATTCAGTGAGAGATTGCCACTGTGAGGTGGCCATGCGATTTATGTTGTCTATAGTCGAAATATATTGTTGATGAATGCTGGCTGCAGCTGAAATGGAATCCATGGACAACCTCGAAGCGTCAGCACTTCCTTGAGCAATGTTACTGGCTTCGCGAAGTAATAGGAAAAAGGAGGGTTCAGCCTGGGTATCAGATGGAGGAACAGGTTCTACAGGCGGAGTTTGAGAATTGGTTGGAATGGTAGAGGGACCGGGTGTGGAATGAAGATTGGAATGATGGGGTTGGGTGGGTGGTGCATTACTTGGAATTGGAAATTGGGAAACAGGGGGACGTGGGGGAGTACAGGTGGGGTTGTGCGGGTTCAGCTGGGTTTGAATGAGGGGGCGGAATGAAGAAGAGCCATGTGGGGGAACAGGAGTAGGAGGATGAATGGGGGCCGTGGCAGGAGATGTGGTGAGGATAGGGGAAGGCGACGGTGGATTAAGTGGAGGAGTATCCGGGGGTGCCGAGGGTTGGGTTGAAGCGGATGTTGAGCCAGTGGAGAGTGAAGGGGAGGGGGGAGGACGGGATATGGAAGGGATAGTGGGAGCGCTGGGCGGGTTGCTAACAGGGAATTGAGGGGATGGGGAAATAGTGGAAGGGTTAGCCAATGGTGCAGGGATGTGATAGACCCAAGCTAGGAGGGGAGCAGAATATATGTTAAAGGTACGAGAGCGGCGAGGGATAGCCTCACGGAGTCTACGGGAGCGCACGCTCAAGGAACTATAGAGGAGGGCGGCGTAAGGGTAGGGGCGGCTAGTGAGGAAGCAATACAGTGGATCTGCAATACGAATGTCTGAAAGGGGAAGCGCAGCGGTGGGGCTTCTAAGTAAAAAGAAGAAGATAAATGAAGTCAGAATTGCTTGCATGCGGATGGAAAAACGGGCTTGGTTCTCAAAACGCTCTTTACAAAAAGCAATTGTTTCCGTGGGTGACACTCCCGAATATAAGAGTGGAGGACTGATGAAGTCGATGAGAGAGGAGCCTATACGGTTCGCAATGTCGGGAATGGTAAGAGTGCCGGTGCGAAAGTTGGGGAACAACCGAAGAGCTTCGTATACGTCATTAAGTTCGGAAGGGTCCTGCAACAGAACGGCTGCCAAGCCTAAGAGTCCTGCATACCGAAGATTGTCTGGCGAGAAGAGATTTCGGAGGTCAATTGGAGGTGGAGATAAATGAATTTTTATTTGGATAGGTAGATCAGTTGGGAGGAAAAGGCTCATATAATCGCCTGTAGGGAGCGAATTATGGGAAGCAGAAGGAGAGGGAGAAGGTGAAGGGGGGCGAGGTAGCGAAGGGGGAGAATAAGGGTCGGTGGATTCTGATGGAATTGAGTAAGTAGGAATATTAATAAGGGGAGGATGAATAGCGGAAGTCGAGGCATCTGCTGTGGAAGAATGGGATATGGTGGATGGAGGAAGCGGTGGGGTAAGAGAGGCGGGCACTGTCGGAACCGGGTAGATGAGGTTGGGAAGGGTTTGGGTATGCGATTGGTGAGCAGACTCTGAAGGAGGATAATGAAGATTGGTTGTTGGGAACGCCGAAGGTGTGAAGTCCGCAGGATCGTCCTGCGGGGGTGGATTAGCCATAGAAGAAATGGAGAATGCCGAGAAAGGGGAGGTCCGGATAAGGGGTAATTTCTTGGCTTTAGTGGATGTCGCAGAAGATTCTTGGAGTTATGGGAATGTGGTGCTTGGGGATAAGGGGAAGTGGGGATGGCGGAGGGTCCGGGGGAGGGGATGAGGGGGTCGCGGAGGAGGAGAAAGCGGGTAGGGGGGCGCCTGCAGGGAATTGAAGGTAGGGCGGAGGAGTGGGATATGTGCGGGGTCGGAGAGGGGTGGTGGAGGGCGGGTGTGTGCGGAGGTGGGTGGTGCCCGCTGGGGCTTGGGGGGGTGGTTAGCAATTGAGGGCGGGGGTGGAGAGGGATTGGTTGCGGAGGGGCGGATGGGCGGAGAGGCGGAAGGAGAGGGTTGGGGAAAAGGTGGTGGCGGAGGAGGAGTGTGGCGGAGAGGGGTGGGGTGCTTGGGGGTTGGAGGAGTGTGGCGGAGAGGGGTGGGGTGCTTGGGGTTGGAGGAGGGAGGTATGGGCGGGTGGAGGAGAGGTATTGGATAAGGCGGGGGTGGGTGTGCGGGGGGTGGCGGGGAATATTGCGGGGGGTGGCGGTGGAACAATTGGCGGGCGGGAGGAGAGCAGGGGCGGGGGGCTTATGGCTGGGGGCGGATGCGGGGGCTTCTGCGGAGGCGGGTACCGGCGGAGGGCGGAGGCGGGGACCGGCGGAGGGCGGAGGCGGGGACCGGCGGAGGCGAAGGACCGTGGAGCGGGGACCGACGGAGGTGGAGGACCGTGGAGCGAGGGAGGCGGAGCGGAGGTGAGGGCGTATGAGGGCGGATGAGGGGGGGGTGGCGGATGGGGACGATGGTGGAAGAGGGAGGGGGAGTGGAGGGCGGGGGAATTGCGGGGGTGCGGATGGCGGATGGCGGAGGCTGAGGGCGGGCTTCTGTGGAGGCGGGTACCGGCGGAGGGCGGAGGCTCTGCGGAGGCGGGGACCGGCGGAGGCGGAGGGAGGAGCTGGCGACGGCGGTTAGAATTGGGCGGGTGGAGTTTGCAGAGGGCGGAGGGCGGTCTCGCGGCGGGTGTTGGGGCGGCGGCACGGAGGGGCTGTTTGGGGTGCCTGCGGGTGGCTTCAGGGGGTTGGTGGGCATAAGGCGGAGGCGGCGGTGATGTCACCTGGCGGGATGGCTGCGGACGGTGGAGGAAGGGCAGAAGAGGTGGCCGGAGGGGCTGGGCGGAAGGCGGAAGGTGGGGAAGGTGTGGAGTCAGCGGTGCCAGCGGTGCGGAGGATTGAGGAAGCGGGTCAGCAGTCGGGGGGAGATGGGTGGGAGAGGGAGGCCGCGGGCGGGTTGGATGATTGTGGGGAGGACGCTGAGGCGGGATGGCTGCGGAGCACGGCGGAGGAAGGGCGGAAGCGGGCGGCGGAGTTCTGGGAGGAAGGCGGAAGAGGGTGTTAGCGGCGGGTGAGAGGAGCAAGGGGATGGCGGAGGGTGTGGGTGGTTGATGGTGGATGAGGGGGTGGGGTTGGAGGGTATTGGTTTGCGGGTTTTGAGGGCGTAGGTTGGAGAGGGGTTGAGGGCGGTTGAGTGCGAAGGAGAGGGGTGCCTTCGGGTGGTTTAGGGGGTGGTTTAGGGGGTGGTTGGTGGTTGAGGCGGAGGTGGGAGGCACAACAGAACCTCGTAATCGATAGCAATCAATGGGGTTGGAGGAGAGGTATTGTGTGGAGGCGCCGGGATAATGATATTTGCACTTCTGAGGGGATCAAGAATGAAAGAGAGAACACCTTATATAGCAAGTAGGTATGAAGGGTTACCTCACAGGAATGGATGGTCAACCCAAAAGAGAGCTCAAAAGAGAGGAGATGCAAGTTCCAATCTCATTCATCCAAAAAGATACACAAAAGAAATGGCCATATTGAAAGTTATTGGGTAGAAGCAATGACCATCCAAAAGAAATTGGCGCAAAATTTATTTATCAATGAAATTAACTGGTTTTTTGTGGTGAAATGAGCAACAAAAAAAAAAAATGGCGCCCAAAAAGAACATGCGTGAGCCTTTTGTTGGTTATTTCTACTTATTAGGACAAACAGCTTATTATTTGTACCTATAAAGCATTCCAAAACACTTAGGAACAAAATAATGAAAATGCAATGTTTATGACTTTTGGTGGTAACCCTTGAGTCTGGAGATGTTTACCAAGGGTAGGGTGTTGCCATCCAGTGTTTCCAATTGCACAACACCCCATTGCAATATTTTTAGAACTCGAAAAGGTCCTTCCCAATGAGGGATCCATTTTCCTTTTGCAGTCGTATGAGGGTTAGGTTTATGGAGAAGAACTAACATGCCTGCTTCAATGTTGTTTTTCCACAGATGTCGATCATGTGCCCCCTTCCGTTTTATCTGAGTCTCTATCAATTGTTTGGTCGCTAGTAGACGAATCTCCTCCACTTTATGTAGTGCTCCTAGCCTCTGAGAGATATCACAATCCTTCTTTCCCTGCATGAATGCTATCTTAGGTGATCCATGTAAAAATTCAAAGGGCTCGATAGGTAAGATGCCATAGACCAGTTGGAATGGGGAATAGCTAGTGGCCTCTTTGTAGGTTAGCCTGTATGCCCAAAGTGTTCCTAGGTACGCAATGCCCCATGAAGTGGGTTGCAACATACACTCCTTTCTTAACATTGGAATTAAAACCTTATTTGTCGACTCAGCCTGTCCATTTGCTCGTGGATAGTAAGCACAAGAGGTCCTATGAAGAATTCTATACCTGTTGAAGATTTCTTGCAAGACTTTATTGATAAAATGGGTACCTTGATCAGTACAAATTTCAAGTGGACAACCAAACCTGCAAATGATGTTACTATAAATGAAATCAGCAACAGTTTGGGCAGTGCAATCGGAGGAAGCAATAGCTTCAGCCCACTTTGTGGCATAATCAGTAGCTATCAGGAGATATTTTTCTCTTTTTGGAAACGTGGGAGGGTAGAATGGCCCTACAAAATCTAACCCCCACTTCTCAAATGGTTGCCAGGAGGTGGAAATAACCAAGGGGTTATGTCTCTGCTTTGTTGGCTTAGGTCCACACCTCTGGCAAATGTCACATGCTTTTCCCCATTCATCTGCATCCCTAATTAGTGTAGGCCACCATAGACCTGCATCCAGTATTCTCTGACTCATAATATGTCCTGGGAGGTGCCCACCACCTGTACCTTCATGTGCAGAGTGAAGGACTTCCCTCACTTCTTCTTCTTCCAAACACTTCCTGAACCGGTCATCTTTGCCCTGTCTGTACAATTTATCTTTGATGAAGGTATATGGTCTACTCTTGATTAGCAGGCTCTTCTTTTGTACAACACTAGCCTTTTCTGGATACAATCCTGTTTTAATGAAATTTTTAATGTCGTAATACCAGCTTTGAGCTTTTACAACAAACAGATGAGCATCTGGAAAGTCATCATTGATTCCACTAGATTGATTCATCATATTTATTCTGGATAAGTGATCCGCCATAACATTGTCTTTTCCTGGTTTATGGACTACAGAAAAATCAAACTCTTGGAACAACAATAGCCACCTCCATATTCTACCGGTGGCCTGGGGTTTGTTGAGTAGGTATTTTAGTGGTTGGTGATATGATATAATAATAAATTTTACCCCTAGTAAGTAATGACGGAATTTTTGGACGGCAAAGACCATTGCTAGTGCTTCCCTTTCAGTGGTACTGTAATTCCTTTCAGCCTTGGTCAAGATTCTACTGGCATATTGAATTGGCCTGTCCATTTTAAATTCTTCACTTGGTTGGGTCAGAACTGCCCCTACTGCATATGCACTGGCATCGACATGTACATGAAAGATTTTTGACCACTCCGGTGTGACCAAGATAGGAGCACACACCAACCGTGACCGTAATGTCTGATATGCTTTTTCCTCCTCTTCTTCCCATTTAAAAGGTACTTCCTTACCTGTAAGTCTAGTCAGAGGTCTAGCTATCTCTGCATACATTTTTATGAACCTTCTATGATAACCGGTATGCCCCAAGAAACTCTGGATCTCTTTAGGGGATTTAGGTTTAGGCAACTTTAATATAGAAATGATTTTGTCAGGATCTGGGACCATACCTTTAGCCGACACCACATGTCCTAAGAGGGTTCCTTCTGTCACAAGGAAATGACATTTGTTTGGATTGAGCTTTAACTTAGTCTCCCTGCATCTTTTGAAAACATTCTGCAGCTGCCTTAAGTGGTGGTCCAAACAATCTAGAGGAGTTTCCTTGTGAGATCCTGAAAACGAAGAGAAGTCATCCATGAAGATTCTAAGTGATTCCAGCAATAGGGGGCCAAAAATGAGATTGACCGTCCTGTTAAAGGTGGCTGGAGCATTTCTGAGCCCAAATGGCATTTTTACATACACATATGTTCCCCAAGGTGTGATAAAAGCAGTCTTTTCCCGATCCTTTGGATGTATTGATATTGATTATAGCCACTGAATCCATCCATAAAACTATATAAGGCATGCCCAGCCACTTCTTCAATGACATGTTCTGCAAAAGGCATAGGGAACCCATCTGGAATGGTCACCTTGTTGAGAGCTCTAAAGTCAACACAAATTCTGATTTTATTTGTATTCTTCTTCGGTACTATAACCATAGGTGAGAGCCACTCTGAGTGCTCCACAAGAATGATGATTCCTGCATCCTCCATCTTTTGGATTTCCACATAGACGGCTTCGGCATACTTTGGATTGAGTCTATAGCTCCTTCCTCTGATGGGTTTGGCTCCATCAACCAGGGGGATTCTGTGCTCTCCATAAGATGCAGGCACTCCTTCTGAGTCTTTATAATGCCAGGCAAAAACATCTGCATACTGGGTCAAGAATGATTTTACCTTTTCCAGGAGCTCTGGGTGGCTCCACAACCAAGTGGCCACCAGAACTGGTTGAGTATTGTTTTGAGTGTCTAAGTGTATTTCTTGGACCGGATTTCTTGTTACCATATTATCTCCTTGTGCATCTGCTTCCTTGTCTTCTTCTACTAGCTTTTCGTGCATTTCTTCATAAGCAGGTGTATTTTGGACTTCGATGTGTTCCTCCTTGTCCTGCATCCATCCTGCAGGGATTTCTTGAATTGGGAAAGAACATTCAACCTCAGAATTTTTTACCTTGTTTTTAGCTTTAGAAACTTCGTTATCCGTTGTTGACACATCCTCCTCCAATTTGTATTTGAGGGGTATCTTCCTGCCCCTTCTGTGGTTAGTGATGGGCTCTCCTAATCCATCAACCTGGACCTTTTCCTTGTCTTCATCATAATCTTCAGTCGTGCCAGGATTATCAAGAAAAATTCCAAAACAAGAAGAAGAGTTGCCTGCTTGGAGCCAACTTAGAATATCCTCTTCTTCCTCAAAATCTATTTGGGGTTGATCCTCCGCTTCTGTTTCCATGCAAATGCTCACTGTTTGCATCATACTAGTGTTTCGTTGATTGTCTGGGCCTTCTTCTAAATGAATTTGTGTCAGCTCCTGCCCTTTCTTTTGAACCCACATAGTGTCCTTACCCCAATCATGAATGACACTGGCATGCCTCAACCAAGGTCTTCCAATTAAGAGAGGAAATCCTCCTTCAACCTGGGGCAATCTTAAAACCACAAAATCCAGAATGAATAGATTACCTTGTACTTCAAGTGGAACTTTTGGGATTACCCCCAAGGGCCTTACTTTGCTCTGATCTGCCAGCGTAACCGTGAAATTTGCAGGTCTTGAAGGGTGGAGTCCAATCTTTTTCATGGTATGTTCAGGCATCAAGTTAATACCAGAACCACCATCTACAATAACACCTTGAAATTCATGACCCTTGATTGATATTATAAGCCGAGGACTTTTATAATCCGTAAGGGGTGCTTCCCCCCTAATTATCCCTTTATGTAAAATAGCAGTCTTGGCCACTAAGCTTGTAGTAGAAGCCTCATCAATTATCTGCAATAATTCTGACCTGAATTTCCCATCCATCTTTATTAATTCAAAGATACTAACCTCCTTCTTCATTGACTTGAGTAGTTTTGAAGCCTCTGACTCTTTAAGAGAGTGAGCTTCATTTGCTTTGCCAAACTCTTCTTGAGCCCTGTTGAAGGCATGCCCAATGGCATCACTGGTGCCTATGATACATTCATTTTGGTTTGTGTCTGCTCTTGTGGTAGCTTTGTCTTCAATTGCAACTCTGTCTTTGTTCAATTCCTTAATCATCAATTCTTGATTTTCTATCACTCTTGCCGTTCCCTTGCTTCTTGTCTGTACTGCAAAAGATTCGAGTTCTTCTAATTGTACCACTCTGGTAGATGGTGAGGGTTCATTGGCCTGAGGTAATTTTTCCTCCTTGTATACAGAGATCAATTGGAGATGGGTTCCGGAAGTAGAAGCTTGATTTTTAGGACATCCGTTGGTATAATGGTCTCTGGCTTCTGGACAGTTCCTGCAAGGAGGTGCATTTTCTGGGAGAGTGCACCTAGATTGGTAGTGCCCGCATTCTCCACATCTGAAGCAAATAATTGGCCTTCTAGGCCCATTTGCAAAGTTAGTTCTCGGTCTAGGATTATAGTTGATACCTTGGTTTGCTACTGCTTCCATTACATTTGCTGGTGGCAAAAGTCCTCCTTGTGTCCAGTATGTCGTTGTCGGCATTCCCCTTACTTGGCATTCATGGGCCTCATGCCCAATCTTCCTGCATAATTGACAAGTCACATTTAGCAAAGGACATTCACTTACTATGTGCCCTTGCTTGCTGCACATGGAGCACCAGAGTCCGTTCTTAATGCCGCCTCCTTTGAGTTCTTGCAACTCCTGTCTCAGCTGAGCTAGTTCTTCTGCTTGGGCTTCCTCTTCCTTTTGGAGCTTGAGGGCTTCAATCTCTTTTCTCAGCTGAGCTACAGTAGTCTCCTCCTCTGTGTAGGGCTTATTCCTTTTCAAGCCCTCCAGTTCCCTTCTTAACTGGATCACTGGGTCCTCCAGTTCTGTACCATATGATGGTTGGGAAGAAGTTGCACCATACTGGTGCCTTATCTGTTCCAAGCGTGTGGCCGTATTGATGAACTCCTCAACAGAGGCAGTAGGTAGCACTAACTCTTTTATTTTGCATTGGGTGACCACAGGTAGAGGTTTGGCTAACCACTTCTTGACAAAGAAGTCGTGTGGTGGATCCGGTAGTTTAGCCATTAGTGCTTTGGCCCTGGTCACGAACTCTGGGAACTTTTCTCCTGGACCCAATTTCAAGTTTTCCAATTCTTCTATAATGATCTCAGCCGTGTTGCCATGCTGAAATTGATTTTTGAAAGCCTCTTTCATCAAATCCCAAGAGGTAAAGTGATTTTCAGCAAATTGGCTAAACCAATTGTCTGCCAGACCTTCCAATGTGGCGGGGAAGAGTATCAAGAAAGCATCTTCCCTACCCATTAGACCTCTAGTCTTACATAATGCAAGAAATCTTCGAATGTGCTCATCTAGGTCCTCATGGGCTAAACCTCTGAAGGAGGGAAATTTTATGTTTAATCTGGAGAGCAAGATTTCTAGGTCCACCTGTCCTGCCATGCTTCCTACCGATGAAGTCGATGAAAGTGGACTCGATGATCTTCTGTTCGTCTTTCTTCTTGTCTGCTTGCACTTGATCCTCAAGGTTTGTGACCGGGTCGCGGTCATGAGCTATTCATAGTCCACTTAAAATGAGACACTTGATAAAAGTATGTACCTTTTGGCCCACTGGAGTAGTGTTGTCGACACTGGAATATTGCTCTCCAATGGCAATATATAGTCTCCTATGCTCAAATCTCCTTGGATGTCCCACCGTGCGTGCCAAATTTGTTGGGGATTCGTGGACAAGAAGGAGTTTGAGGGTTTGTAGGAGAAAAAGGAGATGATGAAAATGGAATAACAGTGAGAACTTCTGCAAAAGAGTACTCCTGGAAACCTTGAATATTGATTATCTTGCAACAGTTACAATGACTGAATACAGTCCAATCAATGACTAAATACAACTTCAGAGAATGTCAATTACTGAAGACCAATTATCTCAAGTCCTCTGGCAGCGGCCTCTCCTGCACCAATCCTTCACTTGCTTCACGCTTCCCTTGTGCACACCTTGCACTAAGCTTCCACCAAGCTAAGGAATTGGTATCTCGGCCGCGCACACACAATAGACCTTGGGACTCTTGGAATCCAACCCGCCTTCTCTGCACACCTTCCTCTTGACACCTCTTGCGCTCTTCAGTGTCGTCGCACACTGGTGGCTCTTCCTTTCCTTTCTTGCTTCCTCTGAAGCTCTCTCTTGCTCCTTACTCTCAATGTGTCCAAGAATAGCCTTTGTCCTCTTTTGAACGCGCCGGTCCCGTGACTTCTAACTGCCATGGACTCTTGGGCTTCCTTTGATGTCCCAAGATTCTCTTTTTAGTTGGCGGCCAACGAATTGCCCTTTGTCCTGTAGTGACTTTAGTGTAAAACCAAAATTTTTAATGGGGGTCATACTTTCACTTGTGCGTACACTTTTCCGCTTCACATGCCTTCACATTCCCTTTTAATTCTTCCTTTGTGTACTAAAAGGGGGTTCACCTAAACCTTCCCAAATACTTTAAAACACATTCTGATCCTTAGGGAAATTAGAAAAAATACGCAACCCGCTTCTCCAATTTACCCTTTGCGGGACAATTAATTGTCACTTAGGCACTTTGACTTTGCACCTGTTGGCTTGACCTTGACCTTGTTGACTTTGACCGGTTGGCTTTGACCAACATGACTTTTATGGGCTCAACAATGACCCATAAAGGCTTGTACTTCCTTTGCAGTCTTGGGTCTCCGTAATTCTAAGATAACCTTAATCTTGTCGTCATCAGTTGAAATTCCATTTTTGGACACTATATGTCCTAGGATCTTTCCTTGTCTTACCATGAATACACATTTTTCTACACTCAAATAGACTTTATATTGTGTGCACTTGTTGAATATTTTCCTTAGTTTGTGTATGTTAGCTATTCGTTGAGAAGAGTGTGTACATGTCATCCACATAGAATTCTATGCTTTTCCTCATAAATTCCTTGAACACGTGGCACATTAATCTTTGGAAAGTAGTTGGGGTGTTTGTTAAGCCAAATGGCATAACCCTAAAAGCATACACTCCCCATTCCATAGCAAAGCAGTTTTATGCTGGTCCTTAGTATCGATGGCTACTTGATTGTATCCCGAGAACCCATCAAGGAAGTTCTATACTGTCACTCTAGTACAATGGTGAGTACCAACGTGAGGAGCTCCACCTCATAATTGTCAATCCACGGAGAGGTTAGGCCGATATGAAGATCAAGAGCAAGTGAAGTGTATGAAGGTGATGGTGAGAAATGTGATTGCATACACACACATGCACACACACACACACACACACACAAGGAAAGTGGTGATGGAGATCAATGAAAGGCAAGGAAAGAACTCATACTCATATTCATCATCAAATAATTACAATAGCTCTTCTAGTTTCTAGCTCATAAGTTCAACAAACCCCCAAAATGAGCTCTCTAGTTATATTTATAGTTTTTGCCTAGTTTTGACCGATTTCACATCTAGTGACCGACATATTTAAAAAATAGGTTCTACATCTAATTTGAGCCACCTAACGGCTTCCAAAAATTAAGAAAATTGGTATGAGATTTCTACTTAGACTCCTCAAGCTTGAGGACTCCTCGGCTTGCATAAAATGGAGTCGCACTGCGGTAATCAGATGTATGTACATATATTACATTGTTTTAGTGATAAAAATCACTATTGAGACGATGAAGTAATCTATGAGTAATTTATGTGCTTCCTCTATGCCTATGACGAGATCCTGTGCTCAATCTTTTGTCTTGAACACTCCCTCCTCCTCATTTCTGTCGTCCCTGATAAAACCTAAGTGTGCATGAGTAATATAATTATTGAGAAGGTATGTGGCTAGAGTATGTTCTGTGATTCGAATGCCCCTGATAAGATCACGTTCTAGCTTCTCCCACTCGATGGGTTGGGTTTCGTCTAGAGGTGTTCTCAAATAATTCTCAGAATACATTATGCGTTTGCAGGCAAACAAATGAAGCAAATCAGTGGGCAAGCTGATAATACTTCTGAGTGATATTCCTAGAAGCCAGTAGGTAACATGTCTTCAAACATCTTCTTGTAGCATGCGGGCATGTATTTCAGTTTGCAGTGCCATGCATAACATACTTTGAGTGAAGGTGTCATGCTCATGTCATATACTAAGTCCAAATTTCCATGTTCAAATCCTGGTGTGTTCACCATTGGAGCCTTGACACGTTGAAAGGTCTTGAATACCATCTGCATCATATCAAATTTATTTTCATTCATTTGTGCTGCAACATCAGTCATGCGATGCAGGTAGGGGAACCAATGACGAATAATGGCCATCATATATCTGACAGTAGGAGTGTTATTCGTGGGGGGTGCGAGATAGGGGTAGTTGAGCCAGTCTTTGCATTGGCGATTGCTTTGAAATTTTATAGCAAAGGCCTTCCAGGTGCATCTTCAAGGAATTGGTCCATAGCACAGATTGTACTTTAAGTGGGCAAGCACGTGCATCCATGTGTGCATCATCTTTGGATATTGTTGGAGCAATTCCACCCGCCATGTGGGTTGATAGATATGACCTTTTTTTGCTTCTAGGGGAACATCTTCTAGCTAAAACCGAGTGGCATGCGTTGGGTGCTTCTTAGTAACGCTTTCAATTTGGAAATTGCATTCCTCAAGCAAGAGGAAGTAAGGTTTATATTGTATCTCAATCGTCATAATGTGTCGGTGGGGTGCTATAGCAACAAAATATGGAGACTTCAAAATAACCTCTTCAATGTTGACCATCGCATGTAACGTGCATCAACTCGCACTGAATGTGTTTTGCCAAGTTCTTCAACCATTTTTAACCATGCCAGAGGGTAACTCGTAGGTATCCTAGCCTTGTGTGGATGATCGACCTCCAACCCCGGGCAATGCTACATACCCTTCTTCAAATCAACTGGTATGGGTATAGTTTTGTGGGGTTCTGACAAGTCTGGTGGAGAGTGTGGTCGAGGGGGTTCTATCATTTTGGATACCTGGGTCTGTAATTCTTGTACTTTCATGCATAACACGTTCAATTCATCAAGGAGGGCTGGTGGGGCGACTTCCTGCACAATGGTAGGCCCAATTGAATCCTTTAGCAATAATTTCTTGTTTGTCTCCTTGAGTGTTTGGCATTCTTCTTGTACTCGGTTGTAATCTTCTAGCACCCATGCATGGTTTTCCAAGAGAATCTGCATTGACTCCGCAGGAACAACTTGAAAACGAGAGGGGCTAATGGGTGTATTTGGATTATCCAAGATAGCCTCAAAGTTCTCGTGGTTTTGTTGTTGGAGGTGTTGATTTTCTTCCTTGGCTGCGTTGAGATGTCTTCGAAGGAGCACCATGTTGCACGATAATTGAGCATTGCGCATTAAATAGACATCTAACTACAACTCAACTTCTTTGACACGCTCCTGTACTTGTGCCTCAAGAGTTTGCTGCTATTGATGGTGCTTGGCTTCCAAGGTTTGATATTTCATATTGAGTTCCTGGTTTTGTAAAGTTAGTGCATCTAATTGTTTCTGCAAATTGTGCGTAGTCTGTTGGAGGGCCGAATGTTGTTGCCCTAACAAAGAATACTCTACATTAATCTGTTGAAGACATTGTATCATCTATTGGATGGCAACATTAACAGTGGATGATGATGACGATGCAAAGGTGGGAAATGACACATGCGGGGTGGTTTGTAATGCAATGGGTGTAGGAGTTGTGGTAGGGATTGTGGATGTTGAGGCAAGTGATGCAAGAGATGTGCAGATAGGTGTCGTGTGGAGTGTGCTACGTGATGTGGGTGATACATGCAAATGTGAGTCCGATGAAGCAATGGGTGAGATTTCCATTGTTGGTGCATGTCAATCATCATTTGAAGGATTATGAAGAAATGAAGTCAAGGAGTCAAGAAGAGAACAAATTCAGAAGGCTGAAGGAAGGACATATTCAGAAACTCAAAGATATGTACACATATGTACATTAGCTGACTCATACTTTTGATTAGTCATAAGATTGTATATATTTGCCTATAAATGTTTGTTAAAAAGTTGGGGCAAGTAGAATAGAATGAGAATAGAGAATAGGAAGAGATATGAGTAGTAGAGAGTGTCATTAGACACATGAGAAGTGAGTTGAATTCATCAACTACACAAAATTGTAACTTTCTGAGTAATCAAGAAAAAACTTGCGCCCGATATTTTGCTGTCTGCTCCTTCTGTGTTTAATCTTTTGAGAAATCCTTCTGCACGTATCTAAGTCCATAGCTAATCTATCTATGGCTAGAATTTGAGAGGCTAATTGTAATCAAGTTGAGAGAATTTAGTTTAGGAACATTCATATGTAATGATGTTCTGAGAGTCGACAAAACTGGCGCAGATTTCATGTTCAGAGAAATGAACATTACTCAGTGTGTGGTGTAAAGTTTTACACAAGTGAGGGCTTAAAATCTAAGTTGGAAGGTAAGCCATCTATGGCTAAAAGATCTTGATCAAACGGGTTCGACATTGGGAGAACTGTAGCTAAGAAGTTGCAGGTGTCAAAGTCGCTACTACAGAGAAGGTGTTTTCCACATAGGTAACTTGTTTGTATGATTTCTCAGAGTATACTAAATCATTTGCAGAGATTTAAGTTGGAGAAGGTGCGCAGCCTTAAGGCAAAGTAGTCTACAAAGTTTTATAAAAAACTTTACACAAATGATTAGTCAATTAAGAATTAATCTACAGCAGACTTTTCTGAGAAGTTGAATTTTTCAGAATAATCAATTTTCTGATAAATTGGTGAATGTTCTCTAAGTTTGGTGGAGTCTAAAGTTGATCCTGATATAGAGGTGATCTAAATTCAAGGTCAACTTGTTCTTTTGGAGATTAACACTCTCCATCAGTGGTATGAGAGCAGGATGTGTCAAAATTGAAGTGAAGAAGACTTCGACTACTGCAGAAATACAAATCTTTACATCTTGAAGGTGCAAAAGGATAAAGGTTGAAGAAAACTTGAAGGTAGACACATTGAAGCTATCAAAAGGATCAGAAGAAGCAACACTCGAAGTTAAGGTACATTTATTCCTTGTAAAGTCTAAAGTTTTGAGACTACAGGTAAAGAAACAATGGGAGATAGTCTCCAAATTGAGAAGCTGGATAGAGAGAACTATCCTGCATGGTCAATGAGGATGGAAGCTCATCTTATGAGCAAAGATCTGATGGGATATATCACAGGAGATGAAGAAAAGCCAGAATTTAGAGACTCTAGTGTCCCAACTAGAGAGGAGCTTGCAGACTTGAAGAATTGGATGAAGAAGGATGCTCAAGCAAGGAGCATAATCTACATGGCAGTCAATGACTATTTGCTTCCTCACATTAGAGGACTTGAAAGTGCATGTGACATTTGGAATGCTTTGGAGGAGCATTTCCAAAACACAACCAAATCAAGGAAGGCTTCACTATGGGCAGAATTTACTACCTTCAAGAAGAAGGCCTCACAATCAATCTCTGATTATGTGACAAAGATGAAGGACATTGCAGATTCTCTAGGTGCAGTGGATGAAGATATTGAAGAAGACAAATTGGTAAGACAAATTCTCACAGGGCTAAGAGGAGATGAGAAGTGGAAGCCCTTCATTTTATCTACAGAACTTTCATTAGATCACTTTACTCCTGATTTGAATCAATTGTTAGGTCATATGCTAACTTTTGAGAATGATATCAAAGGAGATGTTGATAAGAGTGCAGGTCATGCAATGTATTCTAAAGACAAGAAGAAAGCTAACAAAGGGAAGCAACAATCAGGTGAAGAAGAAGGTACTTCAAACCAAGCAAATTTCATAAGAGGAAAAGGAAATGGCAGAAGTAGAGGAAGAGGCAGAAACAACAAAGATAATGCAAGAGCTTGTTGGATATGTGGTAAGACCAATCATCTATCTCATGATTGTTGGCACAATAATCAGAATAATGGTAATTATCAGAATTTTAATCAAAGAGCAAGAGGTGGTAGATTTTAGAGAGGAAATTTCAGAGGTAGAGGTGGTAGGAATTCTTTTGGAAGAGGTGGAGGAAGAAGCTTCCAAAATCAATCCTATAATAACACCTACTACAACTATGCATCAGATTAGAAGGAGGACTCGACTCTCATTATGAATGCAACATATGAGACCTCACATGAGGACATGAGAGTGTTCTATATTGATTCAGGATGTAGTAATCATTTAAGTGGAAATATTGCTTTGATGACTGATTTAGATCATAATGCAATTAATCATACAGTTCAGACAGGTGATAATACAAAGCATAAGGTAAAGTCAATTGGTTCAGTTAAGGCTAAAGATGGGAGCACTCTTCTGAGTAAGGTTCTTTATGTTCCCACAATTCCAAAGAATTTGATCAGTGTAGGTCAAATTGTGGAGAAAGGATATGAGGTAAGATTCACTAATGATGGAGTTTATGTTGAAGACCCTAGTCAAGGGTATAAACAGGTTGTTACAGGAAAGAAAGAAGGAAGGCTCTTCACATTGAAGGTACAAGGAAATGTTGGACATGCTATGTTCACATATGGAGAGCAGAAGGTGTCAGAATTGGACCTTTGGCATAAAAGACTTGGACACTTCAATGAAAGAGGTATCAAAGAAATGATTAACAATGATTCAGTGCTTGGGTTGCCTAACATTGCAGGTCAACATATGACATACAGATGTGAGGCATGTCAATTAGGTAAGGCTCATAAGCAATCCTATTCCAAGCATGGGTTTATGTATTCAGAAAGACTTGAATTGGTGCATACAGATGTGTGGGGTCCTTCAAAGGACTTTACTATAAATGGTTCAAGATATTATGTCATATATGTTGATGATGCTACTAGATGGATCACAATTTATGTGATTAAAGAAAAGTCAGAAGTGTTTAATACATTTAGACATTATCATGCATATGCAGAAAGGATTATAGGTCAAAAATTGAAGAGACTAAGGTCAGATGGAGGGGGAGAGTATTTTTCAAATGAATTCAATGATTACTTGTGGAATGCAGGTATAAAGAGAGAAGTTACTTGCAGGTACTCTCCTCAACAGAATGGGGTAGCAGAAAGAAGAAATAGGACTCTTGTTGAGTTTGCAAGGTCCATGATGAAAGAGAAGAATTGTCCAAATTATTTGTGGGCAGAGGCTATAAATACAGCTACATATTTGGTCAATAGATTGCCTTGTAGAGCTTTGCAAGGTATGACACCATATGAAGCTTGGTGGGGTAAGAAACCTACCTTGGATCATTGCAGAATATTTGGATGCTTGGCATATGCATATGTGCCATCTCAATTGAGGCATAAGTTGGAGCCTAAGGCAGAAAAGTATGTATTCATTGGTTATGATGATAAACAAATGGGATACAGGTTGTGGAGTCCATCCACAAAGCAATTCCTTGTATCCAAGGATGTTACATTTGATGAGCAAGGTACTTGGTATGCAGGTAAATATAATGTACATGCAGATGTTGAAGAAGTAGTGGATCAAAGGAAAGGTAAAGCAAAGATTCAATTACTTGATGAAAATGAGATTAATGAAGTACAGGTTGAAGTTGAAGAGAGGCCAAGGTTTGATCTAGAATGTGATGAACCAGAGACTTCAAGAAGTGCAGAAGTTAGGAGGTCATCTAGGCACAAATGGCAACCTACAAGGTATAGCTATGACACCTCATTCTTGACTACTAAAGATTATGCTTATTTGATAAAAGCAGATGAAGATCCATCTACATATGATGAAGCCAAAGGCAAGAGAAATTGGGAAGAAGCTATGCAAGAGGAGTATGATGCATTGATAGAGAATCAGACTTGGGATCTGGTTCCTAAACCTAATAGCCAGAAAATTATTGGATGTAAGTGGGTTTACAAAACAAAAAGATTTGCAGATGGAAGTGTGTCTAGGTACAAAGCTAGACTTGTTGTGAAAGGGTATGCACAGACATATGGAGTGGACTATGATGAGACTTATAGTCCTGTGGCAAAGATGACAACAATCAGAACCCTCATAGCAATTGCTGCTTGCAAAGGTTGGAAGTTATCTCAATTAGATGTTAAAAATGCTTTTTTGAATGGTTATATTTCAGATGAAGTTTACATGGATCAACCAGATGGATTCAAAGATCAAGTGAATCCAAATTATGTGTGTAAACTCAAGAGAGCTTTGTATGGATTAAAGCAGACCCCAAGGGCATGGAATTATAGGCTTGTAAAGTTCTTGAATGATCTTGGATTTCAAGCATCAAAGGCAGATAGTAGCTTGCTAGTTAAAGCAAGTGAAGATGGATTCATTTATGTCTGTATTTATGTTGATGACATAATACTTACAGGAACAGATGATAAAGGAATACAAATGATCAAGAAGCAGATGGAGAAAGAGTTCAAAATCAGTGATTTGGGGAACTTATCATTCTTCTTGGGAATGGAGATTTCTTATACTCAACATGGAGTATATGTGACTCAAGAAAGGTATCTTAAAAACTTGCTAACCAAATTTAAAATGGAAGATTGCAGGGTTGCACCTACACCTTTGGAAGTGAACCATAAATTGTCTAGATTTGGAGGAGAAGAATTCAGAGACATGAAGCTCTATCAAAGTTTGGTTGGTAGCTTGATTTATGCTACATTAACAAGGCCTGATTTGTCATATGCAGTTGGTGTGCTTTCACAATTTATGCATTGTCCTAGAAAGGAACATTGGATTGCAGGACAAAGAGTACTTAGGTACATCAAGGGTACACTCAGAGAAGGGTTGTACTATGGATTTACTTCTGATACAAGAGTGAAGATATATAGTGATGCAGATTGGGCAGGTAATGTGGATAATAGAAGATCAACCCATGGATATTTGTGCTATGTAGGAGACAAATTGATTTCATGGTGTTCTAAGAAGCAACATACAGTTGCTTTGTCATCTACAGAAGCAGAATATAAAGGTATGGTGGAAGCTGCAAAGGAGGTAATATGGCTAAAGACACTTATGAAGGTGTTTGATGTGATTCAAAGTACTCCTATTGTTTGTGGAGACAATATGAGTTCTCTATACTTGGCAGCTAATCCTGTGTTTCATGCTAGAACTAAGCATATTGAAATACAATATCATTTTCTGAGAGAGAAGGTCATTGATAAAGAAATTGAGGTTATGCATACACCTACAAAAGATCAACTTGCAGATATGATGACAAAAAGTCTAGATGGACCAAAGCTACAAAGATTCAAGGATATGGCAGGAATCAAGAAGATAGAGAAGAACCTCAATTAATGATTGAGGGGGAGCTGTTGGTGCATGTCAATCATCAATTGAAGGATTATGAAGAAATGAAGTCAAGGAGTCAAGAAGAGAACAAATTCAAAAGGCTGAAGGAAGGACATATTCAGAAACTCAAAGATATGTACACATATGTACATTAGTTGACTCATACTTTTGATTAGTCATAAGATTGTATATATTTGCCTATAAATGTTTGTTAAAAAGTTGGGGCAAGTAGAATAGAATGAGAATAGAGAATAGGAAGAGATATGAGTAGTAGAGAGTGTCATTAGACACATGAGAAGTGAGTTGAATTCATCAACTACACAAAATTGTAACTTTTTGAGTAATCAAGAAAAAACTTGCGCCCGTTATTTTGCTGTCTGCTCCTTCTGTGTTTAATCTTTTGAGAAATCCTTCTGCACGTATCTAAGTCCATAGCTAATCTATCTATGGCTAGAATTTGAGAGGCTAATTGTAATCAGGTTGAGAGAATTTAGCTTAGGAACATTCATATGTAATGATGTTCTAAGAGTCGACAAAACTGGCGTAGATTTCATGTTCAGAGAAATGAACATTACTCAGTGTGTGGTGTAAAGTTTTACACAAGTGAGGGCTTAAAATCTAAGTTGGAAGGTAAGCCATCTATGGCTAAAAGATCTTGATCAAACGGGTTCGACATTGGGAGAGCTGTAGCTAAGAAGTTGCAGGTGTCAAAGTCGCTACTACAGAGAAGGTGTTTTCCACATAGGTAACTTGTTTGTATGATTTCTCAGAGTATACTAAATCATTTGTAGAGATTTAAGTTGGAGAAGGTGCGCAACCTTAAGGCAAAGTAGTCTACAAAGTTTTATAAAAAACTTTACACAAATGATTAGTCAATTAAGGATTAATCTACAGCAGACTTTTCTGAGAAGTTGAATTTTTCAGAATAATCAATTTTCTGATAAATTGGTGAATGTTCTCTAAGTTTGGTGGAGTCTAAAGTTGATCCTGATATAGAGGTGATCTAAATTCAAGGTCAACTTGTTCTTTTGGAGATTAACACTCTCCATCATCCATGTCGTTGGAGGTGCTTTCAATGATAGCAATGTGAAAGTGTGAAGTGGGTGCCATGGTATGAGGTGGGGGGTGCAATTGTGTGGTGAGAGGTGAGTGGGGTGGTGTTGTTGGTGGCCATAAGAGAGGAGCTTGTGAACGGAGTTCTTGGGAGGGCCTGACAAAGGGAAAATGTGAGGTTCACGGATGCAAAAAGGATGTGAAAGAGGAGTAGGATGAGGGTGATAGGGTAGCCATGGTAAAGGAGTACAATGGGTTAGTGGTATACGAGGGGAAATGAGGGGGTGGGGAAATGATAGGTGGCGTAAGGATAGGTGGCACCTGATGTTTGGCACATGGCCATGTGATATCGTGGGGCTTCAGGATTGACATCTAGACCCAGTCACCTTAACTTATTTTTCCTAATGCACTCTCTAGCCTCTGCCTGTGCTTTTTCTCTCACCCTTATCTCTTCATCTTTTCAATTCTTAGCAGTGTTGAGTCTCATTAGCATATCCTTTGTAAGAGGTTCTTAATACAACTTGACTCTACATCCACTAACATAGTTTGGCAAGATGTCACCTTCTAGCGTGGCCAATTGAGCCGCACCAGTAGTGGAAATTCTATTAATGATCATGGGTCCATATCCTCTTTTTTCCAATTTACGAGCATGTTGTTTTAGTGTGTAAACCAACACTAAGTCTCCCTCTTTCAATCCTTTATCCTTGATGTGTGCATCAAAATAAGCCTTTTGTCTTTTCTTTGCAGCATAGATGCCTTTAGCCGCTCGTAGCCTTGTCTCACCTAAACGTTCTAGATCAAAGATCCTAGAGGATAGCTCATGTCCATTCCATTCATGCTCTTGTGCTACTTTGAAAGCTAGGATTAGGAAGTCTAATGGTAGCACAACATTTTGTCCGAAGACCATCTGAAATGGGGTGGCATTGAGTACCATTTTGTAGGCTACTCGATAAGCCCAAACAACATGATGAAGTTGTTTGTCCCAATCAGAGCGTTTATTATTTACCAGTTTTGTTAATACGTTACATAGGATCATATTTGTGCTCTTGGCTTGTTCGTTAGCTTGTGGATGATAGGGGCAGACTTCTTATGTATCACCATGAATTCTTGGAGAAGTTTGTCAATGACTTCATTCAAGAAGTGCGTGCCTCTATCACTTACTAACTCTATTGGTAATCCATATCTAGTGAACACATCTTCAAATAAGAACTTAGCCATTGTTTGAGCATCATTCTTTGTTGTGGATTTGACTTCTACCCACTTGGTAAGGTAATCTGTGGCTACAATAATGTATTCAGCATGGCAGTTTCTAGCTGGGGGGTTAATAGGACCTACAAAGTCTATACCCCACTTTGAGAATGCACGTCCTTCCATCATAGGCCTCAAAGGCATCTCATCTTTTCTTATTGGATATTGTGCATGTTGGCATGTGTCGCATTTCTTCACATAGGTATGTGCATCCATATGAAGAGTGGGCCACCAAAGTCCTGAGAATAGAATAATCTTGATTACTCAGTCATGACCAAAATGTCCACCTGCAACACCATTGTGTGCAGTTTCTACGACTTTCAAATAGTCTGATTCATGAACGCACAATCTTAGGTAACCATCTTTGCGTCTTCGGTATAGGTTTTCTCCTACTAAGGCATAGTCCTAAGCCTCCTGCACCATGCTCCGTTTTCTTGCTAGACTAGCCTCATTGGGCAGTGTTCCTGATTTCATAAATTCTTATGAAATCCTAAGTCGCATGCTCGACCGGGGGTCTCTTCTAGAAAACTGGACAATTCTTAATCCATTCATGTATTTCTTTGTTCATGCTAGGCCAATACACTCCTAAACGTTTCAGATTTTGCAATGTTCGTTGTTTAGAATAGTGATTTCCTAGCAATCCTTCATGCACTTTCTTTAACCAACTACTATGTTCATTGTCCTCTACACAACAAGCTAGTACACCCTCCATATCTTGTTTGTACATGATTCCTGCCAATATTTGATAATTTTGTGATCTTACAATTTCATCTTTGTGTTTTTTCACATTCTTATTCGCGGGTCCGAAGGTTAGGACAGGTACCAACTTATTCGCCCATTTAGGAACAACTTCTAAATTAAACAGATAAGCATTAGGTAGTTCATTAGACACTCCTTGCAGTGGCTCTCTTGAAGTAATGCGAGAAAGGTGATCCGCCCTAAGGTGGGTCCAACCTTTCCTAACAACAACTTCGAATTCATATTCCGTTAGTAAGAGGAACCATCTTATTAAGCATCTTGTATTGCAAGGTTTATTGACCAAATATAATAAGGCTTGATGATCAGTGAAAAACTTGAACATATTGGCCAATAGATAGTGCCTAAACGTCTTCATGGCATATACCATGCTTAAGCCTTCTCGCTTGGTTGTGGTATATTTTCGTTCGACTGCGTTTAGTTGTCTGCTAGCATATTCTATAGGTAAATCTAGATTTCCTTCACATGTGGGTTGTGCTAGCACACATCCTATTGCATGATTAGATGCATCCACATGTATGTGGAATGGTTTATTCCAATCAGGAGTGGTCAATATTGGTACCATGCACAAACGTTTCTTCAGTCCATTGAAGGAATTCTCGCATTCATCGTTCCATTCAAAATTTGTCAACAAGGCATAAAGAGGTTTAGCTATGATGGCATACATGTGGATAAACCTGCAATAATATCCGCAATGGCCCATAAAGGCTTGTACCTCTTTGACATTCCTTGGCCTTGGCAACTCGGCTATGGATCTACTTTGTCCTCGTCGGTTGATATCCCGTTCTTAGAAACAATATGACCTAATATCTTACCTTTTCGTACCATGAACACACACTTCTCTGGGTTCAAACACACTCGATATTCTCTGCACTTGTTGAAGATCTATCTGAGCTCAGGGATATGGTATCTTCTTTCTTTGGAATGGGCACATAAATCATCCACATATACTTCTAAGTCCTTTCGCAAGAACTCTTTGAGGACATGACACATGAGCCTTTGGAATCTTGTAGGTGCATTGGCGAGCCCAAATGGCATCACACAAAATGCAAAGATTCCCCACTTTGTGGCAAAAGCCATTTTGTGTTGATCCTCTGGAGCTATGGCTACTTGGTTGTAACCTAAAAAATCCATCAAGGAAGCTATAAACTTCCTTGCCTACAACACACTTCAATAAATGTTATGTGATTGGAAGCGGATATCTATCTCTAATTGTAGTGGTATTACCTTTTTTAAGGTTGATACACACTCACAATTTTCCATTCTTCTTGGGCACCACTACAATGGGGGACACCCACTCAGTGTGCTCAATCTCATAGATAAATCCAACTTCAATCAGCCTGTCAATTTCTTCTTTTATCTTGGTTGCATATGTATCATTATATGTGTAGGGCTTTTGTTTGGTGGGCTTGGCATCAGCAATCATGGGGATCATATGAGAGCATATTCTCGGATCTACTCCCTTCAAGTCTCTATAGTGCCATGCAAACACATCCCTATATTCCCTTAATAAAGCTACAAGCCCTGCTTCTTCTTCTGCACTTAGGTCTTCTCCTATGTATGTACATCTTTCTTCATTCTCTTCAATGGCCACCACAATTTTTTTGGTCTTTTCTTTATTATCGTATGCTTCTCCTGTGGTGGTCTCTCTCTTAGGCTTTGGTACCAAAATTTTTTGGTCTTCAACTTCATATTTCTTGAAGTTTTCTGGTACTTCAAACAATGATTCCTCCTCTTCTTGTTTTGTTGCTTTTCTTTTCTTTTTCTTTTGACTACCTTCACTTCCATCCTTTGAATTTAAAGTTTTAATACTTGTGAGAGGTTCTTCTTCGCTTTGGGTAAACACTCCTACATCTTCTAAGTAGTGCTTTTCCAAGTTAAAGCAACTATCCATCACAATGGACTCTAGATCATCGTCATCCTCTTCTTCTCCTACAATAGCACTAGGATCACATTCTTCTAGCAAGGGCTGACACATGAGCACGGAAATATCATAACCCTCATCATAATGAGGTGTCCACTGTTCTGCATTGAAAGCAATGTCCATGGTAGCTAAGATTTCTTCCCAACCATGAGGTTCAAATTCCTCATCGGGAAAGACCATCGGTGTGTAGGCTGGGTCTCTAACTGGTCTATCTCCTTGAGAAGTTCCTTCTTCTTTCACCTTAAGACGTTTTTCCTCTTCCTATGCGACTTTGCACATCCACAAGTGAGTATCTTCATGCATCCAAGATGGATCAGAAGAACTTATAGAATGCATAGAGATTGAATCTTCTGGTGCCTTGTGGATAGGATTCCATTGTAGGGGTGGTACACCTCTAAAAGTATAATCCTTTAGATTGACCTTGGTTGTGACCCCTAAATGTTGCAAGTACAAGGAATTGGTTCCCCAATCTTGCACTATCTATAGCTGCCGTACGAAGGGTCTTCCTACTGTCTGAACCGTCTTCCTGCAAGTCGCACTATTTCTTGAGGTGTCTTCTTGAAGATGTGGATCAAGGATGACATGTTGCACCTGATACCACTCTTGGAAAATTCTACAATGAATTCTTCTAGTAGCTGACTGATATTTTGATAATTGTGACTGTTCAAGGGCTGAAACCAAGCTAAAGCAGTACCCTTGAGGGTCAAACCAAATGCCTCAAACTGGCTGAACAAGTCTTCAACTTGGTCATCTCTTAACACTTGTTTGAACTCGACCACATGATCATAATGATCTCCTATCTTGTTAACATAGTTTCTCATTGTCTTGACCATTGAGAGGGTCTAAGGGTCCTTGGGTACTCTCTGAGTCTGGGCAATGGAAAATCATGTTCATCTCTTGGATGCCTATGTACTTGATGTCTCTCTCTTTCATGTCTTTCACCTTCAAATCTTGATCTATCTCTACCCACATTGTGTGCAAAGCTTACTTTAGGTCTCTCTCTTGTTCTTTCTCATTGGGATTCATGAGCTAGAGATGATCCTGCTCCTTGGAGGCCATGGGAAACACTAGATCTTGGTGGAGGAAAGATCAATTGGCCTTGCCAAGTGTAGGCATGCCTATCATGCTCTGTTACCAAGAACATTTTCTTCGATGAGTATCTAGATAGATAACCTTGTCTGGTGTCTCAGGGTCTTTGAATTCATAGATGATGATTACTGGGTTAGGTTGATCTAGCTTGAATCTCCAAAAGGCTTCCTCTGTTTCTCTATTCAAGAATAGTTCTATGCTTTTGTTGTCTTGAGGGATCCAATCCGGGGTGATCACTCTGGTCAAAACTGACTTACCTCTAGGAATCTTGGGTTCTCATCCTACATCTCCTTGCTCTAGGTCTCCTATCTCCTTGCTCTCTAGAATGATATTTCCAAACTCATTTGTCTTGTCTGGTAAGTTGGTGACCACATACATGGTTCCTTCCTTATCAATGTATGAACCCTCTTCGAACTTGACTACTGGGTATTCAAGTCTAAAGGGTTGATCAGAATTTTTGAGTTGGACCACTAATCGCCTCATGCCATCCTCATAGATGTGTGCACCTAATCGGTTGGTCTTGATATACTCCAATTGTGTCTTATAGGGACCTTTTGGTGTCTTTAAATAGGCAGTTCCTCAGCCACCTGCAGGTTTCCCATGCTAAAAGACATTTATGAGTCACTTGTGTTAGAGCTTAGTACGTAAGGATAACCACTTAATTGTTGTGCCCAAGACTTAGCTATATGATTGACACTAGCCTCAGAATATCTAATGCTTTGTCTATCTTTGCCTAGTTGTCTACTAGATCTGAGGTTCATATGCCTTGGTTAAGAGTCCAAAATTTCCCCTTTGTATTGCTTAAAATCCTTTGGTTGGTTTCCAAGTCCCACCTGAGGGTCAAATTCAAATTACTCTATCTAAAAAGCAACACATTATTCTTACAAAAAATAGTTGAAGCTGTGTAAGATTCAAAACAAGCTTTCCAACAAGCCATAGATCTCAAAAAATGGACTTTTGATGAAAAAGTTATCTCAAATCAAGCTCTTGGGGGTCAAAACAGGGAAACAAGGAGGCATGAGAAAATCACAATTTTGACAGAAAATCGTGATCTTGAACACCCTTGAAAACCACGATTTTGAATGAGAATCGTGATCCTAAGCAATCCCTAAAAAACGTGATTTTGGCTGAAAATCGTGAACAACACGATTTTGAGTGAGAATCGTGAAAAACACGATTTTGAGTGAGAATTATGAAAAACACAATTTTGAGTGAGAATCATGAAAAATGCGATTCTGACAGAAAATTGTGTGTTTTTTTTTTTTTGAAAATCATGATTTTGAGAACGATAAAAAACTCACGATTTTGACCAAAAATCGTGTTTTGTAAATTTGTGTTTTTGGCCTGAAAACCGCGATTTTGAGAATGACCAGAAAATCGTGATTTTGATTGAAAATCGTGTTTTACTTGAAAATCATGTTTTGTGAAAATCGCGATTTTGAGACTGATCAGAGAATCGCGATTTTGATTGAAAATCATGTTTTTCTCAAAATCTTGTTTCTTACATGAAAATCGCGATTTTGATTGAAAATCCAGTTTTTTGCTCAGATTCATGTTTTGACCTAAAAATTGTGATTTTAGCCAAAAAATCGTGTTTTTGAGAATTGCCAAAAAATCATGCTTCTGAGGATGACTAGAGAATTATGTTTTTAAAAAATTTAGAGAATCCCAATTTTGAGCACAACCAAAGCATCACGATTGTGAAAATGACCTGAGAATCGTGTTCTTTTTAGAAAGCTTTTAGGCGGGAAATAAAAAATCACGATTTTCAAAAATTTGAATTTTTCACAGAATCGCGATTTTCATCACATAATCGTGATTTTTTGAGATTTTTGGCAGGAACTTTGAATTTTGGGCGCCGAGGCTTGCACGTTGAGTTTAGGGTCATGGAAATCACAAAAATTTGCACACACAAAGACTTTGCCTCTCCCTCTTTCTTTCTTGCACACCCACGAATGAAAAATGAGGTGAAAATGTGAAAAATTGAGTGAGAAACAAAAAATTCAGTGAAGATGAAGATGGAAGAAGATGGAGATGGTGATGATGATGAAGATGAAGAAGAATAATCAGAAAAATAACAGAAAACAACTATATTTTACCTTCCAACATCGCAAATCTACGATCTTACCATCACAATGCTCATCCTCGAAGTCTCTCCCTATCAACGACGCCAAAATTTGGTGTAGCTCAAGCATACGCACCACCTCCTTTACTTGTCAATCCGCGGAGACATGAGGAGTGGTATGAAGACCATGAGAAAATGAAGGCAGAAGTGTGTGAGTGAAAGCACACAAGCATGCACACACATACATACATACACATACATACACACATACATACATACACATACATACACATACATACACACATGCACAAGGTAAGAGCAAAGAGAGGAATAATGGAAGGAATTCGATTACAAAAGAGTCCTCTTACAAAAGCTCAAATCTATAACAAGCTAATTCTCTAAAAAGCCAACCCCAAAAATGAGCACTCTAGCTCTTTTTATAGTTTTTTTAGTAGATTTGGCCCTGTCCAGACCTAGTGTTTGGCCTAGTTAAAAATTAGGTTCCAGGGCTTATTTGAGGGCTCAAACAGAGTCTAAAAATTATGAAAATTGATAGGATGATACTTCTAATACTCCTCAAGCTCAAGGACTCCTTGACTTGAACAAAATGGAGTTGGAGAAAGGTAAAATTATATTTATAATGGTTTGAGTGATCAAAATCACTATTTTTGTAGGGGATTCTTCTAAAAATTTGACATACGCTTCTTGGAGCTCCCTACTTACTCCCTCTTCTTGTGTGTCCATCTCTTTGATGCACTTTGATGCTTGTGCTTGACCTTGAGTTCCAACAGTAAAAGAATCAGAGACAAACATAGAGGTCGCTACGAGAGCTTCAACAGTAGTGGTGGTCATGATCACGATGGTGGTAGGAACAGCGGTCGCTGCCTATGAAACCTCATGCATGGTAGCAGAGCGATTCAAGCAGACACGGAGTGGTGGAACACTTAGCTGCAGTTGAACTAGAGGTCATTGTGGGGAGCTCTTGGGTGTGGGCTGTGGTGAAGGCAATTCCGAAACTTGTAAGCAGGGGATTGTGCCATGCATGCACTTTACTCTTCTAACATTGGGAGGTCGCATGGTTTTCTTTGAGCCTTTGTATTGTTGTAACTATGCTGCTGGAAGGGCTCTCTCAATAGCAATATCATAAGCCAAACATATATAGATAATGCGTGTGAGGGCACAACAACCATGGATAACCTTTTTCTTCTCCCAATGATGTCTTGCCAGTAAAAGCTGGTCCTGGATATAAGTGGCAATGTCAATCGTTTGAGGTCCAATGGTGGCAAGGTACAATATGAACCATAGATGTTTGTGGGGGATTGTAAAGCGCTCTTATCCCAAAAAAGAAAAATGTTGGAGGCATATCCTCAAAGGAGTGATGAGTTGAGGAATGATGGCTGAGATTGCAAGCCATTTGTCCACATCACTTTGCTTCATAGCCTTTGGGATAAGGCGCTCTTTCTCTGTGGGCATATGGTTACCATGGATCTTAAGAGCGGCCCTGATTAAGTCCAAAGACAAGGTGAACTTCTTGAAGGGAGGGTCATTGACTAAGGAAGGTAGGATGAAGGCTGGATCCAACTCCTTTTGGTCTTGTTCTTTTATGGAAGCCACCAGATAAAAACACAGATAAAAGTCGAGTTTCGGGAGTGGTGCACTGAAGTAGTTTGTGAATCCTGCTCGCTGCTAGATAGGCTTGAGTTCTTCACTATTCTGAGGGTCCTCAAATTCTTGTGATAAGAATTGATATTGTCGCCGCACATTTGCTCCGTATGCCAGGTTGGCTTCATAGATGAATTTTGCTTCGCCTAGTGGTCTGGCGAGCCCTTGGAACCAATGCGCCTTGCTGCTTACTTTTTTCACCTTTCCCCGAGGAGGGTCTTCAATGGGCAATGGTCCTGTGAAACCTTAGAACTCTGGCGATATTGTTGTTAACATGCTCTCAAATGGAAGAGATGCGAGGTCGATTACAAGCCGTTTGAGCACTATACTGGTGGAACTTTCTGCTTGCATGATGAAATCTTGTGAATGAACCTAAGCTGGAGTGAAGAGGAAAACACATTAGTCATGGAAATTGGATCCAACTCCTTTCGCTCTTGTTCTTTTATGGAAGCCACCAGATAATAACACGGATAAAAGTCAGGTTTAGGGAGTGGTGCACTGAAGTAGTTTGCAAATCCTGCTCGCTGCTAGATAGGCTTGAGTTCTTCACTATTCTGAGGGTCCTCAAATTCTTGTGATAAGAATTGATATTGTCGCCACACATTTGCTCCGTATGCTAGGTTGGCTTCATAGATGAATTCTGCTTCACCCAGTGATCTGGCGAGCCCTTGGAACCAATGCGCGTTGCTGTTTACTTTCATCTTTCCCCGAGGAGGGTCTTCAATGGGCATGGGTCCTGTGAAACCTTGGAACTTTGGCGATATTGTTGTTAACATGCTCTCAAATGGAAGAGATGCAAGGTCGATTACAGGCCGCGAGCACTACACTGGTGGAACTTTCTGCTTGCATGATGAAATCTTGTGAATTAACCTAAGCTAGAGTGAAGAGGAAAATACATTAGTCATGGAAAATAATCAAGATCCCAAGAAGATGAGACCTCCATTCCTTTCCACCAACAACATGCTTGCTGTCCAGTGTGCATGGTTTTAATGATGCAAGAGGTGAATGTGAGAAGTGCATGATTTGACTGTGAGTGGTAGTGTGTGAGGTGCATGGCTTTACAATTGAAAACTAATGAACAATACCTACAAAGTTAGTGTAGGTTACAAGGATGGTGGTGATATGAGTTTGTCAAGCTGGAGATCGGTGGAGTGATCAATAAGTGTTTAGCTTCACCAAGTCGGTAGTTGGGATGGGCTTGGTTGAGAGTTGTCATGATGAGTGAAGTCTTGGGAATCCATTTCTATACAATATGGGGGGTGGAAGAGATGAAGTGGAATCTACAAAAGAGGGTGTGTAGGGTGTCCTATTACTCATAGATAAGGTTTTCTTCGGGCTGAATAAAGTTGAAGTATAAACTACACCTTTCTTAGGTATCCAAAGCTGGCGAGACTTGGACTGAGCTGTCACCAAAGTCTTGGGCACCCATATTTGTTGAATAGGTTGCCTCGGTTGAAATGGAGAGGGATGCAGAAGATCTAGAGTGTTTGACTCACTGGATACTATAGCCTTGTGTATCCACCTTCGGCATGGAAATGCCTTAGTGGACTGTCTAAAGGGCCACTCTGATGTTCTGCTCCTTTGAGTACATGGGTGATGTGATCATGCTACACATCCAGGGTGAGATGTCGTATCCACACTGTTCTGGAAAAGAAGTGAGATCCATTGCTAATGTTGTGGAGGTGATCACAATCTGGGTGGATCGAGTCCAGTCACGACACATGCAAAGTGTATGAAGCTAGTGAGTCTTGGAAGGTTTATGTGATAAAAATTGTGAAGGTGAAGATAAAGTTGGGTATGGGGAGAAGAGATATCATGATTTGATTATGAAAGGGGAACATATGGATGTATGCATGATGAGAACAAAAAGAAAACCACACACATGAATCAATTTTTGAAAGGAAGAATGGTCCAAGAATGGCGCTTCTTATACACTTTCGGAAATTAATTCATATGAATGGGTTCTTGTGGATGTATGCATGATGAGAACAAAAAAGAAAACCACACACATGAATCAATTTTTGAAAGGAAGAATGGTCCAAGAATGAAGCTTCTTATACACTTTCAAAACTGAATCATATGCATGAGTTTTTGTGAGTGGTATGAATACATGTGGGTCATGATGTATAAATGAATAGAAACTTTTTCTCTCAATCTCAATGGATCATCCTCACTGGCTCAATGCATGATTGCGGAGCCTTCTTACACATATAAAGAGATAGAAGGAGACATGTAAAAACATAAGAGACTAAGAGACAAGAGACATGAATGAAGATATTGTTATGTCATACATATACATGAATGTTGTGAAATGTCAAGCTAAGCATTCTACTCGTCAAAGGTGTTCCGCACGACCCTCTCACCATGACAGTTCAAACGAATGTCACACGTAAGAGGATAGGTTCCACTTCACTGACCCTATGTCTTTCTAGGACCATAAGGTGTCTGTAAAGAAGTCTAAGACTCATAAAACTAGCTCTAACTCACTCACGCTCCACTGAGGGTGAGCAAAGAAAGAGATGAGCCTGTCCTAGATTGGAAGACTAAAAAATTGATTCTAGGAATTATGCTCTTACTAGCCCACCTTGGATCCTCACATGCTCAACTGAGCGTGATCATCTCAAAGAAACCATGTGCTAGCAAGGGCCCTGTGGATGCCTAACAATGATGTTTTAGGAGTTTGGAGGGGGGTCTATATAGTTTTTTGAATGAATTTGGGCCCTTGGATCTAGAGAAATCAACTCTCAATCCTAGGATCAACTGCTTTTGATTACAACCATTGAATTCATTAAATGGATGGCTAAGCTTGGTTATTTATATGAGATCTAGGGAAAAGGGGTAAAAATTAAGCGCATCCATTCTCCACCATTAGATTTGGGGCTGATTTGGACGGTCTGATCACTACTGACATCATTTGGATAAGATAAGCTGCTATTTTTAGACAAACTTTGCATTATTAATATTTAACCATAAAAAAAGGCTTATCTGATGAAAAAAATCATGGATCCTCCTTCATTTAAGCTTTAGTGCATCTCCACCCTTGAATATGAGCTCATCTTGATCGTACAACATGGTTCAATCATTGTTTGCCATATGGCAACCCTTCAAGCCTTCAATTTCCTTATTGTAGGAAACTACGGTGATCTTGAAAATTTGATTTTGTTCTCTTTGAACCTTCAAATATCCTTTGATGAAGATGAAAATTTGTAGGGCTATGTCTTGAAAGGTCTCCTTTAGGAATATGTAGACAAACTCCCATCTGATTCTCCCTTATATAAGTTTGACTACATTTGGCGCAAGGTGGCATTAAGGTGTCTAGGAAGCTCTGATA
Source organism: Ceratopteris richardii (assembly GCA_020310875.1). Classification (NCBI taxonomy): domain Eukaryota; kingdom Viridiplantae; phylum Streptophyta; class Polypodiopsida; order Polypodiales; family Pteridaceae; genus Ceratopteris; species Ceratopteris richardii. The sequence continues at coordinate 91,868,441 of CM035407.1, read as the reverse complement.
GTCTTGAAAATTTGTACAAATATGTAGCCACACATGATCTTTATACATGGCAAACCATATGGCTAACAAAAATTCCTATATAAGATTTTGTAGGGTCTAAGTGGAAAAATTACTTTTTTTTTACAAAATGCACATGGCATATCAATGTGCTAGAAAATCTATTTACATGTGAAATTGAGGCTTTAGACTACCTTTGATAGGCTTTACAAGTATATGAAGTTTCATGTGATTTTGGGACATTAAAATTTTTGCCCTAATTTCCAAAATTTGACAAGCTTTGACCACTACCTTGGATTTGCTTGATTTGTTCCAAAGTTTGCATGTGAACTCCCTTTGACATCTTTGATGCATCTTGGACTTCTCAGCGAATTCTGGCTACCTTCACCGAATATGTTTCTTGTAGGCCTTCATGAGTGAGAGAGGAGAGAAAATCTCGATGACATTTTCTCCCACTTATAAACTTGTGATTCCTCCGAAAGAGCCACTCTAGTATGTGTGAAAAACGAAATGTTCTAGGCATCAAATTCTTTTACAGGCAACATAAGGAACATGGAAGAAAAAATTCATCATATGCATGAATGAGTAGACAACGTGACGTGAAGCAAAATTTGCATGAAAGAAATAATTGAAACATGCAACATGAATATGCATGAACAAATAGGCAACATATATGCAAATGAACAGACAACATTGACAACATGTAAAGAAGGAAAACAAACAAGCATCAATATGAAGTGGAAGTGAATGTATTAAGTCGTTTTAAGCATTAATTCCTCTCATCTTGAAGAAAAAATTGTATCTTTTACATAAAACAATCTACCTTAAATATGATTATAAACAAAGATTTAGGATTTTCAAGAGACATCTTTCATCTTTAGCTTATTTTAGATCAAATTCTTTCCTACATAAATATGAATATGCTCTTTCTCTAATAACATGCAAGGAAATCTAACTAAACTCCACTAATGCATAAATATGCCTATATAGCCTGTGATTTATTGTGCTATGCCTCCTTAGCTTCCTTTGGCTTTCTCTCTCTCTCTCTTTTTATGATGATTCGGTGACTTTATGGCTACGTTCACTTTTTTTGGGGTGGAAGAAAGTGTAAACTTCTTGGTAACATGTAGCAACTTTTTTTTGGCGACTTTATGGTTATGTTCACTTTTTTGGGGTGGAAGAAAGTGTAAACTTCCTGGTAACATGTTGTTGGAAGAAGTAATTTTTTGAAGCATTTTTTAAGGAAAACAATCATAAAATGCCAAAAATTTGTAAAAATATTTATGCAACTGATGTAAGAATAAGGAAGAGTCTTCCTTATGTAGAGTAGAATCTTATGTAATTTTTCTAGAATTTTTGGAAACTCCTAGATAGCATATTTTTAGATTAGAAGAGGAAAAGACCAAATTTCAAGTGTGAAAAGGGACACTTGAAAATGTATAAAAGACAATTTCCTCTATTATGAGAGGGTTGGTTAATTGTATTCCATGCTATCCAAGCAAATAGAGAGAGTTTCCTGCAGAAAATCGTGTGTCTGCCTTTTGTGTGATTTCTTTGAGTTGTGAGTCCATTCTAGGTGTATCCATGGAGATTTGTGAGCTTCTATTGTGAGTTTCTATTGAATATGTATGAAGAGAGTTGATTGCTGATATGTTGAGTGAGAAATTGATGAAAGATGGTGTTGGAGATGAAAATCGTCTGATTTTACAGACTCGCGATTGTCTCGTCTAAAGGTTATAGGTATCATTTTTGAGTTTTGACTTCATGGTTGTATTCTGCTGAGAAAATAACATGCTTTAGACACCAAGATTGTGGAAAATGATGGAGATTTGCTCAAGATAATCCAAACCCTAGAAATTCCTCTTCATCTTCATTATTCTCAGAAATCCAGCCAGTTTTCTCTTATTTCTTGGATTCTATCATGTAGAAGGGGCTGTGGTCTCTTGTATACTTCCAGGATTGACAAATAAAGATGTATTGTTAATTCTTTATGCTAAATGATTGGAGAGGACAACTCCAAAGATCAATAACAAACATTTTTTGGCGCCGTTGCCGGGGAGTATATCAAAAGCTTCATTGAAGTTGGACCTTGCTGGATCTTGTAATGTGATGGTATTGAACACATGGAAAAGGTAATACTCTTTACTAAAGAAATGTGAACATGAAAAGTTAGATTTCTTTGTTTGTCTTTTGAGAAAAGAAAGCAATAGATAATCTTTTGAGAATAAGGGTGAAATTTTTGCAAATTGATAGTTGCTCATATCATTTTTTGGAAGTAAAGTGCAGGTGTGTGAAAAACTGAATCAAGAAAGCTGATGATAAGGTAAAATGTGTCTATTCTTGCATTTGTAGAGTGCTTTTTGATCAAGTACTAAGCAAAATTGTTGATCTTGGGAAGATGACCAGATTGCATTAAGGAAAAATCAAGTTAAGTAGCTAGATGCAAGTAGAGAAGATCCATTTGTAGCCAAGTCAAAGTAATAATCTTGAGAAAAGCTGAATTGCATCTTGAAAAGAGAAATGTTTGAGTTTATCTTTGCAAAAATTGACATTTGCATTTCTTAACACAATTTTCTTTGGGAAATTTTGCTCATAAACTGTTTTGATAGCCAAATCATAGGAGAGTATAACCAATCAAGGAACACAAGATCAATAGATCACCAAACAAGAAACCCTAAGTGAAGTGTTTACCTTAATTTAGGACAAAATACTAAAAAAATTCATAAAATTCATTAAAAACAATCAAACAAATTTATTTTCTCCTTAGGAAGTTGGACTAAAGTTTTTTTGACAAGAGTGGAAGAGACCAGGTGGTAAGAAAGCAAAAAAGTTGCCAAAAACTGGAAAATTAGAAAAAAACACGATTCTCTGCACAGGATCGCGATTTTCTAGATAATTTTGTGATTATGATGTAAAAATGCAAGTGACAGTTGAACTAGAATTGGTAAAGGGGACTAAAGGGAGACAAGAGAAAAGAATACTCAAAATTACAAAAAATAGTAAGTACAGGAAAATTACGATTCTCTACACAAAATCCCGATTTTCTGTAAAAGAAAATTTTTTGGGAAGTTTGAGTACAATTGGGTTTTTGGAGAAAGGTAATTGTAAGAGATCTCATTGAGTTGAATAAGTGAAGGAAGTCAAGCTCAAAAAACTCAGAGAGAATTGAGTATCAAGTGGAAGAAGTGGAATAGAGGCACAAAATCGCGATTTTTACCAAAAGTTAATGGGAGTGATTAATCATGAAAAATTAAGAATTTGAGGATTAAAACCATAAAGTTGTTGAAGAATGAAATTGGATAAGTGAAAAAGTGAAAATCAGTGAAAACTGTACAGAATCGCGATTTTGTGGACACTATAAAAGTCTAGAATTTCAGAAAAAAGTCAATTTTTGAGTGAGAGAGAGAGAGAGAGCAGGAACATGATCGCGACTTTCTGCAGCTAAAGTTTTGGAGAGTTTGTTGAATCAAGCAAGCAAGGTAAAGGGCCTCAATACCATTTTTTTGCATTGTCTTAAATTTTCATGATCATTAAGCACAAATAAGTAGGAAATAGTAGAAAAACACGGAATCGCGATTTTTGATTTTTGAAGTTTCTATAAGAAAATAAAAAGATTTTAGAAAACTCTTTCATTGCATGTTAGAAAATAGTTAAGGCGATTCTATAGAAGAAATAAAATTTGAAAATCAATACCTGGAAAATTTTTCAAAAAATTGAACAGAATCGCGATTTTGTAGTCAGACACAAAATCGCGATTCTCTGAACAAAGAATAAAATCGCGATTCCCAGAACACGATTTTCATAAGAAAATCGTGTTATTTACGACTGTGGCAATCACGATTTTCTGGGAACAAAATCGTGGAAAACACGATTTTGAGCACAACATCATGATAAACACGATTTTGATCTCAGAATCCTGAAAAACACGATTTTGTACACAAAACCATGAAAAACACGATTTTGAGCACAAAATCGTGATAAACACGATTTTGATTTCAGAATCGTGGAAAACACGATTTTGAACACAAAATCGTGGAAAACACTATTTTGAACACAAAATCGTGGGAAACACGATTTGAACACAAAATCGTGATAAACACAATTTTGATCACTGAATCATGATAAACACAATTTTGATCACAAAATCGTGGAAAACACGATTCTATACAAGGTAAAGCACAATGCATATGGTAGCATAAGCAGGTACAAAGCACGATTGGTAGCAAAAGGATATGCACAAACTTATGGCATTGACTATGAGGAAACATTGAGCCCTGTAGCTAAAATTTCTACTGTCAGAAAACTTGTTGCATTAGCTACAACAAAAGGATGGACTTTGCATCAGATGGATGTGAAGAACGCTTTTCTACATGGTGAGTTACAGGAAGAAGTATACATGGACCAACCACAAGGATAAGAAGATTCAAAGCATGCAGAATATGTTTGTAGGTTGCAAAAGGCTTTGTATGGGCTGAAGCAAGCGCCTCGTGCATGGCATGCAAGAATTGTTGATTACTTAACCACCATTGGGTTTTCTATGTGTGATGCAGATCATTCACTATATGCAAGGAAGGGTGATGATGGCATCACAATTGTGGCTATGTTGATGACTTGATTGTAGGTGGTGATAATGAAGAAAGCATCAAAGAGGTAAAGTAACTTCTTATGCAAGAATTTGACATGAAAGATCTTGGTGTGCTGCGCTACTTCTTGGGCATTGAGTTTATACATACAGAAACAGGTATATGGATGTTGCAAAGGCAATATGCCTTGAATATGCTTCAAACGTATGGTATGGCTGATTGTAAGCCAATTTATATGCCATTAGATCAGAATTCGAAGTTGGATACTACATCAAGTGAAGCATTGGAAAATGCTACTATGTACAGGAAAATTGTGGGAAGTCTTATATATCTCACAATTACAAGGCCTGATCTAAGCTATACTGTTGGACTTGAAAGTCAGTTTATGCAGGTTTCAAGGAAGCCATATTTGGATACTCTGAGGTGCACTCTACATTATGTGAGTGCTACTTTGGATTATGCATTGTTTTATGAAGCTGGTGTAGATTTGCAGGTTCATGGATACACCGATGCAGATTGGGTTGGTAGTACTCCAGATAGAAGATCTACTAGTGGCTTTCTATTCTCACTTGGAGGTGCAGCTCGTACATGGAGCAATAAGAAGCAAACTACTATTGCTTTGTCAAGTACAGAGGTTGAGTATAGAGGTGCTGCAATGGCAGCATGTGAGGCATCATGGCTGGAGATGCTACTTGCAAATTTAGGTGTGGAAGTGCAAAAGCCTATCACTATCTATTGTGATAATCTCAACAATATACAATTAGCATGAAATCCTGTTTTTCATGCTAGAACAAAGCATATCAAGGTACATTATCACTTCATCAGAGAGAAGGTATTAATAGGTGATATTGATCTTGTTTATGTGAGAACAGATGAAAAGATTGCTAATAGTTTCACTAAGGCACTTGAAACAGAGAAGCTAAAGAAGTTTTGGAAGATGCTTGGCTTAGAGGACATGGCATTGAGCTTGAGGGGGAGTGTTAAGATATCAAGCTCAACATGTGATGATCTAGGATGACATGTATCAATTTTTCATTTCTTTGACATGTATCAGTTTTCTGTTTCTCTGACATGTATAGTGGTCATGCCGGTATATGTCAAGAATACTTCATTGAGCTTTATTAGATTTATCTACCGAGAGTGATAGCACATTTGTTCCTTGCCAACTCACTCATCGTAGACATTAGGTTTTTCCTTATGTACTCATATTTATATATTGCACTTATTGTATTCTTGTTTTTAGGTCATTCTTGTACATTCTTTTTATGTAATAGAAGAAGACGAAGAAGATTATTTCTTCCTTGCCTCAATCTGATTGTGTGCTTCTCTTTGATTGTGAGAGAGTGTGTGTGAGCTCTCTTCCTTATCTCCTTCCTTGTGAGAAAAGTGGGTATACAAGCTGAAGCGTAAACGTGATGGAGCAGTTGACAGGTATAAGGCTAGGCTTGTTGAAAAGGGTTATGCACAGGAAAGAGGCATTGATTTTGATGAGACCTTTGCACCTACTTGCCAAATGACTACTGTTCATAGCATCTGTGCACTTGCAGCTCATCATGGTTGGAATGTACATTAGTTGGATATCAAAACAACATTTCTGAATGGTGACTTGCATGAAGAAGTGTATGTTTTTCAACCCCAATGCTTTGTGCAAAAAGGGCATGAGAATCGGGTGTGCAAGTTAAAGAAGGCATTATATGGTTTAAAGCAAGCACCACGTGCTTGGTATGAAAAGATACATGCCTATATGATTGCACATGGTTTTGAGAATAGTCCAACTCAAAGCACCTTATATGTTAAGCATGGTAATGATATACTTCTGATCATTGTGGTTTATGTTGATGACATGCTGCTCATTGGTCCTCATGAGAGGCATATTGCTGATTTTAAGGATGATTTGCATGCCTCATTTGAGATGTCTGATTTATGCATGTTGATGGTGGAATGGCTTTATGTCAAATGAAATATATTGACACATTATTGCAGCATTTTGTCCTTGAAGATTGTAAACCTATTGCAACTCCTATGGAAATAGGTTTACGACTGAGTCTTCACAATGCTGGAGATGCATTTGATGCTGTTCTCTATCAACACGCTATTGGATGCTTGATTTACTTATGCATTACTCGGCCAGATATTTAGTTTGCTGTCTCGCAGATGAGCATGTTTATGCATTGACCAAGAGTCAAGCATTGGCAGGCGGTTAAGTGCATCTTTTGCTAGTTGAGTGGTACCCGGCTACTTGGTTTGTTTTATTCCAAGGGGGGATCACTACTGCAAGATTTGCATGCTTTTTTTGACTTTGATTGGGTTGGTTTCTATGACACTCATGTGTCCACTAGTGGTTTTTGCTTCGTGCTTGGTAGCTCATGCACATCTTGGCTGAGCAAGAAGCAGTCGTGAGTATAGGGCAGCTTTCACAATGACTGTTGAATGTGTGTGGTTCTGACACCTTATGACTGATTTGGGTTTTGGTTAGTCTTCTACCACCATCATCTTCACTGACAGTCAGAGCGCTTTGGCAGTTGGGAGGAACCCTGTGTTCCATACTCGCACTAAGCACATTGAGGTGCATTATCATTATGTCAGGGAGAGGTTCTCTGCTGGGGAGATCAGCTTGGCATATGTGCCCACGCAGGAGAACATTGGAGACCTTTTCACGAAGGCTTTGGCTAGGGAGAACTTTGAAGCTTTCTACAAAGCTTTGGGCCTACTTCTTTTTGTGGATTGATTCCACATAGCTTGGCACTTCCTTATACATGAGTGCCAGCTCCTTGTTCACCGCATCACTCCCAAGGGGGATTATTGATATATTTAGGTAGTGATGTGTGTGAACACACTAGGACCACCGATTCTCTAGTAATACATTCAGTATTGTGTGTTGTGCTGCAAGCTTCTTCTTCTTTCTTCTGCTGTTTGTGTGCTTTCGTAGATGTCTAACTCCAACAATCTAAAAGGGAGTTGCATTGAGTATCATCTTGTAGGCCACTCAATATGCCCAAACAACATGGTGCACTTGTTTGTTTCATTCAGAGCATTTGTTGTTTATGAGCTTGGCCATGACATTGCACACGATTTTGTCAGTACTCTTTGCATGTCCATTGGTTTGAGGATGATATGGTACAAACTTCTTGTGAATCACCATAAAATCTTGCAACAAATATTCAATTACTTCATTTAGAAAGTGAGTCCCTCTATCTCTCACTAGCTCTATAGGCAACCCATATATGGTAAAAATGTTTTCAAACAAGAATTTTGCCATTTTTTGTGCATGATTCCTCTTGGTGGCCTTGACCTCTACCCATTGGGTGAGATGTCCATAGCTACAATTAAATATTCGGTGTGAGAGCCTCTTGCAAGAGGGCTAATCAGTCCAACAAAATCTGTGCCCCACTTAGAGAATGCATGTCCTGCCATCATGGGTCTCAATGGCATCTCATCTGTGCATATTGGGCACTAGGTTCGTTGACATGTTTCACATCTCTTCACAAGTATGTGCATCCATATGAAGAGTGGTCCACCATAGTCTTGAAAATAGTATGGCTTTAATTAGCTAATCTAGCCCAAAATGTCCTCTTGCAACACCTCGGTGTGTAGTTTCTAGGATTCTCAAGTATTCGCTCTGATGGACACATTGGCTTAGGTATCCCTATGATCCTCTCTTGTACATATTATCACCAATGTGTTTGGAGTCTTGAGCCTCCTAGTCTAGATTTCTCCATCTTGCTAATGTGTGGGAAAGTTTTAGTACACAAAAAATCTACTAAGGGAGCACTCCAATGTGGTATTAACAACAATTGATACAAAGTGGCATGTTCCACTGGAGGTATGCTAATACAAGTTGGGCAGTTCTTGCACAACCTATGGACATCTGCTTCCATTGTGGGCCACTACACCCCTAATATTTGGAGATTTTGTAGAGTGCATTGTTTAGAATAACGTTTCTTAATGGCACCTACATGTGCTAACTGCAACCATTTTTTGTACTTTGGTTCTTCCACACAGAAAGCAAGAATTTCCTAATCATTTTTCTTATAAATACCTCCAACCATTTTTTGGTATCTCTATGATTTGACTACCTCTTCTTCCCTAGCGTGAACTTTGGAATTCTTAGGTCTAAATGTCAGGATCAAAACAAGTTTTTTGGCCCATTTTGGCACTACTTATAGATTGAACTAGTAGACATCTCATGATTCATCACATATTCCTTGTGGTGCTTCTCCTGTGGTTAGTAATGAAAGATGCTCAACTCAAAGATGGGTCTTCTCTTTCTTGAATACCACCTAGAAATCATATTCCATTAGTAAGATAAACCATCTTACTAATCTCCTTGTATTGCAAGGCTTGCTCACTAGGTATAGCAATGCTTGGTGGTCTGTGAAAAACTTGAACTTGTTTGCCCACAAATAATGTCTCAATTTCTTTACTACATAGTCCATCCCTAAGCCCTCCCTCTTAGTTGTAGTGTAATTTCTTTTAGCATCATTCAACTTCCTAATCACATATGCTATGAAGAGATTTATGTTTCCCTCTCCAGTCGAATCTGCCAATACACACCCAACTACATAATTGGAGGCATCTATGTGGACATGGAATGGCTTATTCTAGTCTGGTATGGTTGAAATAGGGGCTGAGCCCAATGTCCTTTTTAGCTCAGTGAAAGAAGTTTCACATGCATCATTCCATTTGAAGTTAGTTAAGAGAGTGCACAAAGACTTGGCAATAAAGTGTTGCTAATATCCACAATGTCCCATAAATGCCTACACTTCTTTGACTGCCCTAGGTCTAGAAAATTCTATTATTGCTTTGTCAATTGATATACCATTCTTGGATACAATGTGGCCTAATATCTTACCTCGTCTTACCATAAAGAGACATTTTTTTAGGGTTTAGACATAATGGATATTCGTTGCATTTGTAAAAAATCTTCCTAAATTCAAGGATGTGCGTTTGTCTCTTATGGGAATGGGCACACATGTCATCTATATAAATCTCTAGATTCTTTGTCAAAAAACTCTTGAACACATTGTACATCAATCGTTGAAAAGTAGTAGGTGCATTAGTGAGCCCAAAAGGCATCACCCTAAATGCAAAGATACCCCATTTGGTAGCAAAAGTTCTCTTGTGTTGGTCTTCAAGCTACTTGATCATACCCCAAAAACCCATGAAGAAAGCTAGAAACTTCCTTGCATGCTACACATTCAAGTAAATTCTCTATGACTGGCAAAGGGTAGCTATCCATATGGTTGCTTTGTTAACTTTCTTCAAGTTAATGCATACATGTAATTGCCCATTCTTCTTAGGGACTACTACAATGGGGGATACCCACTCTATATGCTCTATTTCATATATGAATCCTGCTTCAATCAATAATTCGATTTCTTCTTTTATCTTGGCAGTGTCTTCACAAAAGCTTTTGACTCTACACACAGATCATGGTGGTGAATACATGTCACATGACTTTAATGATTTTCTTTGTGAAAGAGGTATTTCACACCAATGTACAGTGCCATATACACCTTAGCAAAATGGTGTTGTCGAGCATAAAAATAGAACACTTCTTGAAAACCAACAAATATACATTTCTTTTCCTTGTCATCAAGTTTGTGACGTTGTTGTGATGGCACAAGAGCATATGCCAAAAAACCAAACACACGCATATGAATAACCATAGGCTTATGACCATTCCTATTAGAACATCAAGCTTACACTATGCTTGAGGTGGATTTGATCTACATCCAAGGCTATCACATCAAAAGAATATCCATTGGAGAGTTCTTTTTCTTATGCTCATTTATTGCATTTTTTGAGAGATTTTTTATGGTTCATTTACCGTTGTAAAAGCCTTGAGCTTTACACATGTAAAGGTAGAAATATAGAGCCCAAGTCCCACCAATTTGTGGTGGTTGAAGTTTCATTCAATCAAGCAATCAATCACCTAAAAGTAGATCAAACTAGATCTTCACTTTTCCTAGATTGTAGGAAAGTGAATTGATTCCCTCCAACAACCATTCCCACCTTCATTTGAATTCAAACTCCACTTGTAGAAGTCATGGAACACTCCTAGAGTCTATATAAAGACTTGAAATCACTTGTGCAATACATGGAAGCATTATACATACACTTGTGACCATCATTGTCTTGCTCCTTCAATTCTCTGCATCATCTTCTTCACCAATAGTAATCTTGCAAAGGTTGCTGCTCTCTCTCTAGAGCGTCCAATTGAGTGCAAGATGACTCACTGGAAAGATATTAGTGTCTACTTTATGCATATAAATTTTCATAGCATTTGGTTTAGTAGATTGGGAGAAAACTGAGTTTTTCTCTCTCGTGGTCAATCTCTACGTATTCATAAAAAATAGGAAGTACCACCGGTGAATGTCTCATTCATTCCTATAACATATTTTGCTTATTCCTTATACTTTTGTGCATTCTATACACTGAAACTTATGTGTATCACTCCATAAAAGGAGTTTTTCTAATTGTAATCAGGGTAGTCTCTATGGGCATTTGAAGTTCATTGTCTCTTCGATAGATAGTAAGTTTTTTGAGCTAGTCGACCCGCGAACCTGTCTGTTTTGTATCGACTCATTCTCCTTGATGCTCCAAAGTACGTGGTGTGTTTCTTTGCACTTATCGCACGCCTATAAGGTCTATTTGAGTGTCCATAAGCTCAAGGGTAGTCTTGTGCTGGTTGGCTAGACCAAACCTCATCACTTCGAAACACACTTTTCTACCTTCTACAAGCTTCTCCAAGTTTCTTTCAATTCCAAGCATCATACTTAGGAGTGATGAATCACTAAAAATGCAGAGAATTTCCAGCCAAACATGGCTGAAATTTTTGAGCCAAAAATTGTCAAAATTGCTGGAAATTTCTTGCCACATATGGCTGAACATTTGCATCAAAATATGGGTGAAAATGAGCATGAAATTCAGCCCATGCATGATGTACATGTTGAAGATGTATTAGATAATGAACATATGTCTATCAAGAGTGCAGAAAGTATGCCAAAGTGGCTGAAACAAACCTTGTAAGATAGCAAATTGAGTGCACATTTACTTGGTAGAACAAGATCAAGCTCTCACCATGCATCAAGTAATTTTGTGGATTACTCTCCTATTGCAACAACATGTAATGAAGAGCCATTTGCTTTTGAAGATGCATGTGATGATCCACAATGGATGAGTGCTATGCAATCAGAAATGGATTTCATACATAGGAATGGTACTTGAAAGTTATGTGAATTGCCAAAAGGAAAGAATGCCATTCATACAAAGTGGGTTTACAAGATTAATAGAAAGTGTGATGGTGGCATTGATCGCTACAAAGCTAGATTGGTTGCCAAAGCATATGTACAACAATAGGGCATTGACTATGAGGAGACTTTTGCACCTACTTCATGCATGACTACCATTCATATCGTGGTTGCATTGGTTGCCCATCGAGGTTGGAAAGTGCATCAGTTGGACATAAAAACAGCCTTCTTGAATGGTGATTTGCAAGAAGAGGTCTATGTGAAGCAACCTCCAGGATTTGCTATGAAAGGGAAAGAGAATATGGTTAATCACTTGCATAAAGCCTTGTATGGTCTCAAGCAAGCTCCACATGCATGGTCTGACAAAATCCATAAGCACTTGATTGCTCTTGGCTTCACGTGTAGTCCAATTGAAAGTACACTCTATGTATGCAAAGATGGGGCTGATCTTACAGTGGTTGTTCGTTATGTCGATGAAATACTCTTGACTTGGTCATGTGATGCAAAACTTGACATTCCTATGGCTGATTTGCAGCATACTTTTGATGTCACTTATCTTGGTCTTTTGAGCTACTATCTTGGCATCCAGTTTGTATCCATTGAGGGGGGAATTGTTATGGATCAAGCAAAGTATGTTGAAAAACTACTTCAGCATTTTGAATTTGAGGATTGCAAACTAGTTTCCACACCAGTTGAGATAGGATTAAGGTTCTCAGTTGAGGATTCCAGTGATGCATTTGACACTTCTCTTTATCAACAAGCTATGGGATATCTTATATATGCATGCAACACAAGGCCCGATATACAGTATGCAGTTTCCCAATTGAGTCGATTCATGCATAGCCTTGGCACTAAGAATTGGCAAGCAGTGAAATGTGTGTTTAGATATCTCAAAGGCACTTTGAGCTTAGGTCTCTTTTATGGAAGAGATATTCAGCCATGCTTGCATGCTTTTTATAGATAGTGATTGGGCTGGTTATTATGATACTCACGTGTCCACTAGTGGTAATTGCTTTTTCCTTGGAGACTCATGCATATCTTGGTTGAGTAAGAAGCAACCTTAATGGCAACATCCAGTTGTGAAGCTGAGTAGAGAGCAGTTTTCATAGCTACAATGGAGTGTATATGGCTGAGACACCTATTGATGGATCTTTATATGGAGATTGATGCTACTATGCATATTCTCACTGATAGTTAGAGTGCATTGGCTATTGCACAAAACCCAGTGTTTCATGCACGGACCAAACATATTGAGGTGCATTATCACTATGTGAGAGAGCCCCTTCATGCAAGAGATTTGGTATATGTGCCTACACAAGATAATGTGACAGACATATTCACCAAAGCTCTTCCAAGGGAAAAGTTTGAAGCTTTTCGCAAAGCTTTAGGCTTATTACCTTGTGGGGGCTGATCTGTCACTCCCTATATGTGTTCACATCATTCACTTTAGGGGGGTTTTTGTTACACTTATGTGTTCCTTGAGTAGCTTTGATGTGAAACTTTTCCCTATACATGTGCACTTTTTACTCTAGTGTTGGCTAGAGTTTTTTTCCCATGTTACCACATACATGATTCACTCATATGTGCTGGTACTTTGTACTTTGGGACATTATTTAGATGTTACTTCAGTTCAGTTCATCATCAATAGAGAGATCTATTCTAGCCATCCGTCTTCTCCGTGTTTCATGCTACATTTATGCTCCTTGTGTGTGCTTCTTGTGTGTCCCTCGCACTTCTACACACACACACACACAACAATAATTATCTTGGATGAAGAAGTGAAATGTCTCAAAGATTCTGCCTATCATCACAGGTATATTTGCACATGCTCCTAAGAGTGAACCACATCCATTATTTGTAGTTCTCATAATCCAACCATGATTTTTATCTATCGGCCATTTACATCTATCATATAACTCTTTTGAAATCACATTAATCTCTGACCTAGAATCAATCAGAGCTAAAGAGGAATATGATTTCTTTTTATCACCTAAATTGATCTTCATCTCTAGTGTGCCTCTTGCCCAAATTCTTTTCCTAAAGTTACTTTCAAGATGTTTGCTTTCATCATCTGGCGTAATTGGACTTAAACAATTTCTATTAACTTTGCAAGAACTTTGATCTTCTTCATCCGAATCAAAAGAAAGAGAATCTTACATCAATTGAGTCACGTCAACAACATCTTGTATTTCCACCTTTTGTGTAAGAGGGAATCTCTTCCTTTTGATTAACTTCATAAATTTCTCTTTGAATTTAATTTTAGCAATTGAAAATATCTACTCAAGTGTCATGTTCACTAAGCTTTTTAACAAAATATCATATAATATCTCTTTTGAATCAATTTTTTGCTCAAGGTCAGATATTAGAATAGCTTTTGGAGTTCTCATAGGTTTATTTAATTGTTTTTCATCAGGTTGTTTTTCATCGTTTTTTTTCATCAATTGGAGTTTCCTTTGATTTTTCATTAGTTTGTTTTGGATCACTTATCATAGGTTTTTTACCTTCTTTAATTTCCTTTCTTCTTTGTTCACTTGCTCTTGAACTTTATCTTTGTTCAAATTGAACCTTCCTTGGTTTTGGTTCTTCTCTCATTTGTTGCATTGCAGTTCTTCTTCGTGAATCATTTATGAATTGTTCATCATCTTGGTTTCTCTTCTCTTCAACATTTGCAATATGTGAATATATAGAGAATTGATCAACAGGTGAATTCCAAGCAGTCTTTTGCATGTTATCATCTCTAGCTTTAATTAGAGCTTCAATAGAATAATTTCTTGTTTCTCTAGATTGATCACTTTCAAAATCACTCTCTACACACTCTAATTTTAATGTAGGAGACCCTTTCTTTGATTTAGAAAGATTCTCATAAATTTTTTGCATCTCTCTTTTTTCCCAATTCACAACTAAAGGAAGATGTGTCCTATAATCACACAGCTTTTTGTCAATATTCATGACAAGTCTTCGTTCCTTAGCTTCCTTTAAAGCCTCATGAGTATAGGTGAGATGGTCAATGGAATCACACCAAACACATCTCCGAATTTTGGGAGTCCTATGCTCATTAAAGTTTCTTTGATTGGTCATTGAGGAATAGGTTGTGGAACAATTTGAGGATCAAATGTTGCAATTGTCTGCGGAAATTCAGTAGGTTGAGTTTTTGTAAAGGATTTATCTTGAGAATTTAGTGCATAGACTGCAATTTGTAAGTAAGACACTTCCTTTGATATATTTGCATGCATTTGCATCATATTATCTAATTTATTAAATAAGATTTCAAATTGTAAATTAGTTGGTGCCTTTGATGTAGATGTTGATTGTTCAACCTTTGTAGTTATATGAGTCTCTCTAGGTTCATGCGTAGAGGGGAAATTAGGAGATAGATTAGGCACTGATTCATAAAGAAGAGATTGACATTACTTCATATGTGCAACTGCCTCAACCACTTCCTTAACAATAGCCCAATGTTTAGTAAGTCCATACTGTTTACCTGGCTCCTCAAGTCTTCGCTCAACCTCAATTCTTACATCTAGAGCCAAAATCTTAAGAAAGTATAATAGTATATCAAAAGTAAGGCCTACCCTATCATTCTCTGGTAATTTTGAAAAACGTTTCGTAAATTCATCATGAAGTTGGGTAATTTTAACTTGGGGCTTTGTGAAGCTAATCCACTTCATGAAACCCTCTTTGCTATGCTGGCTATAGTCTTCTGAATAGAACTCTTTATGTAGCAGCTTCCTAAACTCTTCCCATTCAAGTTCATTATGAGATTCAATTATAGCCATAATTGTTCCTATTGTAAGCCTACCTAGGTACATTATCCACTTAGATTCTAGAAATCCATGTAGCTTAGGTAAACCTTCAAATGTATCGAGATAATTTGTAACATTTACCCCTTAAACTTGCATTTATCTCTTAATAAGGTTTCCACAACCTTTTTTCCTTGGTTTTCATTCATCATATTCTTGAATAATTCATCCATTTTTCTTTCTTCTTGATGATGTGATTTAAATTGAACAATTCTAATAATGTCTTGAACTTCTTTCTTAACCCTCTCTTTTTGTTCAACTACCAAATCGACAAGCTAATTGGTGTCTAGTTTTGTTGATTTATAGTGTCCTAAAGATATGCAATTAAACCAAAAAGTTTGAGAATATGAAGAAACCTTACCGATCACGGCTTGAAGAAGAGGTTTAATAAATGTGCACATGTGAATTTTTGATAAATTGCTTCTCAATTTTTCAAAATCCTAAATACAACAATTGCTAAGAATATGATGTGTATGTGCAATCGTTGTTGCTTCAATAGTCGATGGAATGGGTGGCATGATAAGGATCGCCCACTTGCCAATCTCCGTGGAGGCATTTAGATCAAGATGATCAGCCCTCAATACCCAAGAGATTGTAAGGTTTAGGAATAAACTACCACTCCCAAGGAGGAAGAAGCAATGATGACAATTCCCAATTCAAGTGTACGCATATGCAAAATATGTAAAGATATCTCACCAAAGTTGCAGTGCCGGTTCTTCACATCCGGTTCACAAATGTTGAGAAGATGGGAATGCTCACTTGGTGGATCAAGTCAACTACCAAATTCAATGGCTCACACAGGCTTACTTTAGCAACTCAAGTGATCTTGCAAACTCAAAAGAAGGACATTATGATGGAGAGTGTTAATCTCCAAAAGAACAACCTACTCTTGAATTTAGAACACCTCTATATCAAGAGTAAGTCAAAACCTTCACTAAATTAGAGGTCCAATCTCCAAATTATCAAATCTGAGAAAATATGTGAAGAAGATGAAACACAGAAAAGTCTGCTGCAGAATTTCTTCACATTGACTTATCAAATGTGTAAAGTTTTTGATGAAACTTTGTACGAATCATTTCCTAGAGATTGCGCATCACCTCCAAGTTGAATTACTTCAAAAGCTTTAGTATAACTTGAGAAATTGATTTCACAAGTTACCTATGTCTGAATCTGTACTTCTGAGAAGTCGATTTAGACACCCCTAACTTCTTAACTTTGGTTCTCACAATATCAGACCCGTTTTACCAAATGCTTCTAGCCACGAGTAGATCACCTTCCAACTTAAAGATTAAGTGCTTGCTTGCACAAAACTTTAAACTATGGAGTGAGAACTGACCAAAAGATTAAACTCGAAATTTGCGCCTGTTTCAGAGAACTGTAGACACTCAACACATATGAATGTTCCTACTAACAATTCTCCTAGCCTGTTTACAATTAGACTCTGAAATTCAGGTCACAGGCTCATTAACTAACAACTTAGATATCCTCAAAAGGATTTCTCAATTGATCAAACACAGAAGGAGCAGACACGAAAAGATCGGGCGCAATATTTCTTCATTAACTCAGAAAAATACAACTGAGTGATGAGAGCTAACTCAACTAACTTTTCTCTATCTCATGACATCTAACTTCCTCAATCTTGGCTTCTACATATGCTCTCATACATGCCCCGACTTTTCTCAAAGTATTTATAGATAATTTGTACAAGATTCTTACTCAGACAAAAGATCTAAGTCACCTATGACTATACTAATGTACATATGTGTACACTTCTTTTATCCTCTGAATATGCCTTTCTTCCAAGCTTCAAAAGTTGATCCTTCCTTCACTCTTTATCCTTCCAAGCCTTCAATTGGTGATTGGTCTGCACCAACAGCTCCCCCTCAATCATCAATTGAGGTTTTCTCCTTTCTTCTTTATACCTGCCATATCTTTGAACCTTTGTAACTTTGGTCCATCCAAACCTTTTGTAAGCATATCAGCTATCTGATCTTTTGTTGAAGTATGTATGACTTCAATCTCCTTATCCATCACTTTCTCTCTTAGAAAGTGATACTGAATCTCAATGTGTTTGGTCCTGGCATGAAAAACAGGATTAGCAGCTAAATACAATGAACTCATGTTATCTCCATATATAATTGGTACCCCATGCACAATGTCAAGACTCTTCATCAATGTCTTGACCCAAATTACTTCCTTTGCAGCTTCAACCATGCCTTTATACTCAGCTTCTGTAGAAGACAAAGCAACTGTATGTTGCTTCTTAGAACACCATGAGATTAACTTATCTCCCACATAACACATGTATCCATAGGTTGATCTTCTATCATCTGGATTACCTGCCCAATCTGCATCACTATAAATTTTGATATTTGTATCTGAGGTAAACCCATAATACAAACCTTCATTGAGTGTACCCTTAATGTACCTCAACACCCTTTGTCCTGCAATCCAATGTTCTTTCCTTGGGCAATGCATAAATTGAGACAAAACCCCTACTGCATATGATAAATCAGGCCTAGTTAGAGTAGCATAGATAAGGCTACCAACCAAACTCTGATATTGTCTCATGTCATTGAATTCTTCACCTCCATACTTACTCAATTTGTGATTCACCTCCAATGGTGTAGGTGCTACCCTGCAATCATCCATTTTAAACTTGATTAACAAGTTCTTCAAATACCTTTCTTGTGTCACAAATACTCCATGTTGAGTATATGTAATCTCCATGCCCAAGAAGTATGATAAGTCTCCCAAGTCACTTATCTTGAACTCCTTTTCCATTTGCCTCTTAAGCTTTTGTATTCCTTCTTCATCTGTACCTGTAAGAATTATATCATCAACATATATGCACATGTATATGAAACCATTTTCACTTGCCCTGACAAGCAAGCTACTATCTGCTTTAGACACCTGAAAACCAAGTTCTTTTAGGAACTTCACAAGTCTATAGTTCCATGCCCTTGGGGCCTGCTTCAAGCCATACAAAGCTCTCTTGAGCTTGCACACATGATCTGGATACCTTTTATCTCTGAACCCTTGAGGTTGCTCCATGAATACATCATCTGAAATATAACCATTCAGAAAAGCATTTTTCACATCAAGTTGACATAGCTTCCAACCTTTACATGCAGCAATAGCAATAAGTGTCCTTATGGTTGTCATCTTTGCCACAGGACTATAGGTCTCATCATAATCAATACCATATGTCTTAGCAAAGCCTTTGACAACAAGTCTATCTTTGTATCTAGACACACTTCCATCTGCAAACCTTTTTGTCTTGTAGACCCACTTGCATCCAATAATCTTCTGACTATTTGGTTTAGGAACCAAATCCCAAGTTTGATTCTCCAATAGTGCATCATATTCTTCCTGCATAGCACTCTCCCATTTTTCCTTACCTTT
This sequence comes from Ceratopteris richardii, assembly GCA_020310875.1. Taxonomy (NCBI): domain Eukaryota; kingdom Viridiplantae; phylum Streptophyta; class Polypodiopsida; order Polypodiales; family Pteridaceae; genus Ceratopteris; species Ceratopteris richardii. The sequence continues at coordinate 91,849,403 of CM035407.1, read as the reverse complement.
TGCCTCTTCATATGTAGAAGGGTCTTCATCTGTATTCACCATATAAGCATAATCTTTTGTGGCTAGAAATGAAGTATCATAACTATACCTTGTAGGTTGCCACCTATTTCTTGTTGACCTTCTGAGTTCTCCACTCCTTGAGGTTTCTGGCTCTTCACATTCAGGATCAAATCTTGGTGTCTCTTCCACTTCAACCTGCACTTCATTATTCTCTTGCTCATCAAATATCTAAACTTTTAATTTACCTTTTCTTTGACTCACTTCTTCTTCATCACCTGTATTAATGTTGATTGTACCTGCATACCAAGTGTTTTGTTCATCAAATGTAACATCTTTAGAAACCATAAATTGCTTTGTTGATGGACTCCACAATCTATAGCCCATCTGCTTGTCATCATAGCCAATGAAAACATACTTTTCAGCTTTAGGTTCCAATTTGTGTCTTAGTTGTGATGGCACATATGCATATGCCACACACCCAAATACTCTGCAATGATCCAAGGTAGGTCTTTTACCCCACCAAGCCTCATATGGTGTCATACCCTGCAAGGCTTTACATGGTAACCTATTGACCAAGTAAGTGGCTGTATTTACGGCCTCAGCCCACAAATAATTAGGGCAATTTTTCTCCTTCATCATGGATCTTGCAAACTCAACAAGAGTTCTATTTCTCCTTTCTGCAACACCATTTTGTTGAGGAGAGTACCTGCAAGTAACTTCCCTTTTTATACCTGCATTCCATAAGTAATCACTGAACTCATTTGAAAAATACTCTCCCCCTCCATCTGACCTTAGTCTTTTCAACTTATGACCTGTAATTCTTTCTGCATATGCATGATAGTGTTTAAATGTATTAAACACTTCTGACTTATCTTTGATCACATAGATAGTGATCCACCTAGTAGCATCATCAACATAAATCACATAATACCTTGATCCATTTATACTGAAATCTTTTGATGGTCCCCACACATCTGTGTGTACCAACTCAAGCTTCTCTGAGTGCATAAAACCATGCTTGGAATAGGAATGTTTATGAGCCTTACCTAATTGACATGCCTCACATTTGTATGTCATATGTTGACCTGCAACATTAGGCAATCCAAGCACTGAACCATTGTTAACCATATCTTTAATACCTCTTTCATTGAAATGTCCAAGCCTCTTATGCCAAAGATCTAACTCAGAGATCTTATGACCTCCATATGTGAACATAGCATGACCAATGTTGCCTTGAATCTTCAATGTAAATAATCTTCCTTCCTTTTTCCCTGAAACAATCTGTTTATACCCTTGGCTAGGGTCTTCCACATATACTCCATCATTAGTGAACCTTACTTCATATCCCTTTTCAACAATTTGACCTACACTTATCAAATTCTTAGGGATTGTAGGAACATACAAAACCTTACTCAATAAGGTGCTTCCATCCTTGGCCTTCACTGATCCAATTGACTTCACATTGTGCTTTGTGTTGTCACCTGTTTGAACAACATGATTAAAAACTTTACTTTCCAAATCAGTCATCAAAGATATGTTACCACTCAGGTGATTGCTACACCCTGAGTCAATGTAGAAGACTCTTTGATCTTCACTCTGCCTTTCACAAGTTGCATTCATTATCAATGTTGAATCTTCCTTTTGATCTGAAGCATAATTGTAGTAGATGTTGTTGTATTGTTGACTTTGGAATCCTCTACCTGCATTTCTTCCAAAGTAATTCCTTCCACCTCTACCTCTGTAATTACCTCTTTGATTTCTGCCACCTCTTCCTCTTGAATTATAATTTTGATTGTATCCACCATTATTCTGATTATTATGCCAACAATCATTAGCTAAGTGATTTGTCTTACCACAAATCCAGCAAGCTTTACCTCCATCTTTATTGTTCCTGCCTCTTCCTCTACCTTTGCCACCTCCTTTTCCTCTTAGGAAGTTGGCTTGAGTAGTTGTTCCTTCATCTTCACCTGCTTGTTGTTTTCCTTTGCTATTCTTCTTCTTGTCCTTTGAGTACATTGCATGTCCTGTACTCTTGTCACCATCTCCTTTAACATCCTGCTCAAATGTTAGCATATGACCTAACAATTGATTTAAATCAGGAGTGAAATGGTCAAGTGATAGTTCTGTAGACAAAATAAATGGCTTCCATTTGTCATCACCTCTCAACCCTGTAAGGATTTGCCTTACCAACTTATCTTCCTCAATGTCTTCATCAACAGCTCCTAAAGCATCTGCAATATCTTTCATCCTTGTTACATAGTCTGAGATGGATTGAGAGGCCTTCTTCTTGAAGGTAGTAAACTCTGCCCATAAGGATGCCTTTCTTGACTTTGTAGTGTTTTGGAAATGCTCTTCCAAAGCATTCCATATGTCAGTAGCACTTTCAAGACCTCTAATATGAGGTAACAAGTAATCATTGACTCCCATGTAGATAATGCTCCTAGCTTGAGCATCTTTCTTCATCCAATTTTTCAGATCTGCTAACTCTTCCCTAGTTGGAACACTAGGATCTCTGAACTCTGGCTTCTCTTCTTCTCCTGTGATGTAACCAATTAAATCTTTGCTCATAAGATGAGCTTCCATCCTCATTGACCATGCAGGATAGTTTTCCCTATCCAATTTCTCTATCTGTAGAGCATCTCCCATCTTGTATCCACCTGTATATTGAAATCTTCAAACTTTACAAACAATATATGTACCTTTACTTCGAATTAGACTCCTTTTGCCTTTCTTAATGTCGAGTAGTCTTCTCCTCAGGCTTTTGACTCCAAGCTTTCACTTCTTAGTTCTTCAAATGTTGAACTTCTTGAATCTGCAGCAGTCGGGACCTTCCTTTCCTTGATTTTGATGTCTCCTGCTCTGATACCACTGATGGAGAGTGTTAATCTCCAAAAGAACAACCTACTCTTGAATTTAGAACACCTCTATATCAAGAGTAAGTCAAAACCTTCACTAAATTAGAGGTCCAATCTCCAAATTATCAAATCTGAGAAAATATGTGAAGAAGATGAAACACAGAAAAGTCTGCTGCAGAATTTCTTCACATTGACTTATCAAATGTGTAAAGTTTTTGATGAAACTTTGTACGAATCATCTCCTAGAGATTGCGCATCACCTTCAAGTTGAATTACTTCAAAAGCTTTAGTATAACTTGAGAAATTGATTTCACAAGTTACCTATGTCTGAATCTGTACTTCTGAGAAGTCGATTTAGACACCCCTAACTTCTTAACTTTGGTTCTCACAATATCAGACCCGTTTTACCAAATGCTTCTAGCCACGAGTAGATCACCTTCCAACTTAAAGATTAAGTGCTTGCTTGCACAAAACTTTAAACTATGGAGTGAGAACTGACCAAAAGATTAAACTCGAAATTTGCGCCTGTTTCAGAGAACTGTAGACACTCAACACATATGAATGTTCCTACTAACAATTCTCCTAGCCTGTTTACAATTAGACTCTGAAATTCAGGTCACAGGCTCATTAACTAACAACTTAGATATCCTCAAAAGGATTTCTCAATTGATCAAACACAGAAGGAGCAGACACGAAAAGATCGGGTGCAATATTTCTTCATTAACTCAGAAAAATACAACTGAGTGATGAGAGCTAACTCAACTAACTTTTCTCTATCTCATGACATCTAACTTCCTCAATCTTGGCTTCTACATATGCTCTCATACATGCCCCGACTTTTCTCAAAGTATTTATAGATAATTTGTACAAGATTCTTACTCAGACAAAAGATCTAAGTCACCTATGACTATACTAATGTACATATGTGTACACTTCTTTTATCCTCTGAATATGTCTTTCTTCCAAGCTTCAAAAGTTGATCCTTCCTTCACTCTTTATCCTTCCAAGCCTTCAATTGGTGATTGGTCTGCACCAACACATTAGACCTTGTTTAGTTCAAACACATCTTGATATATTTTGATCAAAGGAAATTGCATATCAAGCAAGTTGTTATCATTAGTGCAGAACAAGTTGTTATCATGATTGTTTTACTAACAAAAATTTGATGAAAGAGTTTAAATAGATTTGGAACTTAACCACAGACAGTATATACAGTTCGCAAAATAGAATTTTTAACCTTCATTTTGTCAAGTTTGCAATTCAACTGTCATTAATAGAAATCAAATTCTCTTTTTCCCACGAACTAAGTTGGTGACCAATATGTAGATTTCAATTTCTATTCCAATTGGGTTATTGTTCTGCATGATTTTTTTACAGAAGAGTAAACAAATGGCTCGTGAACTACACAACATCCTTTTTAAAACAAATCCACTTTTTGTGTAATATACATTAAAGAGAAGAAGTGCAAGAATTATATGTTAGCATATATGTAAAGCGATTATCAAAGACCTTAAAGACAACTATATTTACACCTAAGATCATCTTTAAAATAATCATTATCCAATGCTCTCTGCACAACAGATTACTGTACACATATTATACATGCTCAATATCACAATTATGATAGGAAACCTGAAAAAAATCATGACAAACATTTCATATATATCAATGAAACATGCTCAAGACTGGAATCGAACCCATACATGGCTCCATCTGACTTCAATTCCTTTTCTCCAACACCCAGATGGTCGCAAAATGTTCATGAAAATGTACCTAAATTCTGTTTGGATCGAATACCCTCTATATCATAGAAAATTCCGAAGAAAAAACATCTTTATGATGATCATATGTACATCATCTCAAACACAGATGTGCCAAAATTTGTCTAGATCATACTTGCATATACAATGAAACAAAGTTATGTATATGTTTTTATGATGAAAATGTAAACAACAGCAACACACAAACTCTGGACTATGAAAAAAAAAATCTCCAACCTTCAATTCAACAGTCTATGTTGTAGCCGCCATGATCAAGCCTTAGATGTCGATACAATTGAAGGAAAGATGTCCCCAACATAAATATGACAGAGTCTAAATATTAGTATTGTTGTAATTGGATTTGTATTGTTGTAATCGGATTAGTATTGTTGTAAACCTTTCAATGATTGGTCCACCCCTTTTATACCCTAAATTCTCTAATTTTAGAGATATTAAAACACTTGATGGTCCTCACTTTTCCAAATTGAGCGCCCAAGATATAGCCACTTTGTCGGATGATTTTTTCCCCATCTTGACGTCATTCCTTTTTTGCAAAAAGGATCAGCTTTTTCACTCGATCAACTCTAAGTTTAGAGTTTGCAAAATGGATAATCCCCTTGTAATTCCAACCCTCTCCATTAGTTTCCCTTCTTCATCCCTTTGAGATCGACCAAAGTTCCACCTCCAACTCTTCATGATCATCAATGGGTCACCATCTCTTGATTTCATCATTAAGAGTTTCGGATGCTAAAAAGTCATTTTATGCTAAAAAGCCTCTTGTTCTCATTATCTTAGGAGGGTATCATTGACTTTGAATGTTGCTAGATGTTGTCCACAAAAATAAGAAAAAAAAATCAATCAATCCAATAGTACCCAATGCATACTACCCATTCTAAAAGCTCTCTCTCTCTCTCTCTCTCTCTCTCTCTCTCTTTCTCTCTCTCTCTCTCTCTCTTACCATAGACAAGTGAGCCGCCCCACATGTCTTCATACATGGGTGCCACATAGTGCTCATGTGTGAGCCCATAAAAGGGCTTTGGTGGGCTTAACAAGAGAAGCAAGGAGGACATGAAGGGAGAGAGAGAGAAGAGGAGATATGCACACACATGTGTGGGAGCCTCAAAACTCACATAATGATCTGTCTAGAGGCAATGCTACATAAATGATGTATATATATGAATATAGGGGTAAGGTCACATGCCCTTTACATCCCCAAAAATATCCCACTTAAGGGCCAATGTGACCATAAATGGTAATACATACAAAGAATGATGTAGGAATATACAATAATATATAAGATGAGTCCGAATCTCAACCCATATCAATGCTATTTTGATCATCGAGTGAATGACAAATCCAAGTGCAAATGATCCAATAAACACTACAATGTCTACTCTGGAGCATAAAAACTCGTACATCAGACTCCCCAATGCTGACAAAACCTATGCTAGCCTGGCTATCCTAAGCATGTCTGTTGATCAAACGCTGCATGTGCACATATGTAGAGGATAGCATAGAAACGAAATCTCACAAAAGTACTCAAAGAATAGAAAGAGACAAGAGACTTGACACCAGATTGGGTACAATCACCCCCCACATACTCTGATGGATGGGTCTATTAGAGCATGTGTATTTATATGTATTTTTCATTACATCCTGAATAGAAGATATAGGAGAGCGACACTTCAAAAAGTGTGCATTTATGAAAATATGCTCCATTTACAAAATTGTGACTTTTCAAGCGATCTACTATTTTTACAAGAATGTTGTTTTCTAAAGCAATCTATTATTTTTACACAAAATAACTAAAATACTATCTTCTAAATATCTTCAAAAAAATATGAATAAGTCCATGCACATTCACACCCTCATGAGTCTTCACCTGCTAAATCAAAACACAAAGCACACTAAAACCCACAAGACATTAAAATCCATATAACATTCCATTATTCCATAAACTATAACATGCCTCCCAGTTGACAAGCAACTAACATCAATTGATAAGAATAAAATGGACATGGATGGCGAGTCACATGTCCCATCATTGAACAACCATAAGCATGTTCCATGTAAAAACATATGCATGGAATTGGAAAACTAGAATTTAATGTGACTATGAATGATATGTAGAAATCAAATGATCATAGTGTGGAGTTAATGATGTTTTATGAATCCATTGAGATACTTCGAAAGAGTGATTTTTATATTTAACTAAATATCTATGATATTGGTTACCTGTGCATGTATTAGTAACATCATAATCAAGTGTTTTCTCTAGAGCTAAAATTTTAGCATCCTCTTGAAGTAATGGAGGATCATCTAAAATAAGAGGGAGTGGTAAGTTCCTTTAAAAGATTTCATTAAACTAATATGAAAAGAATTATGTATATTCCAATGAGAAGGATTTCTAATATAAAAGCATTTTCATTAATTTTTTGAATAATACAAAAAGTTCCATAATAATGTGGTGCAAGTTTAATATTAGGATGTTGTGAAATATTTTTCAAAGGTTTTTTAATTATTTGTAACCATACAAATTCATTTTCATTAAACTGTTTAGCTACTTGTTTCTTATTAACATTATGCATGTAATGTTCTTGACTCTTTTTAATGTGCTCATGAATCTCATGAAATGTAGAAATATTACTTGTGCAAAAGTATCAACCATAGGTATATCAGTTTGAGGAGAGTCATAGGAGTGGGAAGCTTTTTACCATAAACAATTTCATACGGTGCACGTCCTATAGTGGTATGTGTTGTGTTATTATATGCAAACTATAATAAAGGAATTTTGCCATCCCAATTACTTGGATTATCTAAAAAATAACAAAGTAATAGATCTAAAATATTACTATTCATAGCTTCACTTCGTCCATTACTTTCAGGATGAAATGTAGTGCTAAAGTCAATTTTAGAGCCTAAATTTTGAAATAATGCAATCCAAAAGTGATTACAAAAACAAACATCTCGATCTCAAAGAATAATTTTTGGAAAACCATGATGTGGAAAAATACATTTAATAAATGACTTAGCAACTTGAGGTGCAGGAAGAGACTTTTTACAAGGAATGAAATATGCTTATTTACTAAATGTATCAATTGTCCAAATCATATCATTATGAGATGAAATTGTAGGAAGACCAGTAGTAAAATCCATAGAAATTTATTCCCATGGTCTGTTGGGTATGGGAACTGACATTAATAATCCAAATGCTTTACCATGATGTCATTTCACATGTTGACACACAATGCAATGGAAAACATATTGTGCAATATCCTTTTCCATATTTGGCCAAATTCTTTACATGTATAAATAGTCCTTTTTGTGCCCCTATGAACCATATACGGTGGTTCATGCATCTCTTTCATAACAAATTCTTTAAAACCTTGTGTGATGCATAACTTGTGTTGGAAATACAAGAATTCGTTATGAAAAGTGTAAAGATCCTCACTAAATGTTTTAGAATTATTAAAAGCATTCCATATTTGTGAAAAATATAAATCAAATGCATAAGTAAGAATCATTGAAGTATTTCGATGGCGATGCACCACAGTGTGCTCTCCTTTTGGTGATCTACACGACGATATCCTCGGAGTAGAAAACTAAGCTCCTAAGGTCGCACACGGTACTCTGCACAGAGACTGCAGAATACGCAAAAAAACACAGTACATAGGGAGCATGAAGACAAACTTCTTAGGTCTTACAAAATGCGGTTCAACTTACAGTCTATGACTGATCAGGCCACTGTATGTTTTATTAAAGAACATATACAAAGAAGTATCCAGTGGCTATTTGACCTTTCACATGGACACTAACGGTAACAATCTCCCACTAAAGGCAAATATGACCAAAGTAACTATGGGAGAAAAATAATGAATGATAAAGAATACCTGAGTGATAGTATACAAACTATACCTCCCACCTGATGGGCATGTTACACAGTATACAAGTGACTGTGTAAGATCATGAATCAAGTAACCCCCATCAAGTGACAATTGTGTCGAAAGCTATCCTGTGGTAGAGCTTTAGTGAAAACATCTGCAACATTATCTCGAGTGTGAAACTTCTCAAGAATAATGCACTCAGTGGCTAAGCAATCTTGAATGAAGTGATACCTCATCTCAATGTGCTTGGTCTTCGCATGACAGAACGGATTCTTAGCCAATTCAATGGCACTCTGACTATCACTGAGCAAACAAGGTACATGGTGAGGTAAATCCATATCACAAGCAAGAAGAGAAAGCCACAATGCTTCCTTACATGCCTCACTTGTTGCAACATACTCTACCTCTGTGGTGGAAACAGTTGTACATTCTTGAAGATGAGATCTCCAAGAGATAGCACCTCCATCAAAATGAAAAATGTACCTTGATGTAGACTTACAATTGTCTATACAACTAGCATAGTCAGAATCTATGTAACCAATAATGGATGCTTTCCCTCTATCTAAGCATAGACACTTGTCCTTAGTGCCACTCAGATATCTTAAAATCATCTTGACCGCTTCCCAATGTTTCTTGTCAGTATTAGACATATATATGCTCACAAATCCCAATGAAAATGCAATGTCTAATTTGGTAGCTACCATAGCATACATGAGACTACTAACAATAGACTGATAAGGAATTTTGGTCATGAATTCCTTTTCCTCATCTGATTTGGGGCAATCATCCTTGTGCAATTTCACATATCTGGGTAAAGGTGTGCTCAATGCCTTTCCACCCTGCATATTGAACCTATGAAGTACTTTGGATATTGTTGGAGAAACACTCACTAATTAGACATATATTTGAAGGTCAAATCTTAGGAAGAAAACCCCATGCCTATGTGAAGGGACAAATTCACAAATGTATCATATTTGTAAAGTTAGTTCACTTTAGTTCTAGAAGTTTTTTAAAATCACGAGAATACGAAAATCTATATAAGTTAGTTTGTATCAACTGACGAGAGAGAGAAGAGAGAAGAAGAAGGAAGACAATGAGAAAGTGAGAAGAACTCATTTTTTGTATGACTGAGTATAGTCGGGCTTCTCTGAGTGAGAAAGCATCTGTAAAACTTCTGAGTTTTTATAGTTATGAGAAGAACTGAGTAAAGTTCTGTGTATGAGCCTCTCTCCATTATCTCCATGATTACCTAATGTGTGATGAGTTACAAAGATCAAGTTTTCCAAGCAATTCGATGCCTGGCATCGAATCTCTGTTGATAAGTCATATTTTCTTTTATATTTTTCATTCAGTACTGAAGTGTTCGAAAAACATGATGTTGTTGGAGCAACTTGATGCCTGGCATCGAATTCCAGTTGATAAGTCATATTCTAAGTGTGCATGAAATCACCTATAGTTTTGGTGTCCAAAAGATCAAGACTTTATGCGGGAAGTCGATGCCCGGCATCGAATCCCTGCTGAAAAGTGGCCAAAAACACTCCAAGTCGATGCCCGGCATCGAATTCTCGTTGCAAGTCGATGCTAGGCATCGAATTCTAATTTTAAACAGGCGCTCTTACTAAAACAGGTAATATTTCCAGTTTTGGAAGGTCATACAGGGTCATCTTGTGAGAGCCATAACTTGAGTTCTAAAGATCCGTTTGATGGATATAATAGCTTGTTGGAAAGCTCTACTCTTCTAGTTTCAGCCTATAAAGTTTCATGGAGAAATAATACTTGAGCTAGGAGAAATTAGCAAAATACTGAAGGTATGTCATTTTGGTGACTAGGAATTTCTGTAGAAGCAAAGTTCTCACTTTAGGCTATCATTTCTCAAAGTTTGGAGTGGCAATGAGTTAATGGTGACCATAGAGGTGTTCTAGTGTCACATTAATTCATTTCTTGTGGTGTTTCATACATCAACAAGTGGTATCAGAGCAGAAAGATTCTCGAGAGCAGAAGACGACAAAGGTACGAGAAGTTTTGTAAAGTTTTCCATTAAAGTTTGAAAGGTGAAGCATTTGAAGACACAAGGCATCAAAAGATTACTTTCGAAGTATCCTCATACACAAAGAACTTCAAAAGGTATTATCCTTTATCCTTTAAGCTCACAGGTTGCAGCAGAAGGAAAGAACTATGGCAGATCATATCTCCATTGACAAACTGGACAGAGATAATTACCCCGCATGGGTAATGAGAATGGAAGCCTTACTTATGAGTAAGGATCTCATGGTATATGTAACAGGTGAAGAAGAGAAGCCAGTATTTGAAGATGAAAGCCGACCAAAGAAAGAAGAACTTGATGCTTTAAAGCATTGGCAGAAGAAGGATGCAAGTGCAAAAGCCTACATCTACAATACAATCTCAGATCATTTGCTACCACACATCAGAGGATTGGAATCATCAGAAGATATATGGAATGCATTGGAATATCATTTCCAAAGCACTACTAAAGCACGGAAAGCAAGTCTATGGTCAGCGTTTACAACATTCAAGAAGAAGCCAAGTCAAACCATTAGTGATTATGTCACTAAGATGAAGGATCTAGCAGATAGTCTTGGATCCATAGATGAAGATGTTGAAGATCACAGATTGATTGCTCAACTACTTGCAGGCTTGAGAGGGGATGAAAGGTGGAAACCTTTTGTCTTATCAACAGAACTTTCATTAAATCATTATGATTCCAGATTTGAACCAGTTGCTTGGTTTGATGCTCACATATGAGCAAGACTTGAAGGGAGATGGAGATAAAGGTCAAAGTTCTGCAATGTACATGAAGAATAAGAAGAAAGGAGATAAAGGTAAAGCAAAGTATGAAGAGGAGTCTAATTCTCAAGCTTATTATGCAAGAGGTAAAGGCACTGGCAGAGGAAGAGCAAGAGGTTTTGGAAGAGGAAGAGGTAATCAAAATAACAACAAAAAGGCTTGCTGGATCTGTGGATTGAGTAATCATTTGGCTCATGACTGTTGGCACAACCAACAAGGATCAAACCAGAATCAAAACAACAATAGCAGAGGTCGAGGTGGAAGATATCAAAGTAATTTTCAAAGAGGTAGACAAAGTCAAAGAGGAGGCTATGGTAGAGGTGGAGGAAGAAGTTGGGGACAGAATCGATCCTACAACACCACCTACTACAACTATGCAAATGACACACAGAATGAAAGTCATACATCATTGATGATGAATTCAATCAGCACATCAGACAAAGAAGATCTAAAGGTATTTTACATTGACTCTGGATGTTCTAATCATTTGTCAGGAAATATAGAATTGATGTCAGATTTGGAAAAAGGCATTTCTAGTCACACAGTTCAAACTGGTGATAATACAAGACACAGTGTACATTCAATTGGAAAAGTGAAATGCAAGAGTGGAGCAGATTTGCTAACCAATGTTTTGTATGTTCCTACAATACCTAAAAACTTGATTAGTGTGGGACAGATAGTTGAAAAAGGTTTTCAAGTCAGGTTTACAAATGAAGGAGTATTTGTGGAAGATCCAGAGAATGGATATAATCAGATTGTCTCTGGTAAGAAAGAAGGTAGACTCTTTACTTTAAGAGTGCAAGGGAACATTGGTCAAGCTTTGCTCACACATGGTGAAGCAGTGATTACAAAACTTGATCTCTGGCATAAGAGATTAGGTCATTTCAATGAAAGAGGAATTAAAGCTATGGTTGCTAATCAGTCTGTACTAGGATTACCAAATGTGCAAAGTCAACATATGGTTTATAAATGTGAAGCATGTCAAATGGGTAAAGCACATAGGTTACCATTTCAAAAGAAAGGATTCAAACATGATGGAGTACTTGAGCTCATTCATACAGATGTATGGGGACCAACAAAAGAAGGATCTATTAGTGGCTCAAGGTACTATGTTCTTTTCATTGATGATGCTACAAGATGGATAACATTATATGTTTTGAAGGAAAGATCAGAAGTGTTTGGAGCTTTCAAGCATTTTCATGCATATGCAGAGAGAGTCACAGGTCAAAAGCTTAAGAGACTGAGGTCTGATGGAGGGGGAGAATATTTCTCCCAAGAGTTCAATGATTATCTTTGGAATGCAGGTATTAAGAGAGAAATAACTTGCAGGTATACACCACAACAAAATGGTGTAGCAGAAAGAAGGAACAGGACTTTGGTTGAGTTTGCTAGAGCTATGCTAAAGGAGAAGAATTGTCCAAATTATCTTTGGGCTGAGGCTGTAAATACAGCTACATATCTTGTGAATAGATTACCATGTGCAGCTCTGAATGGAATGACTCCATATGAAGCTTGGTGGGGTAAGAAACCAACACTAGATCATTGTAGAGTGTTTGGATCAATTGCATATGCTTATGTGCCATCACAACTTAGGCATAAACTTGAACCAAAGGCAGAAAAATATGTGTTCATTGGTTATGATGAAAAGCAGATGGGTTACAGGTTGTGGAATCCTTTAACCAAACAATTTCTTGTTTCTAGAGATGTTACATTTGATGAACAGAAAAGTTGGTATGCAGATCAAAGTCATACAGCTGAAGAATTTGAAGAAGAGGTAAGAAGATGTGAGAAAGGAAAATCAATTGTGCAGGTAAATAGAGATGAAGACTATATGCAAGCAAGTACATCCACAAGTGGATTAACAAGAAGAAATGAAGAAGCTCCTATATTTGATGAAGAAGTGTATCCAGACACATATGAAGAATGTGAACCAAGAAGGTCAAGCAGGACTAGAAGACAACCAGAAAGGTATTCTTATGATACTTCTTACATAACTCAGAAGAACTATGCGTATATGGTCAAAGATGATGAAGAACCTCAGAACTATGATGAAGCTAAAGGTAAGAAGCAATGGGAAGAAGAAATGAAGGAAGAGTTCAATGCATTGGAGGAGAACAAGACATGGGAACTTGTTCCTAAACCAAATGGTAAGAAGGTTATTGGAAATAAATGGGTTTATAAAGTGAAGAAGCTTGCAGATGGAAGTATAGCCAGATACAAAGCTAGATTGGTGGTGAAAGGCTATGCCCAGACCTATGGCATAGATTATGATGAGACATTCAGTCCTGTAGCTAAGATGTCAACTATAAGGACAATCATTGCTATTGCAGCTTCAAAAGGATGGACCCTAAGTCAATTGGATATAAAAAATGCATTCTTGAATGGATACATATCAGATGAGGTATACATGGAACAACCTCAAGGGTTTATAGATTCCAGGTATCCAAATTTTGTTTGCAGGTTGAGAAGAGCATTGTATGGATTGAAGCAAGCTCCAAGAGCTTGGAACTATAGACTGGTGAAGTATCTCAATGATCTTGGATATCAAAGTTCAAAAGCAGATTCAAGTCTACTTATCAAAAGAACAGAGGAAGGTACAATCTACATTTGTATTTATGTAGATGACATTATAATCACAAGTACTTCAGATGAAGGAATCAAGGAGGTAAAGAGATTACTTGAGAAAGAGTTTAAGATCAGTGACCTAGGAAAGTTATCATACTTTCTTGGAATGGAAGTTACTTATACAGATCATGGCATATATGTGTCACAAGAAAGGTATCTTCTGAACTTGTTGAAGAAGTTTGATATGGAAAATTGCAGAGAAGCTTCAACTCCACTTGAAGTTAATCACAAGCTCAGTAAATATGATGGTGCAGACTACAAAGATATGAGGAAGTATCAATCTCTTGTGGGTAGTTTGATTTATGCTACACTAACAAGACCTGATCTTAGTTATGCAGTGGGAGTTTTGTCACAATTCATGCAGTCCAAAGGACCCACATTGGATTGCAGGTCAAAGAGTTCTCAGATATATCAAAGGAACTATAAAGGAAGGATTATATTATCCTTTTACATCAGATTTGAAGTTGAGAGCCTATAGTGATTCAGATTGGGCAGGTAACCAGGATGACAGAAGATCAACTCATGGTTACATGATATACATTGGTGATAAGCTTGTAAGTTGGTGTTCAAAGAAACAACATATAGTAGCATTATCATCAACTGAAGCAGAGTACAAAGGACTTGTGGAAGCAGCTAAGGAAGTCATATGGATGCAGACATTGTTCAAGAGCTTAGGCATTGATCAAGGTACACCTACAATACATGGAGATAATATGAGTTCACTTTATCTTGCAGCAAATCCAGTATTTCATGCAAGGACAAAGCACATAGAGATACAGTATCATTTTCTCAGAGAAAAGGTAATGGAGAAGGAGATTGAAGTGGAGTACATTTCTACTAAAGATCAGTTAGCAGACATAATGACAAAGAGCTTGGATGGTGTGAAGACCAGCAGATTTAAAAGCATGGCAGGAGTAAAAGAAAAGAAGAAGATATGAAGAAACAAGGAATGTCAATTAGTGATTGAGGGGGAGCTGTTGGAGAAACACTCACTAATTAGACATATATTTGAAGGTCAAATCTTAGGAAGAAAACCCCATGCCTATGTGAAGGGACAAATTCACAAATGTATCATATTTGTAAAGTTAGTTCACTTTAGTTCTAGAAGTTTTTTAAAATAACGAGAATACGAAAATCTATATAAGTTAGTTTGTATCAACTGACGAGAGAGAGAAGAGAGAAGAAGAAGGAAGACAATGAGAAAGTGAGAAGAACTCATTTTTTGTATGACTGAGTATAGTCGGGCTTCTCTGAGTGAGAAAGCATCTGTAAAACTTCTGAGTTTTTATAGATATGAGAAGAACCGAGTAAAGTTCTGTGTATGAGCCTCTCTCCATTATCTCCATGATTACCTACTGTGTGATGAGTTACAAAGATCAAGTTTTCCAAGCAACTCGATGCCTGGCATCGAATCTCTGTTGATAAGTCATATTTTCTTTTATATTTTTCATTCAGTACTGAAGTGTTTGAAAAACATGATGTTGTTGGAGCAACTTGATGCCTGGCATCGAATTCCAGTTGATAAGTCATATTCTAAGTGTGCATGAAATCACCTATAGTTTTGGTGTCCAAAAGATCAAGACTTTATGCGGGAAGTCGATGCTCGGCATCGAATCCCTGCTGAAAAGTGGCCAAAAACACTCCAAGTCGATGCCCGGCATCGAATTCTCGTTGCAAGTCGATGCTAGGCATCGAATTCTAATTTTAAACAGGCGCTCTTACTAAAACAGGTAATATTTCCAGTTTTGGAAGGTCATACAGGGTCATCTTGTGAGAGCCATAACTTGAGTTCTAGAGATCCGTTGGATGCATATGATAGCTTGTTGGAAAGCTCCACTCTTCTAGTTTCAGCCTATAAAGTTTCATGGAGAAATAATACTTGAGCTAGGAGAAATTAGCAAAATACTGAAGGTATGTCATTTCGGTGACTAGGAATTTCTGTAGAAGCAAAGTTCTCACTTTAGGCTATCATTTCTCAAAGTTTGGAGTGGCAATGAGTTAATGGTGACCATAGAGGTGTTCTAGTGTCACATTAATTCATTTCTTGTGGTGTTTCATACATCAACAGATATGTACTCACTTTGAGACAAGTATATGCATCTTTTGCTCCCATCACGAGTAATGCGCATGCCAAGAATATGTTTGGCATCCCCCAAATCCTTCATATCAAATGTCTGACTCAACTTCTTTTTGAGAATTGACAAATCATAAGAGGACTTCCCAGCAATCAGCATATCATCGACATAAAGTATCAAGCATATCAATCCTCCATCTCATCATCTCTTTGTGTAGAGACAATGATCCTCATTGCTTTGGGAATAGCCTTGAGACTTCATAAAAGCATCAAACTTTTGGTATCATTGTCTAGGGGATTGTTTAAGTCCATATAGGCTCTTCTTAAGCTCAAACTAGACTTTCTTTGCCAAGAACTACATAACCCTCTGGTTGTTCCATATAGATCTCATCTATAAGATCTCCATGCAAGAAAGAAGTTTTCAAATCCATTTGGACTAGCTCTAAGTCCTCAATTGCACCAAATCCAAGCAACATGCACAAGGTAGTCATCTTGACCACTAAAGAGAAGATTTCCTCAAAATCAACACCATGTTGTTGCTTAAAACCCTTTGCAACAAGTGGTGCTTTATACTTTGGAGAAGCACTATCTTATGTGAATTTCAGCTTATATACCCATTTACATGGTAAATATTTCGTGCCCTTTGGCAAAGGTACTAAATCCCAAGTGCCACTATTTAACATGCCCATCAACATTCCATCCTTTACCTTTAGCATTCTTTAATGCATATCAGTCTTTCTTCATGTGCCCTTTCTTATGAAAATAATGGCATTCGATATCCCTCTTCCTTGATTTATTTCTACTCTTATTCGGTTGACCATTCTTTTCCTTTTTCTTGCTCCTGCCACGTTGTTGATTCTTTCCTTGGTAAGAATCACGAACATTATATGCATCTCCACTCTGAGTGACAACCATAGATTTTCTACGAATCTCCTCACTCAATAGTGCCCTTCAGGAATCCTTTCAAGCGAACCAATAAGTAGTAGTCATTGCCAAAAATGTTCGATGTAGGTAGACATAGTATCTCCATCTTTCCATCCAAAAGTTGTCCATGATCGGCGAGCATGTAAGTGGACCTGAGGAGAAAGGAAGGAATCCTTGATCTTTTCTTGAAATGCAACCCATGTGGTGGGGAGATTGGTGCTATTCCGCAAAACATTCCACCATAATTGGGCCTTACCCACCAAATAATTAGTAACAAATTTCACTTTTTTGATTTTAGAATATGATTCGTCAGAATAAAAATCATCAAATTGGGATAGCCATGAAAGAACAAATTGGCCATCCTTTTGCCCATCAAATGCCAAAAGTTGGAAATTTTCGGCACCAATCTTGGACTACGTGCCTTGTTCTTGAACAGTGATAATGGCGTTCACCACTCTAACTAGGTTATTTTCATTAATTTCCAGTTGCTGGAGTGCAGTATCACATTTGTTTTGAGCATTTTGGAGTTCTTGCCGCAAAAGTTCCAATTGGTACTTAGGCAATACCCAGGTAGGGGTGATGTACCAAAATCCTTGGTGCTATGGGTAGGGTCCATGGCCTTATATAGAACCAAAACCTAGGACTAAGCATGTGAAAAAGATTTTAACAATATTGCATATATATATATATATACATATATATATATATATATATATATATATATATATAAAATAAATGAATAAATAAATAAAATAAATAATAATAATTAAATAAATAAAATAAATGGCAATGTTTGATAAATAATAATAAATAAATAGATGAGAGTGTTGAATAAATAAATAAATACGGTGAAGAAGTGTTAAAAGTTTTGTTAAATATTAATTAAAAGAATGGGGTATCAATAAGTGAAAATAGGCTAGTGGATGAAGCTTATCTCTTGGAAGTGTGAGGTTGTGGGTTCAAATCCCCTATATGCTAAATAAGGAACGAAGTAGGCTAACTAGAGAAATAACTAAGCACTTATTGCCTCTTGCAAGTTAGAATTGGTTTGCACGTAGCCAATGGTTCCAAATGGAACCAAAGGGAACCAAGAGAACTCTGAGTGCTAGAGAAGGCAAAGATGCCAAATTTATGCCTTAGTTGATGCAAGGAGTAACCGAATTGATAAAAAAACTTGGTAAACTAATTTGATAAAGTAATTTTCAAAGGAGTAACCAAATTGATAAATGAACTTGATAGACTAATTTGATAAACTAATTTGACAGCCGAACCGAACTCAAACAGTAAACAGTGAGCACAGAGGGTACAATAGGTATAGGGGGTACAGTGGGTACAATGAGTACAGTGAGTACAGTGAGCATAGGGGGTATAGTGCGCATAGTGAGCACAGGGGGTACAGTGATTATAGTGAGTACAATGAGCACAATGCACAATGTGACAAGAGCATAGTGCACAATACTAAATTCGAAAAAAGTTCAAAACATGGAATAAAAAAACCAAAAACAAACAAACTTGATAAATAAAAACATGGATCGGGCACAGTGAGCACAGGGGGTATAGTGGGTATAGTGAGTACAATCATCGGAGCACAAGGGGTACAATGAGTACAGTGAGCACAATGAGCATAGGGGGTACATTGAGCATAGTGCACAGTGTGACAGGAGCACACTTCATAATACCAAATTCAAAAAAAATTCAAAAAAACAATGTGGTGAACCAAAAACAAAGGAATTTCATAAACAAAAACATGGACTAGATGATTGAGATAGTTGCCTATTCATGAGCGGATGCTACGAATCATGCTCGGACACTGATACATACACCTCTGTTGATGTGCCTTGGCTCTGATACCTCTACTGCCCAGATGCTATAGATGCATGTATGCAGAGGATAATACATAAATGAAATCTCATAAAAGTACTCAGAGAATAGAAAGAGATAAGAGACTTGACACAAGATTGGGTACAATCTTCCCCCACATACTCTAATGGATGGGTCTATTAGAGCATGTGTATTTATAGATATTTTTTATTACGACTTGAATAGAAGATACATGATGGGGGCGCTTTGAAAAGCATGCATTTACAAAAATCTACTTTATTTACAAAATTGTGGCTTTTCAAGCAATCTACTATTTTTACAAAAACATCGCTTTCTAAAGCAATCTATTATTCTTACAAAAAATAAATAAAGTACTATCTTCTAAATATTCTTCTAAATATCTTCAAAAATATCTAAATAGGTCCATGCATATTGACACCCTCATGAGTCTTCACCTGCTAAATCGAAATGCAAATGACATTATAACCCTCAAGAAATTAAAATCCATATAACATTCCATTATTCCATAAAGTATAATAATGTCAACCATGCATGTATCCAAGGAATCCAAAGCACCATTATCAAGACCAATATATCCAGACACATCCGTGTCAATATTTGCCATGCACGAATCCAAGAATGATTGCATAACCACTGACTCCTCAGCATCCAAATCAGCCATTATATCAACCAAGGATGTATCTAGTTGTGAATCATGAGAGCTACTATGCTCTACCATACATTGCGTATCATAAGAGTTATCCTGCTCTACCACAACAAGTGTTTGCTCCACATGAGTTAACTGCACAACATCAATACCACGGTCAAATCGATGATCACACTAACTGAGTATCATCATAATGATTTGCATGAGCATCCATATCATACTCAAAAGCATCCAAATGAACAAAGTGTGCTCCATGTGAGAATCTATATGATCAATGAAATTATGATCTACATAAGCATCATGAGCATCCAAAACATGCTCTACATGTGCATCCATCTGAGCATCTCAATATTACCATACATGTGCATCATGAATGTTAATAGGCCTATCTATAGGTAGACAAAATGAGACATGACAAGTCTCACATCACACATAAGGCTGAACTCCCACTAAGATGAGACTCTCGCTCACATGAAGTATCTGTAGTGGATACTTATGCCCAAACCTAGCACCTCTGATAAGCATAATTTGTCCCAACTACAACTGAAAATGATGCTCACCAAGGAATGCATAACATCTGTTCTCCTTCAATTGGCTAACTGAAATCAAGCTCATAGAGAATGAACATAACATACATGTTTAAGTATAAGTGATGCTCCACTAGGTAGCATCATGCATATGTCTCTTGCACCCACATACACACACTCAACACAGTTTTGGGGTCTATATAAGATGGAGTCTTCCCTTCTTACGATCATCCAAGAGGATGGGATGAGAGGGAAGAGGAGTAGTTCTCTTTAGTGCTCTGTCTGAGTGGCTATTATCTATCCTCTTGCATGTTGTCTTTGTCCTCTATTTGAGGTTGTGAGTGTGTCTGGTCCCATCAATTTGCTCGAATACCAACTGTAGAATACTCTCAATGATTCCCCTCACCTTTGAGGGTTGTACAACACAAATCTTGAGGTAGGATGTGAAGTTCTTTGTTGACTATACTCATAGAACACATAGATGGATATACTCGATCGCATTTGCCACCGAGTTCCATAATACCCATTCTAAAAGCTCTCTCTCTCCTTCTCTCTCTTACCATAGACAAGTGAACCCCTCCACATGGCTTCACACATGGATGCTATATTATTGACATATTTAGGTAGTGATGTGTGTGAACACTCTAGGATCACCGGGGCAATTTTTCCCTCTTTGTACATTCTCTAGTTATACATTCAGTATTGTGTGTTGTGCTCCAAGCTTCTTCTTCTTCCTTGTGCTGTTTGCGTGCTTCCGCAGAAGTCTAACTCCAACAATTGGTATCAGAGCAGGTCATCGCTTCATCTAGGGCACTGTCGACACTCCTCTGGTTGTAGTCTCAGAATCGCATGAATTTTGGTGAGCATACTCAGCGTGTTTCCGAGATCAAAACATCTTCGCTCTGTGGTGTCAAAATCGCGATCTAAGCTCGTTTCGGCCTCCGAACGCACTAGCACAGTGCTTGTGCAGGCTATTTTATCTTTTTGTGCCAAAGGCATATACCAATTTCTATTCGTCAGTATAAGCATCTCGAAGTTTGCTACATGTCTAGTGGAATTCGTGTGGGTAGTTCTATTCAACTTTTTGAGATACAGTCAATTTTCTGCATCAAGGTATTTTAGTCATTGACCATGGCTGAAAGTAGTGATGTATTCTGTATGTTGGCTGTTAAGGATAAGTTGGATGGTACCAACTACCTGTTATGGGCTTATATGATGCGACATGTGTTGGTTGCAAAAAGACTGGGGAAAATTGTGCAGGGTGTCGAAAAACGTTCTATCACACCTGCAACTCTTACAACTGCAGGTACTGAAGCTGATGCAGAAGGTGTCGAAGATGATGATATTCTGCATATTCTTGTTCGTGTTGTGGTTTTTGCTGCACCTACTGCAGAGCAGATTTTTTGGGATGGCAGAGATTCCCAGGCACATGCATTGATAGCTTTGTCTATCAAATGTGCCATTATTCCTCACATTCGCTCTTGCAGAACAGCTAAGGATGCTTGGGATACACTTACCACATTGTACCAAAAACAGAGTCTGCTAATCTTGTGCAGCAAGAAGAATGGGTGTTTACTACTGTGTGCAGTTTTGACCCATCTTCTCATGAGCAGTGCATGTCTGCAGTAGACTCAGATGTTTGCCAGTATTTTGACAGTGGGGCGACCAAACATATTACCTCACAGCGCAGCTTCTTGTCTTCACTCGAGCCTGCCCCTACAGGGAATATTGTTACATGTGCCAACAACTCCTCTTATCCTATTATGGGAGTTGGTAAGATCATTTTGATTACTGGTGATGGTAGTTCTTTCACTTTGTCAGATGCTTTATTTGTGCCAGGGATCAAGAGGAACCTGTTATCAGTTTCTGCATTAGCCAAGATTGGCTTGGTTGTGAAATTTGTTGATGACAGTTGTACAGTTCATGATCTGTCAAATGGCGATGTGATTATTGCTTCTGGCATTTTATGTCGTGGACTATATAAGCTCATAGACTATGAAAGATCAATAAATGATTTGGCATGTGCATTAAATGATTCTCAGGCTATGTGAGATGCAAAGCTTTGGCATGCACGCTTTGGTCATCTGAATTTTGCTAGTTTGCTATGCCTGTAGAAATCTGAAATGGTGTCCTCTTTGCCCAAACTTGAGGCACTTGGAAAACATGTTTGTGAAGGCTATATTTTGGGCAAAATGCAGCGTTCGTCCTTTCCAAAAGATGGTTCAGTTCGGGCTACTGAGAAATTGCAGCTTGTACATAGTGATATGTGTGGTCCTATGTCGACACCTTCTTTTGGAATTATCTTTACTTCGTAACTTTCATCAATGATTTTTTGAGGCATGCATGGGTATATCCATTGAAGGCAAAGTTCGAAGTGTTCATGTGCTTCAAACAATTTTTGGTTTTGGCTGAAAATCTATCAGCATGTAAAATGGAAACCCTCTGTTCTGATCGAGGGGGGGAATATATGTGTTCTGATTCTAATGCATTTCTGGCTAAATGTGGGATAAAACACCAGTGTACAGTGCCGTATACACCTCAACAAAATGGAGTTGCTGAACAAAAGAACAGGTCACTCATGGAGATGGCGAGGTGTATGGTCAAGGGTCAGGCTTTACCACATAGTTTTTGGCTTGAGGCTGTCATGTGTTCAGCATATGTACTCAACAGGCGTCCCACTAAAGCACTATAGTCTATCACTCCATATGACGCTTGGCATGACCGCAAGCCATCTGTTGCTCATCTACGTGTTTTTGGTTGTTTGGCATATGCATTAGTGCCTGAACAACATTGCAGAAAATTTGATGATAAAGCAGTAAAATGTATTTTCTTTGGGTACAGTTCTAAAAGTAAAGGCTATCGTCTGTATCATCCACATACTAAATGCATTTTGGTTAGCCGTGATGTTGTTTTTGTTGAGGATGCTATTCAACCATTGCTTTCATGTACTAAGGAGACATCTCTTAGCTCCAAAGACATGTATGGTACTTTGCTGCCTCTTTTTACAGGTGGACAGTCTAGTGCTGGTCCTAATGAGGCAACTTCTCAGCCTTTGCAGGTTTCATGTGATGGTGCAGATCATTCCATTTTTGATGCAGATTTACATGATGCACTTATTGATGAGAGAGCTGATATTGAGTAGGTAAGAACTATGCCAAAATGGCTGGTGCAGACCTTGCGTGATAGCAAATTAGATGCACCTCTGTCATATCATACTCGATTAGGCTCTCATAGTGACTCTTTTGCATCAGTTTTCTATGCTATGGCTGCATCTAGTCTATGTGATGAGACTGAGCGTGTTTTTGTTTGATGAAGCACAAAATTCAGAAAATTGGATGGCTGCTATGCAATCTGAATATGATGCAATAATGAAGAATGGTACTTGGTCTTTATGTGACTTGCCTCCTGGCAAGAAGGCCATTAGCACTAAGTGGGTATACAAGCTGAAGCGTAAACTTGATGGTACAGTTGACACGTATAAAGCTAGGCTTGTTGCAAAGGGTTATGCACAAGAAAGAGGCATTGATTTTGATGAGACCTTTGCACCTACATGCCGTATGACTACTGTTCGGAGCATCTGTGCACTTGCAGCCCATGATGGTTGGAATGTACATCAGTTAGACATTAAAACAACATTTTTGAATGGTGAATTGCATGAAGAAGTGTATGTTTTTCAGCCCCGTGGCTTTGTGCAAAAAGGGCATGAAAACCAAGTGTGCAGGTTAAACAAGGCATTATATGGTTTAAAGCAAGCACCACGTGCTTGGTATGAGAAGATACATGCCTATCTAATTGCACATGGTTTTTAGAACAGTCCAACTGAAAGCACCTTATATGTTAAGCATGGTAATGATGTGCTTCTGATCATTGTTGTCTATGTTGACGACATGCTGCTCACTGGTCCTATTGAGAAGCATATTGCTGATTTTAAGGCTGATTTGCATGCCTCATTTGAGATGTCTGATTTGGGGCATTTGCATCATTATTTGGGCATTGAGTTTATGCACGTTGATGGTGGAATGGCTTTGTGTCAGACACAATATATTGACACATTATTGCAGTGTTTTGGCCCTGAAAACTGTAAGCCTATTGCCACTCCTATGGAGACAGGTTTACGATTGAGTCTTCATGATGCTGGAGATGCATTTGATGTTGTTCTCTATCAGCAGGCTGTTGGATGCTTGATTTTCTTATGCATTACTCGGCCAGATATCAGTTTGCTGTCTCACAGATGAGCAGGTTTATGCATTGCCCAGGAGTCAAGCATTGGCAGGTGGTTAAGTGTATCTTTTGCTACTTGAGTGGTAGTCAGCTACTTGGGTTGTTTTATCCCAAGGGGGAATCACTACCGCCAGATTTGCATGCTTTTTTTGACTCTGATTGGGCTGGTTCCTATGACACTCGTGTGTCCACTAGTGGCTTTTGCTTTATGCTTGGTAGCTCATGTATATCTTGGTTGAGCAAGAAGCAGCCTACTATGGCCACTTCCAGTTGTGAGGTTGAGTATAGGGCAGCTTTCACAATGACCGTTGAGTGTGTGTGGCTCAGATGCCTTATGGCTGATTTGGGTGTTGGTCAGTCTTCTGTCACCACCATCTTCACTGACAGTCAGAGCGCATTGGCAGTTGCCAGGAACCCTGTGTTCCATGCTTGCAGTAAGCACATTGAGGTGCATTATCATTATGTCAGGGAGAGGTTCTCTTCTAGGAAGATCAGCTTGGCATATGTGCCCACGCAGGAGAACATTGTAGACCTTTTCACGAAGGCTCTACCTAGGGAGAAGTTTGAAGCTTTCCGCAAAGCTTTGGGCTTACTTCCTTTTGTGGAGTGATTTCCACATAGCTTGGCACTTCCTTATACATGAGTGCCAGCTACTTGTTCACCGGATCACTCCCAGGGGGGATTTGATGATATATTTAGGTAGTGATGTGTGTGAACACTCTAGGACCACCGGGGCACTTTTTTCCCTCTTTAGGAGGTTTTTTTTTTCCCTGGCTTGTATATATGCCTATTGCCCTAATGGGCTACTTATCTTTGTACATTCTCTAGTAATACATTCAGTATTGTGTGTTGTGCTCCAAGCTTCTTCTTCTTCCTTGTGCTGTTCGTGTGCTTCCGCAGACGTCTAACTCCAACATATATGGCACTCATGTGTGAGCCCATCTAAGTAGAGCTAAGAGGTGATTCACACCTTTCTCCCAAAGGTAATCCATATAACACTAAGTATTGGATACCTCAGTATTGAATAGGGAAAGAATGGACTAGATACTTGAGTTGCAAGGGAGCTAGTAACTTTGCAATTAACTATTTTTATGTTTTACCATAAGTCTAACTTAACCTTGAGAAAGGAAGGTAAATACTAGGAAAGTACATGCATTCATCTACTTAGCAAACAATCATGCGTTGTCATTTGCAAATGCATGTTCTTGCACACAAATGTATATGCTTGCATGCAAATGCATGTGTGTGCATGCATGTGTTGGCATGTTTTTCTTTTCATGCCTTAAACTAAATCAAGAAATTCTTGCGCTTGCAATGCATTTATGACGTACATCCATGCACAAACATATTAAATTGGCTTCCTTTAAAAGTTATAAATAGGCAATTCCACAAGCTTGAGTGCATCAAAGTCCTTTTCAAGCAAGAAGGAAGTTTGTGTGTACATGAAAACATTCTTTTGAAAGGAGATAAATGCACAAACAATCATTGATTTTTGTGCATGAACTCATGTTTCCATGTTATGCACCAAGTGCTTCTAATACTTTTCATGCTTGAAATGATAATCTTGAAATGATAATCTAGTTTCACCACCTTGGACTACATTTAAATCTAATCTACGAAATCATTTTCCCTACTTCAACTTTTTCTCAAGATGAAGTGCAAGGTAATGAAAAAAGGATCAAACACGAATTGAAAAAATCATCAATTGGAAAATACTTATTTCTAATATGTGCTATGTCCTTCCACTAATCCTCAAGAAGAGTCGTTCTCTATCCTTTGGTCTTGGGGAAGGATCCAACTTCCATCCTTCACAACTATTTTGAATTTCCTTGCTTCATGATCCACACGTGATGTGAAAAGTCACCTCCTTGATACAAAAAACAACTTCCCTGATTGCCTCTCATGGAAGATCAAAGAAGAAGATGCCTTCATGTGATAGATATTCCCTTTTCAAAATGTAGCCAAAATGAAATATGGCTAGAAGAATCTTTGCAAAAAAATATATTCAAAAGATTAGATATCTTTGTGGATAAGATAAGTGCTCCAACTCTGATATTAGTGCAAGAGACTGACGATTACGACCAAAACATGCTAGAGAGATGACTCTCCTCCCAACCTTATGCCTATATATATATATATATATATATATATATATATATATATATATATATATATATATATATATATATATATATATATATATATATATATATATATATATATATATATATATATAGCTACTTGAATCAACGAGGACCATAAAAATAACTAGAGTCAACAAGTGCATGTACAATCGCCACCACTCCTTTAGTACCTTCCACTAGATTCCACTAGTGGTAGGTGTATTCACCCCTCAAGTTCAGTCTCACTGATTCAGGTTAACTCATGTTAACTTGAGTTAGAAGGCTCTAGATCTCTTTAGGAAAAAATCTCCCCATGCTGCCCATGGGGGTTGAACCCAAGACCTCCTCTTTCACAACCTTGAGACTTAACCATTACGCTAAGTGGATTAATTGTTTAAGAAAGCATGTGAACGTATGCTTAAGTATAGTTTTGATATCTTTTTCCATACACATGAGTGACCAAAACATGTCCAATTTCAGCTCTATCTGAATTGATCAGACCCTTATATCAAAGCTTACTTTATTACATACAACATGTTAGATATGCTTGATGCCTCACACTTATGTATAACCACCATTGTTCCATAACATTCTATTTTGAAAGGCCCTCATTATGAGGAGAATCCATGTGGGGGAGTTGGATATTGGTAGGCTCCTAACTTGGATGTCAGCTGCATTCTAGAGTAGACCACAGATGGATAGGTATGAACATTGCTTCTAATCCGTTGGGTTTGGGATTGATCCTTTGTGACGATCAACCTAGATCAAAGGCTAGAAACAAAAAGTAGCTTTCTTAACTTTGGGAAGGGTGTAATTGATGTGGGACATTGGACTTAGACTTGATCATAAGTATGGATTAAGCAAGATCAAGACCTACAAACAAGTGGTTTTCAATCATACTTTTCTACCATTGGATTTATACCATAACTAAATGGTAGATAGTAATTTTGGTATGGATCAAGCTACCATGACCCAAGAACATGGGTAGGCCAACCTACACTTGGAGTACCATATAAGCATAGTCCCCTCCCCATCTAATATCATATTTTGTAGTATTTGGAACCATAAAAATATCCATCTTAGTACCCATAGTGTTGTCCTATAGCCCTTAACCTAGCATCTATCTAGATCACCATCTAAGCTCCATATATGGCATGCATGGGCCGATAGAAACATATATAACTTGCATAGTATTTGATTTCCATTGTATTCGAGTCATGAGTTTCAATTGAATTAATTTGAGTTCATCTTCTAATCCTCTTGAGTCCACTTTC
This sequence comes from Ceratopteris richardii, assembly GCA_020310875.1. Lineage (NCBI taxonomy): Eukaryota > Viridiplantae > Streptophyta > Polypodiopsida > Polypodiales > Pteridaceae > Ceratopteris > Ceratopteris richardii. The sequence continues at coordinate 91,821,843 of CM035407.1, read as the reverse complement.
CATTCTAATTACGTCTCTTGTGTTATTACATGAAGTAAAATATCTCTTTCTCTCTAACCTTGATCCTATATATCTTTTGGTAACTTCTACATGGTATTAGAGTTGTATCACTAGTTCATCATTAATTTTTTTCTTTCTTGCATGGTATTAGAGCTGAAGAATGTATAGAAGATTGGAGAGATCATGAGGCCATAGAATCAACACTATACTTTGTGGGAGGAACGCTTCAACATTCAAGCTTATGAGAGGAAAATGCTTCAAATCTAGAGTTTGTGAGAGGAAAAGTGTTCAATATTTGAGTTCTTGGTAGGCAAAGGATTAAAAAACATAGCTTGTACAAGGCAAAGGTTCCACTGCTAGAGTTCTCAAGAGCTAAAGGCTTCAATGGTAGAGTTTGTGGGAGGAAAAGGATTCAAGGTTTCAAGTTCATGGGATGCAAAGACTTAAACACTTGGAGGTGTCCCCATATAGAAGTTAAAGTGGAAGTGATGTTTGTGGAATGGATTTTGCAATGCAAACACTATGGGTTCGTTCACCAACCTTCAGTAAAAGCAAGTGAGATGGTACAAATTATATTTTTTGGAAGCTCAAGCCTATGGTCATTCTTGATTCTTATGATCCTTTGGAGATGGTGATGGGAAGTGACCAAGAGCCACAATGTACATTCAACCCAACATATCTGATTATGGTGATTGTCCCAATCACAAACCTTCTACAAGCTTGGAAGATAAGGAATGCAAATGCACTATATGCTATAGTGAAGAGTTGTGTGCTCTATTACACCTCTTATTTATCATACATCCAAGGCACATGAGGCATGGAGTATATTGAGGATTCACTTGGAAGATAATTTCTTAGGAAAATAGAAGTCTAAGGCATCAATTACTCATATCAAGAAGCCATATGATGGAAAGGCTTGTGGAGGGATTCAAAAGATTGGAAAGGGGCTTGTTGGAAGGTGTCTTGAAAATTCTCCACCAAAGTATGATGGAAGGGTAACTAATCTCAACACTCAAGTGAGACCTCAAGCTTTGAAACTTGAGTTTTTCTCTCTACTAAGGGAAGAGGAGTTGCCGCTCAAAGCCCATTAGTAAGAAGTAGCAATGGAGGTGCTATGTTCTCCACCAACGCATCAAGTACATGTGGTTCCTCATCCAATGGTGAGAGTACAAAGAAGATGATTAATAAGGAGAAAATTCAAGGACAATGCTTCCATTGCAAAAGGAAGGGACATACAATTGTAGATTGTCATGTCAAGAGGATAGATGAAGAGTGTAATGAGGAGAAAATAGATGCATCTAAAGAAAAGGTGGTATTCTCCTCAACACAAGAAGAATAAATTATTGTAATGAGGAGAAAATAGATGCATCGAAAGAAAAGGTGGTATTCTCCTCAACACAAGAAGAATAAATTATCGATTTATGGATACTAGATAGTGGTGCATCTTAACACATGATCAATGAAATAGGTCAATCTAGTTCTATGCAACCCCAACAAGAACCCATCATGGTGATAGGGACATTATTGAAGGAGGTGCAATATTGTTCTTCATCACATACCTATAGTGAATGGAATGTATGAACCTTGTAGAGCTTATATGATGGGAAAGCCTCAGGAGAGACATTCCCACAAGTAAATAAGAGTAGTTCAAAGGCTCCTCTAGAGTTGGTATATGCTAGCTTGTGTGGTTAGATGTCATACATCCTTGGGAGGATCTTCCTACCTTGTGATCATCAACAACTATGTAGGAAGATGTTGATGCAATTTCTTCATGATAAGGCTCAACCTTTTGGTAAGATTAAAGAACATGCAGAACTTGTTGAAAATGAATTAGGGAAAAGTGTGAAGAGGCTTGGAATAGGAGGTGGTGGTGAGGTCAATGTTGATATATTTAAGTAGTGATGTGTGTGAACACTCTAAGACTATCGGGGCACTTTTTTCGCTCTTTAGGAGGTTTTTTTTTCCCTCGGCTTTTATATACCCCTATTGCCCTAACGGGCTACTTATCTTTGTACATTCTAGTGGTAATACATTCAGTATTGTGTGTTGTGATCCAAGCTTCTTCTTCTTCCTTGTGTTGTTCGCGTGCTTCCGTAGACATCTAACTCCAACAATTGGTATCAGAGCAGGTCGTCGCTTCATCTAGGGCACCGTCAACACCTCTCCAGTTGCAGTCTCAAAATCACACAAATTTTGGTGAGCATACTCAATGTGTTTCCGAGATCAAAACAACTTTGCTATGTGGTGTCGAAATCACGATCTAAGCTCGTTTCGGCCTCCAAATGCACTATAACAGTGCTTGTGTAGGCTATTCTGTCTTTTTGTGCCAAAGATATATACCAATTTTGGTTTGCCAGTATAAGCGTCTCAAAGTCTACTACATGTTTAGCAGAATTCGTCTAAGTAGTTTTGTTCAACTTTTTGAGATACAGCCAATTTTTTGCATCAAGGTATTTTAGTCACCGGCCATGGCTGAAAGCAATGATGTGTTTCGTATGTTGGCTATTGAGGATAAATTGGATGGTACCAACTACCCATTGTGGGCTTATATGATGCGACATGTATTGGTTGCAAAAGGACTGTGGAACATTGTGCAGGGTGTTGAAAATCCTCCTATCACACCTGCAATTGTTACAACCGCGGGTACTGAAGCTGATGCAGAAGGTGTTGAAGATGATGATATTTTGCATATTCCTATTCGTGCTATGATTTCTACTGCACCTATTGCAGAGAAAATTCGTTGGGATGGTAGAGATGCCCAGGCACATGCATTGATAGCTTTATCTGTCAAATGTGCCATTATTCCTCACATTTGCTCTTGCAAAACAGCTAAGGATGCTTGGGATATACTTACCACATTGTACCAAGCTAGGAATGAGGCTCGTATTGCTTATGTCTGAAAACAGTTGGAGAGTGAGCATATGAATGAAGATGATTATATGAACATTTTTCTAACAAAGATCAAAGACTTGAAGGAAGAGTTGATTTCTACTGATAAGGTTATACTAGATAGCTCACTTATGCAGACCGTTCTGAATGGTCTTCCTGAGTCATATCAGAGTTTTGCTTCTACTCTTCGGTTGATGATGAAGGGCAATCCAAATGCCTTGTCATTTGAGGAGTTAGTCTCTGTTCTATTGCAGGAAGATTAGTCCACCTAGAACAGGTCCATTATGCGTGTTGAAGATCAAGCTTTCCTGGCTAGTCAGAAGGGCAAAGGAAAATGGAACTTTTCAACTAGTAAGCAGAAATCTGCTAATTTTGCACAATCAAACAGGGAAGACAAAGATGAAAAGAAAAAAAAAAAGCAGAAATTGTTTTGCAAGTACTGTAAGGGAAATGATCATATCATAAAGAAAAGTCCAAAACTGGATGCTAAAGAGGCAAAGAAGAAAAAGGCTGGAATGGTTGTTGCAGAGGCCTCTACACCACCAAAAATAGAGTCTGCTAATCTTGTGAAAGAAGAAGAATGTGTGTTTACTACTATTTGCAATTTTGACCCATCTTCTCATGAGCAGTGCATGTCTACACTAGACTGAGATGTTTGGTACTTTGACAGCGGAGCGACCAAACATATTACCTCGCAGAGCAGTTTCTTCTCTTCACTCAAGCCTGCCCCTACAGGGAATATTGTTACATGCGCCAACAACTCCTCTTATCCTATTATGGGAGTTGGTAAGATCATTTTGACTACTGTTGATAATAGTTCTTTGACTTTTTCAGATGCTTTGTTTGTGCCAGGGATCAAGAAAAATCTGTTATCAATTTCTGCATTAGTCAAGATTGGCTTGGTTGTGAAATTTGTTGATGATAGATGTACAGTTCATGATCTGTCAAATGGAAATGTGATTATTGCTTCTACCATTTTATATCATGGACTGTATAAGCTCATAGACTATGAAAGATCTGTAAATGATTCGGCATGTGTAGTACATGATTCTCAGGCTATGTGAGATGCAAAGCTTTGGCATCTGAATTTCCCTAGTTTGCTATGCTTGCAAAAATTTGAAATGATGTTCTCTTTGCCCAAACTTGAGGCACCTTAAAAACATGTTTGTGAAGGCTGTATTTTGGGAAAAATGGAGCGTTCCTCCTTTCCAAAAGATGGTTCAGTTTGGGCTACTAAAAAATTTCAGCTTGTACATAGTGATGTCAGTGGTCCTATGCAGACATCTTCTTTTGGAAATTATCTTTACTTCGTGACTTTCATCGATGAGTTTTCCAAGCATGCATGGATATATCCATTGAAGGCAAGGTCGGAAGTGTTCATGTGCTTCAAACAGTTTTTGTTATTGGCTAAAAATCTATGAGCATGTAAAATGGGCACCCTCTGTTCTGATCGAGGGGGGGAATATATTTCTTTTGATTTTAGTGCATTTCTCGCTGAACCTGGTATAAAACACTAGTGTACAGTGCCGTATACACCTCAACAAAATGGAGTTGCTGAATGAAAGAACAGGTCACTCATGGAGATGGTGAGGTGTATGGTCAAGAGTTAGGCTTTACCACATAGTTTCTAGCTTGAGGTTGTCATGTGTGCATCATATGTACTTAATAGGTGTCCCTCTAAAGCGCTGCAATCTATCACTCCATATGAGGTTTGGCATGATCACAACATTAGGGGAAAAAGTGAGCCCTGCATGGGCCTTGTAAGGATTCCTAATTTTCAGGGATTAAAATGCTTAATCAGTGGGATTAAGGTGGCATAGAAAACCACTAGTGGTATTGTCAAATAAAATATTATTTGATGGCTCTTATATTTGAATGATCAAATTTGGAATTTTATGAGCCTTTGGATGCTTAATTTCAATGGCTTAGATTGATGCGTTCAAAGCTCTACAGAGATAATCATTTCAAATCGTGGGATTTGGATTTATTCACGCAGGCTTTTTTAGACTCCCTCTGCACATTTTATGGCCATTGGATCCCCTTAAATTCAACGATAGCCCGCATTTGGGGCTGATTCTATTTTCACTTGCCATATCAGCCGTCGGATGTGGCCTGAATCTAACGCTCAAGCGCGTTTGGGGCTGAGCGAAATCGGCTACTATTCAGAGCCGTTAGATCGTAGTCTGATCCAAGCGTGGAGAAGAAAAGGCGCCCTCATCTTGAGGGGCTTTAATCTTGACCATTAGATGAAGCTGGGATCCAATGATCCATATTGCAAGCGCCGCTCAGCTTCGAAAATAGCGTCGATCTGCTGCGAAATTCATCTATAGCGTCCGATTTCTGGCTTAATCCAATGGTTCTCATTGAAAGGCGCAGGTTTGTTGAGTGCTTTGATCAATGCCATTGTAAGCTTTGCCAATCCAAGGGTCCAAATGAGAAGTTGCCTTGACTTTTGCAATTCAAACACATCCTTTGGATCTTTGAGCCAATCCAAGGGCTATAATCCATTTTTAAGACTTTCAAAACCACTCAAACAAGAAAAACCATGAGATCTATCCGGTTTTCTCCTCTTTGACCACACAAAAACCAGGGAAGCCTATGCCTAGCCTATGTGATTAAAGGACTAGACTGTGGCCACCACCCTCTTCTCATTGGTCGATCACTAATCTCTCCTTAATCTAAAAGGCCCATTCAGGGTTCATTTTCTCCCCTAATGAGCCATCTGTTGCTTATCTACGTGTTTTTGGTTGCTTGGCATATGCCTTAGTGCGTGAACAACATCACAGAAAATTCGATGATAAAGTAGTAAAATGTATTTTTGTTGGGTATGGTTCTAAAAGTAAAGGCTATCGTCTGTATCATCCACAGACTAAACGCATTCTGGTTAGCCGTGATGTTGTTTTTGTGGAAGATGCTATTCAACCATTGCTTTCATGTACTAAGGAGACATCTGTTTGCTCCGAAGACATGTATGATACTTTGTTGCCTCTTTTTATAGGGGGACAATCTAGTGTTGGTCCTAATGAGGCAACTTCTCAACCTTTGCACGTTTCATGTGATGATGCAGATTTACATGATGCACTTGTTGATGAGAGAGCTGATGTTGAGAAGGCAAAAACTATGCCAAAATGGTTGGTGCAAAATTTGCGTGACATCAAATTAGATGCACCTATGTCATGTGGTACTCGATGAGGCTCTCATAGTGCCTCTTTTGCATCAGATTGCTATGATATGGCTCCATCTAGTCTGTGTGATGAGACTGAGCCTGTTTTGTTTGATGAAGCATAAAATTCAGAAAATTGGATGGCTGCTATGCAATCTGAATAGGATGCTATAATGAAGAATGGTACTTGGCCTTTATGTGACTTGCCTCCTGGCAAGAAGGCCATTGGCACTAAGCGGGTATACAAGCTAAAGCATAAACATGATGGTATTGTTGACAGGTATAAGGCTAGGCTTGTTGCAAAGGGTTATGCGCAAGAAAGAGGCATTGATTTTGATAAAACCTTTGCTCCTACTTGCCGAATGACTATAGTTCATAGCATCTATGCACTTGCAGCTCATCATGGTTGGAATGTACATCACTTGGACATTGAAACATCATTTCTAAATAGTGACTTGCATGAGGAAGTGTATGTTTTTCAGCCCCATGGCTTTCTGCAAAAAGGGCATGAAAACCAGGTGTGCAGGTTAAAGAAGGCTTTATATGGTTTAAACCAAGCACCATGTGCTTGGTATGAGAAGATACATGCCTATCTGATTGCACATGGACAGTCCAACTGAAAGCACCTTATATGTTAAGTGTGCAAATGATGTGCTTGTGATCATTGTTGTCTATGTTGATGACATGTTGCTCACAAGTACTATTGAGAAGCATATTGCTGATTTTAAAGCTAATTTTCATGCCTCATTTGAGATGTCTGATTTAGGGCATTTGCATCACTATTTGGGCATTTGGTTTATGCAAGTTGATGGTGGAATGGTGTCAAATGAAATATATTGACACACTATTGTAGCATTTTGGCCTTGAAGAGTGTAAGCCTATTGCCACTCCTATGGAGACATGTTTACGATTGAGTCTTCATGATGGTGGAGATGCATTTGATGTTGTCCTCTATCAGTAGGCTGTTGGATGCCTAATTTACTTATGCATTACTCAGTCATATATTCAGTTTGCTATCTCACAGATGAGCAGGTTTATGCATTGCCCAAGTGTCAAGCATTGGCAGGCGGTTAAGCGCATCTTTTGCTACTTGAGTGGTACTGAGCTACTTGGGTTGTTTTATCCCAAGGGGGGATCACTACCACCAGATTTGCATGCTTTTTCTGACTCAGACTGGGCTGGTTGATATGACACTCGTGTGTCCACTAGTGGCTTTTTCTTCATGCTTAGTAGCTCATATATATCTTGGTTGAGAAAGAAGCAGCCTACGGTGGCCACTTCCAATTGTGAGGCTGAGTATAGGGTAGCTTTCATAGCGATTGTTGAGTGTGTGTGGCGCAGATGCCTTATGGTTGATTTGGGTGTTGGTCAGTCTTCCGCCACCACCATCTTCATTAAGAGTCGGAGCACATTGGCAATTGCGAGGAACCCTGTAATCCATGCTCGGACTAAGCACATTGAGGTGCATTATCATTATCTCAGGGAGAGATTCTGTGCTGGGGAAATCAATTTGGCATACGTGCCCACACAGGAGAACATTGCAGACCTTTTCATGAAGGCTTTGCCTAGGGAGAAGTTTGAAGCTTTCCGCAAAGATTTGGGCTTACGTCCTTTTGTGGAGTGATTTCCACATAGCTTGACACTTCCTTATACATGAGTTCCAACTACTTGTTCAGCGCATCACTCCCAGGGGGGATTTGTTGATATATTTAGGTAGTGATCTGTGTGAACACTCTAGGACTACCAGGGCACTTTTTTCCCTCTTTAGGAGGTTTTTCCCCCAGCTTGTATATATGCCTATTGCCCTAATGGACTACTTATCTTTGTACATTCTATTGGTAATACATTCAGTATTGTGTGTTGTGCTCCAAGCTTCTTCTTCTTCCTTGTGTCGTTTGCGTGCTTCCGCAGACGTCTAACTCCAACAATCAACTCAGAGGAGTTGGAAGTATCTTGCAAGGGTAAAAGGATAAAGTGTCCAATAGTGAAATCTCACTCATCACATAAAGATGGCATTATGGAATGCAAGAATCACACCATTTTTGAGATGGAAATGCATATGAGGGGAGGCGTGTGCATACCTAATCAAATAAGAAAGAGTCATCATGAAGCTTACATTGATAAGAATTTATCTGCCTCACACTTTGTAGTTTTTGATGGTGTGTGTTATGCTCTTCTCCTAGGTCAAAGGAAGAAAAATTTGGAACCAAAAAGCTGTTGGAGAATTCCTCTCCTAATCGCAGCGGAAAGTGTAAAAGACCTTCTCAGGATCAAGACTCTTGCCAACAACAGAACCTTCAAATGAAAACTGGTATCAACTGAAATATTCAATGAACTTGAAACTTTGGTCACTCAAACTATACGCCTAGAGCTTTCAAATGAGATATCAAGCACTCAATTTGGAGTAGATTTGGGTTGGCAACTATTTGATTCAAACCAGACTACCTGTCCACTCAATTAGGTTGAAAACTGGACTTCACTAAAACCTGAATAAGTCACAGAGCATAAAGAATTTCATAAAACGGTTCTAGACAAAGGAAGTACTTGAGATAAGGTTTCGAATGAATGTTTAAACACTAAAATTGGATACATATATTGAGAGATATGACTCTTACAAGTAGACTACCCAAAATGGGTGTGCGGCTGGACATACTCTATGAGAGTAAACTGAACGAAATAACTCAAAACAATTGAAGTAGCTACAAGGGGACTTCCACACCTTCTTCCTCTATGCTTGAGTGTCCACCCTTGCCTCGTTTACAGCCAAGTGACCAAAAACTCTCATGATGAGTTTGAGAGCTCTTCTCCATCATTTCTCCACTATTTTGGACAGCCACTCCTCTTACAGTTCAGTTTTTGGATTTGATTCTCTTTTCAATGATTGTCTTTTGGCCTCCACTACTTGCTGAACTAAATGCTTCTATTTTTCATTTTTTTATTTTCCTTCTACTTGAAGAAAATCCTTTTTGCAAAAATATATACGAGCTTACTTCTTTATTTTTAACACTCCCCCTCAAGCTCACATGTGAGCTTGCACCTTCAGCGATATCCTGCAAGCTGATGTCGTCCTTGAACCTCTTTAGCTTAGAAGCATCTAGGGACTTTGTAAGCATGTCTGTAACCTGGTCATTAGTTCCAATGAACTTTATATCCACATCCTTGCTCAAAACTTTTTCTCGAACATAATGATAATGCACTTCTATGTGCTTGCTTCCTGCATGAAACATTGGATTGTTTGTCAAGTGAATGCTTGACATGTTGTCACCATAAATTGGAATGGTCTCCACCTGCACATCAAGATCAGCCAAGAGCTTCTTAATCCACATAGCTTCACAAGTTGCAAAGGCTAAACCTCTATATTCAGCTTCTGTAGATGATAGTGCAACAGTAGGTTGCTTCTTTGAGCTCCATGTGATAGGTTTGCTACCTATCATGAACACATAACCTGACGTGGATCTTCTATCTTCCTCCGAACCAGCCCAATCAGCATCACTAAAGCCTTTTACCTGCAATTCTTCATCATATCTATAAAACAAAGCATGATTGATTGTGTGCTTCACATATCTTAGCACTCGTTTGGCTGAATTTAAATGTTCACTTGTTGGAGCTTGCATAAATTGAGAAAGAACTCCAACAATATAACATAAATATGGTCTTGTGATCGTAGCATAGATCAATGAACCTATAATACTCTTGTATGTAGTTACATCATGTAACTTCTCTCCATCATTTGGGCATAGCTTCACATTTGTGTCCATAGGTTGAGTGAGTGGTTTGCATTCACTCATTCCAAATCTGAAAAGAACATCCAACAAGTACTTTCTTTGCATCAAGTAGATGCCATCTTTCCCATAGACTATCTCAATGCCTAAAAAGTATTTCAGCTCACCAAGATCTGAAATTTTAAACTCCTTACCGAGTTTTCTTTTTATCTCTTGTATTCCTGCAACATTACTTCCTGTTATGATGAGATCATCAACGTATATGCAAATATATACCTGCTTGCCTTCTTCTTTCTTCATGTAGAGAGAGGGATTTGCATTACTTGGATTATACCCACACCTTGTGAGGTACTTGACCAATCTTTGATTCCAAGCACGTGGTGCTTGCTTCAGCCCATACAAAGCTTTCTTCAATCTACAAACAAAATTTGGATGCTTTTTGTCTTCAAATCCAATCAATTGACTCATGTATACCTCTTCTTGAAGTTCACCATTGAGAAAAGCATTTTTTATGTCAAGTTGGTACAATGGCCATCTCCTTGCTGCACTCACTCTAGTCAAGGTTCTAATTGTTCCCGTCTTTGCAACCGGGTTGAAAGTCTCTTCATAGTCGATGCTGTGAGTTTGCTTGAATCCTTTTGCTACTAGTCTAGCTTTATGCCTTGCTAGAGAACCATCAGCATTTCTCTTTATTTTAAACACCCATTTATTTGGAACAATCTTCATACCTTCAGCCTTTGGAACTAGCTCCCATGTGTGATTGTCCTTGAGAGCTTTCATCTCTTCTTGCATAGCTTCTTGCCATTCTTTTTGTGTACATGCTTCTTCATATGCATTCGGTTCTTTGTCTTTGACCACCTATGTCATATATGCAAAATGCTTTGCAATAAAACTATCATAGCTCAACCTTTCAATTGGATACCTTGCTCTTGAAGACCTCCTTTCATTTCCTTTTGAACAGTGCTTCTTCAACCGGTTCAACTTTACCTTTGGTGTGATCACCTCTTCATACTCTTCTTCACTTGCATTTGAATCACTATTTTTGGCAGCACTTTCAGCTTTAGATCTTTCATAAGCTGATGTTGGTGATGAGGAATGACTCCTTAGCCTCCCCTTCCATGTTGAGCTTTCTCCAAGTGATGTAGAAGCTTCTGGACTTGACATTTGAGTGCTTGTTTGCTGAAATTCTTCTTGGACAGCACCTCCATCATCTTCACAATCTTCTTCAAGAATCTTCTCTTTCCCTTTGTCTCCAAACCATGGTCTTAGCTCATCAAATACCACATCTCGTGAGACTCGTAGCTCCTTTGTCATCGGATTGTAGCACCTATATCCCTTTTGCTCCGATGAATATCCAATGAAAATACATTTTTCTGACTTAGTTCTTAGTTCTTGAGGGATATGAACATAACACACACATCCAAAAACTTTGAGATGTGTAAGGTCAGGTTTCTTACCGGAGTAAACCTCCTCGGGAGTTAGATTCTGCACTCGAGCCGTTGTGCACTTGTTCATCAAATAAACGGCCGTACTAGTTGCTTCAACCCAATAGTTTAGTGGCATCTTCATCTCGTTGAGCATGCATCTTGCAACTTCTGTGATATGTCGATTTTTCCTTTCAGCTATTCCATTTTGTTGAGGTGTGTACCTACATGTAAATTGTCTCTTGATGCCATTTTCATAAAGAAAATCTGAAAATTCTTTGGAGAAATATTCTCCTCCTCCATCAGACCTCAAGGTCTTTATGTAGCGTCCTGTTTCCTTTTCTACCTGTGCTTTAAATCTCTTGAACATGGAGAACACATCTGATTTTTGTTTTATGCAAAACATCCATACTTTTCTTGAATGATCATCGATAAAAGTGACAAGATATCTATTACCAGCCACTAATGGCTGTTGTGATGGTCCCCATACATCCGTGTGTATCAAGTCGAGGACATTCCTTGCCACATAGTTGCTTTTCTTGAATGGTTGTTGAGTTTGCTTTCCTAGTTGGCATGCTTCACAAAACTCATGTAGTCCGGCATCATTGAATCTTGGAAGACCTCTTACCACTTCATGGTTGCTCATGTCCTTGAGCTTGGGAATGTTGATATCTCCAAACCTTTTGTGCCACAAATCGATTTCAACAATCCTCTTGTTTCCAAACTGAATATACATCACCTTTCCATGCGGTTGTTGAATGTCCAAAGTGAACATCCTTCCTTCTTTCCTTCCTTGAGCAATGACCTTGAATCCTTCTTTTGGATTCTTTATAAAGCAGCCATTTTCATTGAAGATAACATGATATCCTTTCTCTACCATTTGTCCTACTGAAATCAAATTCTTTGCAATAGTAGGAACATGAAGAACATCAGCCAATACCTTCTTGTCTCCAAGCTTGATATCTCCAACATGCTCAATTGCGTGTTGAGATTCATCGCCGGTCTCCACACATCCTTTTCCACTTGGAGCTTGTAGCTTTGTGACAAATCTCCTTGGCATGTCATATGGTTGCTGCAACCTGAATCTATGAACCATTTTTGGTCATCACTTCTCGAGTTGTTGTAGTCATGCTTCATGGCAAGCATGGTTTGCTTGTCTCCTTCACTTGATGTACTCGCATAGTTATTTTGGCTCCTTTGGTTGCCTCCATTCAGCCTTCCATTCCTTTGCCAACAATCATTTGCATAATGTCCTAGTTTACCACAATGATAACATGTTATACCTTTGTGAGGATTGTATGAACCTCGACCTCTTCCTCTATTTCTTCCTCAACCTCTTCCATGTGTGTTGTCATTTGAGTTGTCCTTGTTGTCCTCCGCATTGTGTTGGCTGAAATTTGTGTTGTTGTAGCTTCTTCCTCTTCCTCTCGAGCCTCCTCTTGAGTTCCTTCCTCTACCTCTTCCTGCATATAACATTTGACTATGGTTGTCCTTACCTTTGTTGCCTTCTCCTTGTTGAGCAACCTCTTCAACCACAAGATTTGGTATAATCTCATCGAATGTTGGTAGAGGATCTCTATAAAGGATGTTTGTGATGAGGGGCTTCCACTTTTCTTCACTCCTCAAGCCACTGAGGGCTGTTTGGACGATGTCTTCCTCTTCTGTCTTGCATCCAACTGATGCTAGCTGATCTCGAAGCTCCTTAATCCTCAATGTATACTCACTAATGCTTTGGTTTGAGCTTTTCTTCATGTTGTTGATCTCGTTCTTGAGTTGCATCCTCCGAGACCTTGTTGAGGTAGCATACACCTGCTCCAATGCTTCCCAAACTTCCTTGGCTGTTTCTAAGCTTTGCACATGACCAATCATAGTGTTAGAAATTACTTGTGAGATGAGGAACATCACCCTTCGATTCCTCTCTTCCCAATCAGCAAATTGTCTCCTTTGTGCCGGAGTAATGTTGGGATCTTCAAGGTCCACCGGTTGTGGATCGTCTCCACTAACTAGACTCCATAAACCTTTACCTTTAAGGTAATTTATTATTCTATACCTCCAAGATTGATAATTATCTTTGTCTAACTTCTCAACTTGTTTTCCTAAATCGGCCATTGAAAACTTCCAAGATTGAAGTTTACCTCAAGTATATTGTGGCGCTCTTTCTTGACTTCGCGAAGCTCCCCCTTGATTTGTAGCTTCTCCTTTGCTTCAGTTCAGTTCCAATGCTTTGCCTCTTCAAACTCCAATGCTCTGATATCAATTTTTGGAGAATTTCTCTCCTAATCGTAGCAAAAAGTGTAGAAGACCTTCTTAGGATCAAGACTCTTGCCAACAGCAGAACCTTCAAATGAAAACTGGTACCAATTGAAATATCCAATGAACTTGAAACTTTGGTCACTCAAACTAGACAACTAGAGCTTTCAAATGAGATATTAAATACTCAATTTGGAGATGTTGTTTTTGATTAAGCGTTTACGTTTACTTTAGGCGTTATGCGAGTGCACCTATTGGTGCGTAGCGTTTAGTTTACCTTTAGGTGAACGGTAGGTATTAGCTTCGATTCACCATTTACAACACGTATTAGCTTGAACGCTACGCGCCTAACGTAGATAGAAAACCGTTTACTTATGTGTAGATTTGGGTTGGCAACTATTTGATTCAAACCAGACTACCTGTCCACTCAGTTAGGCTAAAAACTGGACTTCACTAAAACCTGAATAACTCACAGAGCATAAAGAATTTCACAAAACTGTTTTAGATAGAGGAAGTACTTGAGATATTCTTTCCAACGAATGTTTAAACACTAAAATTGGATACATATACTGAGAGATATGACTCTTACAAGTAGACTACCCAAAAATGGGTGTGCGGAGAGTAAACTGAAGGAAATGACTCAAAACAATTGAAGTAGCTACAAGGGGGCTTCCATGCCTTCTTCCTCTATGCTTGAGTGTCCACCCTTGCCTCTTTTATAGCCAAGTGACCAAAAACTCTCATGATGAATTTGAGCGCTCTTCTCCATCATTTCTCCACTACTTTGGACAGCCACTCCTCTTACAGTTCAGTTTTTGGATTTGATTCTCTTTTCAATGATTCTCTTTTGGCCTCCACTACTTGCTGAAGTAAATGCTTCTATTTTTCATTTTTGTATTTTGGTTCTACTTGAAGAAAATCCTTTTTGCAAAATTATATACCAGCTTACTTCTTTATTTTTAACAAAAGCAAGAGCATCTTCTTAGGTCATTGTGAAAAGCAAAGGGCACTTGATAGTACTTTGCCAATTGAGGCCTTTATGGTTGATTCTCTTTACCACACATCGTTGCTAGATTTTGGCGCTTCTTTCCATGTGACACCACATAGAGAATGGTTCTCTAATTATGCAGCAAAGTCTCTTGGTACTATTGAGCCTTGGTGACTCTTACCAGTGTGACATTGTGGGGATCGGATATGTGGTTGTGCAATTCATTGATGGTTCAAAATTTTCTAGTACACCATGTACCTCAGTTATAACAAAGTTTGATGTTAGTTGATCAAGTTGATGACCTTGGTTACAAGGTGGTCTTCTATGCTCAATCCTTTTGTATATCAAAGGGAGATATGGTTATTGCAAAAGGAAGAAAAGTTGGCTAACCTCATAGAAAGAACACTTGTTAGCTATTACTGAACAGCCTATGGCTTGTATTTGGCGTAGTTGTTTGGGCCATATATCTCGTAGTGGAATGGAAAATCTTTCTTGTTCTGGCTACTTACCTGTGTTATCTTTCTCTAATTTTTCATTTTGTGAGCATTTTCAATATGGAAAGCAAACCAAAAATGTGCATAGAATGCACATTGACTCTTTAATTCAGCCTTTAGATCTTGTTCATAGAGATGTCTATGGTCCTATGCCCACTAGGTCCTTAGGTGGTTCTCTTTACTTTGTCACTTTCATAGATGATGTTACTAGAAAAGTTTGGGTATATCCTATCAATCGAAGGATGAGCTATTCCCTACTTTCAGAAAATGTCTTGCTTCAATTGAGACAGAAAAAAGAACTAAGCTTAAGGCTGAAAGGATGAATAGAACTATTCAAGATAGAGTAGTCTCTATGTTGCATCATGCAAACATCTCACAAGGCTTTTGGGTAGAAGCAATATTGACTCCAATTCATGTGATTAACCTTTCACTTAGTAGTGCCAAAGGTCCGAAAGTGGTACAGGAGTTATGGACAAGGAAGCCAAAATTTGGACCATAAGCCAAAGAAATGCATTTTTCTTTGATATGGTCGAGAAGGACAATTTGGATATCGCCTATGGGATCCTAAAACACGGTCAGTGATCAGAAGTAGTGATGTCATTTTAAATGAGTCTAAGATGCATAAACATGCCATTAAGGAGTCTGAAGTGAGAAGAGTGGTGTTTGAGGATACTAGTCCTCTAGTTAGGACGCATAAAAATGATGCACATAGGGATGTTAAGAGAATGTCTGATCATATCAGTTTGCACATGTTCCTATTTAGCAACCATTGAAACATTCTGCACGTGTCTCACATCCACCGGATAGATATGTTCCATGTTTAGATTTTGTTATGCTAACAGATGTCAGTGAGCCTTCTTGCTAGAAAGAGGCTATGTAGATAGAGGATCATGTCAAGTGGGAGCATGGCATGACGAGTGAATTGGATTCTATTCACAAGAATGGTACTTGGGATTTAATACTGTTGCCAAAGGGCAGGAAAGCTTTACCACATAAATGGGTACATAAGATGAAATTCACATTAGATAGTGCTTCTCCAAAGTATAAAGCACGAGTTGTTGCAAAGGGTTTTAAGCAACAACATGGTGTTTATTTTGAGGAAATCTTCTCTCCAATGGTCAAGATGACTAGCGTGCACATGTTGCTTGGACTCCTTGCAATGGAGGACTTAGAGCTAGTCCAAATGGATGTGAAACCTACTTTCTTGCATGGAGATATCTCATATGAGATCTATATGGAACAATCAGAGGGTTATGTAGTTCTTGGAACGGAAATTCTAGTTTTTAAGGAAGAGCTTGTATGGACTTAAGCAGTCCCCTAGACAATGGTACCAAAAGTTTGATGCTTTTGTGAAGTCTCAAGGCTATTCTCGAAGCAATGAGCATCATTTCCTCTACACAAAGAGATGCTCAGATGGAAGCTTGATATGCTTGATACTTTATGTTGATGATATGTTGATTGTTGGGAAGTCCTCTTATGACTTGTCAATTCTCAAAAAGAAGTTGAGTCAGACACTTTATATGAAGGATTTGGGGGATGCCAAACATATTCTTGGCATGCATATTACTCATGATAGGAGTCGAAGATGCATATACATGTCTCAAAGTGAGTACATATGCAAAGTACTTCACAGGTTCAATATGCAGGGTGGAAAGGCATTGAGTACACCTTTACCCACATATGTGAAATTGAGCAGGGATGATTTCCCCAAATCAGATGAGGAAAAGGAATTCATGACCGAAATTCCCTATCAGTTTGTTGTTGGTAGTCTCATGTATGCTATGGTAGCTATGAGACAAGACATTGCATTTGCAGTGGGAGTTGTGGGCAGATATGTGTCTAATCCTACCAAAAAACATTGGGAAGCAGTCAAGATGATTTTGATATATCTAAGTGGCATTAAGGAGAAGTCTCTATGCTTAGGTAGAGGGAAAGCATCCATTATTGGTTACACAAATTCTGACTATGCTGGTTGTGTAGACAATCGTAAGTCTACATCAGGGTACATTTTTCATTTTGCTAGGGGTGCTATCTCTTGGAGATCTCTTCTTCAAGAATGTATAGTTGTTTCCACCATAAAAGCAGTGTACGTTGCAGAAAGTGAGGCATGTAAGGAAGCATTGTGGATTTCTCATCTTGCTTGTGATATGGGTTTACCTCAGCATGTACCTCGTTTGCTTAGTGATAGTTAGAGTGCCATTTCTTTGGTGAAGAATTTAGTCTATCATGCAAAGACAAAGCACATTGAGGTGACGTATCTATTCATTAGAGATTGCTTAGCCATTGATCACATTATTCTTGAGAAGGTTCACACTCAAGATAATGTTGCACATGTTGGAACATCAAGCTTACACTATGCTTGAGGTGGATTTGATCTACATCAAAGGCTATCGCATCAAAAGAATATCCGTTGGAGAGTTCTTTTTCATATGCTCATTTATTGTATTTTTTTGAGACATTTTTGATGGTTCATTTACCGTTGTAAAAGCCTTGAGCTTTACACATGTAAAGGTAGAAATATAGAGCCAAAATCCCATGAATTTTTTATGGTTGAAGTTGCATTCAATCAAGCAATCAATCACCTAAAAGTATATCAAAGTAGATCTTCACTTTTCCTAGATTGTAGGAAAGTGAATTGATTCCCTCCAACAACCATTCCCACATTCATTTGAATTCAAATTCAACTTGTAAAAGTCGTGGAACACTCCTAGAGCCCATATAAGGACTTGAAATCACTTGTACATTACATGGAAGCAATATACATACACTTGTGACCATCATTGTCTTGCTCCTTCAATTTTCTGCATCATCTTCTTCGCCAACAGTAATCTTGCAGAGGCTGCTGCTCTCTCTCCAGGGCTCCAAATTGAGTGCAAGATAACTCATTGGAAATATTTATGTGTCTAATTTATGCCTATAAATTTTCAGAGCGTTTGGTTTAGTAGATTGGGAGAAATATGAGTTTTTCTGTCTTGGGGTCAATCTCTGCATATTCCTAAAAAATAGGAAGCACCACCGGTGAATGTCGCATTCATTCCTATAGCATATTTTGCTTATTCCTTATAATTTTGTAATCACGCTGGTCGTTATGGGCATTTGAAGTTCATTGTCTCTTCCATAGATAGTAAGTTTTTTGAGCTAGTCGACCCGCGAACCTATCTGTTTTGTATCGACTCATTCTCCTTGATGCTCCAAAGTACATAGTGTATTTCTTCGCACGTATTGCATTCCTATAAGGTCTATTTGAGTCTCCATAAGCTCAAGGGCTGGTCTTGTGCCAGTTGGCTTGACCAAACTTCGTCGCTTCGAAACGCACTTTTTTACCTTCGACAAGCTTCTCCAAGTTCTTTCAGTGGTATCAGAGCTAGATCAAGATGGGTGATAGCTTTCCCTCAATGATCAAGAAGCTTGATCGACACAACTACACGGCTTGGCAAATCAGAATGGAGGCCTATTTGCAAGGTGGAAATCTTTATGGAATTGTAGCAGGTGATGAAGCTATGCCTATTCCAAGATCCAAAGGAGGACCAACACAAGAGGAGACAGATAAGCTCACACTTTGGTGTGCAAGGGATGCTCAAGCAAGGTCGTACATACTAAACTCTATCTCTGACTTTCTATTACCACATATTAGAGGATGCAAGACATCTCAAGAGACTTGGGATGCCCTAGAGACTTTCTTTTCTGCTAGTACCAAAGCAAGAAAGAATCATCTTTGGAACGAGTTCAACCAAATGAAGAAGGCACCTAAACAAACCATCACAGAGTTTGTTACCAAGGTCAAGGAGGTTGCGGATCAGTTAGCATCCATTGGAGAGCTGATTGAAGAAGAGGTCATCATGAGGCAAATTCTCAACGGCATTTGAAGTGATAAGCAATGGCAATCCTTCACGACGGCTTATGATCTCATCATGGATGTGTAGGCTCCAGACTTCAACAGACAACTCTTCAATCAAGAAGCCAACAATAGCATAAAGGAAGGTAGCTCTTATCATGGTAATTCAACTAGTGCTCTATATGCAGATAAGAAGGATAAGAAGCAGAAAGGCAAGAAGAAGGAAGAAGATGAAGAAGAGAATTCCCAAGCCAACTTTGCAAGCAAGAGCAAGTAGAAAGGGAAGAAGAAAGGACCAAAGCAAGACAAAGCCAAAGGTAAGAATGTTCAACCTTGTGCCATATGTGATAAGACCAACCACACCACTCAAAATTGCTGGTTCAATGGGAAGACCCAAAAAGGAAGTGGAACAGGTGGATATGGCAGCAATAGAGGCAGAGGTGGACACAACTTCAACAATAACAATAGAAGTTATAATAGAAGGGACTACAACAATTATTCAGAAGATCAACCACATGAAGACTCATTGCTTCTTATGAATCTAAGCAACTAAGAAGGTAAAGAAGATGATCATTTGTTCTACATAGATTCAGGATGTTCGAATCATGTTGCAAGCAACATTGCTCTTCTATCTGATTTGGAAAGTCCAAAGCATAGACATGAAGTGCAAACAGGGGATGACACAAAGCACAATGTGGAGAATATTGGTAATGTCAAAGCTTCAAATGGCAGGACAAACATTCTAAGTAATGTTCTCTATGTACCCACTATCACTAAAAACCTAATAAGTGTAGGCCAAATAGTTGAAAAAGGCTTGCAAGTTAGGTTCACCCAACATGGAGCTTTTGTGGAAGATCTGTGTCAAGGCTTCAAGAAGATAGCCCGAGGTGAGAAGCATGGTAGGCTCTTTACTTTTGAAGTAGGAGAAACCAGGAACATAGCTCTATTCAACTTTGGGTCCAAACCCTAAGTGAGCTTGAAGTGTGCCATAAGAGACTTGCTCATGTGAATGAAAGAACCTTGAAGGATATATGCAAGGATCAAAGTGTTCTAGGACTGCCCAACATATCAAAGCAACACATGATCAACAGGTGTGATGCATGTCAAATTGGGAAGGCAGAAAGACAAGCATTCAACCACAAAGGCTACATCCACAACAACTTATTGGACTTAGTACATACAGATGTATGGGGACCAAGTCAAGAACCTTCATTGGCAGGATCAAGGTATTATGTCTCATTTATTGACGACCATAGTAGATGGACTGTTCTATACTTTATCAAGAGTAAGAATGAAGTGTTTGATTGCTTCAAGAAGTATCTTGCACATGTGGAGAATCATACAGGTAGATCACTAAAGAAGCTCAGATCTGATGGAGGGGGAGAATACTTCTCCAAAGAGTTTGATGAATTTTTGCAGGACAAAGGTATTAAAAGAGAAGTGACTACTAGGTACTCTCCTCAACTAAATGGAATTGCAGAGAGGAGAAACAAGACATTGGTTGGATCAGCCTGAACAATGCTTGAAGAGAAGAAGTTGCCACATTATCTATGGGAAGAAGCTATTTCAACTGCTGTGTACCTTGTCAATCGACTACCATCCAAATCACTTCAAGGTATGACTCCTTATGAAGCATGGCATGGAAGAAAACCTAGTGTTGGACATTGCAAGGTTTTTGGTTTTTTAGCTTATGTTGATGTACCATCACAAATAAGAGGTAAGCTAGATGAAAGGGCAATAAAGGCAGTGTTTATTGGATATGATTCAACTCAGATGGGTTACAGGTTCTTCAATCCTTCAACCAAGCAATTCACTACAAGTAGAGATGTTGTGTTTGAAGAACACAGGTCTTGGTATGATGAAGACAAACAAAAGGTAACACTACCATATGATCTTGATTCTGACTCTCATCAATTAGGAAGGAAGCATGATACACAGGTCCAAGATCCAAGAATTAGTGATACAGACGATGACCAAGATGAAAGAGAAAGGGATTACAAGCTATGGAAGTCAAGAGGCAAAGCAAAGATGCAAGAGGTTGGAGAATGCTCCAAACAAGCACTTAGAAGATCAGCAAGAGAGAAAAAACAACCAAAAAGGTATGGATATGATTCCACATTTGTTATGAAGCATTCAATCTACTTGGCAAAATACTCTATTTCAGAGGAACCCTCAACCTATGAAGAGGCAAAGGGAAACCCTAATTGGGAAAATGCCATGAACGAAGAGATAAATGCATTGAAGGAGATGTACACTTGGGATTTGGTTCCAATGTCACCGAATCAAAAGGTAATTGGTTGCAGATGGGTATATAAAGTTAAAAGAAATTCAGATGGATCAGTCTGCATGTACAAGGCAAGATTAGTTGCCAAAGGATGCTCACAAACTCATGGTATAGACTATGAGGAAACATTCTCACCAAATGCAAAGATGACTACAATTAGGACATTGATAAGTGTAGCTGCTACAAGGAATCGGAGACTCCTCCAACTTGATGTGAAAAATGCATTCTTAAATGGTTGGATAAGTGAAGAGGTATACATGTCACAACCACCAGGTTTTGAAAACCCTAATCATCCATCTTATGTTTGCAGACTTAAGAAAGCATTGTATGGATTGAAACAATCTCCTAGAGCTTGGAATTACAGGTTGGTTACATATCTTCAAGATCAAGGGTTCAAAGCTTGCAGCTCAGATCCTTCTTTATTCATCAAAAGGGATCACAATGAGGTTATCTATCTATGTGTATATGTAGATGATATTATTGTGACAGGTGATGATCTAAATGGCATTCAAAGGATCAAGAGACACATGCAAGAGGATTCAAAATCAGTGACCTAGGTGAGCTCACATATTTCGTAGGTATGCAGGTGATATATACAGATGAAGGAATGTATTTGACTGAAAGAAGATACATTCAAGATCTTCTTCTCAAGTTCAAAATGGAGAACACTAAACCTACATGTACACCTTTGGAGATGAATCATAAACTTAGTGTTTATGAAGGTGAGAAAATTGAAGACATTAAAGAGTATCAAAGCTTGGTAGGTAGCTTGATATATGCTACTCATACAAGGGCAGACATCTCATATAGTGTGGGAGTGCTTAGTCAGCTTATACACTCACCGAGAAGACCACACATGGATGCGGCTAAGAGAGTACTTAAGTATCTCAAAGGTACAATCAACGAAGGTATATTCTATACTTACTCTTCATATTTGGATATCAAAATCTACTTAGATGCAGATTGGGCAAGAGCTAAGGATGATAGAAAAAGTACATCTGGTTACTTAGCATTTGCAGGTTCGAAGCTAGTGTCATGGAGTTCCAAGAAGCAACCAAAAGTTGCTTTAACTTCAACTGAAGCAGAGTACAGAGGCTTGACCATAGCAACTCAAGAGGCAATATGGTTAAAAGCATTGTATACTGATTTGGGACTTGTGAGTTCCAAACCTCACATATTTGGAGATAATGTAAGTTCCATGCATCTAGCAGCAAATCCTATTTTCCATGCGAGAACCAAGCACATAGAAGTCCATTACCACTTCATCAAGGAGAAGCTCATGGCAAAGGAGATTGACATTTCTTTTGTTCCAACTCAAAAGCAAGTAGCAGATATGATGACGAAGGCAGTTGATGGAATAAAGCTTTGTAGATTCAAAGCTATGGCAGGTATTCAACCTATCAGAGAATGAAGAGTCAAGCATACTTTAGCTTGAGGGGGAGTTGTTGGAACATCAAGCTTACACTATGCTTCAGGTTGATTTTATCTACATCAAAGGCTATCGCATCAAAAGAATATCCGTTGGAGAGTTCTTTTTCATATGCTCATTTATTGTATTTTTTCTGAGAAAATTTTGATGGTTCATTTACCATTGTAAAAGCCTTGAGCTTTACACATGTAAAGGTAGAAATATAGAGCCAAAATCCCATGAATTTTTGGTGGTTGAAGTTGCATTCAATCAAGCAATCAATCACCTAAAAGTAGATCAAAGTAGATCTTCACTTTTCCTAGATTGTAAGAAAGTGAATTGATTCCCTCCAACAACCATTCCCACCTTCATTTGAATTCAAATTCAACTTGTAAAAGTTGTGGAACACTCTTAGAGCCTATATAAGGACTTGAAATCACTTGTACATTACATGGAAGCAATATACATACACTTGTGACCATCATTGTCTTGCTCCTTCAATTTTCTGCATCATCTTCTTCGCCAACAGTAATCTTGCAGAGGCTGCTCCTCTCTCTCCAGAGCTCCAAATTGAGTGCAACATGACTCATTGGAAAGTTTACGTGTCTAGGTTATGCCTATAAATGTTCATAGCATTTGGTTCAGTATATTGGGAGAATTCTGAGTTTTTCTGTCTCGGGGTCAATCTCTATGTATTCCTGAAAAATAAGAAGTACCACTGGTGAATGTCGCATTCATTCCTATAGCATATTTTGCTTATTCCTTATACTTTTGTGCATTATATACACTCAACCCTATGTGTATCACTCCCATAAAAGGATTTTTTCTAATTGTAATCACGCTGGTTGCTATGGGCATTTAAAGTTCATTGTCTCTTCCATAGATAGTAAGTTTTTTGAGCTAGTCGACACGCGAACCTATCTGTTTTGTATCGACTCATTCTCCTTGATGCTCTAAAGTACATAGTGTATTTCTTTGCACTTATTGATGCCTATAAGGTCTATTTGCATCTCCATAAGATCAAGGGCTGGTCTTGTGCCGGTTGGCTTGACCAAACTTCGTCGCTTCGAAACGTACTTTTCTGCCTTCGACAAGCTTCTCCAAGTTCTTTCACTACATGCTTTGACTAAAGCTCTACCACAGGATAACTTTCGACACTGTTGTCACTTTATGGGGGTTACTTGATTCATGATCTTATACAGTCACTTGTATACTGTGTAGCATGCCCATCAGGTGGGAGGTATAGTTTGTATACTTACACTCAGATATTCTTTATCATTCTTCATTTTTCTCCCATAGTTACTTTGGCCATATTGGCCTTTAGTGGGATATTGTTACCATTAGTGTCCAAGTGAAAGGCCAAATGGCCATCAGACACTTCTTTGTATATGTTCCTTAATTAAACATATAGTGGCTTGGTCAGTCAGAGACTGTAAGTTTGATTGCATTTGTAACACCTAAGAAGTTTGTGTTCGTGCTCCTTGTGTACTGTGTTTTTTTGCGTATTATGCAACCTTATGCGGAGTACCGTGTGCAACCCTCAAAGGTCAATTTTCTACCCTGATGATATCATCGTGGAGCTCTCAAGAAGGAGAGTGCACTATGGTGCATCAGCATCGAAATACTTCACTTTCCCTTGCTAATACCAAGAGGAAAGAAATTGTTAGGGTTTTTGGTTCTAAGTTGAAACCAACTAAGAACCTTAGGAAGTAATAATCCTTTCTGTCATGTATTGTTGCTTTAATCTTGTCTTTAGTTTGTTCCCTGGTTTGTCTTATCTTCTCAAATAAAGATTATGGATGTCATTAAACTGATTTCCCTCAACTCTAAGGGTCTCACAGATCCCGTTAGAAGTAAGGCCATTCATTGCTGGATGAGAGATAATTCTCTTTTCTCTAACATTGTCTACCTACAAGAAATCAAGGTCTCGGGGTTTAAGTTGCATACTAACCTCAAAATTCTGTCTACTAACCATTGTTCACCAGATCTTGTAGATGCATGTACGCAAAGGATAGTATAGAAATGAGATCTCACAAAAGCATAAATAGAATAGAAAGAGACAAGAGACTTGACACTAGATTGGGTACAATCTCCTCCCACATACTCTGATGGACGAGTCTATGATCATAGCATGTGTATTTATAGGTATTTTTCATTACGTCCTGAATAGAAGATACATGAGCATAGTGCTTCAAAAAGCGTGCCTTTACAAAAATCTTTTTTATTTACAAAAATCTTTGTTTTCTAAGTCATCTACTATTTTTACAAAAACATCACTTTCTAAAGAGTGATTTACCAGTTTTACAAAAACAACTAAACTACTATCTTCTAAATATTCTTCTAAATATCTTCAAAAATATATGAATAAGTCCATGTGTGTTCACACCCTCGTGAGTCTTCACCTGCTAAATCAAAACAAAAATCACATTAAAAACCTCAAGACATTAAAATCCATATAACATTCCATTATCCCATAAAGTATAACATGCCTCCCAGTTAACAAGCAACTGACCTCAGTTGATAAGAATAAAATAGACATGGATGGCCAGTCACATGTCCCATCACTGAACAATCATAAACATGTTCCACGTAAAAACACATGCATGGAATTGGAAAACTCGAATTTAATGTGACTGAATGATTGTTGGGATAATGTTGGCGAAAACTTCGGCTTTAACGCCTACTGTTGCGGAAATACTTTCGCCCTGAAGGTGGGTTTCACGACAAGGCTTGAACTAGGCCTGCGGAAATTGTCGCGCCACCGAACAAATAGAATGCTAAGCTAGAGTGATTCAGAACACCTCTGTAATCAACAGTAGCTCAGCCTAATTTACGTCGCTTTAACTGTGTTATTCTGCGACTCAGGTTCCACCGGAACTTCACCAGACTGTTACTGGACTGACACCGTAGTTGTGCCGGAACTTCACCGAAATAAACTCAGTTCTGTTCGTAATTGCTTCAGATGAACTTATGTGAAATAAGGAAGTAGTGTGTGAGCTTCCTTCACCGAATGAACTTCCTTCTGGAAATTTCACAGTTCTGAACTGCTACTTTCCGGTTAACTTTTGTACTGTGTGTACATCTTTATTCCACCGGAAACTGTGATCAGCTTAAAGTAGAGACGTCCAGCTACAAGGTGAGCTATCTCTCATACAAAGCTTCAAACTCTGCTATGAGTTATACTTCGTTTGTTCTACCGAAAAAACTTGTTTTCTGAGAAACTGTAACTGACCTGACATTACTGAAAATATGTCTACTGAGTGAACTGTTATTCACCGAAACATGCGTTTATAGAGAAGGTACTGAAGCACGTTTAGTAACGAGTCGTGACAACAAACGATAAACTAAGCTTCCTACCATAACACGAAATAACTTCAGATTCTTCACAAGTAAAGATTGCGCGCAGACATGCACATGAACATGTGTTTTCGATTAGAGAAGATGTGTACAAGTAAGCTTGGCCTCTTCTCGCTCAAGCTACAGAAACTCTCCTACAGTGAGTAGTTTCTTATTACCATCTCTCTTCAGATGAAAAGACCCGACACTTCAGGCTTGTGTTATTCATCTGTACATACGCGATCTATGGCGTCTTCTGAGAACTTCTAACTCTCTCTTCACTCATACGCGATCTATGGCGTCTTCTCTCAGTCTCTCGTTCTTCTCTGTATATCATCTACGATTCTCTTTCATACTTCTGCGTCGCGTTCTTCAAATCTTGCTGTATATATATACAATTTCTTTGGCGCTCCTTTGCTCTGTCATTCTTCAATTCGC
Source organism: Ceratopteris richardii (assembly GCA_020310875.1). Taxonomy (NCBI): domain Eukaryota; kingdom Viridiplantae; phylum Streptophyta; class Polypodiopsida; order Polypodiales; family Pteridaceae; genus Ceratopteris; species Ceratopteris richardii. The sequence continues at coordinate 91,795,612 of CM035407.1, read as the reverse complement.
GTTATGCGCGCCTTACGCGCCCGCCGCGGTTAATTGCTCTGTTATGCGGACACCGCGCACTAACTTCGCATACTGTACACCTGTGCACTGATTTTCTGAAGATTCCGTTTCTGTCTTGTTTATTGCGTCAAATTCGTGAGTGTTTCCTTAACAGCTCCCCCTCAGTCACTAATTTGACCTCTTCCGGTTTTTCATATATCTTTCTTTCTTTTATTCCTGCCATCTCTTTGAATCTGTTTGTCTTTGTTCCATCCAAGCTCTTTGTCAGAATATCTGCAATCTGATCTTTCGTATGAGTATAGACTATTTCTATTTCTTTCTCCATTACTTTTTCCCTTAGGAAATGATACTGAATCTCTATGTGTTTTGTTCTTGCGTGAAACACAGGATTCGCTGCAAGATACAGCGAGCTCATATTATCTCCATGTATGATCGGTATATTTTGATCTATACCCATGCTTTTAAGTAACGTCTGCATCCATATTACTTCTTTTGCTGCTTCTACCAGTCCTTTGTATTCTGCTTCTGTTGATGATAAAGCTACTGTGTGTTGTTTCTTCGAACACCAGCTTACCAGCTTATCTCCTAGGTATATCATATACCCGTGCGTTGATCTTCGGTCATCTTGACTTCCTGCCCAATCTGAGTCACTATATGCTCTGAGCTTTATATCTGACGTAAACGGATAATATAATCCTTCCTTTATAGTTCCTTTGACATATCTGAGAACTCTTTGTCCTGCAACCCAATGTTGATCTGTCGGACAATGCATAAACTGTGAGAGAACTCCCACCGGAAAACTGAGATCCGGTCTTGTTAGCGTAGCATATATTAAGCTTCCTACTAACGATTGATACTTCTTCATATCTTTAAACTCTGTACCACTATATTTATTGAGTTTATGGTTTACTTCAAGCGGTGTTGAAGCTTCTCTGCAATTTTCCATGTTGAACTTCTTCAGTAAGTTCAGGAGATACCTTTCTTGTGTGACATATACACCATGATCTGTATATGTGATTTCCATTCCTAGAAAGTATGATAACTTTCCTAGGTCACTGATCTTGAATTCTTTTTCTAGCAGTTTCTTTACCTCTGTGATTCCTGCATCTGAGGTTCCTGTAATTATTATGTCATCTACATAGATACAAATGTAGATCATTCCTTCTTCTGTCCTTTTGATGAGTAGACTTGCATCTGCCTTCGAGCTTTGGTATCCAAGTTCGTTCAGATACTTCACGAGTCTGTAGTTCCAAGCTCTTGGAGCTTGCTTCAGTCCATAAAGTGCTTTCCTTAACCTGCAAACAAAGTTTGGGTATCTGGAACTTATAAACCCTTCCGGTTGTTCCATATAGACTTCATCTGATATATATCCATTCAGGAATGCATTCTTTATATCTAGCTGACTTAGCTTCCATCCTTTTGATGCTGCTATAGCAATCACTGTTCTTATGGTTGACATCTTTGCCACCGGACTGAATGTCTCGTCATAGTCTATGCCATGCGTCTGAGCATAGCCCTTGATAACCAGTCTCGCTTTATGTCTGGCTATCCTTCCATCTGCAAGCTTCTTTATTTTGAACACCCATTTATTTCCAATTACTTTCTTACCGTTCGGTTTAGGAACAAGCTCCCATGTCTTGTTCTCTTCCAGTGCGGTGAATTCTTCTTTCATTGCTTCTTGCCATTGCTTCTTGTTTTTGGCTTCGTCATAGCTCTGAGGTTCCTCCTCTTCTTTAACCATATATGCATAATCTTGTTGAGTTATATATGATGTATCATACGAGTATCTTTCCGGTTGTCTTCTTACTCTGTTTGACCTTCTTAGCTCATATTCTTCGTGTGTGTCTGAGTACCCGTCTTCATCTTCGTTCCTTATACCTGTTCCGGTCCTGGACGTACTTGCCTCGTCTTCTTTGTTTACCTGAACAATTGATTTTCCTTTCTCTCTTCTTTTTATTTCTTCTTCAAATTCTTCAGCTGTATGACTCTGATCTGCATACCAGCTTTTCTGTTCATCAAATGTCACATCTCTGGAAACAGTAAAATGTTTGGTTAGAGGACTCCATAACCTGTAACCCATCTGTTTCTCGTCATATCCGACGAATACATATTTCTCTGCTTTTGGTTCAAGCTTATGTCTGAGTTGAGACGGTACATAAGCATACGCTACTGATCCAAACACTTTGCAGTGATCAAGTGTTGGCTTCTTTCCCCACCAGGCTTCATAAGGGGTCATTCCTTCTAGCGCTGTACATGGTAACCTGTTTACCAGGTATGTAGCTGTGTTTACGGCTTCAGCCCAAAGATAATCCGGGCAATTCTTTTCTTTTAGCATAGCCCGTGCGAACTCGACTAGAGTTCGGTTTCTCCTTTCTGCTACACCATTCTGTTGTGGTGTATACCTGCAGGTTATTTCTCTCTTAATACCTGCATTCCAAAGATAATCATTGAATTCTCGGGAGAAGTATTCTCCCCCTCCATCAGACCTTAGTCTTTTCAGCTTTCGTCCGGTGAGTCTTTCGGCATATGCATGAAAATGTCTGAAGGCTCCGAATACTTCTGATTTCTCTTTCAGAACATAAAGAGTTATCCACCTTGTGGCATCATCAATGAATAAAACATAGTACCTTGATCCGCTGATTGATCCTTCTTTCGTTGGTCCCCATACATCTGTATGTATGAGTTCCAGCACACTGTCATGTTTGAATCCTTTCTTCTGGAAAGGTAACCTGTGGGCTTTTCCCATTTGACAGGCTTCGCATTTGTGAATCATATGTTGGTTCTGTACGTTCGGTAATCCTAGTACAGACTGATTCGCTATCATAGCTTTGATTCCTTTTTCGTGAAAATGACCTAATCTCTTGTGCCAGAGATCAAGTTCTGTAATTACCTTTTCATCATGTGTGAGCAGCGCTTGGCCAATGTTCCCTTGTACTCTTAAGGTAAAGAGTCTGCCTTCTTTCTTACCAGAAACGATCTGATAATATCCGTTCTTGGGATCTTCTACAAATACTCCTTTGTTTGTAAATCTGACCTGAAAACCTTTTTCGACTATCTGTCCCACACTGATCAGATTTTTCGGTATTGTTGGAACATACAAAACATTGGTTAGCAAATCTGCTCCACTCTTGCATTTCACTTTCCCGATTGATTGTACTTTGTGTCTTGTATTGTCACCTGTTTGAACAGTGTGACTCGCACTTCCTTTTTCCAATTCTGACATCAGTTCTATGTTTCCTGACAAGTGATTAGAACATCCAGAATCAATGTAAAATACCTTTAGATCTTCGTTATCGGATGTGCTGATTGAGTTCATCATCAACGTTGTATGACTTTCATTCTGTGTGTCATTTGCGTAGTTGTTGTAGGTGGTGTTGTAGGATTGGCTCTGTCCCCAACTTCTTACTCCACCTCTACCGTAGCCTCCTCTTTGGCTTTGTCTTCCTCTTTGGAAGTTACTCTGATTTCTTCCGCTACTGCCTCTGCTATTGTTGTTTTGATTTTGATTTGATCCTTGTTGGTTGTGCCAACAGTCATGCGCCAGATGATTACTTAGTCCGCAAATCCAGCAAGCTTTCTTGGTGGTATTCTGGCGGTTTCTTTCTCTTGCTCTTCCTCTGCCAGTGCCTTTACCTCTTGCGTAATAGGCCTGAGAGCTTGACTCTTCTTCATCTTTTGACTTGCCTTTGTCTTTCTTCTTGTTTTTCATATACATTGCTGAGCTATGTCCTTTGTCTGCGTCTCCTTTCAGGTCTTGCTCATATGTGAGCATCAAACCAAGCAGCTGATTTAATTCTGGTACAAAATGATTTAGGGAGAGTTCAGTTGATAGTACGAAAGGTTTCCACCTTTCATCTCCTCTCAAACCTGTGAGCACTTGCGATATCAATCTATGATCTTCGACTTCTTCATTTATGGATCCCAGACTATCTGCTAGATCCTTCATTTTAGTGACGTAGTCACTGATGCTTTGACTCGGCTTCTTTTTGAACGTTGTGAACTCGGACCATAGGCTGGCCTTCCTAGCTTTCGTAGTATTCTGGAAGTGATCTTCCAATGCGCTCCATATGTCCTCCGCTTTCTCCAGACCTCTAATGTGCGGTAGTAGATGATCTGACACAGTGTTGTAGATGTAGGCTCTTGCCGTTGCATCTTTCTTCTGCCATAGCTTTAGGGCTTCTAGTTCTTCTTTTTCCGGTTGACTGTCATCTTTGAAGGTCGGTTTCTTTTCTTCTCCGGTCACGTACGTCATTAAGTCCTTACTCATAAGTAAGGCTTCCATGCGCATTACCCATGCGGGATAATTATCTCTGTCCAGTTTATCAATTTGGACGTGGTCTGTCATGATTGAGAATACTCTAGGCTCTTATACCAATTCTTGGGAGATTAACCGGCTCTGATACCAATTGTTGGGATAATGTTGGCAAAAACTTCGGCTTTAACGCCTACTGTTGCGGAAATACTTTCGCCCTGAAGGTGGGTTTCACGACAAGGCTTGAACTAGGCCTGCGGAAATTGTCGCGCCACCGAACAAATAGAATGCTAAGCTAGAGTGATTCAGAACACCTCTGTAATCAACAGTAGCTCAGCCTAATTTACGTCGCTTTAACTGTGTTATTCTGCGACTCAGGTTCCACCGGAACTTCACCAGACTGTTACTGGACTGACACCGTAGTTGTGCCGGAACTTCACCGAAATAAACTCAGTTCTGTTCGTAATTGCTTCAGATGAACTTATGTGAAATAAGGAAGTAGTGTGTGAGCTTCCTTCACCGAATGAACTTCCTTCTGGAAATTTCACAGTTCTGAACTGCTACTTTCCGGTTAACTTTTGTACTGTGTGTACATCTTTATTCCACCGGAAACTGTGATCAGCTTAAAGTAGAGACGTCCAGCTACAAGGTGAGCTATCTCTCATACAAAGCTTCAAACTCTGCTATGAGTTATACTTCGTTTGTTCTACCGAAAAAACTTGTTTTCTGAGAAACTGTAACTGACCTGACATTACTGAAAATATGTCTACTGAGTGAACTGTTATTCACCGAAACATGCGTTTATAGAGAAGGTACTGAAGCACGTTTAGTAACGAGTCGTGACAACAAACGATAAACTAAGCTTCCTACCATAACACGAAATAACTTCAGATTCTTCACAAGTAAAGATTGCACGCAGACATGCACATGAACATGTGTTTTCGATTAGAGAAGATGTGTACAAGTAAGCTTGGCCTCTTCTCGCTCAAGCTACAGAAACTCTCCTACAGTGAGTAGTTTCTTATTACCATCTCTCTTCAGATGAAAAGACCCGACACTTCAGGCTTGTGTTATTCATCTGTACATACGCGATCTATGGCGTCTTCTGAGAACTTCTAACTCTCTCTTCACTCATACGCGATCTATGGCGTCTTCTCTCAGTCTCTCGTTCTTCTCTGTATATCATCTACGATTCTCTTTCATACTTCTGCGTCGCGTTCTTCAAATCTTGCTGTATATATACAATTTCTTTGGCGCTCCTTTGCTCTGTCATTCTTCAATTTGCGTTATGCGCGCCTTACGCGCCCGCCGCGGTTAATTGCTCTGTTATGCGGACACCGCGCACTAACTTCGCATACTGTACACCTGTGCACTGATTTTCTGAAGATTCCGTTTCTGTCTTGTTTATTGCGTCAAATTCGTGAGTGTTTCCTTAACAAGTCACATGTCCCATCACTGAACAATCATAAACATGTTCCACGTAAAAACACATGCATGGAATTGGAAAACTCGAATTTAATGTGACTGAATGATATGCAGAAATCAAATGATCATAATGTGGAGTTAGTGATGTTTTATGAATCCATGGAAATTCTTCAAGTGAGTGATTTTTATATCCTTCTAGATATCTTCAAAAATATTTGAATAAGTCCACGTACATTCACACCCTCATGAGTTTTCATCTGCTAAATCAAATCACAAATCACATTAAAAATCTCAAGACATTAAAATCCATATAACATTGTCAATAGATCTTGCACATGCATGTACGTAGAGGATAATACAGAAATGAGATCTCACAAAAGCACTCATAGAATAGACAGAGATAAGAGAATGGACACAAGATTGGGTAAAATCTCCCCCCACATACTCTGATGGACGATTCTATCAGAGCATGTGTATTTATATGTATTTTTCATTACATCCTGAATAGAAGATACATGGTGGCATTTACAAAAATCTGCTTTATTTACAAAATTTTCTCTTTCTAAGAAATCAACTATTTTTACAAAAATATCGCCTTCTAAAGTGGTCTATTATTTTTACAAAAAATAACTAAAATACTATCTTCTAAATATCTTCAATAATATCTGAATAAGTCCATGTGCCTTCACACCTCATGACTCCACCTGCTAAATCAAAACACAAATCACATTAGAAACCTCAAGATATTAAAATCCATATAAAAATCTATTATTCCATAAAGTATAACAACCATAGTTTGTTTACTACTAAGCACTATGAAGGTAAAGGGGGGCAAGCTATAAACATTCATTCTAGTATTGAATATCTGGTGTAGAAAGTTATTTATCGTCCTTCCAATCAGTGGGTTGGCATTGAGTGTATTAATCCCCAAAATTAAACGATTGTTGTTGGTGCAAGGCACACAACAATTGAAGTTTTGATGAAGTTCTGAAGTCAAGGATTGAAGAAAAGATCAAGATATGAAGCATGAAGAAAGTATATGTTCAGAGAATGAAGGTGTGTATACATATGTACATTAATTTAGAGTTAGTTCACTTATACTTTTGTATAGTGATAAACTTGTACATATTTGCCTATATATGCAAGGAAAAATGTCAGGGACAATATGAGAGAGCACGTCAATAGAGAAATTAGAAGTTGTATGAGTCATTAGACACTTTAGAAGTGAGTAAGATCTCTCTCATCACTCAGATGCAAAGTTTTCCAGAAATGAAGAAAATTTGTGCCCGATATTTCTGAGAGTTCTCTTTCTGTGTTGAGTCTTTTGTGAAATACTTTTGTACAAGTCTAATTCTGTAGTTGATTGACCTTTGTACAAATTTTCAGCTTTTAATTGTGATCAGGCTGAGAGAAAATTGAGTGTAGGAACATTTACATGTGTAAATGTAAAGAAGAGAAGTTGTAGGAGGCGCAAAATTGGATGCTAATGTTTTCGTCAGTGCTCCTTCCACAGTGTAAATTTTTTGAGGAACCAAGCACTCATTATTTACGTTGGAAGGTAAGCTACTTATGACTAAAAGCATTTTATTAAACGGATTCTAATTTGGGAGAACCAAGCTTTAGAAGTTACAGGTGTCAAAATTGACTGTAAAGAACTATAGTTTTAGACATAGGTGACTTGTTACGATCATTTCTCAAGGTCTACTAAGTCTTTTGGAATGATTTAACTTGGAGGAGGTGTGCAGACTATAGACAACACGTTGTACAAAGTTTTATAAAAAACTTTACACATTTGATAAGTCAAAGAGTGAGTTATGTGCATAAGACTTTTTGTGTAGTCATCTTCTTCATAGTTTGTTCAAAATTTTGGTAGTTGATCATTGATCCTCCAAATTGGTGAAGGTTTTAAGTTATTCTTGATATAGAGGTGCTCTAAATTCAAGGATAACTTGTTCTTTTGGAGATTAACACTCTCCATCAATGGTATCAGAGCACGAAGCATCAAAATTGAAGAAAGGAGGATCCCGACTGCTGCAGTTATAAAGAATTCAACATTTGAAGATACAAAAGGTGAAAGCTTGAAAGCAAAGCTTGAAAAGGAGGCCAGAAGATATCAAGGAAGACAAAAGAACTTCATTCGAAGCAAAGGTAACCTTACTCCTCATAAACCTTGAAGGATTTAATACACAGGTGAAGAAAGGATGGGAGATTCTCTTCACATAGAGAAATTGGATAAAGAGAACTATCCAGCATGGTCAATTAGGATGGAAGCTCATCTTATGAGCAAAGACTTGATAGGTTATATTACAGGAGAAGAGGAAAAGCCTCAGTTCAGAGATCCTAGTGTTCCAACTAGGGATGAATTGTTAGAATTGAAGACTTGGATGAAGAGAGATGCTCAAGCCAAGAACATTATCTACATGGGAGTTAATGACTACTTGCTACCTCACATTAGAGGTCTTGAAAGTGCAAGTGATATATGGAATGCTTTGGAGGATCATTTCCAAAATGCCACAAAGTCAAGGAAGGCATCCTTGTGGGCAGAGTTTACTACATTCAAGAAGAAGGCCTCTCAATCCATTTCAGATTATGTAACAAGGATGAAGGACATTGCAGATGCATTAGGAGCAGTTGATGAAGATATTGAGGAGGATAAATTGGTAAGGCAAATCCTCACAGGTTTGAGAGGTGATGACAAATGGAAGCCATTCATTTTGTCTACTGAATTATCACTAGATCATTTGACTCCTGACTTAAATCAGTTGCTAGGACACATGCTAACCTTTGAGCAGGATGTCAAAGGTGAAGGTGATAAAAGTGCAAGTCAAGCAATGAAAAGATAAGAAGAAGAATAGCAAAGGGAAGCAACAAGAAAATGAAGATGAAGGTACAACTAGCCAGGCTAACTTCCTAAGAGGAAGAGGAGGTGGCAAAGGTAGAGGAAGAGGCAGAAGTAATAAAGATGGAGTCAAAGCTTGTTGGTTCTGTGGTAAGACAAATCACTTAGCTCATGATTGTTGGCATAATACTCAGAATAATGGTGGATATAATCAGAACTTTAATTCAAGAGGAAGAGGTGGCAGAAATCAAAGAGGTAATTTCAAAGGTAGAGGTTATTTTGGAAGAAATGCAGGTAGAGGATTCTAAAGCCAACAATACAACAATACCTACTACAATTATGCTTCAAATCAGAAGGAGGATTCAACATTGATAATGAATGCAACTTGTGAAAGGCAAAGTGAAGACCAAAGAGTCTTCTACATTGACTCAGGGTGTAGCAATCACCTGAGTGGCAACATAGCTTTGATGACTGATTTGGAGAATAAGGTAACTAATCATGTAGTTCAAACAGGTGACAATACAAAGCACAATGTGAAGTCAATTGGATTAGTGAAGGCCAAGGATGGAAGTACTCTCTTGAGTAAGGTTTTTTATGTTCCTACAATTCCAAAGAATCTGATAAGTGTAGGACAAATTGTTGAAAAAGGTTATGAAGTTAGGTTCACTAATGAAGGATTTTTTGTGGAAGACCCTAGCAATGGGTATAAACAAATTGTTTCAGGGAAGAAAGAAGGAAGATTGTTCACATTGAAGATTCAAGGTAATGTTGGTCATGCCTTGTTCACTTATGGAGGACATAAGATCTCTAAGTTAGATCTTTGGCACAAAAGGCTTGGAGATTTTAATGAAAGATGTATTAAAGATATGATTAACAATGGTTCAGTGCTTGGATTGCCTAATGTTGCAGGTCAACATATGACATACAGATGTGAGGCATGTCAATTAGGTAAGGCTCATAAGAAAACTTATTCCAAGCATGGTTTTATGTATTCAGAGAAGCTTGAGTTGGTACACACAGATGTGTGGAGACCATCAAAGGATTTCAGTATCAATGGTTCAAGGTATTATGTGATTTATGTTGATGATGCTACCAGATGGATCACTATCTATGTGATCAAAGATAAGTCAGAGGTATTCAATACATTCAAACATTATCATGTGTATGCAGAGAGAATTACAGGTCAAAAGTTGAAGAGACTAAGATCAGATGGAGGGGGAGAGTATTTCTCTAATGAGTCCAGTGATTACTTGTGGAATGCATGTATAAAAAGGGAAGCCACTTGCAGGTACTCTCCTCAACAAAATGGTGTAGCAGAAAGGAGAAAAATTTCCCAAATTATTTGTGGGCTAAGGTTGTAAATACAGCCACATATTTGGTCAATAGATTACCATGTAAAGCTTTGCAGGGTATGACACCATATGAGGCATGGTGGGGTAAGAGACCTACCCTAGATCATTGCAAAGTATTTGGATGTTTGGCATATGCATATGTGCCATCTCAATTAAGGCACAAATTGGAACCTAAAGCTGAAAAGTATGTGTTCATTGGATATGATGATAAACAGATGGGATATAGGTTGTGGAGTCCATCCACAAAACAATTTCTTGTATCAAAGGATGTTACTTTTGACGAGCAAAGTACTTGGTATACAGGTACAATCAATATTTATGCAGGGGATGAAGAAGTTGTGAATCAGAAGAAAGGTAAATCAAAGGTTCAAATATTTGATGAAGAGAAGAATGATGAAGTATAGGTTGAAGTTGAAGAAGTGCCAAGGTTTGATCTAGAATGTGATGAACCAGAAACCTCAAGGAGTGGAGAACTCAAAAGGTCATCAAGACACAAATGGCAACCTACAAGGTATAGCTATGACACTTCTTTTTTGGCTACCAAAGATTATGCTTATATGATAAAGGCAAATGAAAACCCTTCTTCATATGAAGAGGCAAAAGGTAAGGAAAATTGGGAGAAAGCTATGCAGGAAGAGTATGATGCATTGATGGAAAATAAAACATGGGATTTGGTTCCTAAACCAAATAGTCAGAAGATCATTGGATGCAAATGGGTCTACAAGACAAAGAGGTTTGTAGATGGAAGTGTGTCTAGGTATAAAGCTAGACTTGTTGTGAAAGGATTTGCTCAGACATATGGTATAGATTATGATGAGACTTATAGTCATGTGGCAAAGATGACAACCATCAGGACACTCATAGCCATTGCTACGTGTAAAGGTTGGAAATTATGTCAATTAGATGTGAAGAATGCTTTTCTAAATGGTTACATTTCAGATGATGTTTTCATGGAGCAAACACAAGGATTCAGAAATGAAAGGTATCCAGATCATGTATGTAAGCTCAAGAGAGATTTGTATGGTTTGAAGTAGGCTCCAAGGGCATGGAATTATAGACTTGTGAAGTTCTTGAAAGAACTTGATTTTCAAGTATCTAAAGCAGATAGTAGCTTGCTTGTCAAAGCAAGTGATGATGGGTTCATTTACATGTGCATATATGTTGATGATATAATTCTTACAGGTATAGATGAGAAAGGAATTCAAAGCCTAAAGAAACAAATGGAGAAAGAGTTCAAGATTAGTGACTTGGGAGACTTGTCATATTTCTTGGGCATGGAGATCTCATACACTCAACATGGAATGTATGTAACTCAGGAAAGGTATTTGAAAAACTTGTTAATCAAGTTTAAGATGGATGATTGCACGATAGCACCTACTCCAATGGAGGTGAATCACAAATTGAGCAGATATGGAGGAGAAGAATTCAAGGACATGAAGCTATATCAAAGTTTGGTTGGTAGTCTGATCTATGCTACATTAACTAGGCCTGACTTGTCATATGCAGTTGGAGTATTATCTCAATTCATGCATTGTCCTAGGAAAGAACATTGGATTGCATGACAAAGAGTGTTGAGTTACATTAAGGGTACACTCAAAGAAGGTTTGTATTATGGTTTTACATCAAATACAAACATCAAGATATATAGTGATACAGATTGGGCAGGTAATCCTGATGATAGGAGATCAACTTATGGATACTTTTGTTATGTGGGGGATAAGTTAATTTCATGGTGTTCAAAGAAGCAACACATAGTTGCTTTATCATCCACAGAGGCTGAATATAAGGGTATGGTGGAAGCTGCAAAGGAAGTGATATGGCTTAAGACTCTTATGAAGAGTTTTGATATCATTCAGAGTACACCCATTATTCATGGAGATAACATGAGTTCATTGTATTTAGCTGCTAATCCTGTTTTTCATGCTAGGACTAAACACATTGAAATTCAGTATCATTTTCTAAGAGAGAAAATGATGGATAAAGAGATTGAAGTCATACATACTTCAAAAAAAGATCAGATAGCTAATATGCTAACCAAAAGCTTGGATGGACCAAAGCTACAGAGATTCAAAGATATGGCAGGTATAAAGAAGATAGAGAAAACCTCAATTGATGATTGAGGGGGAGCTGTTGGTGCAAGGCAATCAACAATTGAAGTTTTGATGAAGTTTTGAAGCCAAGGATTGAAGAAAAGATCAAGATATGAAGATGAGAATGAAGATGTGTATACAATTGTACATTAATTTAGAGTTAGTTCACTTATACTTTTGTATGGTGATAAACTTGTACATATTTGCCTATATATACAAGGAAAAATGTCATGGCAAATATGTGAGAGCACGTGAATAGAGAAATTAGAAGTTGTATGAGTCATTAGACACTTTAGAAGTGAGTAAGATCTCTCTCATCACTCAGATGTAAACTTTTCCAGAAATGAAGAAAAGTTGCACCCGATATTTCTGAGAGTTCTCTTTCTTTGTTGAGTCTTTTGTGAAATACTTTTGTACAAGTCTAAGTCTCAAGTTGATTCACCTTTGTACAAATTTTCAGCTTTTAACTGTGATCAGGCTGAGAGAATTGAGTGTAGGAACATTTACATGTGTAAATGTAAAGAAGAGAAGTTGCAGAAGGTGCAAAATTGGATGCTAATGTTTTGGTCAGTTCTCCTTCCACAGTGTAAAGTTTTGAGCAAGCAAGCACTCATTCTTTAAGTTGGAAGGTAAGCTACTTATGACTAAAAGCATTTGATTAAACGGATTCTACTTTGGGAGAACCAAGCTTTAGAAGTTACAGGTGTCAAAATCGACTATAAAGAAATATAGTTTTAGACATAGGTGGCTTGTTAAGATCATTTCTCAAGATCTACTGAGTCTTTTGGAATGATTTAACTTGGACGAGGTGCACAAACTATAGCCGACACCTTGTACAAAGTTTTATCAAAATATTTACACATTTGATAAGTCAAAGAGTGAGTTATGTGCAGCAGACTTTCTGTGTAGTCATCTTCTTCACAGTTTGTTCAAAATTTTGGTAGTTGATCATTGATCCTCCAAATTGATGAAGGTTTTAAGTTATTCTTGATATAGAGGTGCTCTAAATTCAAGGATAACTTGTTCTTTTGGAGATTAAAACTCTCCATCAATTGTTAGTGTTTATGCATCCTTGAGAGATAGATTCTGTTGCTGGGAGGAGTTAGGCAAGATCCTAATGGGTATCATCCTGCTAGGTGACTTTAATATGGTCATTTTTTCTCAAGATAGGTTATGTAACAAAGGCAATATTATTCAAGGGAAGGAAAAAGAAGTTTTGTTCAAGCTGCTGAATAGAACGAGTTGAACATTTCTTCTAACTCTAGATTTACCTGGAATAATAAAAGCAAAGACAATCTCTTCTCTTCTAGACTTGACAGAATTTATATGAATGTTAATAGATTCCAATAGCTTTGGCAAATGTCTTGTGAAATCGACATCACCCTTCCTATTTTTGATCACTTGCCTCTAGTTTGTAGTCTTTTAAAAAATTAGCCTAATTACAAAGTCGAGTGGCCTCACCTTGACGCTGATTTGCTCAAGATTCCTTGTGTTGTTGATATTACTAAGAATATTATCAGTAAGCATTTTAATAGAACCTCCTCTCCTTCACTTGCTTCGAAGTTACCCATTAACAATATTAAGAAGATTTTACTTATTTTAAGTCTATTGCTAAGGAAAAGATGCTCAAGAGAAGAGTGATGAGTACTAAAGAGATTGAGAGCATTAGATCGAATTCCGCTAATGATAATGTTGTTGATCAAAGGGTCCTTCTCTTGTAAGAGAAGTTAAGTTAAGGTATGAAGAGTATCTCTTAGCTCACAATGCTCCTATTTTTTCAAGAGCGTTTTGGGTTGGTAAAGCTCATAAACCCAATAAGATCATGTATGACTTGATAAAAAAGAAAAAAGCTAAAGACTTCATCCCTATGCTAAGAACGATATTTGGTAGAATGGCATTGGATATTAAGGAGAATTTGCAAGAGGCCTATGGCTTCTTTACTAATGTTTTCTCTATGGCTCCCATGTGGGGGACGATTCCCAAGGAGCCAAAGCTATTATTGCTCTTAAAAGGAAAAAGATGATTCTTATTAGCTTGGCCTTTGCTCTGGACTTGCCCTTCACTACTGGTGAGGTTAGAGAAACCATCAGTAAGTTGAAACCATATAAATCCCTTGTTCTTGATGGTATTCCTAATGAGTTTTTCTAGCTATTAGAGATTTCTTGATTCCCCTCACTCTCTTGATCTGACAAGAAATTGTGAGTAAGGGTACTCTTACTACCTTCATGAACACTGGAGTTATTAAACTTGTGCATAACAAGGGACCCAAGGATGATCTCAACAACTTGAGACCTATTACCTATCTAACTTCTCTTTACAAAAGTTTTGCATCCTCCTTGGCCAAAAGACTTAGCCCCATAATGGATAGAATTATCCTCGTAGAGAAAAATGGTTTTACTAAAGGTAGACACATCCTTGATGCCATCATTTCTCTTTGGGAGGGTATTGATTATGCTAAAGACTCTGACCAGGATTGCTACTTCTTCAAGGAGGATTTTGATAAAGCTTATGATAGAATGGTTTGGGAGTTTGTTTTTTAGTCCTTACATGACATAGGAGCTGGTAGTAACTTCATCAGATATTTTAATGTTCTTTTTGGTAATGCTCATTCCATGATCTCCATAAATGTTCATCTTTCTAACTCTTTGGAACTTTATAGATCTGTTAGACAGGGCTGCCCCCTTGCTCACCTCTTGTTTTCCATAGCCAATGATGCTCTCGGGTAGTTAGTTAAAGACTGTATTCCAAGGTACCATTAAAGGTATTGATATCCCTCATGTTGACTCACCCTGTGCCTTCAAATGTTTGTTGATGATACCAATATGATCACCAAGGCTGATGATAATTGTGTTGAGATCTTCTTGAACTCTTTGAATACTATCTATTAAGCTAGTGATCCATTGTGAATCACAAGAAAACCTCCTTTAGATCATCTTCTAGCCTTACTCCTAGATGCATTGTTGACCTTGGTTGTGATATCATTCAAGATGGTAGTATTTTTTCCTCCTTGGGTTTCATATGGGATTCAACATTAGCTATGGACAAATATGGAATTGGGCTCTTAATGGATTTAGAACTAAGGTGGTTACTTGGATGGCTCTCCAGTCCAGTCTCCCTCACCGAGTTTTTGTCCTTAATTACTATCTTCTTCCCACCCTTACATACTTTCTCTCTTGTTGGTTGCCTAGTAAGAAGTACCTTTCCCAAGCCATAGCAATTGCTAGAAGATTCTTGTGGGGGGTTCTAATGGTTGTCCAAAAATTCCCAATGTTTCCTGCCATACTTGTTGTAGGAAAGGAAGAAAGGGGTCTTGGTGTCATATGTCCTGTGAAAATGGCTACCAATATGTCAGCTAAGTGGATTCTCAAAGCTACTACCTCTAATGATTATTGGGCCTTCCTGATTAATAAAAATTGTTCTAATTTTTGGTTGTCGAATTACAAAGTCTGGAACAATGCTAGTTTATGGGAGCTCATTATTTCTCCTTTTTCTTTTAATCTTATAGGTAGCAGACTTGTCTCTTGCATGTGGAAAGCTTGGATGAAAGCTAAAGAAGGATATTCTTTGTTGTCTTTTCTCCACTAACACTTGTTTTTTTTCCTAGGAATCTCTCTAAACTGGTTGGCTAATGCACTGGAATAACAAATATGTTCCAATGAGAATGAACAAGTGCCAAAAACTTGGTTTTGTTTCTTGGAATAGCATGTCTAATAATCATTCTTTGTTGAGTACTAATGAGATTTTAGAGCTGCCAAATTTAACTCTTGGGTGTAAACAACTGCTTGTGGAATAGAGAGATATGATGATTGACAGACTTAGGATCTGCAATCATTACAAAGAGATAGACATCTAAACTGTGGATGAGGATATCTACCAGATATTCAAAAGGAGTAACTTGTCCTTCAAACCGCTTGTTGATAAGCTTAATAAGAATTGAGATATACATTGGTCCGCTTCTCAATGGAGCTACAGATTCAAATCGATTTGGGATTTGCCCACTGCTATCAAACACTATATACTTATGTGGTTGATCCTTTACAAAGGTGTGTGGATTGAAAGTAAATCTAAAAAATTGAATATTAGTAAGGTCTATGTTGCTTCTGTGGCATGGAGGAATATCTTGCACAACTGTGATTTTGGAGCCTATTGTTGATATATTTAGGTAGTGATGTGTGTGAACACACTAGGACCGTCGGGGCACTTTTTTCCCTCTTTAGGAGGTTTTATTCCCTCGGCTTGTATATACGCCTATTGTCCTAATGGGCTACTTATCTTTGTAGATTCTCTAGTAATACATTCAGTATTGTGTGTTGTGCTCCAAGCTTCTTCTTCTTCCTTCTGTTGTTCGCGTGCTTCCGCAGACGTCTAACTCCAACAATTGGTATCAGAGCAGGTCGTTGCTTCATCTAGGGCGCCATCGACACTCCTCCGTTTGCAGTCTCAGAATCGTAGGAATTTTGGTGACCATACTCAGGGTGTTTTCGAGATCAAAACAGCTTCGCTTTGTGGTGCCGAAATCGCGATCTGAGCTCGTTTCGGCCTCCGAACGCACTATCGCAGCGCTTGTGTAGGCTAATTCATCTTTTTGTGCCAAAGTTATATACCTGTTTCTGTTCGCCAGTTATAAGCGTCTCGAAGTATGCTACAGGTTTAGCAGAACTCGTCTGGGCAGTTCTGTTCAACTTTTTTAGATACAGTCAATTTTCTGCATCAAGGTATTTTAGTCACCGGCCATGGCTGAAAGCAGTGATGTATTCCGTATGTTGGCTGTTGAGGATAAGTTGGATGGTACCAACTACCCATTATGGGCTTATATGATGGGACATGTTTTGGTTGCAAAAGGATTGTGGAACATTGTGCAGGGTGTTGAAAGACGTCCTGTTACACCTGTAACGACAGGTACTACAAATACAGGTGCTGGAGCTGATGAAGATAGTGTCGAAGATGATATTGTGCAGATTCCTGTTCATGCTGCTGTTTTTGTTGCACCTACTGCAGAGCAGATTCGTTGGGATGGCAGAGATGCCCAGGCACATGCATTGATAGCTTTGTCTGTCAAACGTGCCATTATTCCTCATATTCGCTCATGCAGAACAGCTAGGGATGCTTGGGATACACTTACCACATTGTACCAAGCTAGGAATGAGGCTCGTGTTGCTTATCTCCGAAAACAATTGGAGAGTGAGCACATGAATGAAGGTGATTCTATGGACAGTTTCCTAACGAAGATCAAAGATTTGAAGGAACAATTGATTTCTGCTGATGAGGTTATACCAGATAGCTCACTTGTGCAGACCACTCTGAATGGTCTTCCTGATTCATATCAGAGTTTTGCTTCTACTCTTCGGTTGATGATGAAAGGCAATCCGAATGCCTTATCATTTGAGGAGTTAGTCTCTATTCTGTTGCAGGAAGATCAGTCCAGGCAAAACAGGTCCATTATGCGTGTTGCAGATCAAGCTTTCTTGGCTAGTCAGAAGGGCAAAGGAAAATGGAGCTCTTCTACTAGTAAGCAGAAATCTACAAATGCTGCACATTCGAAGAACCAGGATAGAGATGAGAAGAAATCAGAAAAGCAGAAATTGTTTTGTAAGTACTATAAAGGGAATGATCATATCATAAAGAACTGTCCAAAACTGGCTGCAAAAGAGGCAAAGAAAAGGAGGCTGGAATGGTTGTTGCAGAAGCCTCTACACCAAAAACAGAGTCTGCTAATCTTGTGCAGGAAGAAGAATGGGCGTTCACTATTGTTTGCAGTTTTGACCCATCTTCTCATGAGCAGTGCATGTGTGCAGTGGACTCAGATGTTTGGTACTTTGATAGTAGGGCGACCAAACATATTACCTCGCAGCGCAGTTTCTTCTCTTCACTCGAGCCTGCCCCTACAGGGAATACTGTTACATGCGCCAACAACTCCTCTTATCTAGTTATGGGAGTTGGTAAGATCATTTTGACTACTGTTGATGGTAGTTCTTTCACTTTGTTAGATGTTTTATTTGTGCCAGAGATCAAAAAGAACCTGTTATCAGTTTTTGCATTAGCCAAGATTGGCTTGGTTGTGAAATTCGTTGATGACTGGTGTACAGTTCATGATCTGTCGAATGGCGATGTGATCATTGCTTCTGGTATTTTATGTCGTGGGCTGTATAAGCTCATAGACTATGAAAGATCTGAAAATGATTTGGCATGTGTAGTAAATGATTCTCAGGCTATGTCAGATGCAAAGCTTTGGCATGCACGCTTTGGTCATCTGAATTTTGCTAGTTTGCTACGCGTGCAGAAATCTGAAATGGTGTCCTCTTTGCCCAAACTTGAGGCACCTGGAAAACATGTTTGTGAAGGCTGTATTTTAGGCAAAATGCAGCGTTCCTCCTTTCCAAAAGATGGTTCAGTTCGAGCTACTCAGAAATTGCAACTTGTACATAGTGATGTCTGTGGTCCTATGCAACCACCTTCTTTTGGACATTACCTTTACTTCGTGACTTTCATTGATGATTTTTCCAGGCATGCATGGGTATATCCACTCAAAGCAAAGTCCGAAGTGTTCATGTGCTTTAAACAGTTTTGGGTTTTGGCTGAAAATCTGTCAGCATGTAAAATGGGCACCCTCCGTTCTGATCGAGAGGAGGAATATATGTCTTCTGAATTTAATGCATTTCTGGCTGAACGTGGGATAAAACACCAATGCACAGTGCCGTATACACCTCAACAGAATGGAGTTGTTGAAAGAAAGAATAGGTCACTCATGGAGATGGCGAGGTGCATGATCAAGAGTCAGGCTTTACCACATAGTTTCTGGCTTGAGGCTGTCATGTGTGCAGCATATGTACTGAACAGGTGTCCCACTAAAGCGCTGCAATCTATCACTCCATATGAGGCTTGGCATGACCGCAAGCCATCTGTTGCTCATCTGCGTGTTTTTGGTTGTTTGGCATATGCACTAGTGCCTGAACAACATCGCAGAAAATTGGATGATAAGGCAGTAAAATGTATTTTTGTTGGGTACAATTTTGAAAGTAAAGGCTATCGTCTGTATCATCCACAGACTAAACGCATTCTGGTTAGCCGTGATGTTGTCTTTGTGGAAGATGTTATTCAGCCATTGCTTTCATGTACTAAGGAGACATTTGTTAGCTCCAAAGACATGTATGATACTTTGATGCCTCTTTTTACAGGTGGACAGTCTAGTGCTGGTCCTAATGAAGCAACTTCTCAGCCTTTGCAGGTTTCATATAATGATGCAGATCATTCCATTTCTGATGCAGATTTACATGATGCACTTCTTGATGAGAGAGCTGATATTGAGCAGGCAAAAACTATGCCAAAATGGCTGGTGCAGACTTTGCGTGACAACAAATTAGATGCACCTTTGTCATATCGTACTCGTTCAGGGTCTCATAGTGCCTCTTTTGCATCAGGTTACTATGCTATGGCTGCGTCTAGTCTCTGTGATGAGAATGAGCCTGTTTCTTTTGATGAAGCACAGAATTCAGAAAATTGGATAGCTTCTATGCAATCTGAATACGATGCTATAATGAAGAATGGTACATGGTCTTTATGTGACTTGCCTCCTGGCAAGAAGGCCATTGGCACTAAGTGGGTATACAAGCTGAAGCGTAAACCTGATGGTACAGTTGACAGGTATAAGGCTAGGCTTGTTGCAAAGGGTTATGCGCAGGAAAGAGGCATTGATTTTGATGAGACCTTTGCACCTACATGCCGTATGACTACTGTTCGGAGCATTTATACACTTGCAGCCCATCATGGTTCAAATGTACATCAGTTGGACATTAAAACAGCATTTCTGAATGGTGACTTGCATGAAGAAGTGTATGTTTTTCAGCCCCGTGGCTTTGTGCAGAAATGGCATGAAAACCAAGTGTGCAGGTTAAAGAAGGCGTTATATGGTTTAAAGCAAGCACCACGTGCTTTGTATGAGAAGATACATGCCTATCTGATTGCACATGGTTTTGAGAACAGTCCAACTGAAAGCACCTTATATGTTAAGCGTGCTAATGATGTGCTTCGGATCATTGTTGTCTATGTTGATGATATGTTGCTCACTGGTCCTATTGAGAAGCATATTGCTAATTTCAAGGCTGATTTGCATGCCTCATTTGAGATGTCTGATTTGGGGCATTTGCATCACTATTTGGGCATTCAATTTATGCAAGTTGATGGTGGAATGGCTTTGTGTCAAACGAAATATATTGACACATTATTGCAGCGTTTTGGCCTTGAAGACTGTAAGCCTATTGCCACTCCTATGGAGACAGGTTTACGATTGAGTCTTCATGATGCTGGAGATGCATTTGATGCTGTTCTCTATCAGCAGGCTGTTGGATGCTTGATTTACTTATGCATTACTCGGCCAGATATTAGGTTTCCTGTCTCAGAGATGAGCAGGTTTATGCATTGCCCAGGAGTCACGCATTGGAAGGCGGTCAAGCGCATCTTTCGCTACTTGAGTGGTACTCGGCTACTTGGGTTGTTTTATCCCAAGGGGGGATGACTACCGCCAGATTTGCATGCTTTTTCTGACTCGGATTGGGTTGATTGCTATGGCACTCGTGTGTCCACCAGTGGTTTTTGCTTCATGCTTGGTAGCTCATGTATATCTTGGTTGAGCAAGAAGCAACCTACTGTGGCCACTTCTAGTTGTGAAGCTGAGTATAGGGAAGCTTTCACAACGACTGTTGAGTGTGTGTGGCTCAGACGCCTTATGGCTGATTTGGATGTTGGCCAGTCTTCTGCCACCACCATCTTCACTGACAGTCAGAGCGCATTGGCAGTTGCGAGGAACCCTGTGTTCCATGCTCGCACTAAGCACATTGAGGTGCATTATCACTACGTCAGGGAGAGGTTCTCTGCTGGGGAGATCAGCTTGGCATATGTGCCCACGCAGGAGAACATAGCAGACCTTTTCACGAAGGCTCTGCCTAGGGAGAAGTTTGAAGCTTTCCGCAAAGCTTTGGGCTTACTTCCTTTTGTGGAGTGATTTCCACATAGCTTGGCACTTCCTTATACATGAGTGACAACTGCTTGTTCACCGCATCACTCCCAGGGGGGATTTGTTGATATATTTAGGTAGTGATGTGTGTGAACACACTAGGACCTCCGGGGCACTTTTTTCCCTCTTTAGGAGGTTTTTTTCCCTCAGCTTGTATATACGCCTATTGCCCTACTGGACTACTTATCTTTGTACATTCTTTAGTAATACATTCAGTATTGTGTGTTGTGCTCCAAGCTTCTTCTTCTTCCTTGTGTTGTTCGCGTGCTTCCACAGACGTCTAACTCCAACACCTATTGGACAACCCCTGAAAAATTCTTTGCAATTTCGAGAAGTCCAGAAACTCTAACAGCATTACACAATTTCCTGCCTAAGCTGTGGCAAGCATATATGGATTCCTCGATTTGCTCCCGGACTATGGCACTGCATAGGTCTGAAAAGATAAACGAACTGAAAAGATAAACGAAAACTATGGCAGCAACAGACTCCGACAAACCAAAAGAGTGACAAGTTGACGCATTCAGCTGCGATAATTTCATAAGACAGTCTATTTTAGCACGCCCAAAATTGGACTATTCATTCACAGGGTTGTAAGAGTACTTTACATACAAAACAAACATATACAAATAGATATGAACCCTTATGTCACCTGCACTGTGCTGCACAAAATAAGGTCTCGAACGAGCTTCAGGCATCACATTAAATGAGTAGCACTATTACATTCCTGCTCAAATGGAGTTTTCAAACAAAGCTCAGGCATCAGCTGAAGTGAGCAACACTCGCTGCGAACATCAAGCTGTTTCAAATCAGCTGGGAAGGGTGGAAGATGCTGCCATCTATAGCCATCCTCAATGTCACACACACACAATTCCATCTTGCTGAAGTAAGACACACTGTAAACATACATCAAGTTCCCTGCACTTGTACATCTTATATGATTGAAGACGAACAATGGATGTGTTCCTCTTTGGAAATGATCAGTGAAGGAAGACCACAGTTGCTTTGGCATTTGGCTCACTTCGCTACACTGCATGGTTATCTCATCAACCTGAAGCAGCTTTACGGCGCTCTCCTTCCCTTCATCTGCAACAGATAATCCTAAAGCAAACAAGACTTTGCCGGTGGATGCTAGACGAAAATGCTGTACATATCTTGATTCAAGTTTCAATGGCGGGTTCCATGATTTAGTACCCATATCAAAGTGCGTGATAAAGGCACCTTGCTCACACGCGTGCGCACTGTCTCGCTGCCCTCATTACTTTGATCCCCGCAGACTTCTGTATGCTCCTTGCAGCATAATTCATGATCCTGTTCCCTCTCCCCAAATTTTTGTCGGTCGTCTCCTATCTTTCGCGTCCTACCACACCTATTGTCATTGCCGCCTTCCACTGGCCCCATACGCTCACAGTTGTCGAGCATTTGTGCCTTCGCACATTCAACATTCAACACCATGCTTGGATCCCTTCAGCTCTGCTGCACAAATGATTCCGCATATCGTTTCGACTAGCTTAAAAGACATCGACTTCTGGCATTACCTTGCCCCGTTATCTCGTTCGTTCGGGTTTTTGTCGCGTGCAGATAGCTGGAGACTACGAATTTTTGGCCTGCTGAAATTGGATTTTGAGATTGCTGGACTCGTCAAATTTCACATGGACGCCTCTCTTTAGCTTTTCTGCAGGTTGCCAACTTGGCAAGTAGCATCACATGAAAATATTTTCTCCTTGACTGAGCTGCAGTTTACAATAGCAAAGATATTTCTACATTCAAGCAAAGATATTTCTACAAAGATATTTCTACATTCAAAGACTAACGTCACACCTCTGACGTTAGTCTTTCAATGTGGAAACAAAAGCGGTTAGTGTGTTTGCTGTTCTTTGAAATTTCCAGCGTATTAGAAGGTGAAAGACTAAACTTCGGATTGCCTAATCATCAACTTGGGCTTCAAATGTTTGCAGATGACATTAATATGTGCACTCTTGCTGATCCTAATTATGCTGAAAATTTTCTTGATTGTTTGAAGACTTTCTGCTTCGCTAGTGTTTCTCACATAATTCACTCCAAAACTAGTTTGAGATCTTCTAACCATGTGATTCCCAGTTGCATTGTTAACATTGGTTGTCTAATCCTGCAAGTTCAGACCATTTTTAGGTTGTTGGGTATCCCTATGGGATTTAATGTCACTTTGCAGCAAACGTGGGACTGGGTCCTTGACAAATTTAAGAAAAAAATGTTCACGTGGTATAATGTGTATGCTTTTCTGTCTCATAGATGCTTTATTTTGAAGCACTATCTGCTCCCATCCCTGGTGTATTTTTTGGCCTGTTGCAGGAACCCCTCCAAAAGTCAATTAAAACAGGCCATAGCCCTTGCCAGAAGATTCTTGTGGGGAGGAAATGATCAAATCACTAAAGTCCCCAAGGTTCCTTGGAAGGTCTGCTGTCTTCCCAAGTATGAAGAAGGCCTTGGTATTATCGGCCCAGTCAAAATGGCCGAAAATTTGGCGGTTAAATGGGTTTTTACAGCCATAAACTCTCATGATATTTGGGCCATTCTCCTTAAAAGAAACACTTATAAGTTTCATGTCAAGAGCTATAAAGCTTGGACCAATAATCATTTGTGGGATATTGTGGTCTCCCCTTCCACCTTTACCCCTGTTGGTAGTGTCCTTTCCTGCTGGCTTTGGAATGTGTGGATGAAGCTTAAAGATTCCTTTTCTCCTAAATCTAAGTTTATAACTAACCTTAACTTTTTCCTGCAGGAATCTCCCTGGCTCGGATGGATTGCCCTATGGAACAGTAAAAACATAGATATCCGAGAACATAAATGCTTTAAACTTGGGATCAAAAGCTGGGGATGGTTCTTCAACTCAGGTGAGTTGGTGTCGAATGAGTTTATTCTTGGTTTGACACATTTATCCTCTGCCTGCTTGCAGATTCTATTGGAAATGAAGTCTCTCCTAAAGCTGAAGATGGAGGATTGCAGGATAGGAAACATCCAACTTGGAGTGGTTGTTAGAGAAATGTGGCAATGCTTTAAACTCAACAGGGGCACTATTCTCTGTCTGACTCGCAAACTTAACCTCAAATGGCGTTGCAAATGGTCTGCCAACCAATGGAGATATAGATTCAAAGCAATTTGGGCTTTCCCTTATAACATCAAACATTCCTACTTAGAATGGATGATCCTGCATAATGGGCTATGGATTGGCAGCAGGGCTAAGAGAGTAAATGCTAATAATGGAATATGTTCATTGTGTAGCAGGAAAGAGGATTTGGCCCATCTTTTTATAAATTGCTGGCATGCAAAAAGATTCTAGAAGCTGCTGGACCCCATCCTTTGTGTCAAGAAGATCCCTCAACTGGGTCTCAGTGAAATCATTCTTGGATGTTGTAATAATCTTGATTTGGTCCTCTGGAATCTGTGGCGGGGTCACATCCTGTGGCATATCTGGATTAGCAGAAATCAAACCCTCTTCAATAATGGAAAGAAGAATGTCTTATGCTCCCTAAGAAAAACCTTGTATTTAACTGGTATTCAGAGTCTTCAGGCCATTAAAAGTTTCTCCCAAGGCTCCATTGAGGTTATGAGGTCTCTTCCTCCTAGTAGATGGAGAGAATCCCTTTTAGAGTGTTAATCAAGTGACAGATTTATTATGGTCCTCAATTTGTAATCTTGTTTGTTATGGTATGGAGCCCTTGTTTTCATGGGATCTCTGCTTCCCTGTATACAATGTAATTTTTTCTATTAATTTACTCTCTTTTCGTGTTGTCTCATAAAAAAAAGAAAAAAAGACTAAACTTCAAACACTCTGAAAATTTGGTTAACAAACGCTCATTTTCATAAACAAAACTTTAAAAAATGATTGCATAGATAGCATGGACATAACATAATTTGCATAGATCCTTGATGGAGAGCTCTCTTTATGGGATCTCAAAACCAAAGCAAAAAGAAGATTCACTTGGTGGATTAGTTTTTTTGAGAGCAACAAAAAATAAATGGATTTATTTTGTTTCTCCAAATTTTGAAATTGTAAGGCACGAGGAAAACGGAGAATTAATTATTTAATCTTGAATGTGAAGAAAAAAAGGGTTTATGTCTGAGCACAATAGGTGGATTGTTTGAGATTTCATCTTTTGAGGTGAAGGTTGTGTGAGCTCGATCCCCCTTGGGGTTGCACGATATGTATGGGCCATAGGCAAGTTTATCTTTCAATTGTAATGCCTTTAAGCCATTCAAACTAGATGCCTTCAGGCAATTCTTTCCTAAAGTTGCTTCAACTTTGTGGGATATAGAAGGTCTAACAGGTACTATACCCTTCACTTGTAATTCAAGCCAGAGAGATTAGAATTCGACTTAAATTCCTCTTAAAAGAAAAAAAGGTTCAATATTAAATTATTGGACACGTGTCTCACTTGAAAACGTGAACAAGAGGTGAACATTGGAAAGAATCTCACTTGAAAAACTGAACAAGAGGTGAACATTGGAAAGCCTTTAAGGTAGGCCCTTCACCTATAAAGTTGTTATTTCAATTCCCAAGTTGTTATTTCAATGCCCTTCAGAGTTATTCTTTCAATGCATTCAAACCCTAATACTCAATCGAGCAAGATTGAGGAACTCTCCTAATGTTGACCTGAAGAGTAAACAAAAGATTGATGAAAACCCTCAGAAAATCAATATTGAGCTCTTGAATGGTAATAGCTCCCTTGATTCTAAGGAGGAAGACTTTTTCTTTGGTGATGATAGCACTCTTATTATCGACAGGGTTGCCCTCAATAACTGGCATGTTCATCTAGAAGACAGAGTTGTCGTAAGTCTCTATCACGGTGTAAGACCCTCATAGGAAACCCTGAGGGCTGGGATCAGAAGCAATTGGAAAATTAGAGGATTGTATGCTAAACACATCCAATGTTTACCTCAAAATTGCTTTCTTTTCTTTTTTGATAACGCTAATAGTGTGATGCAAGTTATTTTTGAAGGACAATGGATTATAAGGAATATGCTTATCACTTTCTTCAAATGGTATCAATGGTTTAATCCTAGAGGTTCGAAACTAACTAAGGTTCCAATCCAGATTGAACTTCTAGATTTTTTAGTAGAACTTTACCCCGAGGTTGAGAAGTTGGGTGCTCTTAGAGAGTCTTGGGGTAGAGACCCTGTAATGAATAAAATTTTAAGTGGGATTCTCAGATTATGGTGGAGGTGGATGTCTCCAAAGAAATCAAAACCAATCTTATCATCAAGGACTTGGATGGCTTCAAACTTCATGAATAGAAAATCATTTATAAAAAATTACCTCATGCTTGTTTTAACTGTTACAAATAGGGCCACATAATTAAGGATTGCCCCCAGCTTGTCAATAAGCACGTAGACAAAGAGATTCAGAATCCTAACACCAAAAGTTTGGGGAAATGTCGAATAAAGAAAATGGTAAAATGTTTAATAATGCTTCGAGAAAACCTCCTCCAAAACCCTTTAAGAAAAAAGGTAACATGTTCAACTCTTATGATGTTCTTCTGGATGAGATGTTCAATCCTTTTCAAGAAATTCAAGAGGACCCATTTGTTTCTCATGAAGAAAAGGAAGGTGCCCCTGACAACACTATGAAGCAGGCTAAAACAAGGCCCACATCTGAGCCGTGATAATAAGGACGATGGTTGGAGCAAGGTAAAAAGTAGAAAGAATTTTGGATGCAAACCAAGCTATGGTAACTCTTCTAACTCTTGTCCTTTAGAAGTTGATCGTACACACTCTCAAATTATCAAAGATACCTTTACCTCCTAGCTAAATAAGAATGATGAAGAAGAAATGAATGAATTCAAAAAGACTGGTGAAGATTTGGAAGATGTCCCCATGACTCACTATATGAAGGTTTTCCCTAAGTCCCTTTGCCCTGCTAATATCAAGAGGAAAGAAATGGTTAGGGTTTCTTTTTCTAAGTTGAAACCAACTAAGAACCTCACGAAGTAATGTTCTTTTTTTTGTCATGTATTGTTGCTTTAATCTTGTCTTCAATTCGTTCCCTGTTTTGTCTTCTCTTCTTAAGTGAAGATTATGGATGTCATTAAACTGATTTCCCTCGACTCTAAGTGTCGCATAGATTTAGTTAGAAGTAAGGTCATTCATTGTTGGGTGAGAGATAAGTCTCTTTCCCCTAACGTTATCTACGTGCAAGAAATCAAAGTCTTGGGTTTTAAGTTGCATAGTAACCTCATAATTTTATCTACTAACAATAGTCCTTCCAATCAGTGGCTTGACATTGGGTTTATTAATCCCCTAAATTACACTATTTTTAGTGTTTATGCATCCAAATCCTTGAGAGATACAATCTGCTACTCGGAGGAGTTGGGCAAGATCCTTGGGGATATCATCCTGCTGACTTTAATATGGTCATCTTTCCTCAAGACAGGTTAGGTAACAAAGAAAATATTATTCAAAGGAAGGAAAAAGAAGCTTAGTTCAAGTTGGTGAACAAAAAGAGTTTAGTTGACATTTTTTCTAACTTTGGATTTACCCAGAATAATAAAAGCAAAGATAATTTCCTCTCTCCTAGACTTGACATAATCTATATGCATGTTAATAGATTCCAAAATATGTTTCAGTTAGAATGAACAAGTGCTGAGAACTTGGTTTTGTTTCTTGGAATAGCCTATCCAAGAATCACTCTCTGTTGAGTACTGCTGCGAATTTAGAGCTTCCAAATTTAACTGCTGGGTGTAAACAACTGCTTATGGAACAGAGAGATATGATGACTGATAGACTTGAGATCTCCAATAATTACAAGGAGATAGACATCTATATTGTGGTTGAGGATATCTACCAGAAAATCAAAAGGAGGAACCTGCCCTTCAAACCTCTTGTTGATAAGCTTAATAAGAAGTGGGATATGCATTGATTGGCTTCTCAATGGAGCTACATATGCAAATTGATTTGGGATTTTCCCACTGCTGTCAAACACTCTATACTTATGTGGCTGATCCTTCACAAAGGTGTTTGGACTGGCAATAAATCTAGAAAATTGAATATTAGTGTTATATTCCAGAGATGTACATGCTTGGAGGAACGAGAACTTCCTTGCTCGGGGGATAGCCAAGGCCAAAAACCAGAGAGTTCATACGAGGTGCCTACTCATGATGACTAGATGAGTAGAGGGACCTTAGAGAGAACTCTAGATGGTGACTAGGCAAGGGCTATAAATTGGAACCTCATATGAACTCTCTGGCGTTTGGCCTTGGCTATCCCCCGAGCAAGGAACTTCTCGTTCCTGCAAGCATGTACATCTCTTGAATATAACAATTTTGTGAGGTTTATGTTGCTTCTGTGGCATGGAAGAAGATCTTGTACATTTGTTTATTAAGTGTTTGCATGCTTAGAGATTTTGGAGCCTATGGGACAACCCCTGCAAAAATTCTACGCAATTTTGAGCTTGGGTACAAGGAGACCTTACTTGGTACTAATCATCGAATGGACTCCCTATTGTGGCATATTTGGAGAGCCCGCATACTTTGGGGCATATGGACTAGTGAAACAATAAAGTGTTCAAGTCTTCTCAAAAGAAGTGTTTCCATTCTTGTATTCTTGATCTAAAGAAGTATAGTATGTAATTTATCAACTCTGTTATTGATGCTCTCCTTGAGCATTGTACCTTTAGAGAAATTATTGTAAGTTCAAGCTCTCCACGTGGACAAAGATCATGTGTAGATTATACTCTCAAAAGAGATTTGTTATGTACTATGCTCTTCTTGATTAAGCTGTTGTAAGATGTGGGCTTGCCCTCATGCATAGATTGTAACACCTCACTAATATTCAATTTTATTTTTGCTGCTCAAAAAAAAAAGATGAAGACAACGTGGTGTGGTTCAAACCGGTACATATTGCCAGCCTGGACTGTACAGTCCAAGCTACAAACCGGAGCCCGGCCTGAGATATGGATAATCTGATGAGTAAGTCGATGACCGAACTTCCAAAAGAAACTAAAAAAAATAAGAATGAAGGCAGTGTCGCATGTGAAGGATGTGTCACAATTTATTGCCTAAGCTCTGGCAAGAATATGGATTCCTCGATTTCCTCCCAAATTAACAGAGTGATAAATTGATTCATTAGCACTGCAGAAGTCTGAAAAGATAAATGAAAACTATGGCAGCAACATACTCCTCCCTCTCATAAATCTGACAAACCAAAAGAGTGACAAATTGACGCATTCAGCAGCGATAATTTCATAAGACAGTCTAATTTAGCACGCATTGATTCACAGGGTTGTAAGAGTCCTTTGAAATACAAAATAAGCATATGCAAATATATATATGAACCCTTATGTCACCTACACAAATTAAGGTCTCGAACGAGCTTCAGGCATCAGATTAAATGAGTATCGCTATTACATTCCTGCTCAAATTGCGTTTTCAAACAAAGGTTAGGCATCAGTTGAAATGAACAACACTCGCTGCGCACATCAAGCTCTACCAAATCAGCTGGCAAGGGTGGAAGATGCTGCCATCTATAGCCATCCTCAATGTCACACACACAAATTTCCATCTTGCTGAAGTAAGACCCAATGTAAACATACATCAAGTTCCCTGCACCTGTACATCTTACATACTTGAACACCAACAATGGATGTGTTCCTCTTTCGAAATGATCAGTGAAGGAAGACCACAGATGCTTTGGCATTTGGCTCACTTCGCTACACTGCATGGTTATCTCTTCAACCTTAAGCAGCTTTACGGCGCTCTCCTTCCCTTCATCTGCAACAGATAATCCTAAAGCAAACAAGAGCCGATGGATGCTAGACGAAGATGCTGTACGTCTCTTGATTCAAGTTTCAATGGCGGGTTCCATGATTTAGTACCCATATCAAAGTGAGTGATAAAGCCTGTATGGATGTTCATGATGTAAACCTTCCTTCCTACTACCGCCCAAGATACGTGGAAAGAACCCATAAACCGAAATGACCCAGAAGGCCCCAATGCTGGCCTGTAGTCGTCAGACACATCCCATGAATCCGTCGAAGAGTTATAGATCTGCACAGTATGCGTATTACGGAGCTCACCAAGGACAAACACCACAAAGGATGAAGAAGAACATGAAGGGGCTTCATCAATGTCTAAAGCAGCCACAACAGGCGAGGAAAGAAATTGCTTGCTTGCAGCAGAGGACACGCTCCAATCTGTATTGACAGGATTAGTCGCAAAGTTGAGAAAGATGCTATCAGAAGAGCAGGTGCCATTGGGACAGAGTACGAGGGTTCCATAGGGGGTGCTTGTCAGCGAGCAGGAAGGAGAAAACGGAGTCTTCATGTTGCTTGGTAGTTTGACGACGAACCACCGCGCCAAGATGGGATCATAGACAGAGGCTAGCGTGAGGCCGCTTTTCGGATGCAACCCCCAAAGGTATAAGAAGGGATGTGTACGCGCCATTCCAAGCTTCATGAGGGAGGAAGATCGGATGGAAGAATACCATGACTTGCTGACAGAAGCCAGTCTGATAGAGGAAGAGATAGGCAACCGAAGTAATATGCACTCAATCAATTCGTGTGCGAGCTCTGTGAGCACCTTGCTCACAGAGTCGCGCACTGTCTCGCTGCCCTCATTACTTTCATCCCCGCAGACTTCTGTATGCTCGTTGCAGCATAATTCTTGATCCTGTTCCTTCTCCCCCAATTTTTGTCGGTCGTGTCGTATCTTTCGCCTCCTACCACACCTATCGCCATTGCCCGCTTCCACTGCCCCCATAGGCTCACAGTTGTCGAGCATTTGTGCCTTCGCACATTCAACATTCAACACCATGCTTGGATCCCTTCAGCACACCATGCTTGGATCCCTTCAGCTCTGCTACACAAATGGTAGTTTCGACTACTTTATAAGCATCGATTTCTCCCAATTGCCCCGTTATCTCGTCAACAGGATCACGCCTCGTTCGCGGATTTTCGTCGCCTACAGATAGCTGGACTCGGAACTTTTACCGCTGGTCAAATCGGATTTTGAGATTGGTCGGCTCGCGATATCTCACATCCAGTGTTGCATTTTGACGGCCGTATTGCCCGTTTTTAGGGTATTGAGCGGTATTTAACAGGTCAATTATTTTTTTAACCTTCAACAATGACGTGCACCATTTTCAACCTCCCATCAATTTTACAGGCAGTACTTTGATCCTTCCGTAAAAATGACGGGCAATTCACACATTTGCCCGTCACTTATATTTTATAAATAAATATGACTCTCTTCGCTGGAGCCTGGAATCTCTGCTTTCTGACTAGAATAGCTTAAACTTTCCACTCTCCAATTTTTTTGACATTTTATCTTTCATTTATAGCTCGATTCCCCTTTTTGTGGACTTATTTCACCATTGTAGTCTTTTTGAATTCCCACCTCTCCCCTCTCTCCCGCCATTGTGCGTCTTTCGCACACCTCACTCTCTCTCTCAGTTTTGTCGAATGACTCCTCGACCTTTCGTTTCTGATTGTGGAATTCTTGGTCACGTTCTTTGTGTCCACAGTCCGAGGATCCGGATATGTCCTTGAACCTATTTCTTTTGATACGATGCGTTGTGATGGTGGCAAATCTGGAGCAGTGAGAGAGCTGGAACATGTGCTTAAGAGGAGGGGATTCTCTGTTCTTGGGATTTCCTTGAACGTATTTCTATTGATACAATGCTTTGTGATGGTGCCATATATGTAGCAGTGAGAGAGCCAGAATATGTGCTTAACGGGAGAGGAGTCTCTGTGCTTGACGGAAAACGGGATTCATGAAGAAAACAGTCCATAAGAGCGATCATTTTTTGGATGCCAGAACAAGCGATTGCGACCTCACATTGAAGGACCGCGTGATGCTCATCAGGTGCTATCTACTTCACCTTTGAACTTTAGCATATAAATATTGTTTTCATTTTTGCAATGTGTAACGCATTGCTGCACATGTATGTACATATATGTACTGTTGTGTGTGTGTTTTGATCTTTGAACTTTAGCATATAAATAGTGTTTTCATTTTCGCAATGTGTAACGCATCGCTGCACATGTATGTACATATATGTATTGTATGTGTGTGTGTTTGAGAGAGAGAGAAAGAGAGAAAGTGAGAAAGAATTTTCGGTGGAGGTTAAGATTGTCTTCTGAGTTTGATTAGTGTCTCAATAAGTATGAAAGCGTGTTCAATCACTGTATGATTACAAAGAGAAACGAAAGGGTATCGTGATCTTAATTAAGCGTGTTCAATCACTTTATGCTGATTACAAAAAAAAATGGAAGGGTCTCATGATGTTGATTATAATTTTGGATGGAAGAACAACAAAACATAGATGGTATAAGACTTGAGTCATGACATCAAAAGAAAGGCTAGTACATTTAGAGGGGAACTAAATAATATCATGAAAGATATAATTATTAAACAGTAAGAGAACTGAAAGAAAAGATAATAACAATACTATGAAGAAGGGAACTGAATAATAACAGAACTGTAAGTCCTGCCTGTTCAAGATTACAAGCATAGAACAAGTGCTACATTTATTGGCTTTGACAATGTTTTTTCCAACAAGGCTAATTTCAGTTGCTTTGAGAGTATATTTGGCCGATTGACAATGTTTTTGCCAACAAGGCTAATTTCAGTTGCTTTGAGAGTATATTTGGCCAATTTATATCATGATGCACATCAGATTTACACACGAGTGATGATAGGCAGAGCAAGATCATGCATATTATACATACCATGGAGGACTTAGTCTTTGGAAGTTTCCACATGCGTGATATATTCTTAGTGTGTGTAGATAGATACATAGATACACACATACACACACACATATATACACGCAGAGAGAGGGAATGATATTGATACATATGAATATTCCCCCATCTTCAGCGTAGTGATCTGCTATTAGTTACAAAACTTGAAAAGCCATTGTGGAAAAAATTTTGTACATAGTAAATCTCATTACTGATACATCCTACAACTCAAATATGTCTACTTCCCCCCTGGGAACGGGTTATCAAGAGATTCGAAAATAATGCAGTATTTTATATCAAAGTGTATACACTCTTAATCCAAAAGAACTTTCGGCATAGGGCTCTTCTTATGATATGCAGATGCCTTTATCCAAAATCCTTTATCAAAGGGTAACAACCATCTCTCTGAGACCATGACCGTCTTCCTCATCACTGTCACTAACTCACCAGTAGCATTATTATTGAAAAAATAAGAGAACTGAGTTGAAGAAATATATATATATATACATTCATTATAAGAGGGAATTATGTGGATACGTGAAGTTGTACGATATTTATAGAAGTTCACACATGAGGACATTGGCTTATATTACAAACGAGGAAGAAGCAAGTGGTGCATGGGTAGGTAGATGAAATGTAGATGCTGATGTAGGTGGGATCGCTAAACGGATACTGCTCCATATTCTATACATTACAGAATTGATCTGCAAATACATGCCTTCAATGTCTAGATAATACACATGCTCCTCTTTCAACTGAAGTTAGTCGATGCTTTCTATGAACATATGCAACAACAGCGAAATAGTTATTGAATGACAAGAGATTGGAAGTGAAGGAAATAAATTTTCTATATGCTCGTCATGAGAGGGAATATTGAGCACTCATGAAGTTGTGTCATGTGTGATACTTGTTGAAGTTGATATGTGCTGTTGGTACATCAATTCGTATGATAAATGAGAACGAAGCAAATGGCGCAGGGGGGATCATAGGCATGTGAAATTTACATGCGGATGCAGATAAGCACTCTATAGCGATAATGTTCCATAGTGTCTATTCAACCTTTACCCATTTAATATGGGAATAAATGCCTTCAATACACATATGTGCGGTGGAAAAATATACACGTATGCAGATGTGGATGCATGTGTGCAAATGTGTGAACAAATCTAAAGGTGTATGGACACATACTAATAATGCTACATTTATTGGGCTTCTTTTGCTGATTTCCCATCGCTACAATCTATAACTATATGAGCATGTGTATGTGCGTATCAATTATGTGACTGTAAATGGTTTGTGTCGATAATTGTGAAAATGTTGGTTGGGGTAGAGATGCGTGAACCTTAAAATTTTCTTTGGTGTGTAAATTTTTGTTCTTTGTCCATAGATGTGTACTGTGCATAATTTGATTAAAATTATTTGCGCATATCATGGTTCGTCTCTATGTAAGTGCAAACTTTTGATGTGTCCAAATATGTTAAAATCTCCGTTTGACCTATAAAATAGATTGTTATCGTATGTGTAAATCTTAGTTGAGAAAATCACGCTTAATATTGAAGGGTAATGATTGAAATTCATTGTAATCTGAAGGTCGAAATTGTTATTACGCCTTCAAATGAAGGGCAGTATTTATTATAGACCGTACCAAAAAAATTTCATGACGGGCACCTATGACCGTCAAAAATCAGCACTGCTCACATCGATCCCTCCTGCTTTTGCTCAGTTGCCAAGTTGCAATCCTTGACCGAGCCGCACTTTTTTCAAACTTATTTACAGGGTTGTAAGAGTACTTTCCATACAAAACAAACATATACAAATAGATATGAACCCTTATGTCACCTGCACAAAATAAGGTCTCGAACGAGCTTCAGGCATCACATTAAATGAGTAGCACTATTACATTCCTGCTCAAATGGAGTTTTCAAACAAAGCTCAGGCATCAGCTGAAGTGAGCAACACTCGCTGCGCACATCAAGCTGTTTCAAATCAGCTGGGAAGGGTGGAAGATGCTGCCATCTATAGCCATCCTCAATGTCACACACACACAATTCCATCTTGCTGAAGTAAGACACACTGTAAACATACATCAAGTTCCCTGCACCTGTACATCTTATATGATTGAAGACGAACAATGGATGTGTTCCTCTTTGGAAATGATTAGTGAAGGAAGACCACAGTTGCTTTGGCATTTGGCTCACTTCGCTACACTGCATGGATATCTCATCAACCTGAAGCAGCTTTACGGCGCTCTCCTTCCCTTCATCTGCAACAGATAATCCTAAAGCAAACAAGACTTTGCCGGTGGATGCTAGACGAAAATGCTGTACATATCTTGATTCAAGTTTCAATGGCGGGTTCCATGATTTAGTACCCATATCAAAGTGCGTGATAAAGCCCGTATGGATGTTCATGATGTAAACTTTCCTTCCTACTACCGCCCAAGATACGTGGAAAGAACCCATAAACCGAAATGATCCAGAAGGCCCCAAAGCTGGCATGTAGTCGTCAGACACATCCCATGAATCCGTCGAAGAGTTATAGATCTGCACAGTATGCGTATTACGGAGCTCACCAAGGACAAACACCTCAAAGGATGAAGAAGAACATGACGGGTCTACATCAATGTCTAAAGCAGCCACAACAGGTGTGTTAAGAAACTGCTTCCTCGCAGCAGAGGACATGCTCCAATCTGTATTGAGAGGATTAGTCGCAAAGTTGAGAAAGGAACTATCAGAATAGCAGATGCCATTAGGATAGAGTACGAGGGTTCCAGAGGGGGTGCTTGTCAGCGAGCAGGAAGGGGAAAACGGAGTCTTCATGTTGCCTGGTGGTTTGAGAAGGAACCACCGCGCCAAGATGGGATCATAGACAGAGGCTAACGTGAGAAGGCTTTTCGGATGCAGCCCCCAAAGGTATAAGAAGGGATGTGTACGCGCCATTCCAAGCTTCATGAGGGAGGAAGATCGGATGGAAGAATACCATGACTTGCTGACAGAAGCCAGTCTGATAGACGAGGAGACAGGCAACCGAAGTAATATGCGCTCAATCAATTCGTGTGGGAGCTCTGTGAGCACCTTGCTCACACGCGTGCGCACTGTCTCGCTGCCCTCATTACTTTGATCCCCGCAGACTTCTGTATGCTCCTTGCAGCATAATTCATGATCCTGTTCCCTCTCCCCAAATTTTTGTCGGTCGTCTCCTATCTTTCGCGTCCTACCACACCTATTGTCATTGCCGCCTTCCACTGGCCCCATACGCTCACAGTTGTCGAGCATTTGTGCCTTCGCACATTCAACATTCAACACCATGCTTGGATCCCTTCAGCTCTGCTGCACAAATGATTCCGCATATCGTTTCGACTAGCTTAAAAGACATCGACTTCTGGCATTACCTTGCCCCGTTATCTCGTTCGTTCGGGTTTTTGTCGCGTGCAGATAGCTGGAGACTACGAATTTTTGGCCTGCTGAAATTGGATTTTGAGATTGCTGGACTCGTCAAATTTCACATGGATGCCTCTCTTTAGCTTTTCTGCAGGTTGCCAACTTGGCAAGTAGCATCACATGAAAATATTTTCTCCTTGACTGAGCTGCAGTTTACAATAGCAAAGATATTTCTACATTGAAGCAAAGATATTTCTACAAAGATATTTCTACATTCAAAGACTAACGTCACACCTCTGACGTTAGTCTTTCAATGTGGAAACAAAAGCGGTTAGTGTGTTTGCTGTTCTTTGAAATTTCCAGCGTATTAGAAGGTGAAAGACTAAACTTCGGATTGCCTAATCATCAACTTGGGCTTCAAATGTTTGCACATGACATTAATATGTGCACTCTTGCTGATCCTAATTATGCTGAAAATTTTCTTGATTGTTTGAAAACTTTCTGCCTTGCTAGTGTTTCTCACATAAATCACTCCAAAACTAGTTTCAGATCTTCTAACCATGTGATTCCCAGTTGCATTGCTAACATTGGTTGTCTTATCCTGCAGGATCATACCATTTTTAGGTTGCTGGGTATCCCTATGGGATTTAATGTCACTTTGCAGCAAAGGTGGGACTGGGTCCTTGACAAATTTAAGAAAAAAATGTTCACGTGGTATAATGTGTATGCTTCTCTGTCTCATAGATGCTTTATTTTGAAGCACTATCTGCTCCCATCCCTGGTGTATTTTTTGGCCTGTTGCAGGAACCCCTCCAAAAGTCAATTAAAACACACCATAGCCCTTGCCAGAAGATTCTTGTGGGGAGGAAATGATCAGATCACTAAAGTCCCCAAGGTTTCTTGGAAGGTCTACTATCTTCCCAAGTATGAAGAAGGGCTTGGTATTATCTGCCCAGTCAAAATACCCAAAAATTTGGCGGCTAAAAGGGTTTCTAGAGGGTATTATTTTGTTTCTCCAAATTTTGAAATCGTAAGGCACGAGGAAAACAGAGAATTAATTATTTAATCTTGAATGTGAAGAAAAAAAGGGTTTATGTCTTAGCACAATAGGTTGATTGTTTGAGATATCATCTTTTGAGGTGAAGGTTGTGTGAGCTCGATCCCCCTTGGGGTTGCACGATATGTATGGGCCATAGGCAAGTTTATCTTTCAATTGTAATGCCTTTAAGCCATTCAAACTAGATGCCTTCGGGCAATTCTTTCCCAGAGTTGCTTCAACTTTGTGGGATATAGAAGGTCTAATAGGTACTATACCCTTCACTTGTAATTCAAGCCAGAGAGATTAGAATTCGACTTAAATTCCTCTTAAAAGAAAAAAAGGTTCAATATTAAATTATTGGACACGTGTCTCACTTGAAAACGTGAACAAGAGGTGAACATTGGAAAGAATCTCACTTGAAAATCTGAACAAGAGGTGAACATTGGAAAACCTTTAACGTAGGCCCTTGACCTATAAAGTTGTTATTTCAATGCCCTTCAGAGTTATTCTTTCAATGCATTCAAACCCTAATACTCAATCGAGCAAGATTGAGGAACCCTCCTAATGTTGACCTAAAGGGTAAACAAAAGATTGATGAAAACCCTCAGAAAATCAATATTGAGCTCTTGAATGGTAATAGCTCCCTTGATTCTAAGGAGGAAGACTTTTTCTTTGGTGATGATAGCACTCTTATTATGGACAGGGTTGCCCTCAATAACTGGCATGTTCATCTAGAAGATAGAGTTGTCATAAGTCTCTATCATGGTCTGAGACCCTCATAGGAAACCCTGAGGGCTTGGATCAGAAGCAATTGGAAAATTAGAGGATTGTATGCTAAACACATCCAATGTTTACCTCAAAATTACTTTCTTTTCTTTTCTGATATTTTTGAAGGATAATGGATTATAAGGAATATGCTTATCACTTTCTTCAAATGGTATCAATGGTTTAATCCTAGATGTTCGAAACTAACTAAGGTTCCAATC
This sequence comes from Ceratopteris richardii, assembly GCA_020310875.1. Lineage (NCBI taxonomy): Eukaryota > Viridiplantae > Streptophyta > Polypodiopsida > Polypodiales > Pteridaceae > Ceratopteris > Ceratopteris richardii. The sequence goes on along the minus strand of CM035407.1, from coordinate 91,757,526 downwards.
CAGATTGAACTTCTAGATTTTCTAGTAGAACTTTACCCCTAGGTTGAGAAGTTGGGTGCTCTTAGAGAGTCTTGGGGTAGAGACTTTGTGATGAATAAAATTTTAAGTGGGATCCTCAGATTATGGTGGAGGTGGATGTCTCCAAAGAAATCAAAACCAATCTTATCATCAAGGACTTGGATGGCTTCAAACTTCATGAATAGAAAATCATTTATAAAAAATTACCTCATTCTTGTTTTAACTGTTACAAATAGGGCCACATAATTAAGGATTGCCCCCAACTTGTCAATAAGCAGGTAGACAAAGAGATTCAGAATCCTAACACCAAAAGTTTGGGGAAATGTCCAATAAAGAAAATGGTAAAATGTTTAATAATGCTTCGAGAAAACCTCCTCCAAAACCCTTTAAGAAAAAAGGTAACATGTTCAACTCTTATGATGTTCTTCTGGATGAGATATTCAATCCTTTTCAAGAAATTGAAGAGGACCCATTTGTTTCTCATGAAGAAACGGAAGGTGCCCCTGACAACACTATGAAGCAGGCTAAAACAAGGCCCACATCTGAGCCAAGTGATAATAAGGATGATGGCTAGAGCAAGGTAAAAAGTAGAAAGAATTTGGATGCAAACCAAGCTATGGTAACTCACTGTATGAAGGTTTTCCCTAAGTCCCTTTGACCTGCTAATATCAAGAGGAAAGAAATGGTTAGGGTTTCTTTTTCTAAGTTGAAACAACCTAAGAACCTCACAAAGTAATGTTCTTTTCTTTTGTCATGTATTGTTGCTTTAATCTTGTCTTCAATTTGTTCCCTGTTTTGTCTTCTCTTCTTAAGTGAAGATTATGGTTGTCATTAAACTGATTTCCCTCGACTCTAAGTGTCGCATGGATTTAGTTAGAAGTAAGGTCATTCATTGTTGGGTGAGAGATAAGTCTCTTTCCCCTAACGTTATCTACGTGCAAGAAATCAAAGTCTTGGGGTTTAAGTTGCATAGTAACCTCATAATTTTATCTAGTAACAATAGTCCTTCCAATCAGTGGCTTGGCATTGGGTTATTAATCCCCTAAATTACACTATTGTTAGTGTTTATGAGTCCAAATCCTTGAGAGATACAATCTGCTACTGGGAGGAGTTGGGCAAGATCCTTGGGGATATCATCCTGTTGACTTTAATATGGTCATTTTTCCTCAAGGCAGGTTAGGTAAAAAAGACAATATTATTCAAAGGAAGGAAAAAGAAGCTTAGTTCAAGTTGGTGAACAAAAAGAGTTTAGTTGACATTTTTTCTAACTTTGGATTTACCTAGAATAATAAAAGCAAAGACAATTTCCTCTCTCCTAGATCTGACAGAATCTATATGCATGTTAATAGATTCCAAAATATGTTTCAGTTAGAATGAACAAGTGTTGAGAACTTGGTTTTGTTTCTTGGAATAGCTTATCCAAGAATCACTCTCTGTTGAGTATTGATGCGAGTTTAGAGCTTCCAAATTTAACTGTTGGGTGTAAACACCTGCTTGTGGAATAGAGAGATATGATGACTGACAGACTTGAGATCTGCAATCATTACAAGGAGATAGACATCTATATTGTGGTTGAGGATATCTACCAGAAATTCAAAAGGAGGAACCTGCCCTTCAAACCTCTTGTTGATAAGCTTAATAAGAAGTGGGATATGCATTGATTGGCTTCTCAATGGAGCTACATATGCAAATTGATTTGGGATTTTCCCTCTGCTGTCAAACACTCTATACTTATGTGGTTGATCCTTCACAAAGGTGTTTGGACTGGCAATAAATCTAGAAAATTGAATATTAGTGTTATATTCCAGAGATGTACATGCTTGGAGGAACGAGAAGTTCCTTGCTTGGGGGATAGCCAAGGCCAAAAACCAGAGAGTTCATACGAGGTGCCTACTCATGATGACTAGATGAGTAGAGGGACCTTAGAGAGAACTCTAGATGGTGAATAGGCAAGGGCTATAAATTGGAACCTCATATGAACTCTCTGGCGTTTAGCCTTGGCTATCCCCCGAGCAAGGAACTTCTCGTTTTTCCAAGCATGCACATCTCTGGAATATAACAATTAGTGAGGTTTATGTTGCTTCTATGGCATGGAAGAAGATCTTGCACATTCGTTTATTAAGTGTTTGCATGCTTAGAGATTTTGGAGCCTATGGGACAACCCCTGCAAAAATTCTACGCAATTTTGAGCTTGGATACAAGGAGACCTTACTTGGTACTAATCATCGAATGGACTCCCTATTGTGGCATATTTGGAGAGCCCGCATACTTTGGGGTATATGGACTAGTAGAAACACTAAAGTGTTCAAGTCTTCTCAAAGGAACTGTTTCCATTCTTGTATTCTTGATCTGAAGAAGTCTAGTATGTAATTTATCAACTCTGTTATTGATGCTCTCCTTGAGCATTGGACCTTTAGAGAAATTATTGTAAGTTCAAGCTCTCCACGTGGACAAAGATCATGTGTAGATTATACTCTCAAAAGAGATTTGTTATGTACTATGCTCTTCTTGACTAAGCTGTTGTAAGATGTGGGCTTGCCCTCATGCATAGATTGTAACACCTCACTAATATTCAATTTTATTTTTGCTGCTTAAAAAAAAAAGATGAAGACAACGTGGTGTGGTCCAAACCAGTACATATTGCCAGCCTGGACTGTAAGTATAGGGTTCAAACCCGGGTCCGGCCTGATATATGGATAATCTGACGAGTAAGTCGATGACCGAAACTCCCAAAAGAAACTAAAAAAAATAAGAATGAGCAGTGTCGCATGTGAAGGATGTGTCACAATTTCTTGACTAAGCTCTGGCAAGAATATGGATTCCTCGATTTGCTCCCAAATTATCAGAGTGATAAATTGATTCATTAGCTCTGCAGAAGTCTGAAAAGATAAATGAAAACTATGGCAGCAACAGACTCCTCCCTCTCATAAATCTGACAAACCAAAAGAGTGACAAATTGACGCATTCAGCAGCGATAATTTCATAAGACAGTCTAATTTAGCACGCATTGATTCACAGGGTTGTAAGAGTCCTTTGAAATACAAAATAAGCATATGCAAATAGATATGAACCCTTATGTCACCTACACAAATTAAGGTCTCGAACGAGCTTCAGGCATCAGATTAAATGAGTATCACCATTACATTCCTGCTCGAATTGAGTTTTCAAACAAAGCTCAGGCATCAGCTGAAATGAACAACACTCGCTGCGCACATCAAGCTCTACCAAGTCAGCTGGCAAGGGTGGAAGATGCTGCCATCTATAGCCATCCTCAATGTCACACACACAAATTTCCATCTTGCTGAAGTAAGACCCACTGTAAACATACATCAAGTTCCCTGCACCTGTACATCTTATATACTTGAAGACGAACAATGGATGTGTTCCTCTTTCGAAATGATCAGTGAAGGAAGACCACAGATGCTTTGGCATTTGGCTCACTTCGCTACACTGCATGGTTATCTGATCAACCTTAAGCAGCTTTACGGCACTCTCCTTCCCTTCATCTGCAACAGATAATCGTAAAGCAAACAAGACTTTGCCGGTGGATGCTAGACGAAGATGCTGTACGTCTCTTGATTCAAGTTTCAATGGCGGGTTCCATGATTTAGTACCCATATCAAAGTGCGTGATAAAGCCTGTATGGATGTTCATGATGTAAACCTTCCTTCCTACTACCGCCCAAGATACGTGGAAAGAACCCATAAACCGAACTGACCCAGAAGGCCCCAATGCTGGCATGTAGTCGTCAGACACATCCCATGAATCCGTCGAAGAGTTATAGATCTGCACAGTATGCGTATTACGGAGCTCACCAAGGACAAACACCTCAAAGGATGAAGAAGAACATGAAGGGGCTTCATCAATGTCTAAAGCAGCCACAACAGGCGAGGAAAGAAATTGCTTGCTGGCAGCAGAGGACACGCTCCAATCTGTATTGAGAGGATTAGTCGCAAAGTTGAGAAAGATGCTATCAGAAGAGCAGGTGCCATTGGGATAGAGTACGAGGGTTCCATAGGGGGTGCTTGTCAGCGAGCAGGGAGGAGAAAACGGAGTCTTCATGTTGCTTGGTAGTTTGACGACGAACCACCGCGCCAAGATGGGATCATAGACAGAGGCTAGCGTGAGGCCGCTTTTCGGATGCAACCCCCAAAGGTATAAGAAAGGATGTGTACGCGCCATTCCAAGCTTCATGAGGGAGGAAGATCGGATGGAAGAATACCATGATTTGCTGACAGAAGCCAGTCTGATAGAGGAAGAGACAGGCAACCGAAGTAATATGCACTCAATCAATTCGTGTGCGAGCTCTGTGAGCGCCTTGCTCACAGGGTCGCGCACTGTCTCGCTGCCCTCATTACTTTCATCCCCGCAGACTTCTGTATGCTCGTTGCAGCATAATTCTTGATCCTGTTCCTTCTCCCCCAATTTTTGTCGGTCGTCTCGTATCTTTCGCCTCCTACCACACCTATCGCCATTGCCCGCTTCCACTGCCCCCATAGGCTCACAGTTGTCGAGCATTTGTGCCTTCGCACATTCAACATTCAACACCATGCTTGGATCCCTTCAGCTCTGCTGCACAAATGGCAGTTTCGACTACCTTATAAGCATCGATTTCTCCCAATTGCCCCGTTATCTCGTCAACAGGATCACGCCTCGTTCGCGGATTTTTGTCGCCTACAGATAGCTGGACTCGGAACTTTTACCGCTGGTCAAATCGGATTTTGAGATTGGTCGGCTCGCGATATCTCACATCGATCCCTCCTGCTTTTGCTCAGTTGCCAAGTTGCAATCCTTAACCGAGCCGCACTTTTTTCAAACTTATTTATTTCCACATCAAAATACCAAAGATGTTTCCACATTCAAAGACTAGCGTCAGATCTCTGACGTTACTCTCTCTCTTTTTTTTAATTTAAATGGAAGTTCAACCGAAGCTTACTCCTTCAATTTTATTTTTAAAATTGTAATTGTACAAACGAATGGACATAGTATCTATAATAACTTTCATATCTTATAAAGTAGGAGTTAGATATGAAAGTAGGAGTTAGACTGCTCCAAGACGATACAAAAGAGGATTGGTTTCAACTCGAAATATCATGGTTTACATTCGCTTTAGGTTCACACTATCCTGCGAATAATGAGGATTAAACCTTCACCCCCACCAAAAAAATGAAAGACTCAACCAACTGAGCTAACGTGCGCGAGCAATGTTACTTTTTCAATGTAAAAACAAAAGTGAGCATTTATGAATGTGTACATTGTTCTTTGAAATTTCCAACGTATTCGAAGGTAAACGACTAAACTTCAAACACTCTGAAAATTTGGTTAACAAACGCTCATGAATAAAACTCTAAGAAACGGTTGATAGATAGAGTCGAACATAACATAATGCGATTTGAACTTAAGGAGAGAGCTCAATATGGGAGCTCATCTTAAAAAACCAAAGCAAAAAGAAGATTCACTTGATCAATTAGTTTTTTCGAGAGGAACAAAAAATAAATGGACTTATTTTGTTTCTCCAAATTTTGAAATTTTGAGGCACGAGGAAAACATAGAATTAATTATTTAATATTGAATGTGCTTAAAAAAATGGTTTATGTGTGTGCATCATAGGTGGATTGTTTGAGATTTCATCATAGGTGGATTGTTTGGGATTTCATCTTTTGAGGTGAAGGTTGTGTGAGCTCAATCCCTGTTGGGGTTGGAGGATATGTATGGGCCATAAACAAGTTGTAATGCCTTTAGGCCATTCAAACTAAATGCCTTCAAGCAATTCTTTCCCAGAGTTGCTTCGAGAGTCTAACCCTACTTTGTGGGACATAGAAGATGTAACAGGTACTATGTCCTTCGGTTGTAGAATTGTTGTGACTATCTAATTCAAGTTAAGTTTAGACTTCAAATTAAGATGTAACGGGTACTATGTCCTTCACTTGTAGAATTGTTGTGACTATCTAATTCAAGTTAAGTTTAGACTTCTCCTTAACTTCCTCTTAAAAGACAGAAAGTTTAATATCAAAAGTATTGAACACGTGTCTCACTTGAGAACGTGAACAAGAGGTGAACATTGGAAAGAATCTCACTTGAAAACGAACAAAAGCAGAACATTGGAAAGATGTGGCCCACACGCAAAGCCTTTAAGGTAGGCACTAGTACTCGTCCAAGTACCAAGCCCTTCATCTATAGAGCACAATGAAAACTATTTCTAAAGCCTAACCATTTGTATTATGTCACATTCAAAGCTTTTATTGTCCCAACGTCTCCCAAGGACAATGATGAAGACAAAAGAAATTTTTTACTCCTAAAGCTTCAAATGACATGATCGTACTTGCAAATGGTAAAAACACTTTAGTTGCATTTGATTACATGGTCTTTAAAGAGGAAGTTCTACCAAAGGTTAATCTTCCTTATAGCTTGAATTGATTGAACGAATGTTTGTACTCATGAATGGGCATACTATCCATGAGATCCTATGTATCTCAGAAAGCAGGGGTTACACGAAGATGACGTCATGAAAGAATAGCTCAAACACGAACGTGAGAAACTGATTTAAACTGTTGAGGCTCATTACAATGTCCAACCACAATAGGGAGGGTATCCATTGAGGGGGGGATTGTTAGGCATAAAGCAAAGTATGTTGAAAAACTACTTCAGCATTTTGACTTTGAGCATTGCAGGCCAGTTTCCACACCAATTGACACAGGATTTAGGTTCTCAAGAGGATTTGAGTGATGCATTTTAAACTTTTCTTTATCAGCAAGTTGTGGGATGTCTTATATGTTGAAAATGCGAACTATGGAAGATTTAGGTGGATAAAAGGGTCAAAGACCTTAATGTGGAAAAAACTCATGACTCAAATCACTTAGGGAAGTCTCACGATTGGGCAAGGTCAAGCAAAGTAGTCCTAAGGTGGTGGAAAATTTGAGAGAGGCATCCAAAAGCTATAAAAGGATGTGAAGAGACATCAAATATATGGAAGTCTTGTAGGTCATTGAAGACTAGGAGACATATACTCAAGGAGGCTCAAGGAGAGAGTCATCCAAAGCTTAAGGAGCTAAAATGCACCTGTACAAGCTAAGAAAAATGTAGAGGAGGGTGCTATATGCAAAAAGGAGGAGTAAGGATGAGCTATCAAGCCCACACCCCCTATAGTCTCTTGTAGATATAGACATAGTTTGCTTATAATAGTTGTAACTCTTTGTTTACATACCCAATTTAAGAGATTTAAGGTGCATTCTATAGCTTATATACATGTCTTAATTTTTGTAAGAGGGATTCTTGAAATCAATTTTATGTGCAGAGAAATTGGTGTATATCTATAACCCTAATTTCTACATATCCTACATATCTACATAGCCTATTTTGTAGAGAGTGTTTGACTAACCTAAACAGATCCATTTGAAAGGTTCTATAGTTTGTTGAACCACACTAAGTGTGGATAAAGGCATGGTTGATTTGGATCAATTTAAGGCAGGTGAATCAGAGTTTTGTTGTAGGGTAGCAGAAAAGGTGTATGAAAGAACCTAGGTATTGGGTTCATTTCACTTATAGTGTGCAAATATGAGGGATTAAATTCCATCAGTTGGTATCAGAGTAGGAAACATCCTTTGTGACTCTAGGAGAAGGAAACCCTAATTTCCCATTCATTATGGAAGATCTAGGTAAAAAATTGGAGTTTCTTGACAAAGAAAACTATCTGCCATGCAGGTTTAGAGTCATGAACTACCTCATGAGGAAAGGTTTATGGCCTATTGTGTGTGGAGATGAAGATAAGCCTTATGTGGATCCTAAAGCTCCAAAGGTCACCAATCAAGTATTGAAGATGTTTAAGGATTAGGAGGAAAGGAATATGAGAGCTATTTTCTACATATCATAGGTAATTTCTAACACCATGATTGGTCATATATCAGAGCTTGATCATGCTAGAGATGTCTGGGAGGCCTTAGAGAATATATATGCCACTTCCACAAGAAGCAAAAAGATGAAACTTAAGAATGAACTCCATTCTTTGAAGAAGGGTAGTGGTCAACCTATTGTTGACTACACCTTGAGGGTGAAGGAGTTGAGGGAGCAATTGGCATCCATTGGCTACAAAGTAGATGAGGAAGACCTTGTGTAGATTACTCTCACTAGGCTGAGAGGGGAAGACAAGTGGAAACCCCTCATTACTGCCATCTTGTATAGAGATCCTCTACCAACACTTGAGGAGTTGATCTCACACCTAGTGGCAGAAGAGGTTGCCATAGGAGACACATCCAAGAAGGATGGTCACTCACAAGTCCTATATGCTAGCAAAGACAAAAGCAAGGGTGGCAATAAGGGGAAAGGAGGAAAAAGCAAGTGGAAGTAGTCCAAGGAAGAAGATTTAGATTCAGAAGGAGATAGCAAGGCAACATTTTCAAGGAAGGGGAAAGAATGGGAAAGGGAAGAAAAACCCTCATCAAGGTAAAACTTGTTTTGTATGTGGTAAGCAGAATCATGTTTCTTCAAATTGCTAGTTCAAGGATGACAAAGGCAAGAAGAAGAAGGAGCAAGGGAACTATGCTAACAACTCCAACAAGAATGATGAGAAGGAGACCCTCCTAGCCATGAGACATGGCTACACTAGTGATCCCAAGGACACAAAGTGGTTCATAGACTCTGGATGCTCTAATCATATGTCATGTATGGAGGAATGCTTTGTTCATATGCAGATCCCAAGCTCAAAATGTTGTGTGGAGACAAAAGACACCACTGAGCATTCCATTACACATGTGGGAGATGTGAAGCTAGGTGAAGGTAATTCTATTAAGACTCTTAAAGATGTGCTCCATGTTCCATCTATTTCCAAGAACCTTATCTCTATACGATAGATGGTATAGAGAGGTATGCAGGTAATATTTGATGCAAAAGGGTGCATCGTGAAGCAAGGAGGCAAGGTCATTGCAAAGGGAAGCAAAGAAGGCAAAGTTTTCACACTAGATGTTGATCCTACACACAAAAATGTAGTTATGTGATTATTGGCAACAAAAGGATTGCAGAGATTGATATTTGACACAAGAGGATAGAACATATCAATATTCCCAAGTTAAAAGGCATGTGCAAAGAAGGTTTAGTGTAGGGAATATCAAACCTTGAAGGCCAAGGTCTACATGAGTTTTGTGATGCTTGTCAACTATGTAAGCAAGCAAGGAATCCATTTCCAAAGAGTGAGTACACATCCTCTAAGCTCTTGGAGCTTATACACTCATATGTATGGGGCCATAAAAGAGAGGCTTCATTGGGAGGGAAGCTTTAGGCAATACTTGGAAAGATGCCCTATTCTAGAACTATCGACATCAGCCAAACAAGTGGCATTGTTTTTGGATGGCTTACTAAGTGCCAAATTATGATTTCATATGTGTACTTGAAGGAACCTAGGAACATAGAGTAGTGTGTGCTAATGTGTATAGACATAGAGGATAAATTGGGCGATGAGCTAGAGCTTTCAAAGATCTATAAAAACTTAGATAGTGCTACTAGTTTCACTTCTAAACCCTTGACTTCAATTGATGAGTTGGCGAAAAAAGTAGTTGAGAAGTTAGGAGTCTCAAGCAAACAAATCCCTAGAATGGTCTCAGTTAAACAATGTTACAACTATGGAGCAGACCACGTGGCCAATGTTTGCCGAATCATGGATCAACCCCAAGGAAACCCTAATAGCCAATATTGCACCATTGAGAGAAGATGCACTAACCACACCGCATGTTGGAAGCAGCCAGAGGCATAGAAGACGCGGAAGCATGTAACGACAGAGGCAGGGAGCCAGTGGAATATTTTTTCAAAGAATCATGTTTTAGAAATACTTTTCAAAAACCTCCAACAGTAATTTTTATCACTATTGTAACATATGTAACATAGAAAAACCCTTTTCTTAATTTCTAGCTCCATTTTGTGCAAGCCGAGGAGTCCTCGAGCTTGAGGAGCTTAGGTAGAATGAGCATATCAATTTTGGTTATTTTTAGACACCGTTTACCCCTTCAAATAGCATCTAGGACCTAATTTTTAACTATGCCGGTCATTAGATGTGAAACCGGTCAAAATTAGTCTAGAAACTATAAAAAGAGCTAGAGAGCTCATTTTTGAGGTTAGCTTGTTTGAGTAGAGAAGAGCTTAGAGCTATTTTGAGCTTGTAAGAGTGTTCTTGAGTAATAGAGTTGATTTCTCACCTTCCATTGTGTCTTGCTTGTCTCTTCGTAGTGTGTGTGTGCATTTCTATGCTTCTCACCTTCACTCTCACTTCATCTCACGTTCACGATCTTCATATCACTCCTATCTCTTCCGCGGATTGACATTAAGGAGGTGAAGCTTCTTAACGTGGTTCTCACCATTGTGCTAGAGCAACACCAAGTTTGGCGCCATTGCCGGGAGCATGTAACGACAGAGGCAGGGAGCCAGTGGAATCTTTTTTCAAAGAATCATGTTTTAGAAATACTTTTCAAAAACCTCTAACAGTAATTTTTATCACTATTGTAACATATGTAACATAGAAAAACCCTTTTCTTAATTTCTAGCTCCATTTTGTGCAAGCCGAGGAGTCTTCGAGCTTGAGGAGCTTAGGTAGAATGAGCGTATCAATTTTGGTTATTTTTAGACACCGTTTACCCCTTCTAATAGCATCTAGGACCTAATTTTTAACTATGCCGATCACTAGATGTGAAACCGGTCAAAACTAGTCTAGAAACTATAATAAGAGCTAGAGAGCTCATTTTTGAGGTTAGTTTGTTTGAGTAGAGAAGAGCTTAGAGCTATTTTGAGTTTGTAAGAGTGTTCTTGAGTAATAGAGTTGATTTCTCACCTTCCATTGTGTCTTGCTTGTCTCTTCGTAGTGTGTGTGTATGTGTGTGTGCATTTCTATGCTTCTCACCTTCACTCTCACTTCATCTCACGTTCACAATCTTTATATCACTCCTATCTCTTCCACGGATTGACATTAAGGAGGTGAAGCTTCTTAACGTGGTTCTCACCATTGTGCTAGAGCAACACCAAGTTTGGCGCCGTTGCCGGGAGCATGTAACGACAGAGGCAGGGAGCCAGTGGAATCTTTTTTCAAAGAATCATGTTTTAGAAATACTTTTCAAAAACCTCCAACAGTGATTTTTATCACTATTGTAACATATGTAACATAGAAAAACCCTTTTCTTAATTTCTAGCTCCATTTTGTGCAAGCCGAGGAGTCCTCGAGCTTGAGGAGCTTAGGTAGAATGAGTGTATCAATTTTGGTTATTTTTAGACACCGTTTACCCCTTCAAATAGCATCTAGGACCTAATTTTTAACTATGCTGGTCATTAGATGTGAAACCGGTCAAAACTAGTCTAGAAACTATAAAAAGAGCTAGAGAGCTCATTTTTGAGGTTAGCTTGTTTGAGTAGAGAAGAGCTTAGAGCTATTTTGAGCTTGTAAGAGTGTTCTTGAGTAATAGAGTTGATTTCTCACCTTCCATTGTGTCTTGCTTGTCTCTTCGTAGTGTGTGTGTATGTGTGTGTGCATTTCTATGCTTCTCACCTTCACTCTCACTTCATCTCACGTTCACGATCTTCATATCACTCCTATCTCTTCCGCGGATTGACATTAAGGAGGTGAAGCTTCTTAACGTGGTTCTCACCATTGTGCTAGAGCAACACCAAGTTTGGCGCCAGTGCCGGGAGCATGTAACGACAGAGGCAGGGAGCCAGTGGAATCTTTTTTCAAAGAATCATGTTTTAGAAATACTTTTCAAAAACCTCCAACAATGATTTTTATCACTATTGTAACATATGTAACATAGAAAAACCCTTTTCTTAATTTCTAGCTCCATTTTGTGCAAGCCGAGGAGTCCTCGAGCTTGAGGAGCTTAGGTAGAATGAGCGTATCAATTTTGGTTATTTTTAGACACCGTTTACCCCTTCAAATAGCATCTAGGACCTAATTTTTAACTATGCCGGTCACTAGATGTGAAACCGGTCAAAACTAGTCTAAAAACTATAAAAAGAGCTAGAGAGCTCCATTTTGAGGTTAGCTTGTTTGAGTATAGAAGAGCTTAGAGCTATTTTGAGCTTGTAAGAGTGTTCTTGAGTAATAGAGTTGATTTCTCACCTTCTATTGTGTCTTGCTTGTCTCTTCGTAGTGTGTGTGTATGTGTGTGTGCATTTCTATGCTTCTCACCTTCACTCTCACTTCATCTCACATTCACGATCTTCATATCATTCCTATCTCTTCCGCGGATTGACATTAAGGAGGTGGAGCTTCTTAACGTGGTTCTCACCATTGTGCTAGAGCAACACCAAATTTGGCGCCGTTGCCGGGGATCGAGTTTAGGACGAATGTGTGATGGTAAGAGTATAGCAAGAAGTGGCATTGGAAGGTAAAAATTTCAGTTTTTGTTGTTGTTTTTACTTAGTTTTTAGTGTTTTTCACCTCCCCCACACTCCATCTTCATCACCACATCATCATCTTCATCTCCAAAAAACTCAGAAAATTCACCATATCCACCCATTCTCCTCATTTCCCCTCATTTGTGCATGCGAGAGAGTGAGAGAGAGCTTTTGTGCTTGCATGTACTTTTGATTTCTTGAGTTTTCTTGCAGGTACAGTGCTCCAGAGCATCAGGAGAGCTTGGAAAAGGTAAAAACTTCACTTTCTGTCAGAGATTTCCGTCTGTGTCAGACCATCGCGATGGTCTGCCAAGTGCGGAATTTTTGGTAAGCGACCACACCACGGGATAGGCGACACACGCGCATACACGAATCCACAGATGCATCTGCAAAAATCACATTTTGGTGGACCATCGCGATTGGCTCAGACCATCGCGATTGTGTCACACCATCGCGATTGGCTCACGCCATCGCGACGGCTCAGCTGGGCCATCGCGACGGTTCGGTTGACCCCACACCATCGCGATTGGCTCACGCCATCGTGCCGACGCTGCCACGTGGCAAGCTAGACCATCGTGACGGCTCGCACATCACGCCATCGCGACGATACACTCAGACCATCGCGACACCTCGAAAATTGAACCATCGCGATTGGCTCACGCCATCGCGCCCGGACCATCGCGATTGGCTCAAGCCATCGCATCTGTGACCATCGCGATGGTTCACTTTGGACCATCGCGATTGTTCACGTTGATCGTTGACTGACGCCATCGCGATTGTCCACCTGATCGAGCCATCGCGATTGCTCACATTTGGACCATCGCGACCGTGCACTTCAGACCATCGCGATTGCTCACCTTCACGCCATCGCGACGGTCCCAGACCATCGCGATTGTTGCAGACCATCGCGATTGTGCACCCCCATCGCAAATTTTAGGGTTTCATTTTTTGGCCAATTTTGGGGCTATTTTTGGGAAATTTTTGGGTGATTAGACTCATAGGAGACCCCTTAGCTCATATTTGGAGAGAAACCTGTTTGTCAGTTTTTACCCCTGAGGGCCTGAACGGTCATAACTTCTTCATCCGAAGTCCGTTTTTTGAGCTTAATAGATAAGCTATTTTGAGGTTGACCTAGTTTGGGACTAGAAAGCCAGGGGGCAAACATTGAAAAGTTGGGCAAAAGGGAAGGGACTTAAAAGGTGTACACACTCAAGTGCTTGATCATCCAACTGTGAATTGGTCTAATATTGAATTTTTCCAGGTCTAGCAAGGGCAATCAAAGGCAACCAAAGCAAGATAGTGAAGGGCATAAAGCTTGGGAAGCGCGGCTTCTTGGGCATCAGAGCAACCAGAAAAGCTGACTCGCGGTTGAAAAAATTACTCAACCCCCTCAGTCAATTCTTAGCTTAGGATAAACGTTAGCATTGTGGAGCAAAGATGACAGGAACGCCTCAAGTTCAAGAGAATCAAATTTATCAAGTTCAAGACTAAAGTAAAGGTGTGTGACACGAAAACCTAAAGGAAAGAACATAAGTCTGACGGAATGAGAACTCAAAGTACCACAGAAAGTCGAATTCTTGACGCATACATTAAGACAAGAATCTAGAGAAATTTAAAAAGAATCAAGAAAGTAATAACAAAGAATCATTGACGACCTGATCATGTACTGAGTGTGCAAGGAAGAAGATTAATGAACCTTAGATCTGGCAAACACATAGGTAAGTCAGACGGACGAAGCCTTAGATCATCAGAGGCAAGTGTGAGAACTACTACACGATCGTGGGCTCAACAATTGAACACTAGTTATCCCTACAAGAACTCAGACACGAGTGAATCAGAAATGGCATTTAGCACAGAAAGACCAGAAGGAGGGTCGAATGTAGCCTATTTAGAAAGACCAGAAGGGCCCTATAGGACTCAGTTAGAATTTCTCCGAACCAACCGCTTAGGTGCTCGCATCTATGAGGATGGTTTGAGAAGACAAGTGGTGCAAATGCACAACCCCGATCAACCCATTGGATTGGAACATCCAGTGGTCAAATTCGAGAGAGACGCATACATAGACAAGGAAGGAACAATGTACATCTTAAGTACGCAGCCAAACAATACCAATGAGTTTGGCGTGATTCAGCTAGAGACGGAAGCAAAATCACAAGGAAAGGAGCCATTAGAAGAACCTAGAGCACCTCGAGGGAAATCTGTACTGACACGAGTACTAATCCTAGAATGGATCCCTCAGGACAACAGAAGCATAGAGTTGTTTGTAAATAAAGAAACTGATGAAGCCTTTTGGAATTATAAGACAGAACTACTCAGTGAGGTGGGTATCATCACGATATACGAGTTCAAGGACCCGGATACACCTGGAAAGGTTGTATACCTGGATGAGACTTCAGAAAGAGTCTTTGTGGTGCCAGACCACGCTAAAAACACATACACATGGAGAGGTGAATTGGTATTCCCTCCATCTAGAACGAACATGAATACAAGCCAACAAGGGGCAGGAACATCCTCAGCCCATGGAAATCAAAGAGAGAAAAATAAAGAAAGACCCGAAGTAAGCTTCACAACCACAAGCCAACCCTAGTGGCCAATATTGTACAATTGAGAGAAGATACACGAATCATACGGCTCAGGACTACCCATACAACAAGCAGACCGTGAGACAGAACTATCCGCAAGCATACGCACAGCCAGGTAGGTATCAAGGCCAATACAATGCTCAGCCTTATTACTATAGGCCTCCTCAGAACTACCCATACCAGGCTCAACAGAGACCTCAACCCGTCTTAGCTCAGCAGCCACCCCCACCAGCGAATGTCATCTCAGTCAAATATGCTGCTGCAGAAGAGAACCTAAGTAGTGCTTTAGTGCCTTCTTCACCTTTGATCACAGAAAGTGACCCGAACTCAAACAGTTTTGACTCTACTCATGTAGATAGTCCACCCGCATATTACACAGAGTCACCAGAACATGTGGAAACATATCATTATGATAGTCCACCAGTGGAGCCGAGTTGGGAGCCCGAATACGCTAATGTGATGTATACCAACCCTAATCCACGGCCCCAATTAAGACAGCAAAGACCCCAGGGCCCTAGAGGACCATGCTTTAGGTGCCAAGAAGATCATTTCATAAAGGATTGTCCACATCCTCGGATAGCAGGGCAATCACAGTACTATAACATCCAAGGCTTTTGTGCCGATTCTGGCAAAGAGCACGTAATCAAAGATTGTCCTAAGAACCCTGTGAATGCTTCAACTGTGACACCAATCAACATGATAGGCATTGTAAGCAACGCAGATGGATCCAACCCTACCTACGTACCTATCCAAGCTATAACCAGAGCCCAGGAGCTCTTACAGAACCAACAGCTTAATAAGGAGAAAGTAACCGGAAGTAGTGAAGTTGCAGAATCTAGCAGTAAAAAGACAAAATCTTGGAAAGATTCTAGAGAAAGGATAAAGAGAAAGTGGAGTAAAAAGATAACTGAGTTGGAAGGAAGTTTAAAAGAGTCGAGAGCCAAAATCCTAGAATTGACTTCACAGGAATTGAATCAAGAGAACCCAGCTCAGAAGTCAGGATGAGTTTTAGCGGAACCCATACCAGAAAATCTAGAGATGATGTTTCGTGCATATCAGGCTAGATTAAAAGAGGGACCTCAAGTAGCTGAAATGAGCTAGAACTACCCTCGAGCTCATCTAGAGATTGAAAGAACTAAACTTTGTATGAAGATGGTAGAATTAGCACAAGCTTTGTTCGAAGCCTCTAGATATCTTAATTGGAGTAACATGGCAAAACTTGAACTACACTTTCAAGGACTAATGGAGAGGCTAGAATACTTGATAGAAAGGAAAGAAAAAAAGGATCAGCACAGGAATCTTAGTGTCCCAGAGACACAGGAAAGGAATGCACCATCCCTGTCTCAAGTACCCAATACAGAAATTCAAGACAATATGTCTTCCATACATAGGTACTCACATGAATTTTTGAGGGAAATCCAAGAAGAGAAATGGAGAAAAGAACAAGGAACCCATCCTCCTATTCAAGAAATAGACGACTTGTAGGAGCAATTTCCCCAAGACATTCCCTCTATTTACGATGATGTAGAGGAAGAACAACTGAGTGAACACATAGGATTTGAATCTAATTCTTTACAAGAATTACCTCAGTTCAAAGGACCTTGGGAATCAAAGTCTATTAGTATGAGAGCACCCACGATAATAGTGAGGAATGAAGAATCAGTAATCCCTAGAAACACGGAAGTGATCAAGAACACTAAAGTACAGTGTAACCTCACTCTAGAGGAGTTGTTAAAGATTAAACCAGAACTGTGGAAGCACGTAGCAAATCAATTCCCTGAGCTTGCTACTACTCCCTCACAAATAGGATCACAAAATAAGGTATCGGAGATACCCGTAGAAGAGATTGGAGATGTAAGCGAAGGAGAGGAAGGTAACACGTATCTTCCGATAACCCATCAGGGCTACACCACGAAAGCCATCTTAGATTCAGGAGCCGGAGTAGCCATAGCTACCACCGCTTTATGGAAACGTTGGGGTAAGCCAGCACTCAGACCTACCAGGATGAAGCTACAAATGGCTGATGGACACATAGAGAAACCATTAGGCTTACTAGAAGGAATATCTCTCACCACTTGTGGTATGGAGTTTGAGCACACCTTTGCCATTTGTGACTTTGCAAAAAATCATGCTTATGAGATGATATTGGGACGACCATTCATGCGTCAGTTGCAAATTGTACAAGATTGGGGAACTAATTCTTTGTACTTGCAACATTTAGGAGTGACTACCAAAGTCAATCTTAAAGACTATTCACATAGAGATGTACCCCCAATCAATGGAATACCATCCATAAGACTCAGGTAGAGACGGAATCGGTGCACTCATTAGAATCAGATCCCTCTTGGTTGCACGAGGACACTCATTTATGGATGTGTAAAGTAGCCAAACAAGAGGAAGAACGATTAGCAGCAAGGACATTAGGTGCAGAACAACATCCACGAACCCTTCAAGACCCAGCCTACGCACCTGTAGTATTTCCAGACGAAGAGTTTGAACCCCATGGTTGGGCAGAAATCCTAGCAACCATGGATGTAGCCATCAATGAAGAACAATGGACTCCCCACTGTGACGATGATGGCTATGATATCTCAGTTTTCACGATAGAGCCAATCATGTGTGATGCAATTTTAGAAGAATGTGAACCGAACACTGATGCATTTGAGGATGCGAGTGATTTTGATTTAGAATCAATTATCATGGACCCTCCATTTGCATCAGAGGAAGAATATTTTTATGAAGTAGAAACTCACCCTCAGAAACAAGAAGTTATGAATGATGTGAGGATAGCCACTCAAGTGACTAACAAGAGTGAAGGCAAGAAAAGAAAGAAGAAAGAAACCATGTCAGAAAAAGAAGAATCTTTGTTTGAGGTTCCCGAGAACTTCAAGAAATATGAAATCGAAGATAGAAGAATCATGGTACGAATGCCTAATAGAAAGGCGAATGACGGACAAGTATATGATAACCGAGAGAAAACCAAGAAAATAATAGTTGCCATAGAAGGAGAAGAAGAAAAATGTACATACATAGGGCATGATTTGACGAAGGAAGAAGAAGAAGAATTAGTGGCCCTATTGCGCGAATATAGAGATGTTTTTGCTTGGAGTTACAAAGACTTGAAAGGAGTAGATCCAGATATATGTTCTCATAGAATCCCTATGACTCCAGATGCAAAACCGACAAAACAGAAACCGTACACGTACAATGATAACTACGCTGCGAAGATTAAAGAAGAGATAGATCGGTTGATAGAAGCAGGATTCATTTACGAGATTGAGCATACCGAATGGGTATCCCCCATTGTGGTAGTGCCCAAGAAGAATGGAAAATTTCGTGTGTGTATTAACCTTAAAAAAGTTAATGCCGCCACGATTAGAGACAATTATCCTCTTCCTATCACGGAACACTTATTGGAAAGAGTTGCGGGCAAGGAAGTTTACAGCTTCCTTGATGGTTTTTCAGGCTATAATCAAGTAGCCATTGCTCCAGAGGACCAACACAAGACGGCTTTTGCCACTGAATGGGGCATATTTGCATTTCGTGTGATGCCTTTTGGGCTCACAAATGCACCCGCTACTTTCCAGCGACTCATGTGTCATGTATTTAAGGAATTCTTACGCAAGAATTTGGAAGTTTATGTCGATGAATTATGTGCACATTCAAATGTAAGACAGACACATATCCCAGAGTTAAGACAAATATTTGACAAATGTCGAGAATATCAGGTTTGTTTGAACCCAGAAAAATGCATTTTCATGGTCAGGCAAGGCAAAATTCTAGGACACATTGTGTCAAAGAATGGAATCTCTACCGATGAAGAAAAGGTGAAAGTAATTGCAGAATTACCTAGACCAACTAATGTGAAAGAGGTACAGGCATTTATGGGCCATTGTGGTTATTATAGGAGATTCATACACATGTATGCAATCATAGCCAAGCCATTGTACTCTCTTTTGACTCATTTTGAATGGACAGATGAATGTGAGAATTCATTCAACGAACTTAAACGATGTTTGTGCTCAGCACCTATATTGACAACCCCGGATTGGAGCAAGCCATTCCATGTACATGTGGATGCATCCAATTACGCCATAGGATGTGTGTTAGCACAACCCACGAGTGAAGGTAACATAGATCTCCCCATAGCTTATGCGAGTAGACAATTGAACGCAGCAGAAAGAAATTACACCACGACGGAACGAGAAGGATTAGGGATGATCTACGCGGTAAAGAAATTCAGACACTATTTGCTGGCAAACAAGTTCAAATTCTTTACAGATCATCAAGCCCTATTGTACTTAGTCAACAAGCCATGTAACACAGGACGACTAATACGTTGGTTTCTATTACTCATGGAGTACGATTTTGAAGTAGTAGTCAGGAAAGGAAAGACACATCTTAGACCTGACCACCTTTCAAGATTAACCTCAGGAGAAGCTCCTCAAGGAATAGTGGACGACTTACCAGATGCATATTTGTTTAACCTTGAGATAGCACCAGAATGGGCTAAGCCGATAGTCCCTATTCTGACATACGGACCCAAGAATCCTAGGATAAAGATCAAAGAAGGAGAGATTACCAAGTCTCAGAGATACCAAATCATAGCAGGAAGCATATATAAACAGGATAATCAAAAGATTCTTGCTTGTTGTGTAGATGAATCAGAACATGCAAATTGGTTGCAATTAGCACACATAGGTGCATTAAAGCAACATCATTCGAAACATCGAACATTACAGACTCTACATAGACTAGGAGTATATTGGCCTTCGATGGAAGTAGATGTCTACAAGTTGTGTAAAGAATGCCATGTTTGTTGTGAAAGACCACCAGTAGAACATGCGACATTATATCACGTGTCTCTCACACCAGACTGGAGTGAACCTTTAGTGATGTACTTGAGGACGAAAACATTCCCTCAAGGAATGACTTTAGCACGACAACGCAGTCTAGAGCAGGAAGCTCAAGATTATTCACTTATTGGCGATAATCTATACAAAAGAGGACGAGATGGATATCTAAGACAATGTGTTCATGAGAGCGATTATCTGAGCATACTAGAGACTGCACACCAAGGTGTTGCAGGAGGTCATTTTGGACCCGATAGGATAATCAAAGCCCTCCTCTTTGCAGGATTATGGTGGCCCACTCTTCACATGGATGCGCATACCTATGTTAAGAGATGTGATGTGTGCCAAAGAACTCAGTTTCCTACTCGCAGAGATGAAATGCCATTGAAACCCATGATGGGCGGACGTGCATTTTCTAAGTGGGGTATAGACTTTGTAGGACCCATTAACCCCCCTGCAAAAGGTACACATGCTGAATACATCATTGTCGTGACGGATTATCTTACCAAATGGGTAGAGGCAAAAGCCACAAAAAAGAATGATGCACACACAACTGCAAAATTCTTATTTGAGAATGTCTTTACAAGATATGGATTGCCTATAGAGTTAGTGAGCGATCGAGGAACTCACTTTCTAAACCAAGTCATTGAATATTTGTTACAGGATTTTATGGTGATTCACAAGAAATCCGCACCATATCATCCTCAGGCCAATGGTCAGGCTAAAAGCACTAACAAGATCCTTTGTAACGTACTGAAGAAACTCGTGAACAACAAACGTTCAGATTGGGACAAACAGTTACACCACGCTGTTTGGGCATATCGAGTGGCCTACAAGACCGTACTCAATGCAACTCCCTTTCAGATGGTTTTTGGTCAGAATGCTGTGCTTCCCTTGGACTTCTTGATACCGACCCTTAAGGTTGCACAAGAACATCAGTGGACCGGCCATGAATTATCAGCGAGAATAATGGACTTGGAACGATTAGGAGAAACTAGGCTAAAAGCAGCAGCAAGAATATACACGACAAAGAAGCGACAGAAAGCATATTTTGATGCACATGTGAAAGATAAAGGCTTGAAAGAAGGAGATTTAGTTCTAGTATATACGCTAAAGCAACACGCACGGAAGTTAGAAAAGCGAGGTTATGGACCTATGATCATTAACAGACTCTCGACAAGTGGAGCAGTATAGTTAGCCACCTTAGAAGGAGATATAATGCCTAATTACATTAGTGGCTGTAGAGTCAAGCTATATCAAGAACCTCTTACTGAGGATATGCTTAGACGACTCACATTGGCAAAGAAGCGTAAGGAGGAAGAAAATAGAATACGAGCGGAAGCTCAGGCAGAAGCAATAGAACGCATTAAGCGCATGAAGCTAAGAAGACAAGGACTAGGGAGAGAACATTATAACCATCTGGAAACAACACCCAGATGCCCCATGGCCATGTGTGAAGTAAAGTCACGAACTCATCCTAGCATAGTGGAGAGGAGACCATTCATTACAGTTAGGCTAGAGCACGACAACCCTTTCCAAGAGCTCAGGGCATTAATTGACTCAGGTGCTGCGACTAGTGCAATTAGATGGTCCCACTATAAGGACTCAGGAATAGAAAGGGCGGCCAATTGAGGCATATCTCATAGGGCTAGGAGGCATGGAAACCCCTTGCATGGGCGAGGTGGACCTTCCTATCCTCATTAAGGATGTGACCATGACAGCGAAGCTACTAGTGTGCCATGATGACGACCTGATAGAACCCCTAATCCTTGGCCAAGATTGGCTATACGATCACTCAGTGGACCTAAATCTTAGACAAGGCTCCTTACAGATTGGAACCTTAGATCAGAAGCGAGTGATATCGCTTGACTTCCCTAATGGCATTCCGACCGAGGTTTGTAGCCATAGACCCTATGAAATGCATGCGACGGAAGACCGGAAGATCTTTGGTCAGATCAGTCACGTTACGTCTACACCAACCCATGCGGGCTTGGCGATGGACAATTGTCAATCGAAAGGACATCAGGAGATTTTCCCTTGGGCTTCTTGCAAACTAGAAGGGGTAACTGCCCAACAGATGGGGCAAATGGGCACAATCAGCGAACACATGGGCAAAACACCCTGCGGTGCCCATCCTTCCAAACTTGCTGTGGACTGGCCTAGATTAAAGATAAATAACGAATCACTTCCTAATGGGCAGGTCACGCAAGTGTTGGATCTCCCTTCTTTTCCAAAGCAGAGCATCCAATGGACCTCTCAAACCCAACCACGAAGGAGTCAACCACAATAGAGGAACCCAGACCGACGACACCACCAGACAAGGCAAAGAAAGCAGCAATATCAAC
This sequence comes from Ceratopteris richardii, assembly GCA_020310875.1. Classification (NCBI taxonomy): domain Eukaryota; kingdom Viridiplantae; phylum Streptophyta; class Polypodiopsida; order Polypodiales; family Pteridaceae; genus Ceratopteris; species Ceratopteris richardii. Next base: position 91,735,362 of record CM035407.1, on the reverse strand, counting down.
ATCACAAAACAAGTGGCACGAGACAAATATGGGTGCCAAAAGGACAGCAACCATAGCCTATTGGCAACACTGTAGACAAGAACAGGACAAAGTTTCAAAAAAAGCAGAGTCAACATCCAAAGTCCCCTCGATCTTCTTCTACAAGTACAAATACTCGACAGATTTGGATCGCCAAGAAGTACCTTATCAATAGACCCACAGCCACGCAAAGTTGGGTACCCAAACCATGTATCATAGCCCAACCCTCAAGCCATGTAATATATACCCCTCAGAAATCTTTTCAGCCCTCCATACCACCAAATCCTATATCATCTGTTGTCCCCCAGAAGAAACACACCACCCACTCAAAGACTCTTAGGAAATGGATACCGAAACGTATCCAGACGTCTTCTTGTACCCCCTTATCTAACAATTCTCCCACCCCGTTTAAACTCCACGCTTGTAATAATTCACCCTCAACCAAACCTTGTATGAATTCATACACCAAAACCCCACATCATGCATAATAAAAGCTCATCAAGAAATGTATGCATAATCTGACCATGTAGGTGTCTAGAGACCTGCATTAGTTTTGCAAATAATCATTCCATTAACCACCTCACACCACTTGGCTACACGGGTTACACATCGGTTATGGAAAGGGATTGCGGTCTCACTTTAATGGGATCATAATTAATTTCCATGCTAATGTGTTAATCTTTTGTAGCAGATCCACCATGCACTCGCATAATACATCATGCAGGCTGAAGGCCCATCAGAAGCTGGCCCTAGTGCACCAATGGCCAATATTGGGGATTTACTAGCGGAGCCCCATCCGACGGCTCAACCACCGGAGTTTCAAGGTTTTCCAGGACCCATGCCAATCGACGATCCTCCTAGAGGATATACTGAGAAGATTCATCGTAATTCTCACTGGTTTCAAGGCCTAGCAGGACCATTAGCAGACGCTGATTTCATATTTGAGGCTAATTTAGCATTTGATTATCGCACATGGGCCAAGTACCAGTTCTTTTCAAGAGAATTCGAAGGACTACAAAACACACAAGATTTAACGCATGTTTGGGCACGAGCGGGATTTACAGAATATTTTAGTGACCCTCTGCCTAAACCTGATTTTTACAGATGCTTTTACTTAGTAACCACCTTGACGGCTTCAGAGAACAAGGATCTACCCGGCACATTCATGTTAACATCCTTGGTAAATGACCCTCCATTCAGAAGGTTTTATTTGTCTAAAGATTTAATTCACGCAGCTCTCAAAATACATGGAACGCATACTCCGAAGGAGCGAGAACGGCTAGTTCCAGAGCCGATGAAACGTGGCGATGTTACGAAGTGGGAGGATATTTCAGCTATAACCCCTGAGCTATCCAAGCCATTACGGATATGCATGCAGCACTTTGCTTTTCCAGCTCAGGATCATTTTACCATGCCCCACAAAAGAATCTCGTTTGGATTATACTTAGCATGTACTGGACCCTAGACGGTTGATCTAGCTAGCTGGATAATTGATCAGCTCTATTTGGCACAACATAGATGGGAACGAAAGAAGGTAATCAATGGATGCTGCACCCTCACCAGAATCATATATATATGCTTGGCGTATGACTTACCGATTGAGCGTGCTATGACCAGCGAGGAGTTAAAAGCATTCAAGGGGACTACTAAGAAGGGTAGAAAGTCTAGCAAAGGACAAGCAGGAAAACGAATGAGAGGTACTATCCCGTGCCTTCAAGTCCCAGAATCACCCTCACCACAACCATCTCCAGAGCAGTCACCGACAGCAGCCACTCCCACGGTACAACCCATTCGTATACGGTTACCAAGACCAGTTACGCGGAGGGCACTACCAGCACAGTTGCTCCTCAAGCAGCCACAGTTCCAGAACCTATCACCACGGCAACAGAAGTTCCCACCACCATTGGTGCGGAAGCCTTCTCTTTTCCAATACCCCATTTAGAAGCAGAACAAGCAGAGCCACTGAACACAACATTCGACTTTGAAATGCCCGATGCATTCTCCAATGAGTTCCAATTTTCAGAAGGACAAATGTTTTCTCAAGAATATGAAAGGCCCAGCTATCCCACCACACCCCGGGATCAGCCACAAGGATAGATCGTGTCTAGCTCTGATGACAAAAGAACAGCAACCGATGATGACGAAGGCGATGACGAAGCCAGCCAGGGAACTCAGGAATCCCAAGAGCATGAACAGACAGATGACCAAGAACAACAAACAGAAACACATGGTGATACAAGTACACATGAAGATGAAACTTGTGAAGCAGCAGCTTACACACTGGCTATTAAGAAGCTGTATAGAACTATGGAAAAAGTTTGGGCACGCAAAAAGCTGACTGAGGAAGAGAGTCAAGCGATAATAGAACAAGAACTTGTCACAGGCGGATTCGAAGACGCATACATCAAAGGATTTAGAGAGTTGGTCAAATCAGTAGGCTCCAACGAAGCACTCCGATACTTGCAAAGAAAGCCACTCCCACAGTTTGACCCCCGCAGAGTACGACTACTTTCAAAGCCCGGCGAATACATTCGTGTCCCAACAGGAGCACAATCTTCAGAACAGGCCAGGGAGGCACGTCTCGTCCCTGAAAGCTCGTTGGCAACAGAAGCCATCCTTGTCGACTTCCCACCCCATACGACTAATGTAAATACCACAACTGTAATTGGAGTACCCGTCACCCCAACCGCTCCTCCTTCACCTCCCATCTCTCCCCTTCATCCTCTATCTCCTCGACCAGCCACATCTTTCGACAGTGCAGTAGCTGAAGCTTTTATTGCCTCCATTCATATAACCCTGTCCACATCCACTCAACCGGGTTTCCCCCCTCCGCTTCCCACCTTTCCATCTACTACCTTTTCCCCTCCATCTTTTCCATCCTTCCCCACAACTCCAAGACCCCTTTTTCCATTCCCACCGCCCTTAACCTTCTCCCCAGTCTCACCTCCCCGACCCACTGTAACCCCTATTTCCCCTTTCCACCAAGCTGCTCCAGCCAGCCCCCCTGTAAATTACTCCTCAACCTTTGTAAATCCCGTATTTACACCAGCACAAGCACCCCCAGTCACACCCTTGTTCACAGTCACTGCACTGGACACGTCCAATGACATGGACATCTCACCGCCCACTGCACCACCACTCACTTCACTCACGGCACAAACATATTTAGGCACATCACAATTTTCCACAATCACCACCGCATCCACCTTCCCAACCCCATTCCCCATCCCCTTTGCATCTACACCCACTGCATCTTCATTTAGCACCCCATTAATACTATCATCCAATGTAGATAATGCATTTCGACAGATGTTCATGTGTATGACGCAAGTAAGAGATGAGTTCACATCTCTTGGCGATAATTATCAGCAGCTGCAGAGGACAACCAATGACTTACAGTCGCAGCTTAATTTATTGTCTATTGAGAATGCCTCACTGAACAGCCGATCCAAAGAATTACGAGAGGCATATCATAAATTAGAACTAGAAAGCGGAGAAAAGACCAAGGAAGCCACTACTGATCTTGACAACTTGCTTAGGGCCCAGACAATTCGCAATGCAACATTAACGAGAAATATGGGCTTACTACGAAGACATCTAGCAGCAGCAAAGGAAGAAAACCAGCGCTTACAGGATCAGAACCGAGAAAACTTAGAGGCAGCCCTAGACCATCCACACCAACCACTCAGTCCTAGCCGATTCAAAGCTATTCCCTCATACTCGATGAGGATGCTGCTAGAAGATCATGTAAGACTGCTAGATGAATACGACCGCATGAACGAGGAGTTACAAAAACTCAAAGAAGATCATAAATTACTCCAGTTACGAGCACCGGCACACCAAGACATACCAGCACCTGTGGACCCCTCTCCTGACATCTTAGAGGAACTCAACGCATTACGAGCCCAGGTATCAAACCTTGAATCAAGGATTGCAGTGTAAGAAGCACCACCAAGGTCAGATTCCCCACCTGAGCTTCCAGCTGAGGAAGAAACTGTCACCATCCCGGTGGAGGAAACGTTTGAAGAGGTGTACGAGCCACAACCCATCCCAGGCGGACGCGTCACGGCCAAAGGCCAGATGACTTACGAACTCTCGACCCCCGCGTGGATGAAGACAATTGAGGAACTTGGGACAACACACTCAGCTAGAGTAGAGGCACAATTACATGCCATGGCGATGATAGAAGAAAGAAATTTACAGTCTCCATTCTTTGCTCATTTGGCCCCGCGACGATACATATCTGGGCATGAGCTACAATATAAACCGTATTTTATGTTAATGGCCGAATACCAGTTAGCCATTGAGAAAGAAATAGGTAAGAAACCATCGCATGCAACTCAATTCGAGGAGGACGATCTACCACTCGATGCGCAGCAAGGAGAGATCTATCAACCAGAGTGGCGCAAAGATTTACTATAGAAGTATCAAGAAATGATGAGTACATGGGTAAAGGCACCTTTGCATTTAAAGTACAACCCATGTTGGGGACCAGTACCACGACGCCGCTCCTGGACAACCTTTGCTATTAAGGTACAAAACAATAAACAGTGCCAGGATTGGTTGAATTACCCCTATTTTAAGCCACCCATCGGTTCCCAAGTGTAGGCTACATGATGGCTACAATTCACCACTGGCTCCCTTGACTAAAGCATATGGACGATATAGCAGCGCACATGACTGTCAAAATCTTTGACATGATGCAAATGGTTTTTAAAGTCTTCCGACGTGTCAAGGCACCTCATGTTAATACCCCGGGCTTTGAGCATGGCAATTTGGATCTTGCATATGACATGAGTACAACGCCATCGCTACGGGTGTGTTATGCCTGGCATTGCTGAATAAAGTACCTACCGACGTGCTACAAGCAGACTTTCGAAGAGATGTTCACAACCGGCTTCTGGGAATACCATTCAGAGGTATTCATAAGCAGGCCTACACATTTATTACACTTATTTGCCTATGAACGAATGGTCTATTCCACACACTATCACCTCCCGCCACCAGAAGAACCGCAACCAATAGACTGGGAGAAACTCGAGGCCGATCTGGCCCGAGGCATTCGTATCTCCGAGCAAAGTTCTACAATGTTCTCTTGTGTGGGCACATATGCCAAACTGATCTCTCCAGTAGAGAACCTCTCCCTGACATAATGATAGTGCACCTCAATGTGCTTAGTACAAGCATGGAACACAAGGTTCCTCACAACTACCAATGCACTTTGACTATTAGTGAAGATGGTGGTGGCAAAAGACTCACCAACACCCAAATAAGCCATAAGGCATCTGAGCCACACACACTCAACAGCTGTTGTGAAAGCTGGCCTATACTCAGCCTCACAACTAGAAGTGGCCACATTAGGCTGCTTCTTTCTCAACCAAGATATGCATGAGCTACCAAGCATGAAACAAAAACCACTGGTGGACATACAAAAGTCAAAGCAACCACCCTAGTCAAAGTCATAAAAAGCATGTAAATCTAGCAGTAGTGATCCCCCCTTGGGATAAAACAATCCAAGTAGCTGAGTACCACTCAAGTAGCTAAATATGTGCTTAACCACCTATCAATGCTTGACACCTAGGAAATGCATGAACCTACTCATCTCTGAGACAACAAACTGAATATTTGGTCGAGTAATGCATAAGTAAATCAAGCATCCAACAAACTATTGATAGAGAACAACATCAAATGCATCTCCAGCATCATGAAGATTCAATTGTAAACCTATCTCCATAGGAGTGGCAATAGATGTGCAGTCTTCAAGGCCAAAATGCTGCAATAATGTGCCAATATATTTTTTTTGACACAAAGATATTCTTCCATCAACTTGCATAAACTCAATGCCCAAATAATGGTGCAAACACCCCAAATCTGACATCTCAAATGAGGCATGCAAATCAGCCTTAAAAGCAGCAATATGCCTCTCATGAGAACTAGTGAGCAACATGTCATCAACATAGACAACAATAATGAGAAGCACATCATTTGCACGCTTAACATATAAGGTAATCTCAATTGGATTGTTCTCAAAACCATGTGCAATTAGATAGGCATGTATCTTTTCATACCAAGCACATGGTGCTTGTCTCAAACCATATAATGCCTTTTTCAACCTGCACACTTTGTTTTCATGCCCTTTTTGCACAAAGCCACGGGGCTCAAAAACATCACTTCTTCATGCAAGTTACCATTCATAAATGCAGTTTTAATTTTGGATTGATGTACATTCCAACCATGATGAGATGCAAGTGCACAAATGTTAAGAGTAGTAGTCATTCTACAAGTAGGAGCAAAGGTCTCATCAAAATCAATGCCTCTTTCCTCAGCATAACCCTTTGCAACAAGCCTAGCCTTATACATGTCAACTATTCCATCAGTCTTACACTTCAAGTTGTATGCCCAGTTAGTGCCAATGTCCTTCTTGCCAGGCAGCAAGTCACATAAAGACTAGGTACCATTCTTCATTATCGCATCATATTCAAATTGCATAGTAGCCATCCAATTTTTTTAATTTTGTGCTTCATCAAACAAAACAAGCTCATTCTCATCAAAGAGACTAGAGGCAATCATAGCATAGCAATTTGATGCAAAAGAATCACTATGAGAGCGAGAACAAGTATGATATGATAGAGGTTCATCTAATTTGCTATCATGCAAAGTCCGCACCAACCATTTTGGCATAGATTTTGCCTCCTCAATATTAGCTCTCTCATCAACAATTGCATCATGTAAATCTTCATAAAAAATGCAATGATCTGCATCATCACATGAAACTTGTAAAGGCTTAGAAGTTGCTTGATTAGGACTAGCACTAGACTATCCTTCATTTAAAAATAGGGACCAAAGTGTCATACATGTCTTTGGAGCTAATTGATGTCTCTTTAGCACATGAAAGTAATGGCTGAACAAAGTCTTCCACAAAAACATCACATCTAACCAAAATGTGTTTAGTCTATGGCTGATACACACGATAGCCTTTGTTTTTAGAACTGTATGCAACAAAAATACATTTCACTAATTTATCATCCAATTTCCTGCGTTGTTGTTTAGGCACTAGTGCATATGCTAGACAACCAAAAACATGCAGGTGAGCAATAGATGTCTTATGAACATGCCAAGCCTCATATGGAGTGATAGAATACAATGCTTTAGTGGGACACCTATTAAGTACATAGGCTGCACACATAACAACCTCAAACAGAAAACTATGAGCTTAAGCCTGAATCTTGACCATACACCTAGCCATCTCCATGAGTGACATTTTCTTCCTTTCAGCAACTCCATTCTATTGAGGTGTATACGGCACTATACACTAATGTTGTATCCCACATTCAGCCAGAAATGCATTAAATTTAGAAGACATATATTCCCCCCTTGATCAGAACGGAGGGTGCCCATTTTACATGTTGACATATTTTCAGGCAAAACCAAAAACTATTTGAAGCACATAAACACTTCAGGCTTTGCTTTCAATGGATATACCTATGCATGCCTAGAAAAAGCATCGATGAAAGTCATTAAGTAAAGATAGTTCCCAAAAGAAGGTGTCTACATAGGACCATAGACATCACTGTGAAAAAGTTGCAATTTTTGAGTAGCATGAAATGAACCATCTTTTGGGAAGGAGGAATGCTACAGTCTTCCCAAAATAGAGCCTTGACAAACATGTTTACTTGGTGCCTCAAGTTTGGGAAAAGAGACACCATTTCACATTTCTGCAAGGGTAGCAAACTAGCAAAATTCAGATGACCAAAGTGTGCATGCCAAATCTTTGCATCTGACATAGCCTGAGAATCATGTACTGCACATGTTGAATCATTCATAGATTTCTCATAGTCTATGAGCTTATATAGCCCACGACATGAAATGTGAGAAGCAATAATGACATCACCATTCGATAGATCATGAACTATACATCTTTCATCAACAAATTTCACAACCAAGCCGATCTTCACTAATGTTGGAATCGACAATAGATTTTTCTTGATCCTTGGCACAAATAAAGCATCTAACAATGTAAAAGAACTACCATTAGTAATATTCAGAATGATTTTACTAACTCCCATGATAGGATAAGAGGATTTGTTGGTGCATGTGATCGTATTCCCTGTAGGGCTCGACTGAAGTGAAGTGAAGAAACTCTATTGCGAGGTAATATGTTTGGTTGCCCCACTATCAAAGTACCAAACATATGAGTCTATTGTAGACATACACTGCTCATGAGAAGATGGGTGAAAATTGCAAACAATGGTAAACGCACATTCTTCATTCTAGACAAGATTACCAGACCCTGTTTTTGGTGTAGAGGCCCCTACAACAACCATTCTAGCCTCTTTCTTCTTTGCCTCTTTTGCAACCAAGTTTGGACAACTCTTTATGATATGATCATTTGCTTTACAGTATTTGCAAAACAAATTTTGATTTTTTGTTTTCTCCTCGTCTTTGTCATCCTTCTTTGATTGTGCAGAATTAGAAGAATTATACTTACTAGTAGAAGAGCTCCATTTACCTCTACCGTTTTGACTAGCCAAGAAAGCTTGATCTGCAACACACATAATGGACTTGTTCTACCTAGACTCATCTTCCTACAATAGAACAAAGATTAACTCCTCAAATGTTAAGGCATTTGGATTGCCTTTCATCATCAATCAAAGAGTAGAAGCAAAACTCTAATATGAATCCGGAAGACCATTCATAAAAGTTTGCACAAGTGAGCTGTCAGGCAAGAATTCATCAGCAAAAATCAAATGCTCCTTCAAATCTTTGATCTTTGTCAAAAAACTATCCATGGAATCTCCTTCATTCATGTGCTCACTCTCTAATTGTTTTCAAAGATAAGCAACATGAGCCTCATTCCTTGCTTGGTATAAAGTGGTAAGTGAATGGCATGTTTGATAGACAAGGCTATCAATGCATGTGCTTGATCATCTCTGTCATCCCAACAAATTTGCTCTATAGTAGGTGCACAAGGAAGTGCAGGACAAGTAGGAACCTGAAGAATATCATCGTCTTCAACACCATCTACATCACCTTTAGCAATTGTGTTTGCAAGTGAAATAGGACATTTTTCAACACCCTGCATAATATTCCATAGTCCTTTTGCAACCAATACATGATGTATCATATAAGCCCATAATGGATAATAGGTATAATAAAACTTATCTTCAACAGCCAACATACGGGATATATCATTGCTTTCAGCCATGGCCACTGAGTAAAATTATATTGATGCAAAAAAATGATTATATCTCAAAAAGTTTTACAAAACTACCCTATCAAGATCCGCTAAACTTGTAACAAACTTCGAGGTGCTTATATTGGCAAACCAAAACCTATATATACCTTTGGCACAAAAAGATGAAATTGCTTGCACAAGAACTGTGATAGTGTGTTCGGAGGCTGAAATGAGCTCTGAGTATGCTCACCAAATTTCGTGTGATTCTGAGACTATGACTGGAGGGGTGTCAATAGCAACCTAGATGAAACAGTGAACTACTTCCATACCAATTTTTGGAGTTTTAGGTCGACGAAATCACACAAACAACACAAGGAAGAAGAAGAAGCTTGGAGCACAACACACAATACTGAATGTATTACGACTAGAATGTACAAAGATAAGTGACCCATGAGGGTCATAGGCATATATACAAGCCGGGGGGGTTGGGAACCTCCTAAAGAGGGAAAGACCCTGGTGGTCCTAGTGTTCACACACATCACTACCTAAATATATCAACACTAAGCAGAAACCATACACATACAATGACAACTATGCAGTGAAGATCAAGGAGGAAGTAGATCTCTTGATAGAGGCTGGATTTATCGATGAAATTGAGCATAACAAATGGGTGTCTCCCATTGTGGTATTTCCCAAAAAGGATGGCAATCTTTGTGTGTGCATTAACTTGAAGAAAGTTAATGCCTCCACCATTAGAGATAGCTATCCGCTTCCTATCACCAAACATTTATTAGAATTAGTAGTAAGCAAGGAAGTATACAACTTCCAAGATTGGCTCTACCACCATGATATCAACTTGAACCTAAGGAGTGTACCTCTTCATGTTTGGGTGACGTATCACAACTAAACTAATAAGTTGCATACTCAGTAAATTACATAAGGCACCAATTAGTGGTCCTTCTAGGAGTACACATCAAGATAAAGGTGTTGTTCTTGTCCAAAGTTCTATGATGCAAAACGATGCAACTCACAAGGGAATAACAGAAGCAAGGATCGAACTCCCTTCTTTTTTGAAGGTAGTAGATATAGTGCAAGCAAAGAAACTCAAAAAGCAAAAGCAGCAATAAATGGAATCCAACATCAAAAACCAATTTGAATCACAATGACTCAAGGAGTGAAGCAGATCTAGAGGAGCAAGAGCGAGCAGCCCCTTGCTCCTTTGTTAGGACCACATATATGCTCTAAACATGTGAAAAAAGGGCCAATGGTAAAAAAACCCAAGGTCTCAACCCCAACGAGTAATCTCCATTTTGATAGCTAAGCGATGGATGAAGGTTGACCACAATCGGAGACAAATCTAGCTGCCTAAGACCTACTTACTCGCTCAATGAGCCACAAATAAGCTTCTATGTCAGAATCAGTATTCATTGGCATCCATTTCATCAAAACCATCACAAAAAATTGTTGTCACCACATACTCACATGAAGATACACATAGTCACTTGGAAATGGGTACTTAAAAGTCCCAAACCCAGACATAATTGCCTCTAAAACCCAAAAGCATGATCACAAGCAAAGCCTATAATCCCATAAGGGTAGGGTGACAAGTCAAAACCCATCTGAAACCCCCTGAACCAATAGTGTCAATCCCCTTTTGAGAAGAATAGATGCATTTTGAGTACATTGCACATCTTGAGTATGCATCTAGGAAGATCTAATAACCTTCTAACATCCACTCACTTTAACATGGCACATCACCTTTACTAACTCACTAACTGGTATAGCTATCATGTTGGTATTGTAAACGGGACAAGGTATCATCTCATTTCCAATGCAATACTAATATGGTCTTGTTCTTCTAGTAGATTAGGAGCATTAACTATTGCTAGCATTATGGGCAAAGCAACAGGCACCAATTTGCAAGTAGGGACTAGTCAGTAGACAATAGATATAGAGAGCTTGCCTATATTAGATGAATCTATGGGATGATGAGAAGGTATGAGGTACTTACAAATTATCCCCATTCAAGATCCACCAATGGGCCGCACAACTCAGGTCAACAACAATTCACATTGGTTCAATGAGGTGGCAGGACCCCCTCGGGGATGGAGCTGATATTTGGGAAGTTGAGCTTGAGTATAATAGTGTATGTGAAAAGTAACATTTTTTTCATGAGAGAATTTGTGCATCTCCAAAACTTAGTGGAGCTATGTCTAGTATGGAAAAGAGCACTTCTGGTGGAGTGTTTCAATGCCAAACTTCCAAAGGTAGATTTTATGTGTTGTTAATATCTCATCAACTCTCTAACACACAACATGGACCCTAGAGCATCAAACACTTTTGTGATACCATCATTAGTGTGTGGCAATGAACTCAAATTATTTTGTTTGACTAATAACTTAGTGCAGAAAGCCTTGGATATGAGGGGTGTGCATATCCCCATAAAGAAGGAAGCCCAATTCTCCATAATATGAAGAATAGGAACCTCATGAAGCTTAAGGATATGGTGACCATGACACTCAATATAGTTGTCCACCTGAGGATGTGTATGCAGCATTATGCCTTCCCAAGATAGGATGGGTTAATGATGCCTCACAAGAAAGTATGATTCAGCTTGTATTCAGCCGATACTTAGAACATGACCATCAATTTGCCACATTGTTTTATCAATAAAATTCACCAAGCCCACAAGCGATGGCCTCAAAAGATAGTATTGCGTGGATGCTGCACTCATATAAGGATTATATATAGATGCTTGGTGTACCGCATACCTTTTCAATAGGCACTATCTTGGAATATATTCCAACAATTTAAGAGCAAGAAATCCTCTGCACCACCATGAGAACAAATGAGGGGATCCATACCATGTGATCAACCCAAAGGAGCCACTTTGACTCCAGATATATCTCCTCCACCAAAATAAGTATTATGACCCTTCGCGTCTAGAATACTAAGGAGTGCTAATGGGCCTAATCTGATTTTCCCCCTAGTACCATCCGATCTAGAATTTCCTAAGGAATCCATTTGGAAGAGCTAAGCAATGAAGATTTTGAATGAATTCTCCAAGAGGTGAATCTTGAATCCAAAGAAGAAGGAGAGGGTGACCAGTAGTAGACACATGAAGCAAAACAACAAGAACAAGTAAGTAAGGATGAATAAGACAAAGATGATGAAGAAGAACATGAGGATGAAGAACACAAAAAAGAAATGGGAGGCAGCCAAATGACTTAGTGTTCTAGATATCTATGTGAAAGTCTGCATACCACAATAAACAAAAAGAAAGTTAGAAATGGAATCAGATATACAAACGTACACATACATACAGACACATGCATACATACATACACATACATACATATATGCATACACATACGCATACATATAAATACATACATAACATATACACACATACACATAAGCATACACATATACATACACATATGCATATATATATATATATATATATATATATATATATATATATATATATATATATATATATATATATATATATATATATATATATATATATATATATATATATATATATTAATATGACTTTTTTCATCAACATACATATTATCTGAAAAGTTTTTACCAAGTCAGAATATTCTTCCTACCTCACATGATGAAATGAAGAAGATAATCAACAATCTTGGTATATATTATCAGTGTATATATGCATGTCCTAATGATTGTATTTTATATAGATGTGAATATGCAGACTCTTTGACATGTCCAAAATGTCGATCTCCTCGATATAAGGACGAAGAAGGTAAAATCCCAAAAAAGGTATTGAGACATTTTCCATTGGTTCAATAGATTAGACATATGTTTCAAAACCCCGAATCATCAAAGCTTTTGACATGAGGACATGATCATAAAAGTACTGATGGAATAATCAGAATTCCAATAGATAGTGTAGCTTTTCAGCATATTGATTCTACATGGCTTGATTTTGCACAAAAACTAGAGAATATAAAGTTAGGAGTTGCATTAGGTGGGGTTAATCCATTTTCCATGAAATCTATTAAATGGTCAACATCGTCAGTGGTATTCATAAACTAGAATCTTCAGCCATATCTTGGCATTAAAAAGGAACATTTAATGCTTTCAATTTTAATCCCATGAAAAAGACAAGTTAAAGATATGAATATATATCTTGCTCCTCTCATTGATGATCTCCAAGAGTTATGGAGAGGCATTAATGTCATTGATGTATCGAAAAGCATCAATGAAAGATATATTATGGTTCATGGTATTATGGCTTGGACTATTCACCATTTTCCAAGATATGGTGTTTGTTCAAGTATTGATGTAATTTTTAGGCGTTGTAGTCGAGAAGACTTGCTCCAAAGACATTGTAACTTGGGTCTTCAGTAAATTATCGATTAAGATCTCCTTTTCATCATTTTTCTCTTTTGATTATGAGATTAGTATGGCCTTAGGAGATTTCTTTTTCTTCTTCTTTTCATTTTCTTTAATATTATTAGTTCTTTTAGTGGTCTTTTGATCCTTTTGAACTACTTGCTTTATTCCTTGATTTTTGTTTGGATTTTTCCGAGATTGATTTTCCCTAATTGGCCTTTTTCCTTCTTTGATTTCCTTTCTTTTTACTTATTCTTGAGAAGTACCAGACTCCTTAAAATGGAGTTTCTTCTCACTAGCTTTTGCCTTTTCCTCATCATCCTTAGCTTCAGTTCTAGTTACTCATATTTTAGGCTTTGCTTCATCTTGGATCTCTTCTCTTGTCCTTATCAAAGATAGCTTCATTAAATTGATTGAAAGGGAAAGAATCTCATGGCTTGAAGACATAGAGATGGAAGAGTCACCTGAGATCAATAAAGATGAATGATGCTATTGCTCTAAGTGACTCATCTAATAATGAAGACGATGAAATTACATTATGCCAGGTGAACAAAAATAGCAAATTAAGAGATAAGAGAATCCAAAAGTAATAACAATAGAAAATTTTGGGCAAGAGGAATGCCAAAAGTAAAAATAAAATTGGGAAATGATAGAGAATCATATTTAGCTTTGACCTTGATTGACTCTAGATCAAAGATAAATGTGATCTCTAAAAAATTACATGACCAATCTATATTTTCGATAAACAAAGAACATGGCTAGTGGATGAGGACTGTAGACAATGGCTCTGAAGTTCTGTTAGGATCTTGTACATTTGTGCCAATGAAAATTGGAGGAGTTTCATAGGAATTCCACTTTTTTGTCCAAGATAACTATTCATATGAAGCTATTCTTGTGCAACCATTTATAGATGAAATGTGAATCGAAACAAAGGCTATGGATGATGAATCTACTTATGCAAAACTTTGTTCAAGGTTCGGTTTGCATTCCTCGAAAGTCATAATGATTTGTCTCAATCATGCAAGAAATAAGAAAAGTCTATGGACAAACCCCATAAACTCTTATGATCGAGAGTTCCATGATTGTGCACGAGTGAGGGAACATGGGGCGTATTTCGATCAAAATTTTTGTTATAATCCACTATTAAGCGAGATACTAGTGGAAAATGGTTTGATGTCTTGCATGATTCTGTACATAGTTTTTAAAGCTATTTTGTATATTCTTCTACAATTAAATTACAGTATTTGCAAAAGGAAAATATTTCAAAGAAATTTAGAAAAACATATGAAAAACATTACAAAAAATTAAGATTAATGCTACCTAATGAGAAAATTGAGAACATAATTGAGTTAGAAAGCACTTATATTTAGAAGAACTTGAGCAAGCTCTTCAAAGAAAGGAATATGTGAAATGCTTATGCTCAGCTCTATTAAAGAATATGATTTAATTGCTAAATTTTACAAGAACATGAAGTGAATGTTAATAGTAAATATAAGACTATTGACAAAAATATCAAACCCATATCTCAACCATTCTTGAGAGATAGTTATGAAAAATATAAGAGAGTACTTGATGACCCTATGCTGAGAAAAGGAGAGCCAATAGGGAATCATTTTACTAAAGAGATTGTCAAGCAAATTAAGTTTGGTGAGAAAACATTTCATACAAAAGATAAAACATAAAAATTTATTCAAGTTATCAAGAAACATGAAAAATCCTTTGTTCTTTTTCCACATGAAATAGGCTATGCAGATACAAAACAAGTTCCACCCATGATCATCTTTACAGTGCCGCATATTTCATGGAATATTTGATCTTTTCTAGTCCCGAAAGCTCATTTACCTAAGCTGATGAGACTATTAAATGACAAGATATCCATGCCAATATTGAAGCCATCGTCAGAACCATATTTGAACAGATGGTTCATAGTGTCGAAGAAGAATAGGAAACTTTGTTTCATCCAAGATTTGCAACATGTGAACAAAGTCACGATCAAGAATGTAGGGAGAAGACCTATTGTAGATGAGTTTACTGAAACATTCGTTGGGCATTCCATTTACTAAATGGGTGACATGTATTTAAGGTATGTCTGACTTTAGTTAGCTAGTGAGAGTAGAGACATTACTATGATGAAGAATCCAATGGGCCTCATACATATGTCTACCTTGGCACAGGGAGCAATGAATTATATGGCTCACATGATGAATGCCATGAATTTATACCTTTTGTGAATATGCCATGATATTCCAAGCAACCTTGGTGTCTTGGGCCCTTGTTCTCAACCTCAATCTTGAATCTTGTTCTCACCCATGTTTGGTATCTTGAACCCTCAACCAAGTGCCACCAATGGTTTCCCAAGGACTTCACACTTCCTAGCTAGCTCATTAGATTTACAAAGTTCATTCCGAGAGCTTTCCAATGGTATGTTACATGCCTCAACCCAACCTACGGATTGAGAGATACACCTCAATATTTGTTAGGCTAACTTGTGAAAGCGACGTGTGCTACTTTGTACCCTTTCATATAGAGGATGCCCAATTCCCTTTTTGAGAGGCCATTAGGTCAATCCACTTTTCCCAAGCCTACTTCCTAGGCTCTGATACCAATGTAAGGAATTGAAGTCACAACCTCTCGGTTAGGAATGTGATGGGCTAACCACTTGCCCCAAAAGCCATGGTTGAGGATTACTTCCTAATCCTCCCTCTTAGGGTGCAGTTTAACCATCTCTTACCTATCAAGTGTGTGGTTCAACCATCTCCAACCTATCACTTTATTACACCACCCAACCATGAGGTTCAAATTCTTCTTTAGGAAATACTACAGGTGCATAAGCTAGGTCTTGAATCGATCTATGAGTTTCCTTCGCACCTACCTCTCTTGCTTTTGGTCTCTTTCTTCTTCTACTCTTACTTTGCACATCCATAAGTGGGTGTCTTCATGCATCCACGAGGATCCTGATCCTATGGAATGCACTAATTGTGTATCATCCTTAGCTCTATGGATGGGATTCCATTGAATAGGGGGTACAACTCTATGAGAGTACCTTGAGATTGAATTTGGTTGTAAAACCTAAGTGTTGCAAATACAAAGAATTGGTTCCCCAATCTTGTACCACTTGCAACTACCACATAAATGGTCTTCCCAAAATCATCTCATAAGCATGACTCTTGCTAAAGTCACATATGGCAAAATTATGCTCAAACTCGACACTGCATGTAGTGAGAGTTATTCCTTCTAGCAGTCCTAAGGGTCTTTCTATGTGACCATTGGCCATCTACAATTTCATTCTCGTTGGCCTGAGTGTTGGCTTGCCCCAACGCTTCCATAGGGAAGTGGTAGCAACTAAAACTCCTGCACTTGAGTCGAAAATTGCCTTGGTTGTGTACCTCTGATGGGTAATAAGAAGATAGGTGTTTCCTTCTTCTCCTTCGCTCATGTCTCCTATCTTGTCCAAGGGTATTTTTGGCACTGTTCTATGAGATCCTATCTGGGAATGAGGCTTCGTTACTTCCGACACTTGGTTGGCTACATGTTTCCATAATTTTGGCTTAACCCTGAGTAGCTCTTCTAAAGTGAGATTGCACTGCACTTTAGTGTTCTTCACTACCTCCGCATTCCTAGGTTTGATTGAGTCTTCGTTTCTTACCAAGACTGTGGGTGCTCTCATACAAGTAGACTTAGCTTCCCATGGTCCTGTGAAATGGGGTAGTTCCTGTAAGGAATTAGACCTTAAGTCTAATCTCTCATGAGATTGGGCACTCTCTTGCTCTCCATAAATGGAAGGAATGTCTTCTGGTAATTGATCATGTGCATCATCCACAAGTTCAATTGGAGGAGGATTTTCACTTTCTTTAGAACATTTCTCTTCTTGAATTTCTCTCAGAAATTTTGGGGAATATCACTTCATAGATGCAGATGTGTCTGGTTCCATGGAGTTAGGTACATAAGCATCCGTGAGAGGAATGCCCATTCTTCCACTAGCCTTGTCCCTATGTTGAGAGGCGGGGTCCTTTCTGATTTTGCAATTAGCCTCTCCAATCTGTCTAATAGTCCATCAAAATGTAGTTGGGTCCTGACTGAATTAGAGCAGTTAAAGAGGCGACTGGCTTCAACCATGGTTTGAGCCAATTCCACCATCTTAGCACAAATTTTAGTTCGTTCAAGCTCGAGTTCAGCCCTAGGGTAGCACTTTTCATGATCTGTTACGTTTGGCCCTTCTTGTCGTCTAGTTTGATATGCTTTAAGCATCACGTCTATCGCCTCGGGAGTGGGATCTGCTAAGATTGATCCTGTTGTAGGTGGGGGTGGGATTGCGTGAGGTGAGTTAGAAGGTGGTGGGTTGGATGGTAATGGGAATGGTGGTGGTGGAGTTGTGTGAGAGTGCATTTGAGATATGAGTTCAATTATCTTGGCTTTTGTTTCTCTCAAGCTTTCCTCAAGTTCACTCATCTTCCTTGCCCATTGCCTTTTCATTTTCTCTCGACTATCCTTCCAAGCTCTTGACCTCTTCTTAGCTAGGCTCTAAGTCTCACTAACCTCATAACTCTTTTCTTGGCCTAATTCGTGGTTTTACTGAATTGCCTGAGCCCTTGTGATGACTTGCACTAGGGTGGTGGATGTCACACTTCTCGTGGACATATTGATGGGGTTCTTGGGACAATCTCGTGATAGGTGCTCCTTCCCACAATCTAGACAGAAACCTTGAATTGTCACACATTGGGTTTGTGTAGGTGCAGGCATAGGGCAATCTCGAATGAGGTGATCTGCCTGACATCGCTAGCATGGTCCTCTAGGGAACGGGGGTCTTATCTACCTAGGTTGAGGTCTAGAGTTGGGGTTCACATACATGACATTTGCATACTCTGGCTCCCAACTAGGTTCACTTGAGTCTTCATAATAATAGGACTCATTATGCTCAGGTGATTGCATGTAGTAAGCTTGTGGGCTATCAATATGAGTGGAGTCAAAACTTTGAAAAAAAAAATTATGAGCTTCTCTCACCATCCCACTTTTTAGATCTTGTTATTCAGTACGAAATTAGATGTGAAAATTTTCTCGTTGGTTCAATCTTTTTGAATAGCCGCTTAGGTCCTTCCCTTCAGAAACGGAGCTGAAAATTTTCTTTTTACTTTCATTTCATTGAATCAATCTCCTTAGTATTAACTGATTTAAAACTTCCATCTCTTAAATGTTTTAGAATTATGCTACATAACATAATTTGGGTCACTTTATGAGAGAAATGGTGTTATTAGCACTAAAGCTCTATTCAAACTTTCTTCTACAGCTGCATACTTCACTGGAATCACATTAGCTCGACGAGGGGGTTACTCCGCTAGAACTGGTTGAGGTCTTTGCTACCCTTGATAGGGTGGTTGATAGGATTACTCGGGCCTACCATACTGCTGTTGTGGCTACTGATTTTGGTATTTTCCTTGCTGTGGATAAGACTGGGGACGATTTTGTCTTACTGCTTGTTTATTATATGGACAATCTTGTGCAGTGTGGTTGGTATATCTCCTTTCTATGGTGCAGTATTGGCTATTAGGGATCACATGGGGTTGATCCATGATGGGGCACACATTAGCCATATGGTCTCCTTCACAAGTATAGCATTGTTTTCCTGGGGAAAATCTAAGAATCTGCTTGCTAGAGACTCCTAATTTCTGAGCTACCTTCTATGCCGGATCCTCAATCAATGTGGATTGTATGGAAGCGAGACTAGTAGCACTATCTTAGTCTTTATAGATCCTTGAAAGATCTAACTCCTCCCCTAGATTATCCTAGATGTTTATGCACATGCGTACACACTCTTCTATGGATCTAGGGTCCTTCAAGTACACCTATAATCTCAGTTTGGTACTTAACAGTCCATCTAGAAATAAGGTCACTTGTTTGGCTGGAGTGGGTAACTCTGGAACAGGGCATCTCTCTAGGTAATTCCTAAACCTTCTTCCTACGAGCCTCATTGTCTCTTGAGGTGTTTGCTTAAATTTGTATATCAAGGAGGATGTGTTATGCCTAATACCACTCTTAGAAAACTCAGTGATGAATGCTTCAAGAAGTTGATCTATATTTTTGAATTGACCGTGGTGAAGCGATTGAAACCAAGTCAATGCGGTGTTCTTGAGAGTTAGGCCAAAAGCATTGTATTGAGTGAACAAGTCTTCAACTTGTTCTGCTCTCAAAACTTGCCTAAACTCTGCTACATGGTCATACAGATCTCTAGTGCGATGGAAGTAGTTCTTCATGGACTTAACCAATTGTGTAGGTCTCAAAGTCCTAGTGTGTTCTCTAGGCCTTGGCAAAGGAAATTCATGTGCATTTCTTTGATGCCTCAGGTCTCTATATTTGTCATTTTCCATTCTATCTGGCTTTGTCCTTGTTCTTTCTATTCCCAATGAGTTAGCGAAGCTCACCTTGGGTCTATCTCTACTCCTCTCTCTTTGAGTTCCATGAGCCTAGGAGGTTCCAGCTCCTTGGTGACCATAAGAGACATTAGACCATGATTGGGGAAAAACAAATTCACCCTTCCAAGTGTAGGCATGTCTTCCATGTTTTGAGACCACAAAGATCCTTTCTGACACATTATCTAGGTAGGTCACTTTGCCTGGGCTATCCAGATCTTTGAATTCATAGATGGTAAGTGCTCCTACTTCGTTAGGCTGCTCATGCTTATACCTCTAGAAAGACTCATCCGTCTCTCGATTCAAGAGCAAATCTATGCTCATATTGTCTTGGGGAACCCACTTTGGAGTGATTATTCTAGTCAGAACTGATTTGGCTTGAGGGGTTTTTGGTTCCTTTCCTAAGTTCCCTTTCTCTATGCCATCTATTTCGGTCTCTCAGATTATGTTGCCAAATTCATCCATTCTTTCTGGTTGGCTGGTGACCACTTACATTTTTCCTTCTTTATCTATGTAGGAACCATTTTCGAACTTGACTATAGGGTGTTCTAGTCCAATGAGCTAATCCGGATTTTTAATTTGGACAACAGATCTTCTCAGACCATCCTCATAGATGCGAGCACCTAAGCAGTTGGTCTTGATATATTCTAGTTGAGTCTTGTAAGGACCCTCTGGTTTTTCTAAGTATGCCACTCTTGAGCTACCTACGGGTCTCTCCATGTTGTAAGGCATCTCCGAGTCACTTGTTTCTGAACTTAGAATGTATGGATAATCACTCAACTATTGGGCCCAAAACCTAGCTATATGGTTGACACTAGCCTCTGATGATCTAACACTTTGTCGATCTCTCCCTAGGTGTCTTCTTGATCTCAGGCTCATATTCTCTACCGATCTAACCAATGATCCTTGTACAACCACATTGCTAATTCTTTGACACCAAGAACTTGTTCCTTTTAAGGCCCTTTTGTATGTTTTTCCTTGTCCTTAGTTAAGCATCGTCAGAAGCACTTAAGTGTGTCATAATTATGTTTTTTTTTCGTCCTCTTATCTTAAGTTCTTTCCCCTTAGGTTGTCCCTTGACTGCAACTTAACCTATTCTTAGATTTGAAAAATTAGAGTCTCTTGGAACTTGAATGTTCCTAGCGTACCTCTAATCAATCAAAAGATCTATCCAGACTTAGCCTAAGCTAGGAATGGAGAGAGGGGGTTAAGAGATTTTCCAACCTCAAGTAGCTTCTCTTTACTGCACTTGTCTACCTAGGAAGCGTGTTCCCAAGCCTGCACACACTGGCACTTGCTTCGGTTTCTCCAAGAGATCTCAATGATCCTGTAAAAGTTCAAAGTTTAACTCACATTTTTACCTTCAATTGACAGACAATTTGATTCAGGCACTTTTAAACACCCTTTTTACCCCTTTGGTATTGCCAAAAAATTTCCTATAGAGCTCCCTTGGTGTACCTACCCAAAGAAGGTCAACTTCAAAATACAGTATCTGAAAATCAACGGATTTCATATGAGAGAGTTATGTCAATTCAAGGTTGAGGGGGTTAAAATAGACAATCAGGACCTTTCACGCCTTTAGTGCATTTTTCTAAGGCCTTTGTAATTGTATGGGTAGTTGAGTGTGCAACTATGCCCAAAATTTAGCACAAAGTTTCAAAAAATTAGCACTTTAATTTTTGTCAAAAATGTCTGTCTATCGCGATAGATAGTGTTCGTCGTGATAGACGCTGACTGTCACGTGGGGCTATCTGTCACGATAGATGGTGTCTATCATGATAGATGGGGTCTATCGTGGGGTCATGTCTATCGCGATAGATAGTGTCTGTCATAATAGACCGTGCCTGTCGTCTATCATGGGCCTGTCTATCACGATAGACGGTGTCTGTCGTGATAGACGGTCTCTATCGTGGGGTGTTGTTTGTCACAATAGACGATGTCTGTTGTGGTAGATGGTCTCATCTGTCATGGGCATGTCTGTCGCGATAGATGCTCTCTGTTGGGGGGCATTGTCTGTCACGATAGATGGTCTCTTTCGTGGGGTGCTATCTATTGTGATAGATGGTGTCTATCATGATAGATGCTATCTGTCGCGATAGACAGAAAAAATGAAAATTTTTTAGAAAATTCTAATGATTTAGAGTGCTCTAATGGTGTAGGTTATTGTGCCATGCATGCAAAACAAAAAATACTAAGTTTCTCTGTCTGTCAGTCATCATCTCGGGACCTGTGGAGAGTTTTGTCGTACCTACGCAAGCTGCTTGAGATGGTGGTACAGCTAGAACCTGTAGCAAAAGCTCAAAAACACACAAAAACAGATCTTACACAAGCTCTCTCTCTCTCTCTCACAAGTGAAATGAGGTGGGAAGGAGAATATGACCAAAAAGCTGAAATTTTTGTGAAGATGGAGATGGAGGTCGGAGATGGTGAGGATGATAATGGTGATGATGGTGATGCAAAAAAAACAAGAAAAAAAGAAGAAAAATAAGGAAAATTAAGGATATTACCTATGACTCCAATCTCTACATCTTACCATCACATGCTCGTCCTCGAAGCTCTATCCCCGACAACGGCGCCAAATTTGGTGTCACTCTAGCACAATGGCAAGTACCAACATGAGGAGATCCACCTCATAATTATCAATCCATGGAGACGTGAGGACTAGTATAAAGACTATGAGGAAGTGATAGCACAGGTGTGTGAGTGAGAAGCACACAAACATGCACACACATACACACACGTGCACAGAAGGCAAGAACAAGGAGAGGAACAATGGAGTTCTTTGCATTAGTCAAAAATTCTCTTACACAAGCTCAAATCACTAACAATCTACCCTCAAAAATGAGCTCTCTAGCTCTTTTTATAGTTTTTTGACTAGCTTTGGCCCTGTCCAAACCAAGTGTCTGGGCTAGTTAAAAATTAGGTTCTAGAGCTTATTTGAGGGCTCAAACGGAATCCAAAAATTATGAAAATTGGTATGTAACTAATTCTAATACTCCTCAAGCTCGAGGACTCCTCGGCTTGAACAACATGGAGTTTATTCTACCAAAAATAGAATTTGCAATGTTGGTGTAGTGATGAAAACCACTCTTAATTGGAAGCAAGTGTAGAAAAAAATGATTAGACCTTGTTGTTGGACTGTGCATGACTGCTCCTTTGTGCGTGTCTGCTCTTCTTACCAATTTTAAGTCAACAATGTGTGCATGGGGTTACGTGGATGAAAATCCTCTAGTCGCCTCTAAAGTAAAGAGTGCCCATTATAGGGAAATAGTTCACATCAAAGCTTCTCGAGAGACATGTATGTGTAGCAATCCCCTTTGGAAGCAAATGATGTGAAGACAAGAAAGGAGTGAAAATTTATCTCCCATAAGTGATAAGCCTAAAGCTTTGCAAAAAGCTTCAAACTTTTCCTGTGGAAAAGCTTTGGTGAATATCCATGCTATATATCTTGTGTATGAAAATATACCAAATCAATATCTCCAACATGAAGAATCTCTCTAAAATAATGATAATCAACCTCAATGTGCTTTGTGTATGCATGAAACACCAAATATTTTGCAGTTTCCAATGCACTCTCATTGCTAGATATGCATGATCCTCCAAGGAAATTGTATCATGACAACTAGGCCAATCACTTTTTGTAAAAGCATGAAAGCATGGTACAACATACCATAAAAGAAACCCAAAATCAAATCCCCTTTGAGATATCTAAACATACATTTTAACACTTTCCAATGCTTCATGTCAAGGCTATGGATAAATCGACTCAATTTGGAAACTACATACTGTATGCCCTTGATTTGTGTTACATGCATATATCACACATCCCACAACTTGTTGATAAGGAGAAGTACCAAATACATGAGAACGCAAATCCTATTTTTGCTAGCATTGAAATAGGGTTGGAATCCTCAAAACCAAAACATCAAAGTAGTTTCTCAATATTATTTATTTGATGCACAACAATTCCCTCCTTAACGGATAGAAAACTTTTAGATGTGAGGATAATACCAAAGAACAAGATATGTGGCATCAAACATATGACACAAATCATCCATAAGCATGCTAATTTTCTAATCACATGACTTAATTAAGATGTCATCAACATAAAGAATAAGCACTATAAGTTCAGCCCCATCTTTGTGTAAAAAAAGTGTGCTTTCAATCAAATTACATGTAAAACCAAGTTCAATCATGTGCTTATGTATTTTTTCGTATCATGCATGTGAAGCTTGCTTATGTCATTACAAAGCCTTATGTAGAAAACAAACTATATGTTGTTGATCTTTGATGGACAATATAGAAGGTTGGTTCACGTATAGCTATTCTTGAAAATTGTCATTTAATAAAACTACTTTTATATCCAATTGATGCACTTTCCGGCCACAATGGGCAACCAATGCAATCGTACTACTAGTAGAGGTAAAATATTCATCATAATCAATGCCATATTTTTGTGCATAACCTTTTGCAATTAATCTAGTTTTGTAGCGATCAATGCTACCATGTAACTTTCTTTTAATCTTATAAACCCATTTAGTACCAATGGTATTATGGCCTTTTGGAAATTCACATAACTTTGAAGTATGTATGTATTCAAAAGTGAGTGGCTCTTCATCACATGCAATTGCAATAAGTGATACATCCACAAAATCACTTGGTGCATTATGAGAGCTTGATCTTGTTCTACTGAGTAAAGGAGATTGTGCGTTATTGATAGACATGCATTCCTCATGTAATACATAATCAAAATATACATCATTGATGGGCTGAATATCATGTTGATTTCCAACCATGGTTAAATGCAAAGTCTTTTTGGCTGGAATTTTTTAGCCATGTTTTGCTCTAAGTTTTGGAAAATTTTTTCCATGGTTGGCTAGAATTTTTAATCCATCTTTGGTTGGATATTTTCACCCATATTTGCATGAATACTTTCGGATCTCTGAACCTCATTCAACTTGATTTTAATGAAACTACAAGTGAAGATGAGCATAATACCCATGGGAGCCTCCCACATCCCAAAAAACAAGGGTTAGATACCCAACATGGCCATGATTATAGAGCTCAAAGGCCCATTAGGTAAGAACTTGGGAACGGACGACCCTAAGCCCAAATGAGATATCTAGCTTTAAGCACCTAAAGGCCACATACAATATGCCGGAAGACAAGAGTCCATGCAAAGTGCTCAAAAGCCAAAATCCATTGATAAACGCCTTGAAGGTCTCTAATAGGCCAGTAGGCCATCTCATATCCTAGTCCAAGTGACTGAAAGGTTTCTTTGGCATTTGGTCGGGTTGAACCTTCACCTCCCAACCTAGAGGTGAAAGGTTTGCATGACATCACCTACACACCTGGGACAAAATACTCATAGTTTTTATTTATATGTTCATATATTTACTTCATTTTTGTTTATACATTATTAAAAGAAAATATACTCCTAAGAAAATCTTTTGATGTTTATTTATATATATTCAGTTTTCTCTTATATGTTTTTATATACATAATCACTTTTATTATTATTTATGCTTCATTTTACCTTGAAGTTTGATGATGTTGTCATAAATTTACTGAGTGATTTGACATGTGCACATAAATTTGGTGAAATGAAGTCTCGTGAAGTTAGCCAAAGCCGAATCACCAAACTATCATATGGATGTGATAGGGTGATCTTTGATCAAAGATAGTAGCTCAAAAGACCAAGATAAGTGAAATCAAAAGTATGTTGCAAATTGGCCATAAGAATGTCAAGTTTTCCATCACATGGCCCAATGAAGAGTATGTATTGACATAAAGGACAAACACTGTAAGATAAGCCCCAACTTTGCGTACATAGAGTGTTCTTTCAATTGGACTACATGTGAAGCCAAGAGCAATCAAGTGCTTATGGATTTTGTCATACCATGCACGTTGAGCTTGCTTGAGACCATACAAGGCTTTATGCAAGTGACAAACCATATGCTCTTTCCCTTTCATGAAAAATCCAAGAGTTTGATTCAGATAGACCTCTTCTTGCAAATAACCATTCAAGAAAGTTATTTTTATGTCTAATTGATGTACTTTCCAACCTCAATGTGGATCCAACGCAACCATGGTATGAATGGTTGTCATGCATGAAGTAGGTGCCCTCATAGTCAATGCCATATTGTTGCACATATCCTTTTGCAAACAATCTAGCTTTGTAACGATCACGACTTCCATTAGATTTTCTCTTAATCTTGTAAACCCACTTTGTACCAATGCAATTTTTTCCTTTTGGCAATTCACATAACTCTCAAGTATCAGTCCTACGTATGGAATCCATTTCTGATTGCATAGAATTTATCCATTGTAGATCATCACATGCATCTTCAAAAGTAAGTGGATTTTCATTACATGCTATTGCAATAAGAGAATAATCCACAAAATTACTTGATGCATGGAGATAGCTTGATCTTTTTCTATCAAGTAAAGGTGCACTCAATTTGCTATCTTGCAAAGTTTGTTTCAACCATTTTGGCATAGTTTGTGCACTCTTGATAGACATGTGTTCATTATGTAATACATCATCAACATGTATATCATGCGTGGGTTGAATTTCATGCTCATTTTCATCCATAATTTGATGCAAATGTTTAGCCATATGTGGCTAGAAAGTCTTAGCAATTCCGATAATTTTTTTCTGAAACTTTTCATCCATGTTTGGCTGAAAATTCTCTACATCTTCAGGTCTATTTTGTTGGAACTTTTTATCCCTTTAAGCCTCAATTGGCTCGTCGACATGGACATAGTCAAGCACACCATTTTGGAACAAAGACATGAATGTATCACACACATCTTGTGAGCTAATTGTTGGCTGTTTTTTGCATTCAAGTACAGGGAGAACTGAATTTTCAGCAAATACTGCATCTCAAATCACAATAATTGTTTTCTTCAATGGATGTTACAAATATCCCTTACATTTAGCACTATAACCAACAAATATAAATTTCTTTCCCTTGTCATCAAATTTGTGACATTGTTGTGATGGCATGAGAGCACATGCCAAACAACCAAAAACACACATATGACTAACATAGGCTTATGTCCATTCCAAGCCTCATAAAGAGTGATGCATCTCAATGATTTTGTAGGGTAGTGATTCAACACATAGTTTGCACACATGACAACTTCCATCCAAAACTTATGAGGAAGGTGCTTACTGTTAACCATACATCTTGCCATTTCAAGGAGATTTTTATTTTTATCCTTGGCAACACCATTTTGTTGAGGTGTATATCGCACCGTACATCGGTTTGAAATACCTCTTTCATGAAGAAAATCATTAAATTCATGTGACATGTATTCACCACCATGATCAGTGCATAGAGTCAAAAGCTTGTTTGAAGAAAAAGTTTCAGCCATAGCTAAGAGTGCTTTGAAGCAAGAAAATCACTCATTCTTTACTTTCATAGGATACACCCATGTATGGTGAGTAGCATCATTAATGAAGGTAACAAAATATACATGCTTCACAAAAGATGGAACCTTGATGTGACTACATACATCACTATGAACAAGCTATAATTCTCTTGTAGTGTGTGTATGCCTATCTTTTGGAAAAGAAACAAGATGCATTTCTCCAAGAATGCAACCTTCACATGCATGATTTTCAATGGATGCAAGTGTTGGCAAACCAATAACCATGTCCTTCTTTTGCAAGTAACACAGAATTTTGAAGTTCAAGTGACCAAAATGAGCATGCCAAAGCTCCATTTTAGCTATGGAGGAAGTATGAGAAGCAAGGCATTTGAGGCAGCCCTCTTGTATGTATCCATGCGATACAAACCATTACATAATGTAATGGACATCATGATAATATCACCATTGGTGAAATCGTGAACCATACACTTATCATCAACAAAATGTACATGAAGTCCAACTTTGGCAATCAATAGAACTGAAATTAAGTTCTTCTTGATAATGGGTACATAGAATGCATTTTTCAAGAGAATCACAAATCAATTTCTCCTACTCCAATGATAGGATAAGAGGCATTGTTTGCACACACAACATGTCCTCCTTTAGGTGCATCTTTCAAAGATGAAAAGAACCTTTTGCATGAAGTTATGTGCTTTGAAGCACCACTATCAAAGAACCAATCCGAATCATCCTCACTCACAACCATACATTTAGAATGCAAAGATGGATCATAATGACATGTGACAATGCATGCCCAAAAATCTTAAGCCATGTTAGCTTCATCATTCTTTGCACTTGCTAAATTTTCAATCGTAGACATGTCTGATTCCTTCTTCTTTTCATTGCGCTTAGCAAGATTTCTACACTCATCAATAGTATGACCAACCTTTCATCAATGTTTGCATCTCTTCTTCTATTGCAAATCAACATCATTAGAGGAAGGATTGGAAGAGGAACATTGAGGCTTTGGTTTTGATGAACCCAAACCTGAACCATCCTTGCTTTTCCCTTTTTGTGAGATAGCAAGCGCTTGTGTTCCCTCACTCAAACCACTCCTATTCAGTCTAGATTTCTCTTGTTGCAAAAGGAGAGACACAACCTCATCAAATGCATACATATTGGGATTCCCTTTTTCAACCAAATTTAGTCTAGTGACAAAGCTTTGAAAAGATTCTAGTACTCCTTTCAACAATGTAGAGATGAGTGATGCGTCTAAAAATCTCATCTATGTTTTCCAATTGTTCTTTCAAGTCCTTGATGCATGTCACATACACATCCAAAAACTCATTTTCAGTCATACACACATCCTCAAGTTGCTTCCTCAAGTATACAACATGTGCTTCATTACACACGGCATACAAAAAAGCAAGAGTTTCCCATGCCTGTCTTGATGTAGAACATGACCAAATGTGGGGAACTATATGATGCTTCAGAAAAAGCAAAATTAATGCATGATCTTGAGCATCTTTTCCATCCCACCTAAGCTTCTTCTGTGTAGGTGGACAAGGAGTAACCAGTGTACTTGAAGAAGAAGCTCCATCTGTGAGAATAGACTGTGAAGTAGAAGAACCTACGGGTCTTCGATCTACATCTACCACTATGTTCCAAAGTTGTTTTGCAACAAGAACATGCTTCATCATGTAAGACCAGATTGGGTAGTTGGTCCCATCAAGATTATCTTCAGCTTGAAGCATGCCAAAGAAGTCATTGCTGCCCGCAATTTCACTAAAGAACAAGAATGTGACAAAATCTTTACTTCAATGAAAACTAAAATGAATGTTGAAGTTTCAGCTCATAAATCATCACTCTAATGGTGATTTTGACTGCATGAATGGCTTGAAAATGGACTTAAAACTTTAGTGCAAGTGTTGGAGATGTTTCTTGGATGCTAAAACTCACTATTCTATGCTCCAAAGTCCATTTGCACTGTTAAAAGTGCACGTGTGTGTGCCATGATGCAAAAAACCAAAACTTGAGAAGAAGCTAAACCTACTCTGATACAATTGTTGGGTGTGTGTAGAAGTGCAAGAGACACACAAGATACACACACAAGGAGCACAAATGTAGCAAGACACATCGAGAAGATGGATGTCTGGAATAGCTCTTGCTATTGACGATAATCAAAATTGAAGTAAGAGCTGAAGGATATCCCTAAGTACAAAGTACCACCACATATGAGTGAATCACGTATGTGGTAACATGGGGAAAAAACCTCTAGACAACACTAAAGTAAAAAGTTCCCATGTATAGGGAAAAGGTTCACATCGAAGAACACATAAGTGTAACAATTACCTTATGGGGGTTGAATTTTCACTCCTTATGTGTGTTCACATCATTTGCTTTAGGGGGTTTATTTAAAATTCTGTGTCCCTTAGAGTAGCTTTGATGTGAACCATTTCCCTATACATGGGCATTGTTGCTTAGATATTTCTTCGCCATGTAGCACCACATATGAGTATATTGTGTACATGTTGTTATGTGGGTGAAAATCCTCTAGCCGCTTCTAAAATAAAGAGTGTCCATTATAGGGAAATAGTTCACATCAAAGCTTCTTGAGGGGCATGTAATTGTAGCAATCCCCTTTGGAGAAAATGATGTGAAGACAAAAAGGAGTGAAAATTTAGCCCCCATAAGGTAATAAGCCTAATGCTTTGCAAAAATATTCAAACTTTTCCCATGGAAGAGCTTTGGTGAATATCCATGCCACATTATCTTCTGTAGGAAAATATACCAAATCAATATCACCAACATGAAGGTGCTCTCTAACATAATGATAATCAACCTCAATGTGCTTTGTGTATGCATGAAACACCAAATTTTTTGCAACTTCCAATGCACTCTCATTACTAGATATGCATGATCCTCGAAGAAAAAAGAATTAATACTAGCAGAAACTTCTATATTGTAACAACTAGCCCAATCACTATTTGTAAAAGCATGAAGGCATGGTATAACATACCATAAAAGAAACCCAAACTCAAAGTTCTTTTGAGATATCTAAACATACGTTTTACCACTTTCCAACACTTCATGCTAGGGCTATGGATAAATTGACTCAATTGGAAAACTATATACTATATGTCCTAGATTTGTGTTACATGCATATATAAAACATCCCACAACTTGTTGATAAAGAGAAGTACCAAATACATCATTCATCCTCAATTGAGAACCCAAATCTTATTTTTGTTAGCATTGAAATAGGGTTGGAATCCTCAAAACCAAAACATTGAAGTACTTTCTCAATATTCTTTGTTTGATGCACAAGAATTCCCTCATCAACAGATAGAAATTGGATGCTAGGATAATATCAAAAGAACAAGATATGTGACATCAAACATACGATGCAAATCAGCTATAAGCAAAATCCATGTACATTAAAAAGCATTGAAGCTCTATGTAGTGTGAACCATGGGACTTTTGTCTTTTGAGGTGGGGCAAGGATTTAACCCCTCTCTATTGGGAATGGACATTGTAATGAATGTAGAAAATTTAAACCAATTTCTCGTGTTCGCCTTTGGGCAGTCCTTTTGTGATGTCACTTTGGGTAGTCCCTTTGAGATGTCGCCTTTGAGCAATATGTAACCCTGCTTTGTGAGATAAGGAGGGTA
This sequence comes from Ceratopteris richardii, assembly GCA_020310875.1. Classification (NCBI taxonomy): domain Eukaryota; kingdom Viridiplantae; phylum Streptophyta; class Polypodiopsida; order Polypodiales; family Pteridaceae; genus Ceratopteris; species Ceratopteris richardii. Next base: position 91,704,349 of record CM035407.1, on the reverse strand, counting down.
CCATGGGTACTATGCTCATTCATTTGTACAATCACTTTTTCAATCAGTTCAAGCTAGAGAAAAGATTAAGTTTCGACCAAACTTCCTCTTTAAAGAACCATGCGAACAAATGCAACTTAAGTGTTTTTACCATTTGCAAGCAGGATCATGTCATTTGAAGCATTTGGAGTAAGAAGTTGTTTTTGTCTTCGTCATTTTCCTTGGGAGACGTTGGGACCATAAAAAATTTGAATGTCACATAATACCAATGGTTAAGCTTTATTTCCATTGTACCCTTTTTCTTAAGGAATTCCGGCCAACCTTAATCTCCTTGGGCTTGTATGTATTTGAAAGAACAAGTCTATAGGTGAAGTGAAGGGCTTAGTACTTGAACGACTACTAGTGCCTTAAGGGCTTACTACTTGGACGAATAGTGTCTTGAGGGCTTACTACTTGGACGACTACTACTGCCACATCTTTCCAATGTTCACCCTTTGTTCACGTTTTTAAGTGAGATTCTTTCCTATGTTCACCTCTTATTCACGTTTTTCAAGTGAGATACGTGTTTAATTCTTTGACATTGAACTTTTTTTTTAACGAGGAAGTTTGGCCAAAGTTTAATCTCCATGACTTGAATTAGGTACTCAGAACAACTCTACAAGTCAAGGGCATAGACATCAACGGTAAGCTCTCTGAGCCCATTCGTTTAAAAAGATCAATTAGGCAAGGCTGCCCTCTGGCTCCTTTACTATTCGCTATCGCCTCAAATGGACTCAGCTGCCTATTAAAGCATCACATGGACGCCGGCAACCTCAAGGGTCTCTCCTTACCTCGAAATCACGGCCAAATGGTTGTGAGACTTTTTGCTGATGACATGAATGCCTTTGTGCATAACGATATAAATAGCATTGAGATGTTTTGGTGGTGCCTCCACACCTTTTGTATGGCATCAGGCTCAAAAATCAACCATGCTAAAACTGCTTTTAGAGCGATCAGCGGGCCTACTCCCCAATTGTTGGTGGATCGGGGGTGTCAAGTTATCCCTAGCGGTCAAGTCTTCCGTCTCAATGGAACAACGATGGAACTGGGTGCTATCCAAGTTGGATAGCAAGCTGAATCAATGGAAAGGTATGCAAGTCAACCTGGCAGGGCGTGCTATGGTTATTAACACCTTTATGTTATCTACAATTATTTACTTTATCTCGTGTTGGAGACCTAAGGAGAAAGACTTGGCCAAAGTAGAAAGAATCTGCAGGAACTTCCTTTGGACTGGGGACCCAAACAGAAGGGGGGTTCCCAAAATCAAATGGGAAACTTGCATTAGCCCTAAAGACTCAGGGGGCTTGGGTATTTTGGATATTGCTGGATTAGCTGACAAACTGGCGGCTAAATGGCTGATCAAGGCCTGGAGCAATAGGGAGTCCTCTTGGGCTAAATTGATCTTCAGAAACACGGAAGACTTTACCTTTGTCGGCCTCCCTGGTTGGAAGGACATAGGGATTCTCACTCTTTTGTTCTCCCCCCACCCAGTCTGCCCTAAAGGCTCTAGCCTCGTGTGTTCCTTATGGAAGAATTGGAACAAGGCCAAACAGTTCATCAGAATCAGCGATGATTGGAAGTGGGCAGCTGGCATAAGACAAAATGACTCTATCTGGTTCCCGATCAATGGCATTCGGGGAGTGGATTCTTGGAACCTCCAAACTGCAAGGCGGTTATGGAACAAGGGGTTCAAACAGTGGAAACAGCTCTGGAAACAAGAGACCCGCTAGTGGATTAGGTTCGAAGATTTGGATCCGAGACTTAGCATTACCTTTGAGGAATGGACTCTTCTTCAAAGCAGGTGTTTAGCCTGGGACCGCTCTACTACCCGCCTTCTCTGCGGTCAGGATCCTCCTTGCTCGGAGGGCCTCAAATGGAGCAATGGTAAGAAACTGTCCAGAATCCCGAACTTCAAAGGGGAAGTGGATGTTCACCACACCCTTAACAAGAGATGGTGCCTTGCTTGGACCAAACTTCGGTGGGAGCTAAAATTCATGTCTCTTTGGCACCCCCTAATTGAGGTCAAAAAGTCCGTTCTCATGTGGCAGGTCTTGCATAAAGGAATCTGGACCAATGCAAGGGCTAACAAAATCTGTGGTGTGCCGCCATGGTGCAAGCGTTGTCATCGGTGCATCGAAGATTTAGCCCACCTGTTCTTTGACTGCCCCAAGTCCCGTGTTGTCTGGCATCACGTGTCCCGAGTTTTGAGAATTACGAGTCAAATCAACTGGCAACAAGTGATGTTGGGTGAGGCGATTGGATGCTCTTCGAGGCTTTGGAATGCCATCAGAGGCGAGGCTCTCTGGAAGATTTGGAGAGAGCGCTGTGCCGTCAATTTCGACCAAACTCCTAAAGAATGGTCGATCGAGAAATCCTTGTTTCTCCTTGGTAAAAGAATCTCCCGAGTCAAGAGTTCACCACCGTTTAGACATCACTGTATTTATCTCCTGGAAAACAACAAGTTGAAACCCAAATGGGTCCCACATGAGGGTGATGGTAATGTTATCCACCTCATTTGTAATGCCTTGTAGCTTGCTAGACTCCTCCCCTGCGTTGTGGGATTCGGGGGGTCCCATGGGCACTAGTCCCGTTCACTTGTAACTTTTTCTCTTTAATATAATTAAAGTCCGGGAGATTAGGCTAAGGCCGAACTTCCTTTATAAAAAAAAAAAAAAGTCAAGGGCATAGTACTCATTAGACTTTCTAATCTCGCAAAGTACGATTAGATTGTCAAAGCAACTCTGGGAAAGAATTGCCCAAAGGCATCTAGTTTGAATGGCATGAACGCCTTACAATTGAAAGATAAACTTGCCTATGGCGCATGCATATCGTGTAACCTCAAGGGGATCGAACTCACGGCCTCCACCTCAAAAGATGAAATCTCAAACAATCCAGCTATGATGCACAAACATAAACCATTTTTTTCTTCGCATTCAAAATTAAATAATTAATTCTCTGTTTTTCTCGTGCACTTACAATTTCAAAATTTGGACAAACAAAATAAATCCATTTATTCTTTGTTCGTTTTTAAAAAAAACCAGTTTACCAAGTGAATCTTCCTTTTTTTTTTTGGTTTTCAACATGAACTCCCATAAAGAGCTCTCTCCATCGATGGATGCCAAAGCTACCTTAAACTAAGGTCGGAGGTTTAATGTTTGTTTTTTCGAGAGTACAATGAATTTAGAAAGATATTCACATCCGACTTCTTAAAGTAGAGGCACCTATCTTGAGGAACTTTGAGGCATCTAACGTTGGGTAGGACTTGAACCTTGAGTATGACTATCTACATAAAAATACAAGGCACATCCGCTAAACCAAGCTAGTTAAACCAAGCTAGTTCGATTGGAGGTCTGACGTTCGTCTTTGAATGTGGAAATATCTTTGGTATTGTAAAGTACGACTCCGTCAACTTGCAGAAAATATTTTCATGCGATGCTGCTTAAGCAACTTGGCAACTTGGCAACAACTTGGCATGACAACAACGTGCAATAAAAGCGATGGGCAAAGAAAACCGTCTACGTGACCAATCTCAACATCTTCAGCACTGCCAAAAAGTTCCGAATGCCCAGCTATCTGCACGCGACAAAAATCGGTGAACGAGGGATGATGATGTTGACGAGATAACGGGGCAAGGTAATGGGAGAAATCGATGTCTTATAAGGGAGTCGAAACTTTTTGCGGAACCATTTCTGCACCAGAGCTGGAGGGATCCAAACACAGTCACGAATGTTGTTGGATGTGTGAAGGCACAAATGCTCGACAACTGTGAGCGTATGGGGGCAGCGGAAGCGGGCAATGACGATAGGTGTGGTAGGAGGCGAAAGATGGGAGACGACCGACAAAAATTGGGGGAGAAGGAACAGGATGAAGAATTATGCTGCAACGAGCATACAGAAGTCTGCGGGGATCAAAGTAATAAGGACAGCGAGACAATGCGCGAGCGTGTGAGCAAGGTGCTCACAGAGCTCGCACACGAATTGATTGAGCGCATATTACTTCGGTTGCCTGTCTCTTCGTCTATCAGACTGGCTTCTGTCAGCAAGTCATGGTATTCTTCCATACGATCTTCCTCCCTCATGAAGCTTGGAATGGCGCGTACACATCCCTTCTTATACCTTTGGGGCCTCCATCCGAAAAGCGGCCTCACGCTAGCCTCTGTTTATGATCCTATCTTGGCGCGGTGGTTCGTTCTCAAACTACCAAGCAACATGAAGACTCCGTTTTCTCCTTCCTGCTCGCTGACAAGCACCCCCTCTGGAACCCTCGTACTCTATCCTAATGGCGCCTGCTCTTCTGATAGCGTCTTTCTCAACTTTGCGACTAATCCTGTCAATACAGATTGGAGCGTGTCCTCTGCTGCCAGCAAGCAATTTCTTTCCTCGGCTGTTGTGGCTGCTTTAGACATTGATGAAGCCCCTTCATGTTCTTCTTCATCCTTTGTGGTGTTTGTCCTTGGTGAGCTCCCTAATACGCACTGTGCAGATCTATAACTCTTCGACGGATTCATGGGATGTGTCTGACGACTACATGCCAGCATTGGGGCCTTCTGGGTCATTTCGGTTTTATGGGTTCTTTCCACGTATCTTGGGCGGTAGTAGGAAGGAAGGTTTACATCATGAACATCCATACAGGCTTTATCACGCACTTTGATATGGGTACTAAATCATGGAACCCGCCATTGAAGCTTGAATCAAGAGACGTACAGCATCTTCGTCTAGCATCCACCGGCAAAGTCTTGTTTGCTTTAGGATTATCTGTTGCAGATGAAGGGAAGGAGAGCGCCGTAAAGCTGCTTAAGGTTGATGAGGTAACCATGCAGTGTAGCGAAGTGAGCCAAATGCCAAAGCATCTGTGGTCTTCCTTCACTGATCATTTCGAAAGAGGAACACATCCATTGTTGGTGTTCAAGTATGTAAGATGTACAGGTGCAGGGAACTTGATGTATGTTTACAGTGGGTCTTACTTCAGCAAGATGGAAATTTGTGTGTGTGACATTGAGGATGGCTATAGATGGCAGCATCTTCCACCCTTGCCAGCTGATTTGGTAGAGCTTGATGTGCGCAGCGAGTGTTGTTCATTTCAGCTGATGCCTGAGCTTTGTTTGAAAACTCAATTCGAGCAGGAATGTAATGGTGATACTCATTTAATCTGATGCCTGAAGCTCGTTCGAGACCTTAATTTGTGTAGGTGACATAAGGGTTCATATCTATTTGCATATGTTTATTTTGTATTTCAAAGGACTCTCACAACCCTGTGAGTCAATGCGTGCTAAATTAGACTGTCTTATGAAATCATCGCTGCCGAATGCTTCAACTTGTCATTCTTTTGGTTCTTGCTCGATTGAGTATAAGCAGGTACATTTTTTTATAATTATGCCTATATCTCTTCTTGGGCAGATCTAGTCTTCGAATCATCAGCATTCTTGCATGGACACTCATTGGTTTTAGACTAGAGGCACAATTTTATTAGCATGGTAAGAGAACAATGTGTTGAGAATATCCTTGATGATGGACCTTTCAGGGAGATGATCATACAAAAGTTGAAAGTGCTATGCTTGAGTTTTGCTAGAAGTGAAGTGCACTTTCAAGGAAACACAAGTAATAAAAAACTAGAAGATTCGTCCTATGGATCGTGTATCTGTAGTAGATTTTCAATCCTCGAACAGCTTTGTATAAGGATAATGCTTCAAAGTCCTTGGTTCTCTCGTAAGTCAAGAAATTCCTTTCTTCAACTTTCTCCTCTCTTGCACATCATTGCCGTCAGTTGCAAACAAGCGTATAGGCGTTAAGCCTCTAAGGGAAAGGTAACACCCTTTTTTGGGCTATAAAAAGATTTACCACTAAATTTGAAAATAACTCTTAAATCAAACCAAATGCTAGAAATTTATTTAGAATTACAAAATGAATTCTAGATTTAGAGCATCTCTTCCCTCAAGATCTCACTGAAATTGTCTCTTGGGGACTAATACGCACAAACGTTTCCAAGTTGTGGATGACAGAGATCTTCTTGTGTATACAATAGAAAGGAAGGAATGGAGATAGAGTTTTAAATCCCACACCTCCGGAAAAAAGGAAAAAAAATCATTTGATATTGATTTTGAGGATCACTCTAATTTGCTTCTTGAGAGGACATCAAAAAAGGGTCGATTCAAATCTAATAGAGTCCTCACTAGAAACCTCTCCACAAAAGAAAGATAGATGTTGTTTAGTCTTTTCTATTTTATTTTTGCTTCAAAATTATTACATTCACTTGTGGAGATCCTTTTGACCTTATCGTGTAGGTTACAAACCCTTGGCCTTGAGATAAGTCCCTTCCCCCTCGACCTTATGTATAAGAATTTAAAAACATAAGGGTTGAACCTTGTATGGAATCACCAGATAATTTTTCATAATCATTCATTCTTGCATTATCATTCATCATGACAAATTCATAGTATTGCTTTATACCTATCTATGGTACCATCTGATTTTCTTTTGATTTTGAAGATCCAGTTTACACCAATAGCTTTTTTACTCTTTGGTAACTCAGAAAGCTTCCATGTTTGATTCTTATGAATAGAATCAATCTCTTCTTGCATAACTTTCTTCCATATAGGACTATGTAGTGCATCTTGAACACTAGATGGTTCACTCTCAACTAAAGTAAGAGCTAAAATATTATGAATCCCAAAATGTTATGTATAATTTACTTGGTCTATTTGTTGTCTCCTTCTTTTGACTTCTAGTTCTTTGAGTGTATTCCTTTATACCACTATCCTTTTAGGTACGATATAACCACTTTGGCATATCCTAGAAAAGTGGTGGAATTCTTTCTAGTTCTTCAATGTCTCTTTCTTTTGGAACTCTAGAATATTCTCTGACTCCATAATTGGAAATATCAAGAGATACTGATGATGGACTAGGTACTGATGTAGGTATTGAAACTCTCTCTTCACCTTTATCAAGTGCATCAAGAGATACTGATGATGGACTAGGTACTGATGTAGGTAATGAAACTCTCTCTTCACCTTTATCAAGTGCATCTCTAAGGGCCTGAGAAGGTTCATCACCCCCCTTGTATAGTTGAATATAGGAATCCAAACTCCTTCTAAAAAATGCATAGGCATCTACTTTTGTGAAATCTCGAATCTCTTCCTTTCTATCGTAAATATGACTTTCTGTTATATATGCATTGCATGAGAGTAGGATATCACTTGTTTTTGGAACATAGAATCTATATCCTTTGCTTTGAATTGCATAACCAATAAAGATAGCTTTAATGTCTTTGTTGGAGTTAGACATCTGTAGAAGCATGCGAACAACACAAGGAAGAAGAAGAAGCTTGGAGCACAACACACAATACTGAATGTATTACCATTAGAATGTACAAAGATAAGTAGCCCAATAGGGCAACAAGCATATATACAAACCGGGGGGGAAAAAACCTCCTAAAGAGGGAAAAAAGTGCCCCAACATTCCTAGAGTGTTCACACACATCACTACCTAAATATATCAACAAATCCCCCCTAAGAGTGATGCGGTGAACAAGGAGTTGGCACTCATGTATAAGGAAGTGCCAAGCTATGTGGAATCAATCCACAAAAGGAAATAAGCCCAAAGCTTTGTGGAAAGCTTCAAAATTCTCCCTAGGCAGAGCCTTCGTAAAAAGGCCTGCAATGTTCTCCTGCATGGGCACAAATGCCAAGCTGATCTCCCCAGTAGAGAACCTCTCCCTGACATAATGATAATGCACCTCAATGTGCTTAGTGTGAGCATGGAACATAGGGTTCCTCGCAACTGCCAATAAGCTCTAACTGTCAGTGAAGATGGTGGTGGTAGAAGACTAACCAACACCCAAATCAGCCATAAGGCATCTGAGCCACACACACTCAATAGTGGCTGTGAAAGCTGCCCTACACTCAACCTCACAACTGGAAGTGCCCACAATAGGCTTCTTCTTCCTTAACCAAGATATACATGAGCTACCAAGCATGAAGCAAAAACCACTGGTGGATACACGAGTGTCATAACAACCAACCCAATCACTGTCAAATTAAGCATGCAAATTTGGCAGTAGTGATCCCCCTTGGTATAAAACAATCCAAGTACTCGGGTACCACTTAAGTAGCGAAAGGTGCACTTAACTGCGTGCCAATGCTTGACACCTATGCAATGCATAAACCTGCTCATCTGTGAGACAACAAACAGAATATATGGCCGAGTAATGCATAAGTAAATCAAGCATCCAACAACCTACTAATAGAGAACAACATCAAATGCATCTCTAGCATCATGATGACTCAATCATAAACCTGTCTCCATAGGAGTGGCAATAGGCTTACAATCTTCAAGGCCAAAACATTGCAATAATATGTCAATATATTTTGTTTGACACAAATCCATTCCACCATCAACTTGTAAAAGCTGAATGCCCAAATAGTGATGCAAATGCCCCAAATCAGACATTTCAAATGAGGCATGCAAATCAGCCTTAAAATCAACAATATGCATGTCATGAGGACCAGTGAGCAGCATGGCATCAACATATACTACAATGATTAGAAGCACACCATTAGCACGCTTAACATATAAGGTGCTTCCAGTTGGATTGTTCTCAAAACCGTGTGCAATCAGATAGGCATGTATCTTTTGATACCAAGCATGTGGTGCTTGCTTTAAACCATAGAATGCCTTTTTTATCCTGCACACCTAGTTTTCATGCCCTTTTTGCACAAAGCCATGTGGTTGAAAAACATACACTTCTTCATGCAAGTCACCATTCAGAGATGCTGTTTTAATGTCCAACTGATGTACATTCCAACCATGATGAGCTGCAGGTGCACAGATGCTACGAATAGTAGTCATTCAGCAAGTAGGAGCAAAGATTTCATCAAAATCAATGCCTCTTTCTTGCACATAACCCTTTGCAACAAGCCTAGCCTTATACCAATCAACTCTTCCATCACGTTTACGCTTCAGCTTGTATACCCACTTTGTGCCAATGGCCTTCTTGCCAGGAGGCAAGTCACATAAACACCAGGTACCATTCTTCATTATAGCATCATATTCAGATTGCATAGAAGCCATCCAATTTTCTAAATTTTATGCTTCTTCAAATGAAACAGGCTCATTCTCATCACAGAGACTAGATGCATTCATAGCATAGCAATCTGATGCAAAAGAGGGACTATGAGAGCCTGACCGAGTATGATATGATAGAGGTGCATCTAATTTTCTGTCACTCAAGGTCTGCACTAGCCATTTTGGCATAGTTTTTGCCTGCTCAATATCAGCTCTCTCATCAACAAGTGCATCATGTAAATCTGCATTAGAAGTGGAATGATCTGCATCATCACATGAAACCTACAAAGGTTGAGAATTTGCCTCATTATGACCAACACTAGACTATCCACCTGTAAAAAGAGGCAACAAAGTATCAAACATGTCTCTGGTATATCAGTTTGAGTGAGAGTCATGTTGGAGATAGACATCTGCGGAAGCACGCGAACAACACAAGGAAGGAGAAGAAGCTTGGAGCACAACACACAATACTGAATGTATTACTAGAGAATGTAGAAAGATAAGTAGCCCATTAGGGCAATAGGTGTATATACAAGCCGGGGGAAGAAAACCTCCTAAAGAGGGAAAAAATGCCCTGGCGGTCCTAGTGTGTTCACACACATCACTACCTAAATATATCAACAAATCCCCCCTGGGAGTGATGCGGTGAACAAGGAGTTGGCACTCATGTATAAGGAAGTGCCAAGCTATGTGGAAATCACTCCACAAAAGGAAGTAAGCCCAAAGCTTTGTGGAAAGCTTCAAACTTCTCCCTAGGCAGAGCCTTTGTGAAAAGGTCTGCAATGTTCTCCTGCGTGGGGACATATGCCAAGCTCATCTCCCGAGCAGAGAACCTCTCCCTGGCATAGTGATAATGCACCTCAATGTGCTTAGTGCGAGCATGGAACACAGGGCTCCTCGCAACTGCCAATGCGCTCTGACTGTCAGTGAAGATGGTGGTGGCAGAAGACTGACCAACCCCCAAATTAGCCATAAGGCCTCTGAGCCACACACACTCAACAGTCGCTATGAAAGCTTCCCTATACTCAGCTTCACAACTGGAAGTGGCCACAGTAGGTTGCTTCTTGCTCAACCAAGATATACATGAGCTACCAAGCATGAAGCAAAAGCCACTAGTGGACACATAGCAACCAACCCAATCAGAGTCAGAAAAAGCATGCAAATCTGGCGGTAGTAATCCCCCCTTGGGATAAAACAACCCAAGTATCCCGATACCACTCAAGTAGCAAAAGATGCGCTTAACTCCCTGCCAATGCTTGACTCCTGGGCAATGCATAAACCTGCTCATCTGTGAGAAACCAAACTGAATATCTGACCGAGTAATGCATAAGTAAATCAAGCATCCAACAACTTGCTGATAGAGAACAACATCAAATGCATCTCGAGCATCATGAAGACTCAATCGTAAACCTATCTCCATAGGAGTGGCAATAGGCTTATAGTCTTCAAGGCCAAAACGCTGCAATAATGTGTTAATATATTTCGTTTGACACAAAGCCATTCCACCATCAACTTGCATAAACTGAATGCCCAAATAGTGATGCAAATGTCCCAAATCAGACATCTCAAATGAGGCATGAAAATCAGCTTTAAAATCAGCAGTATGCTTCTTAATAGGACTAGTGAGCAGCATGTCGTCAACATAGACAATAATGATAAAAAACACATCATTAGCACGCTTAACATATAAGGTGCTTTCAGTTGGACGGTTCTCAAAACCATGTGCAATCAGATAGGCATGTATCTTCTCATACCAAGCACGTGGTGCTTGCTTTAAACCATAGAATGCCTTCTTTAACCTGCACACCTGGTTTTCATGTCCTTTTTGCACACAGCCACGGGGCTGAAAAACATACACTTCTTCATGCAAGTCACCATTCAAAGATGCTGTTTTAATGTCCAACTGATGTACATTCCAACCATGATGAGCTGCAGGTGCACAGATGCTCCAAACAGTAGTCATTCAGCAAGTAGGATCAAAGGTTTCATCAAAATCAATGCCTCTTTCCTGCACATAACCCTTTGCAACAAGCCTAGCCTTATACCTGTCAAATCTTCCATCAAGTTTACGCTTTAGCTTGTATACCCACTTTGTGCGAATGGCCTTCTTGCCAGGAGGCAAGTCACATAAACACCAGGTACCATTCTTCATTATAGCATCATATTCAGATTGCATATCAGCCATCCAATTTTCTGAATTTTGTGCATCATCAAATGAAACAGGCTCATTCTCATCACAGAGACTAGATGCAGCCATAGCATAGCAATCTGATGCAAAAGAGGCACTATAAAATCCTAAACCAGTACGATATGAGAGAGCTGCATCTAATTTGCTATCACACAAAGTCTGCACCAACCATTTTGGCATAGTTTTTGCTTGCTCAATATCAGCTCTCTCATCAACTAGTGCATCATGTAAATCTGCATCAAACATGGAATGATCTGCATCATATCATGAAACCTGCAAAGGCTGAGAAGTTGCCTCAATGGGGCCACCACTAGACTATCCACCTGTAAAATGAGGAAGCAAAGTATCATACATGTCTTTGGAGCTAACAGATGTCTCCTTAGTACATGAAAGCAATGGCTAAATAGCATCTTCCACAAAAATAACATCACGGGTAACCAGAATGTGTTTAGTCTGTGGATGATACAGACGATAGCCTTTACTTTTAGAACTGTACCCAACAAAAATACATTTTAGTGCTTTATCATCCAATTTTTTGTGATGTTCAGGCACTAATGCATATGCCAACCAAAAACGCATAGATGAGCAACAGATGGCTTGCGATCATGCCAAGCCTCATATGGAGTGATAGACTATAGCGCTTTAGTGGGACATCTGTTAAGTACATATGCTGCACACATGACAGCCTCAAGCCAGAAACTATGTGGTAAAGCGTGACTCTTGACCATACACCTCGCCATCTCCATGAATGACATGTTCTTTCATTCACCAACTCAATTCTGTTGAGATGTATACAGCACTGTACACTGGTGTTTTTTCCCACCTTCAGCCAGAAATGCATTACAATCACAAGACATATATTCCAACTCTCGATCTGAATAGAGGGTGCCCATTTTACATGCTGACAGATTTTTAGCCAAAACCAAAAACTGTTTGAAGCACATGAACACTTTGGAATTTGCCTTCAATGGATATACCCATGCATGCCTGGAAAAATCATCAATGAAAGTCATGAAAAGATAATTTCCAAAAGAAGGTGTTTGCATAGGACCATATACTTCACTATGTACAAGCTGCAATTTCTGAGTAGCCCCAACTGAACCATCTTTTGGAAATGAGGAACACTGCATTTTGCCCAAAATACAACCTTCACAAACATTTTTTCTAGGTGCCTCAAGTTTGGGCAAAGAGGACACCATTTCAGATTTCTATAGGTGTAGCAAACTAGCAAAATTCAGATGACCAAAGCATGCATGCCAAAGCTTTGCATCTCACATAGCTTGAGAATCATGTACTGCACATGCCGAACCATTCAGAGATCTTTCATAGTCTATGAGCTTATACAACCCATGACATAAAATGCCAGAAGCAATAATCACATTGACATTTGACAGATCATGAACTGTACACCTCTCATCAACAAATTTCACAACCAAGCCAATCTTGGCTATGTAGAAACTGATAACAGGTTCTTCTTGATGCTTGACACAAATAAAGCATCTAACAAAGTGAAAGAACTACCATCAGCAGTAGTCAAAATGATCTTACCAACTCCCATAACAGGATAAGAGGAGTTTTTGGTGCATGTAACAGTATTCCGTGTAGAGGCACGCTCACGTGAAGAGAAGAAACTACGCTGCAAGGTAATATGTTTGGTCGCTCCACTGTCAAAATACCAAACATCTGAGTCTACTGCAAACTTGCACTGCTCATGAGAAGTTGGGTCAAAACGGTAGAGAGTAGTAAACGCCCATTCTTCTTCCTGCGCAATATTAGCAGAATCTTTTTTTGGTGTAGAGGCCTCTACAACAACCATTCCATCCTCTTTCTTCTTTGCCTCTTTAGCAGCTAGTTTGGATGGTTCTTTATGATATGATCATTCCCTTTATAGTACTTGCAAAACAATTTCTGCTTTTTTTATTTCTTCTCATCTTTATCTTCCTTCTTCGAATGTGCAGCATTTGCAAATTTCTGCTTACTAGTTGAAGAGATCCATTTTCGTTTGCCCTTTTGACTAGCCCAGAAAGCTTGATCTGCAACACGCATAATGGACCTGTTCTACCTGGACTGATCTTCCTGCAACAGAACAGAGACTAACTCCTCAAATGACAAGGCATTTGGATTGCCTTTCATCATTAACCTAAGAGTAGAAGGAAAACTCTGATATGAATTGGGAAGACCATTCAGAACAGTCTACACAAGTGAGCTATCTGGTATAACCTCATCAGCAGAAATCAATTGTTCCTTCAAGTCTTTGATCTTTGTTAGAAAATTGTCCATAGAATCACCTTCATTCATGTGCTCACTCTCCAACTGTTTTCGGAGGTAAGCAATACGAGCCTCATTCCTAGCTTGGTATAATGTGGTAAGTGTATCCCAAGCATCCTTAGCTGTTCTGCAAGAGTGAATGTGAGGAATAATGGCACGTTTGACAGACAAAGCTATCAATGCATGTGCCTGGAAATCTTTGCCATCCCAAAAAATATGCTATGTAGTAGGTGTAGCAGAAACCATAGCACGAACAGGAATATGCATAATATCATTATCTTCGACACCTTCTACCTCAACTTCGGTACCTGCAGTTGTAATAGTTGCAGGTGTGATAAGACGTTTTTCAACACCCTGCACAATGTTCCACAGTCCTTTTGCAACCAATACATGTCGCATCATATAAGCCCATAATGGGTAGTTGGTACCATCCAGCTTATCCTCAATAGCCAACATACCGAATACATCACTGTTTTCAGCCATGGCCAGTGACTAAAATACCTTGATGCAAAAAATTGACTGTATCTCAAAAAGTTGAACAGAACTGCCCAGACAAATTCTGCTAGACCTGTAGCAGACTTCGAGATGCTTATACTGGCGAACAGAAATTGGTATATACCTTTGGTACAAAAAGACAAAATAGCCTACACAAGCACTATGATAGTGCATTCGGAGGCAAAAACAAGCTCAGATCGCGATTTTTTGATCTCGAAAACACGCTGAATATGCTCACCAAAATTTGTGTAATTATGAGATTGCCACCGGAGGAGTGTCGACGATGCCCTAGATGAAGCGACGACCTGCTCTGATACCCATTGTTGGAGATAGACGTCTATGGAAGCATGTGAACAGCACAAGGAAGGAGAAGAAGCTTGGAGCACAACACACAATATTGAATGTATTACTAGAGAATGTACAAAGATAAGTAGCCCATTAGGCCAATATGCATATATACAAGCGAGGGGAAAAAAACCTCCTAAAGAGGAAAAAAGTGCCTCGGTGGTCCTAGTGTCTTCACAAACATCACTACCTAAATATATCAACAAGTCATAGGAGTGGGAAGATTTTTACCATAAACAATTTCATACGATGCACGTCCTATAGTGGTATGTGCTGTGTTATTATATGCAAACTATAATAAAGGATTTTTTTCATCCCAATTACTTGGATTATCTAAAAAATAACAACGTAATAGATCTAAAATATTACTATTCGTAGCTTCACTTTGCCCATTACTTTTAGGATGAAATGGAGTGCTAAAGTCTATTTTAGAACCTAAATTCAAAAATAATGAAACCCAAAAGTGATTACAAAAATGAACATCTCGATCTCAAAGAATACTTTTTGGAAAACCATGATGTGGAAAAATACATTTAGTAAATGACTTAGCAACTTGAGGTGCAGGAAGAGTCTTTTTACAAGGAATGAAATATGCTTGTTTACTAAATCTATCAACAATTGTCCAAATTATATCATCATGAGATGAAATTGTAGGAAGACCAGTAGTAAAATCCATAGAAATTTGTTCCCATGGTCCATTGGGTATGGGAACTGACATTAATAATCCAAATTCTTTACCATGATGTCATTTCACATGTTGATACACAATGCAATGGGAAATATATTGTGCAATATCCTTTTCCATATTTGGCCAAAAGAAAAATTCTTTACATGTAGAAATAGTACTTTTTGTGCCCCTATGAACCATATACAGTGGTTCAGGCATCTCTTTCATAACAAATTCTTTAAAACCTTGTGTGATGCATAACTTGTGTTGGAAATACAAGAATTCATTATGAAAGGTGTAGTGATCCTCACTAAATGTTTTAGAATTATTAAAAGCATTCCATATTTGTTAAAAAATATAAATTAGATGCATAAGTAAGAATCATGTCATGAAATGTATGAATATGAACAACAAAAATATTATTGATTGAAACAATAGTTGTTTGTGGGGATGGGAAACGACTAAGGGCATCAGCTACAACATTAGCTTTGTCAGGTTCATATTGAATCATAGGCTGAAAATTTTATATGAATGAAGCCCATTTAATGTGTTTGTCAAAAATCAATGGTTGATTCAATAAATGCTTACTAGCCTATTGGTTTGTTTTTTATTAGAACTTCCAAACCCATGAGTAATGTTTCCAAATTTTTAAAGCATGCACAACAACTAAAAGTTCCTTATCATATGTACTATAATTATTTTCAAAAGGTTTAAGTTCCCTACTTTCAAATGCAATTGGATGGTCATTTTGCATTAATATAACACTGAAAGAACTTGGAGAAGCTTGTAGAAGGTAGAAAAGTGGGTTTGGAAGCGACGAAGTTTGGTCTAGCCAACCGGCACAAGACCAGCCCTTGAGCTTATGGAGACTCAAATAGACCTTATAGTCATGCGATAAGTGCAAAGAAACACACTATGTACTTTGGAGCATCAAGGAGAATGAGTCGATACAAAACAGATAGGTTCGTAGGTCGACTAGCTCAAAAAACTTACTATCTATGGAAGAGACAATGAACTTCAAATGCCCATAGCGACCAACATGATTACAATTAGAAAAAATCCTTTTATGGGAGTGATACACATAGGGTTGAGTGTATATAATGCTCAAAAGTATAAGGAATAAGCAAAATATGCTATAGGAATGAATGCGACATTCACCGGTGGTACTTCCTATTTTTCAGGAATACGTAGAGATTGACCCCGAGACAGAAATTCTCCCAATCTGCTGAACAAAATGCTTTGAAAATATATAGGCATAAACTAGACACTTATACCTTTCCAATGAACCATCTTGGACTCAATTTGGACCTCTGGAGAGAGAGAAACAGCCTCTGCAAGATTACTATTGGTGAAGAAGATGATGCAGAGAATTGAAGGAGCAAGACAATGATGGTCACAAGTGTATGTATATTGCTTCCATGTAATATACAAGTGATGTCAAGTCTTTATATAGACTCTAGGAGTGTTCCACGACTTCTAAAAGTGAAATTTGAATTCAAATGAAGTATGGTCAAGCCTCTGTACTCTGCTTCAGTTGACGATAAAGCAACTATTGGTTGCTTCTTGGAACTCCATGACACTAGCTTCGAACCTACAAATGCTAAGTAACCAGAAGTACTTTTTCTATCATCCTTAGCTCCTGCCCAATCTGCATCTGAGTAGATTTTGATATCCAAATTTGAAGAGTAAGGATAGAATATACCTTCGTTGATTGTACCTTTGAGATACTTAAGTACTCTTTTAGCCGCATCCATGTGTGGCCTTCTCGGTGAGCATGAACTGACTAAGCACTCCCACACTATATGAGATGTCTGCCCTTGTATGAGTAGCATATATCAAGCTACCTACCAAGCTTTGATACTCTTTAATGTCTTCAAGTTTCTCACCTTCATAAACACTAAGTTTATGATTCATCACCAAAGGTGTACCTGCAGGTTTAGTGTTCTCCATTTTGAACTTGAGAAGAAGATCCTGAATGTATCTTCTCTGAGTCAAATACATTCCTTCATCTGTATATATCACCTGCATACCTAGGAAATATGTGAGCTCACCTAGGTCACTGATTTTGAACTCCTCTTGCATGTGTCTCTTGATCCTTTGAATGCCATCTAGATCATCACCTGTCACAATAATGTCATCTACATATACACATAGATAGATAACCTCATTGTGATCCCTTTTGATGAATAGAGAAGGATGAGCTGCTAGCTTTGAACCCTTGATCTTGAAGATATGTAACCAACCTGTAATTCCAAGCTCTAGGAGCTTGTTTCAATCCATACAATGCTTTCTTAAGTCTGCAAACATAAGATGGATTATTAGGGTTTTCAAAACCTGGTGGTTGTGACATGTATACCTCTTCACTTATCCAACCATTTAAGAATGCATTTTTCACATCAAGTTGAAGGAGTCTCCAATTCCTTGCAGCAGCTACACTTATCAATGTCTTGATTGTAGTCATCTTTGCAACCCATGAGAATGTTTCCTCATAGTCTATACCATGAGTTTGTGAGCATCCTTTGGCAACTAATCTTGCCTTGTACCTGCAAATTGATCCATTTGAATTTTTTTAAACTTTATATACCCATCTGCAACCAATTACCTTTTGATTCAGTGACATTGGAACCAAATCCCAAGTGTCCATCTCCTTCAATGCATCTATCTCTTCGTTCAAGGCCTTTTCCCAATTAGGGTTTCCCTTTGCCTCTTCATAGGTTGAGGGTTCCTCTGAAATAAGTCTTTTGGCAAGTATATTGAATGCTTCATAACAAATGTGGAATCATATCCATACCTTTCTGGTTGTTTCTTCTCTCTTGCTGATCTTCTAGGTACTTGTTTGGAGCAATCTCCAACCTCTTGCATCTTTGCTTTGCCTCTTGACTTCCATAGCTTGTAATCCTTTTCTCTTTCATCTTGTTCATCGTCTGTATCACTTCTTGGATCCTGGACCTGTGTATCATGCTTGCTTCCTAATTGATGAGAGTCACAATCAAGATCATATGGTAGTGTTACCTTTTGTTTGTCTTCATCCTACCAAGATCTGTGTTTCAAACACAACATCTCTACTTGTAGTGAATTGCTTGGTTGAAGGATTGAAGAACCTGTAACCCATATGAGTTTAATCATATCCAATAAACACTGCCTTTGTTGCCCTTTCATCTAGCTTACCTCTTATTTGTGATGGTACATGAACATAAGTTAAACAACCAAAAACCTTGCAATGTCCAAGACTAGGTTTTCTTCCATGCCATGCTTCATAAGGAGTCATACCTTGAAGTGATTTGGATGGTAGTCTATTGACAAGGTACACAGCAGTTGAAATAGCTTCTGCCCATAGATAATGTGGTAACTTCTTCTCTTCAAGCATTGTTCGGGCCGATCCAACCAATGTCTTGTTTCTCCTCTCTGCAATTCCATTTAGTTGAGGAGAGTACCTAGTAGTCACTTCCCTTTTGATACCTTTTTCCTGCAAGAACTCATCAAACTCTTTGGAGAAGTATTCTTTAGTGATCTACATGTATGATTCTCCACATGTGCAAGATAATTCTTGAAGCAATCAAACACTTTATTCTTACTCTTGATAAAGTATAGAACATTCCATCTACTATGGTCTTCAATAAATGAGACATAATACCTTGATCCTGCCAATGAAGGTTCTTGACTTGGTCCCCATACATCTGTATGTACTAAGTCCAATAAGTTGTTGTGGATGTAGCCTTTGTGGCTGAATGCTTGTCTTTGTGCCTTCCCAATTTGACATGCATCACACCTGTTGATCATGTGTTGCTTTGATAGGTTCGGCAGTCCTAGAACACTTTGATCCCTACATATATCCTTCAAGGTTCTTTCATTCACATAAGCAAGTCTCTTATGCCACACTTCAAGCTCACTTAGGGTTTGAGACCCAAAGTTGAATAGAGCTATGTTCCTGGTTTCTCCTACTTCAAAAGTAAAGAGCCTACCATGCTTCTCACCTCGGGCTATCTTTTTGAAGCCTTGACATGGATCTTCCACAAAAGCTCCATGTTGGGTGAACCTAACTTGCAAGCCTTTTTCAACTATTTGGCCTACACTTATTAGGTTTTTAGTGATAGTGGGTACATAGAGAACCTTACTTAGAATGTTTGTCCTTCCATTGGAAGTTTTGACATTACCAATCTTCTCCACATTGTGCTTTGTGTCATCCCTTGTTTGCACTTCATGTCTATGCTTTGGATTTTCCAAATCAGATAGAAGAGCAATGTTGCGTGCAACATGATTCGAACATACTGAATCTATGTAGAACAAATGATCATCTTCTTTACCTTCTTTGTGGCTTAGATTCATAAGAAGCAATGAGTCTTCATGTGGTTGATCTTCTGAATAATTATTGTAGTCCCTTCTATTATAGCTTTTATTGTTATTGTTGAAGTTGTGTCCACCTCTGCCTCTATTGCTACCATATCCACCTCTTCCACTTCCTTTCTGGGTCTTCCCATTGAACCAGCAATTCTGAGTGGTGTGGTTGGTCTTATCGCATATGGCACAAAGTTGAACATTCTGACCTTTGGCTTTGGTTTGCTTTGGTCCTTTCTTCTTCCCTTTCCACTTTCTCTTGATTGCAAAGTTGGCTTGGGAAGTCTCTTCTTCATCTTCTTCCTTCTTCTTGACTTTCTGCTTCTTATCCTTCTTATCTACATATAGAGCACTAGTTGAATTATCATGATAAGAGTTACCTTCCTTTATGCTATTGTTGGCTTCTTGATTGAAGAGTTGTCCAAGAAAGATGTTGAAGTCTGGAGTTTGCACATCCATGATGAGAATAAGCCGTCATGAAGGATTTCCATTGCTTATCACTTCGAATGCCGTTGAGAATTTGTCTCATGATGACCTCTTCTTCAATCAGCTCTCCAATGGATGCTAACTGATCCGCAACCTCCTTGACCTTGGTAACAAACTCTGTGATGGTTTGTTTAGGTGTCTTCTTCATTTGGTTGAACTCGTTCCAAAGATGATTCTTTCTGGCTTTGGTACTAGCAGAAAAGAAAGTCTCGAGGGCATCCCAAGTCTCTTGAGATGTCTTGCATCCTCTAATATGTGGTAATAGAAAGTCAGAGATAGAGTTTAGTATGTACGACCTTGCTTGAGCATCCCTTGCGCACCAAAGTGTGAGCTTATCTGTCTCCTCTTGTGTAGGTCCTCCTTTGGATCTTGGAATAGACATAGCTTCATCACCTGCTACAATTCCATAAAGATTTCTACCTTGCAAATAGGCCTCCATTCTGATTTGCCAAGCCGCGTAGTTGTGTGGATCAAGCTTCTCGATCATTTAGGGAAAACCGTCACCCATCTTGATATAGCTCTGATACCACTGAAAGAACTTGGAGAAGCTTGCAGAAGGTAGAAAAGTGTGTTTCGAAGCGACGAAGTTTGGTCTATCCAACCGGCACAAGACCAGCCCTTGATCTTATGGAGACTCAAATAGACCTTATAGGAATGCGATAAAAGCAAAGAAACACACTATGTACTTTGGAGCATCAAGGAGAACGAGTCGATACAAAACAGATACATTTGCGGGTCGACTAGCTCAAAAAACTTACTATGTATGGAAGAGATAATGAACTTCAAATGCCCATAGCGACCAGCGCGATTACAATTAGAAAAAATCCTTTTGGGAGTGATACACATAGGGTTGAGTGTATAGAATGCACAAAAGTATAAGGAATAAGAAAAATATGCTATAGGAATGAATGCGACATTCACCGGTGGTACTTCTTATTTTTCAGGAATATGCAGAGATTGCCCCGAGACAGAAAAACTCAGATTTCTCCCAATATGCTGAACCAAATGCTTTGAAAATTTACAGGCATAAACTAGACATTTGGCGAAGAAGATGATGAAGAGAATTGAAGGAGCAAGACAATGATGGTCACAAGTGTATGTATATTGCGTCCATGTAATGTACAAGTGATTTCAAGTCTTTATATAGACTCTAGGAGTATTCCACGACTTCTAAAAGTGAAATTTGAATTCAAATGAAGGTGGGAATGGTTGTTGGAGGGAATCAATTCACTTTCCTACAATCTAGGAAAAGTGAAGATCTAGTTTGATCTACTTTTAGGTGATTGATTGCTTGATTGAATGCAACTTCAACCACCACAAATTCGTGGGATTTTGGCTCTATAATTCTACCTTTACATGTGTAAAGCTCAAGGCTTTTACAACGGTAAACGAACCATCAAAAAATCTCTCAAAAAATACAATAAATGAGCATATGAAAAAGAACTCTCCAATGGATATTCTTTTGACGCGATAGCCTTTGATGTAGATCAAATCCACCTCAAGCATAGTGTAAGCTTTATGTTCCAACAACACCTATAACTAAACCACTAGCATCTCTAACTACATGGAAAGGTTGTGCAAAATCTGGTAATTGTAAAATAGGTGTATGAGAAAGTGCATCTTTGAGTTTTTCAAAAGATTGTTGTTGTGCTAATGTCCATGAAAATTTTAACTTTTTCTTCAATAATAATGTGAGTGGGAGTGCTAAATAAGAAAAGCCTTTTACAAACTTTGTATAAAAACTAGCTAACCCTAGAAAAGAGCGTACATAATTCACATATTGAGGTACAAATGATTCTTCAATTACTTTGGTTTTCTTTGGACCTACATGAACACCTTGACTAGAAACAATATGGCCTAAATACTCTAATTCTTTTTGGAAGAAATAACTCTTTTCAGAATTGGCATAAAGTTTTTTTTTGCATAAAAAATTAAAGATAGTTGCTAAATGATTTTCATGGTCATTGTCATTCTCACTATAGAAAAGCATATCATCAAAGAAAACAAGAAGTAATCAGGAAAAATGTTATTCATCATACGTGCAAATGTAACAGGTGCATTGATGCGCCCAAAAGGCATTATCATGAATTCAAAGTGACCAGTCTGAGCTCAAAAGGCAATCTTGTAAATGCCTTTTTGTGTCATTTGTATCTAATGATACCTAGATTTAAGATCAATTTTGCTAAAGACACATGCTCCATGAATTTTACCTAGCAAATCATCTATCCTAGGAATGGGATATTTGTTTTTAATTGTGATCTTATTCAGTGCTCTATAGTCAATGCACATCCTATAAGTCTTATTTTTCTTCTGTACTAAGAGAACAGGTGCTCCAAAGAGAGAAGAACTAGGTCTTATAAGTCCTTTGTGGAGTAAATCCTTAACTCAATTAGCTCTTTCTTATTGATGTAAATATCCATGCCTATAATGTGCTGTATGGGGAGGAGAAATGTCAGGAACTAAGACTATACTATGGCCAAGAGGTCCCCTAGAAGGTGGTAGTTTAGAATGAAAATCAACCATAAAACAATCCTTATAGGAATCCATAAATGATTTATGTGCATTAGGAAGTGTATGTGTATAATCAGCTATGTTATTAACAAAAACAATACATGAATTGTAGCCTTTCCTAAATGCACATTTACTTGAGTATGACTAATTAATGGAAATGGTTGGAAGTCATGCATTGCAGGCAAAGAAATATCTTGATTGATAAAGTTAAAACTCATTGTGTGTGTATGATGATCAATGCATGGATTATAATGATGACAAAAAGGCATACCAAGTATAACATCACAGAGCTATAAAGAAGCAATTAAGAATGTGCATTCATCTACATATGAACATATACAAATCTGAATGTTATGCACTTGACTTGTAATATTATATCTATTTCCTTGAAATGCACCCATAATTTTATACATAGAAGGGAGTGGATGTAAATGGAGAGCTTGCGCTAGTCTATGAGAAATAAAATCATGTAAATTACCATTATCATGTAAAATATTAACAACTTTACCATTAATAGTATCTTGCATGCAAAGTAAAGAATGAATAGAAATTTTGTTACCCAAGGTACTTAGATTCTTTTCCAATGCTTCTTCGGTCCAATCAGATTGAATGTCATTAGGAACCACCTCCATGTTGTGTACTCGAGCTCTGATAGGCTTCATATCATTAGTTCATATCATTAGTTTGGAACCTACATTTAGCTTTAGTATGACCAAACTTACCACAATGCCAGAAAGTGATAGGGGGCCTCTTTTGTTGAGCATCCATCATTGCAGTTTGAAGGGTTGGAGGTTTGGTAGTTTGTAAGGGGGTAGTATTGGGTATTGGAGAGAAATTGGATTGAGGAGGGCACTAAAAAGTAGGTGGGCATTGAAAAGTAGGTGGAAATTATAAAGTAGGAGAAGAAAAAGTAGAAAAAGGACATTTGAAAGGAAAATTGGGCTTGATTGGTGGTTGTTGTTGATGTGTTTGTTGTAAGCGAATGGAATTGGTGATGGATTGAAACTCCTTCTCATCATCATGCACAAAAGAAATAGCTTCATAAAGGGTTGTGGGATGCAGTGTATTGAGCTTGTCTTGGATTCCCATCTCCAAACCATCTTCATAATTTCATTGCAAGGTATCTTTAGAAATCCTTTCAAGCGAATGGATAAGTAGTAATCGTTGCCAAAAACGTTCAATGTAGGTAGACATAGTATCTCCATCTTTCAATCCAAAAGTTTTCCATGGTCGGCAAGCATGTAAGTGGACATGAGGAGAAAGTAAGGAATCCTTGATCTTTTCTTGAAATGCAACCCATGTGATGGGGAGATTGGTGCTATTCCGCAAAAGATTCCACCATAATTGGGCCTTACCCACCAAATAATTAATAACAAATTTCACTTTTTGATTTTAGAATATGATTTGTCAGAATAAAAAACATCAAATTGGGATAGCCACGAAGGAACAAATTGGCCATCCTTTTGCCCATTGAATCGCAAAAGTTGGAAATTTTTGGCACCAATCTTGGACTATGTGCCTTGTTCTTGAACAGTGATAATGGTGTTCAACACCCTAACTAGGTTATTGTCATCACTTTGCAGTTGCTGGAGTGCAGCATCGCATTCGTTCTGAGCATTTTGGAGTTCTTACCGCACAAGTTCCAATTATTGCTTAGAAAATACCCTAGTAGGGGTGACATACCAAAATCCTCAGTGTTATGGGTAGGGTCCATGGCCATATATAGTGTTGATATATTTAGGTAGTGATGTGTGTGAACACTCTAGGACCGTCGGGGCACCTTTTTCCCTCTTTAGGAGGTTTTTTTCCCTCGGCTTGTATATGCGCCTATTGCCCTAATGGGCTACTAATCTTTTTACATTCTCTAGTAATACATTCAGTATTGTGTTGTGCTCCAAGCTTCTTCTCCTTCCTTGTGCTATTCGCGTGCTTCTGCAGATGTCTATCTCCAACAATTGGTATTAGAGCAGGTCTTCGCTTCATCTAGGGCGTCGTCGACACTCCTTTGGTTGCAGTCTCAGAATCGCCGAATTTTGGTGAGCATACTCAGCGTGTTTCTAAGATCAAAACTGCTTCGCTCTATGGTGCCGAAATCGCGATCTAAGCTCGTTTTGGCCTCTGAACACACTATCACATTGCTTGTGCAGGCTATTTTGTCTTTTTGTGCCAAATGTATATACCCGTTTCTGTTTGCCAGTATAAGCATCTCAAAGTCTGCTATAGGTGTAGTAGAATCCGTTTGGGCAGTTCTGTTCAACTTTTTGAGATATAGTCAATTTTTTGCATCAAGGTATTTTAGTCATCATCCATGGCTGAAAGCAGTGATGTATTCCGTATGTTGGTTGTTGAGGATAAGTTGGATGGTACCAACTACCCGTTATGGGCTTACATGATGCGACATGTGTTGGTTGCAAAAGGACTGTGGAACATTGTGCAGGGTGTCGAAAAACGTCCTATCACACCTGTAACTGTTACAACTACAGGTACTGAAGCTGATGCAGAAGGTGTCGAAGATGATGATATTCAGCATATTCCTATTTGTGCTACAGTTTCTGCTGCACCTACTGCAGAGCAGATTTGCTGGAATGGCAGAGATGCCCAGATACATGCATTGATAGCTTTGTCTGTCAAACATGCCATTATTCCTCACATTCGCTCTTGTAGAACAGTTAAGGATGCTTGGGATACACTTACCACATTGTACCAAGCTAGGACTGAGGCTCGTGTTGCTTACCTCCAAAAATAATGGGAGAATGAGCACATGAATGAAGGTGATTCTATGGACAGTTTCCTAACGAAGATCAAAGACTTGAAGGAACAATTGATTTTTGCTGATGAGGTTATACTAGATAGCTCACTTGTGCAGACCGTTCTGAATGGTCTTCCTGATTAATATTAGAGTTTTGCTTCAACTCTTCGGTTGATGATGAAAGGCAATCCAAATGCCTTATCATTTGAGGAGTTAGTATTTCTTTTGTTGCAGGAAGATCAGTCCAGGCAGAACAAGTCCATTATGTGAGCTGCAGATCAAGCTTTCCTGGCTAGTCAGAAGGGCAAAGGAAAATGGAGCTCTTCAACTAGTAAGCAGAAATCTGCTAATTCTGCACATTTGAAGAAGGAAGATAAAGATGAGAAGAAATCAGAAAAGCAAAAATTGTTTTGTAAGTACTGTAAAGGGAATGATGATATCATAAAGAACTGTCCAAAACTAGCTGCTAAAGAGGCAAAGAAGAAAGAGGCTGGAATGGTTGTTGTAGAGGCCTCTACACCAAAAACAGAGTCTGCTAATCTTGTGCAGGAAGAAGAATGGGCGTTTACTACTGTCTGCAGTTTTGACCCATCTTCTCATGAGCAGTGCATGTCTATAGTGGACTCTGATGTTTGGTATTTTGACAGTGGGTCGACCAAACATATTACCTCACAGCGTAGTTTCTTCTCTTCACTCGAGCCTACCCCTACAGGGAATACTGTTACATGCACCAATGAATCCTCTTATCCTGTTATGGGAGTTGGTAAGATCATTTTGACTACTGCTGATGGTAGTTCTTTCACTTTGTCAGATGCTTTATTTGTGCCAGGGATCAAGAAGAACATGTTATCAGTTCCTGCTTAGCCAAGATTGGCTTGGTTGTGAAATTTGTTGATGACAGGTGTACAGTTCATGATCTATCAAATGGCGACGTGATTATTGCTTCTGGCATTTTATGTTGTGGGTTGTGTAAGCTCATAGACTATGAAAGGTCTGTAAGTGATTCGGCATGTGCAGTACATGATTCTCAGGCTATGTAAGATGCAAAGCTTTGGCATGCACGCTTTGATCATCTGAATTTTGCTAGTTTGCTACGCCTGCAGAAATCTCAAATGGTGTCCTCTTTGCCCAAACTTGAGGCACCTAGAAAACATGTTTGTGAAGGCTGTATTTTGGGAAAAATGCAACGTTCCTCATTTCCAAAAGATGGTTCAGTTCGGGCTACTCAAAAATTATAGCTTGTACATATTGATGTCAGTGGTCCTATGCAGACACCTTCTTTTGGAAATTATCTTTACTTCATGACTTTCATTGATGATTTTTCTAGGCATGCATGGGTATATCCATTGACGGCAAATTCTGAAGTGTTCATGTGCTTCAAACAATTTTTGGTTTTGGCTGAAAATCTATTAGCATGTAAAATGGGTACCCTTCGTTCAAATTGAGGGGTGGAATATATGTCTTCTGATTTTAATGCATTTCTGGCTGAATGTGGGATAAAACACCAGTGTACAGTGCCGTATACACCTCAACAGAATGGAGATGCAGAACGAGAGAACATGTCTCTCATGGAGATGGCGAGTGTCCCACTAAAGCACTGCAGTCTATCACTCCATATGAGGCTTGGCATGATCGCAAGCCATCTATTGCTCATCAGCATGTTTTTGGTTGTTTAGCATATGCATTAGTGCACAAACAACATCACAGAAAATTGGATGATAAAGCAATAAAATGTATTTTTGTTGGGTACAGTTCTGAAAGTAAAGGCTTTCATCTGTATCATCCACAGACTAAACGCATTCTGGTTAGCCATGATGTTGTTTTTGTGGAGGATGCTATTCAGCCATTGCTTTCATGTACTAAGGGGACATCTCTTAGCTCCAAAGACATGTATGATACTTTGGTGCATCTTTTTACAGGTGGACAGTCTAGTGCTGGTCCTAATGAGGCAACTTCAAAGCCTTTGTAGGTTTCATGTGATTATGCATATCATTCCATTTCTGATGCAGATTTACATGATGCACTTATTTAGGAGAGAGTTGATATTGAGCAGGCAAGAACTATGCCAAAATGGCTTTTGCAGACATTGTGTGACAGCAAATTAGATGCACCTCTGTCATATCGTACTCGATCAGGCTCTCATAGTGCCTCTTTTGCATCAGATTGCTATGCTATGGCTGCATCTAGTCTCTGTGATGAGACTGAGCCTGTTTCGTTTGATGAAGCACAAAATTCAGAAAATTGGATGGCTGCTATGCAATCTGAATATGATGCAATAATGAAGAATGGTACTTGGTCTTTATGTGACTTGCCTCTTGGAAAGAAGGCCATTGGCACTAAGTGGGTATACAAGCTGAAGTGTAAACCTGATGGTACAGTTGACAGGTATAAGGCTAGGCTTGTTGCAAAGGGTTATGCACAGGACAGAGGCATTGATTTTGATGAGACCTTTGCACCTACATGCCGCATGACTACTCTTCGGAGCATCTGTGCACTTGCAACCCATCATGGTCAGAATGTACATTAGTTGGACATTAAAACTGCATTTCTGAATGGTGACTTGCATGAAGAAGTGTATGTTTTTCAGCTCGTGGCTTTGTGCAGAAAGGGCATGAGAACCAGGTGCGCACGTTAAAGAAGGCATTATATGGTTTAAAGAAAGCACCACGTGCTTGGTATGAAAAGATACATGACTATCTGATTGCACATAGTTTTGAGAACAGTCCAACTGAAAGCACCTTATATGTTAAGCATTCGAATGATGTACTTGTGATCATTGTGGTTTATGTTGATGACATGCTGCTCACTAGTCCTCATGAGAGCCATATTGCTAATTTTAAGGCTGATTTGCAAGCCTCATTTGAGATGTCTGATTTGGGGCATTTGCATCATTATTTGGGCATTCAGTTTATGCACATTGATGGTGGAATGACTTTGTGTCAAACGAAATCTATTGACACATTATTGCAGCATTTTGGCCTTGAAGACTGTAGGCCTATTGCCACTCCTATGGAGACAGGTTTATGATTGAGTCTTCATGATGCTGCAGATGCATTTGATGTTGTTCTCTATCAGCAGGGTGTTGGATGCTTGATTTACTTATGCATTACTCGGCCAGATATTCAGCTTGCTATCTCACAGATGAGCAGGTTTATGCATTGCCCAGGAGTCAAGCAATGGCAAGCGGTTAAGCGTATCTTTCGCTACTTGAGTGGTACTCGGCTACTTGGGTTGTTTTATCCCAAGGGGGGATCACTACCGCCAGATTTTCATGCTTTTTCTGACTCTGATTGGGCTGGTTGCTATGACACTCATGTGTCCACTAGTGGCTTTTGCTTCATGCTTGGTAGCTAGGCAGCTTTCACAGCGATTGTTGAGTGTGTGTGGCTCAGACGCCTTATGGCTGATTTGGATGTTGGTCAGTCTTCTGCCACCACCATCTTCGTTAATAGTCAGAGCGCATTGGCAGTTGCGAGGAACCCTGTGTTCCATGCTCACACTAAGCACATTGAGGTGCATTATCATTATGCCAGGGAGAGGTTCTCTGCTGGGGAGATCAGCTTGGCATATATGCCCACGTAGGAGAACATTGCAGACCTTTTCACGAAGGCTCTGCCCAGGGAGAAGTTTGAAGCTTTTCGCAAAGCTTTGTGCTTACTTCCTTTTGTGGAGTGATTTCCACATAGCTTGGCACTTCCTTATACATGAGTTCCAACTACTTGTTCATCGCATCACTCCCAGGGGGGATTTGTTGATATATTTAAGTAATGATGTGTGTGAAGACTCTAGGACTGCCGAGGCACTTTTTTCCCTCTTTAGGAGGTTTTTTTCCCCCAGCTTGTATATACGCCTATTGCCCTAATAGGCTACTAATCTTTTTACATTCTCTAGTAATACATTCAGTATTGTGTTGTGTTCCAAGCTTCTTCTCCTTCCTTGTGTTGTTCGCATGCTTTCACAGACGTCTATCTCCAATATATAGAACCAAAACCTAGGACTAAGCATGTGAAAAAGATTTTAACAATATCGCATGTATATAAAATAATAATAATAATAATACATGAATAACTAGAGAAAATAAATAATAATAATTAAATACATAAAATAAATGAGAGTGTTTGATAAATAATAATAAATAAATAGATGAGAGTGTTGAATAAATAAATAAATAAATAAGGTGAAGAAGTGTTAAAAGTTTTGTTAACACTAATGTTGTACCAAAAGAGGACACTATAGTTTCCTTTTTTCTAATAAATAAAAAGAATCACACATACTAATCAAATAAAATTTTGAAAAAAACCTTAAAGACGCATAAAGATCTATAACTAGATGCTTTATATAAAATATATATATTAAAATATAACCTTTTTTGATAACTCAAAAGATAGAAATGATTGAATATGGTTGAGAAAAAGTGTTTTTCTGTAAACTTATATATGAGAAGAAAGAAATATCTCCATAAAAAGAATTTTCCTCCTATTGGAATCATTTTTCTAATGTTAATTTATTATCATATGATCATTTAAGACAAGTCTTGGGAACTAGAAAAATCATTTTCATAATTAAAAAAATAGTACAATATAGGGTGCTCATTATATAGTTATACACCTTAGCAACCTTCTATATAATATTGATTCATAAAACACGAATATGGTTTCTGTTTTATTTCAAAAACCATCATATAGTAGAATAAAGATATGCTACATGTCTTTGAACCAATAATTTTGTATGTATCTTGCATGCCACTAAAAAACTCAATATTTCATTGAATGGCCATAATCCTCTCTATCGAAAATAAAAATTCATCCTTAAAAATTAGGTTTTCACAACGATATAAGGTATATATTATGAATCAAAATAATTCTATAAACATTATAAACTACTTTATATAGAAAAAACTAGCATGTTGACCTTAATCATGTAGCATGTGCAATATTTTGTCATAAAATGACCTTTTCTTAGTGCAGAAAAACAGTGGTATTGTTTAACTTGAAGAAACAACATAGAAATTCGACTCCTAAGGTTGTCAAAAAAATATTTCTAGTTGTAATAATATCAAAGAGTATTTTGATAGTAAAAAATGATGCATGTTCATACCATCACTTTGCAAAATCATTCATAGATGATAAGACTTTCATATCACAAATGAGATTCATTTTATGCCATACACCTAGTAAAATTCATTACAAATCTCTAATTATGGATAGAAACATGTTGACATATATAAAATAAAAGATCTTATTGCATTTAAACCAATGAAAATTACAAGATGATGATTTTAATAACCAATAACCACCATGAGTGCCAGAGAAGCCAAAGATGCTAAATTTATGCCTTAGTTGATGCAAGGAGTAACCGAATTGATAAAGAAACTTGATAAACTAATTTGACAAACTAATTTTCAAAGGAGTAACCAAATTGATAAATGAACTTGATAGGCTAATTTGATAGCCGAACCGAACTCAAAGAGTGAATAGTGAACACAGAGGGTACCAATACTAAATTCAAAAAAAGTTCAAAAAAAGAAACCAAAAAACCAAAAACAAACAAACTTGATAAATGAAAACATGGACCGAGCACAATGAGCACAGGGGGTATAGTGGGTACAGTGAGTACAATGGGCGGAGCACACGGGGTACAGTGAGTACAGTGAGCACACTGAGCATAGGGAGTACACTGAGCATAGTGCACAGTGTGACACAAGCATAGTGCACAATAACAAATTAAAAAACAATTCAAAAAGGCAAACTGGTGAACCAAACACAAAGGAATTTGATAAACAAAAACCTGGACTGGATGATTGAGACAGTTGCTAATTCACAAGGGGATGCTACGAATCATGATTGGACACTGATACATACACCTCCGTAGACGTGCCTTGGCTCTGATACCTTTAGTGCCCAGATCCTGTAGATGCACGTATGGAGAGGATAGTACAAAAAGAAAATCTTACAAAAGTACTCAGAGAATAGAAAGAGATAAGACACTTGACACCAGTTTCGGTACAATCTCCCCCCACATACTCTGATGGAGAGGTTTATCAGAGCCTGTGTATTTATAGATATTTTTCATTACGACAAGATTTCAAATTGTTCTTCAATTAAAGGAGGTTCATCAAGAAGTGGAGTGAGAAGTAAAGTTCCTTTAAATGGTTTAAGTAAACTAATATGAAAAGAGTTATGTATATTCCAATGAGATGGTATATCTAATCTGAATGAATTATCATTAATTTTCTGTATAATGCAAAACGGTCCATAATAGTATGGTGCTAGTTTAATTTTAGGATGCTACAAAATATTTGTCGGACGTCTTTTAATAATACATAACCATACAATATCATTCTCCTTAAAGTCCATGGCTAATTGTTTTGTATTGATATTATGTGGATAATGTTCTTGACTTTTCCTAATGTGCTCATGAACATCGTGAAGTATAGAAATGTGATCTTGAGCAATAGAATCAACCATCAAAATATCAATTTGGGTGAGTGACATGGGAGTGGGAAGCTTTTTACCATAAACAATTTCAAAAGGTGCAACGTCCAGTAGTGGTGTGTGGTGTTATTGTAAGAAAATTGAAGCATTGGCAACTTGTCATCCAAATTAGTGGGATTATCTAATGAATAACAACTCAATAAATCAAGAATAGTATTGTTTGTAGCCTCACTTTGTCCAATTACTTTTGGGATGAAATGCAGAGCTAAAATCTATTTTAGAACCAAAATGTTAAAATAAGGCAACTTAAAAATGATTACAAAATCTAACATCACGATCAGATAACATTACTTTAGGATGTGGGAAAATGCATTTAATGAATAATTTTGCAGTCTGAGGTGCAGACAAAGTTTTTGTACAAGGAATGAAGTATGCATATTTACTAAACCTATCAAATATTGTCCAAATCATATCGTTATGTGATGAAATGATAGGAATACGTATCCATAGAGATTTGTTCCCATGGTTTGTTTGGAACGGAAAGTGGTACTAATAATCCAAATGGTTTGCCATGATAACATTTTACACGCTGACATACAATGCATGGACAAACATAATGTGCAGTATCTTTTTCCATGTGTGGCCAAAATAAGAGATCTTTGCAAGTAGAAATGGTACTCTATATGCCTTGATGACTGATGTAAGATGGTTCATGCATTTCTTTAATGAGAAAATCTTTAAAAGCTTGGGTTATGCACAATCTATTTTGAAAATAAAGTAAACCATGATGAAATGTATATTGTTCATCAGATAGGTGCACCATTGTTGAAGTCATGCCAAATACAAATCAAATGTATAAGTGGACATCATTTCTTGAAAAGAAATTTGGATGGCATAAATATTATGCAAAACAATAGAATGTGAAGGAAAACACCATTTGATTTACTCGATTGATATTGGATCATGGGTTGGAAATTTTGAATGAATGAAGCCCATTTAAGATGCCGATAAAAAATTAAGGGTTGATTTAATAAATGCTTAATAGCTTATTGATCGGTTTTGATTAATACCTTAGATCCCATAAGATAGTGTTTCCAAATTCGCAAAGCATGCACAACGGCTAACGATTCTTTATCATATGTACTATAATTCTTTTCTAAGGGCTTAACCTTCCTACTCTCAAATGCAATGGGATGATCATTTTGCATTAAAACAACACCTATTCTTGAACCACTAGCATCAGCAATGACATGAAATGGTTGTGAAAAATTAGATAACTGTAAAATAGGTGTTGATTTATTTAGGTAATGATGTGTGTGAACACTCTTGGACTGTCGAGGCACTTTTTTCCCTTTTTAGGAGGTTTTTCCCCCTTGCTTGTATATACACCTATTGCCCTAACGGGCTACTTATCTTTCTACATTCTAGTGGTAATACATTCAGCATTGTGTGTTGTGCTCCAAGCTTCTTCTTCTTCCTTGTGTTGTTCAAGTGCTTCCGCGGATCTAACTCCATCAATTGGTATCAGAGCAGGTCACCGTTTCATCTAGGGTGTTGTCTACACCTCTCCAGTTGCAGTCTTAGAATCACACGAAATTTGGTAAGCATACTCAGGGTGTTTCAGAGATCAAAACTACTTCGCTTTGTGGTGCCAAAATCGTGATCTCAGTTCGTTTCAACCTCGGAATGCACTATCACAGTGCTTGTGTAGGCTACTCTGGCTTTTTGTGCCAAAGCTATATACCAGTTTCTGTTTGCCAATATAAGCGTCTTGAAGTGTGCTACACGTTTAGTAGAATTCGTCTGGGTAGTTCTATTCAACATTTTAAGATATAGTCAATTCTTTGCATCAAGGTATTTTAGTCACCAACCATGGCTGAAAGTAGTGATGTATTCCGTATGTTGGTTGTTGAGGATAAGTTGGATGGTACCAACTACCCATTATGGGCTATATGATGCATCATGTATTGGTCACAAAAGGACTATGGAATATTGTGTAGGGTGTTGAAAGACGTCCTGTTACACCTACAAATATAGGTACTACAAATACAAGTGCTAGAGCTGATGGAGATGGTGTCGAAGATGATGATATTCTATAGATTCTTGTTCATGCTATTCTTTCTATTGCACCTACTACAGAGAAAATTTGTTGGGATGGCAGAGATGCTCAGGCACATGCATTGATAGCTTTGTCTGTCAAACGTGCCATTATTCCTCACATTCGCTCTTGCAGAGTAGCTAAGGATGCTTGGGATACACTTACCACATTGTACTAGGCTAGGAATGAGGCTCATGTTGCTTACCTTCGAAAACAATTGGAGAGTGAGCACATGAATGAAGGTGATTTTATGGAAAGTTTTCTCACAAAGATCAAGGATTTGAAAGAACAATTGATTTCTGTTGATGAAGTTATACCAGATAACCCACTTGTGCACATCGTTCTGAATGGTCTTCATCTCATATCAGAGTTTTGCTTCTACTCTTCATTTGATGATGAAAGGCAATCCAAATGCCTTGTCATTTGCGGAGTTAGTCTCTGTTCTGTTGCAAGAAGACTAGTCTAGGTAGAACGGGTCTATTATGCATGTTGCAGATCAAGCTTTCCTAGCTAGTCAGAAGGGCAAAGGTAAATGGTGCTCTTCTACTAGTAAGCAGAAATTTGCAAAGGTTGCACATTCAAAGAAGGAAGCCAAAGACGAGAAGAAATCAGAAAAGCAGAAATTGTTTTGCAAATACTATAAAGCAAATGATCATGTCATCAAGAGCTGTCCAAAACTAGCTGCTAAAGAGGCAAAGAAGAAAGAGGTCAGAATGGTTGTTGCAGAGGCCTCTACACCGAGAACAGAGTCTGTTAATCTTGTGCACGAAGAAGAATGGGCGTTTACTATTGTTTGCAGTTTTGACCCATCTTCTTATGAGGAGTGCATGTGTGCAGTAGACTCAGATGTTTGGTACTTTGATAGTGGGGTGGCCAAACATGTTACCTTGCAGTGTAGTTTCTTCTCCTTACTCGAGCCTACCCCTACAGGGAATAATGTTACATGCGCCAATAACTCCTCGTATTTTGTTATGGGAGTTGGTGAGATCATTTTGACTACTGCTGATGGTAGTTCTTTCACTTTGTCAAATGCTTTGTTTGTGCTAGGGATCAAGAAAAATCTATTATCAGTTTTTGCATTAGCCATGATTGGCTTGGTTGTGAAATTTGTTGATGACAGATGTACAGTTCATGATCTGTCAAATGGCAATGTCATTATTTCTTTTGTCAATTTATATCGTGGGTTGTATAAGCTCATAGACTATGAAAGATCTATAAATGATTTGGCATGTGTAGTACATGATTCTCAGGCTATGTCAGATGCAAAGCTTTGACATGCATGCTTTGGTCATCTGAATTTTGTTGGTTTGCTATGCCTCCAAAAATATGAAATGGTGTCCTCTTTGCTCAAACTTGAGACACCCAGTAAACATGTATGTGAAGGCTGTATTTTGGGCAAAATGCAGCATTCTTCCTTTCCAAAAGATGGTTTAGTTCAGGCTACTCAGAAATTGCAACTTGTACATAGTGTGTAGAATGGGCACCTCCACTCTGATCGAGGGGGGAATATATGTCTTCTGACTTTAATGCATTTCTGGTTGAACATGGGATAAAACATCAGTGTATATTGTCGTATACACCACAACATAATGGAGTTGTTGAATGAAAGAACAGGTCACTCATTGAGATGGCAAGGTGTATGGTCAAGAGTCAGGCTTTACCACATAGTTTCTTGCTTGAGGCTGTTATGTGTGCAACATATGTACTGAACAGGCACCCCACTAAAGCGTTGTAGTCTATCACTGCATATGAGGCTTGGCATGGTCGCAAGCCATCCGTTGCTCATCCGCGTGTTTTTGGTTGTCTCGCATATGCATTAGTGTCTGAACAACATCGCATAAAATTGGATGATAAAGCAGTAAAATGTATTTTTGTTGGGTACAATTCTGAAAGTAAAGGCTATCATCTATATCATCCATAGATTAAATGCATTCTGGCTAGCCGTGATGTTGTTTTTTGTGGAAGATGCTATTCAGCCATTGCTTTCAAGTACTAAGGAGACATTTGTTAGCTCCAAAGACATGTATGATACTTTGCTGCCTCTTTTTACAAGTGGAGAGTCTAGTGTTGGTCCTAATGAGGAAACATCTTAGCCTTTGCAGGTTTCATGTAATGATGCAGATCATTCCATTTTTTATGCAGATCTACATGATGCACTTGATGAGAGAGTTGATATTGAGCAGGGAAAAACTATGCCAAAATGGCTAGTGTAGACCTTGCGTGATAGCAAATTAGATGCACCTCTATCATATCGTACTCGATCAAGCTCTCATAGTGCATCTTTTGCATCAGATTGCTATGCTATGGCTGCCTCTAGTCTCTATGATGAGACTGAACCTATTTTGTTTGATGAAGCACGAAATTCTAAACATTGGATGGCTCCAATGCAATATGAATATGATGCTATCATAAAAAATGGTACCTGGTTTTTATGTGACTTGCCTCCTGGCAAGAAGTCCATTGGCACTAAGTGGGTATACAAGTTGAAGCGTAAAACCGATGGAACAATTGACAGGTATAAAGCTAGGCTTGCTGCAAAGGGTTATGCGTAAGAAAGAGGCATTGATTTTG
This sequence comes from Ceratopteris richardii, assembly GCA_020310875.1. Lineage (NCBI taxonomy): Eukaryota > Viridiplantae > Streptophyta > Polypodiopsida > Polypodiales > Pteridaceae > Ceratopteris > Ceratopteris richardii. The sequence goes on along the minus strand of CM035407.1, from coordinate 91,668,125 downwards.
ATGAAGCCTTTGCTCCTACTTGTCAAATGACTACTGTTCGTAGCATCTGTGCACTTGCAACTCATCATGGTTGTAATGTACATCACTTGGACATTAAAACAACATTTCTAAAGGGTGACTTGCATGAAGAAGTGTATGTTTTTCAGCCCCATGGCATTGTGAAAAAAGGGCATGAAAACCATGTGTGGAGGTTAAAGAAGGCATTATATGGTTTAAAGCAAGCACCATGTGCTTGGTATGAAAAAAAAATGACACATTATTGCAATGTTTTGGCCTTGAAGACTGTAAGCCTATTGCCACTCCTATGGAGACATGTTTACAATTGAGTCTTAATGATGTTGGAGATGCATTTGATGTTGTTCTCTACTAATAGGTTGTTGGATGCTTGATTTACTTATGCATTACTTATCCAGATATTCAGTTTGCTATCTCACATATGAGCAAGTTTATGCATTGCCTAGGTGTCAAGCATTGGCAGGTGGTTAAGTGCACCTTTCGCTACTTGAGTGGTATCCAGCTACTTGGATTGTTTTATCCCAAGGGGGGATCACTACCGCCATATTTGCATGCTTTTTCTAACAGTGATTGGGTTGGTTTTTATGACACGTGTGTCCACCAATGGCTTTTTCTTTATGCTTGGTAGCTCATGTATATCTTGGTTGAGCAAGAAGCAGCCTACTATGGCCACTTCCAATTGTGAGGTTGAGTATAGGATAGCTTTCACAGTGACTATTGAGTGTCTATGGCTCAGATGCCTTATGGCTCATTTGGGTGTTGGTCAGTCTTCTACCACCACCATCTTCACTGATAGTTAGAGCGCATTGGCAATTGAGAACATTGAGGTGCATTATCATTACGTTAGGGAGAGGTTCTCTACGGGGGAGATCAACTTGGCATATGTGCCCATGCAAGAGAACATTGAAAACCTTTTTACGAAGGCTCTACCTAGGGAGAATTTTGAAGCTTTCCGCAAAGCTTTGGGCTTACTTCCTTTTGTGGATTGATTCCACATAGCTTGGCACTTCCTTATACATGAGTGCCAGCTACTTGTTCACCACATCACTCCCAGGGGGAATTTGTTGATATATTTAGGTAGTGATGTGTGTGAACACTCTAGGACTACCGGGGCACTTTTTTTCCTTTTTAGGAGGTTTTTCCCCCCGGCTTGTATATATGCCTATTGCCCTAATGGGCTACTTATCTTTGTACATTCTAGTGGTAATACATTCAACATTGTGTGTTGTGCTCCAAGCTTGTTCTTCTTCCTTGTGTTGTTCAAGTGCTTCCACACACATCTAACTCCAACAACAAGTGCATGTGAAAGTGCATGTTTGAGTTTTTCAAAGGATTGTTGTTGGGTAAGTCCCCATGAAATTTAATTTTCTTTTTGAATAGCAAGGTAAGAGGCAATGCTAAATAAGAAAAATTTCGGACAAACTTCCAATAGAAACTAGCCAACCCAAGAAGAGAACAAACGTCATTGATTGATTGTGGTGTAGGCCATTCTACTATTACTTTAATCTTTTTTGGATCCACATGCATGCCTTCACTTGAAATAATATGTCCTAGATATTCTAGCTTACCTTGAAAGAAGTAACTCTTTTCAGGATTATCATAAAGTGTGTTTTCTCATAGCAAATGAAAAACTATGTTAAGATGCTTCTCATTCTCACTATCATTCTTACTGTAAACAAGTATATCGTCGAAGAATACAAGAACAAAAGCTTAGTAATCAAGAAAATGTTGTTCATTGTTGAGCCCATAGAATTCATATTGGTCAAAGCCAACTTTAGTCAAAGTCACCTACAATAAAAGTCAACTATATTCAAAGTCAAATTGGTCAAAGTCAACATGTTCAAGGTCAAAGGTCAACATGGGTGAAGTCAAAGCATTCAAAGTCGGGTGTCAAGGTGCACAATTAATTGTTCACAAAGGATAAAATTGCAGAAAGTTGGTTGCAAGTTGCAGAGGTATTTCTGTAATTTCTCTAAGGTTCAAAGTGTTTTTAAAGTGTTTTGGAAGGTTCAGGTGGACCCTCTCTTGGGTGCACAATTGAAGAATTAAAAGGCAAAATGTGAAGGTATGTGAAGCAGTAGCGTACGCAGAAGTGAAAGTATGGCCCACCAATTAAAATTTTTGTTTTAGTCTAAAGTCACTACAGGACAAAAGAGGGATTCATTGGCTGCCCACTTTTGGAGACACTCTTGGGACAACAAAGTGAGCACCAAGATACTCTAGCAGTTAGGAGTGTACATGAATCGACACTCAAATCAAGGCAAGGCATTATTCTTGGAGGACTAAGAAAGGTGAGTATAGTCTAGACTAAGCAAGAGAGAGAAGTGCAAGAGACACACAGTGTGCGACGTAGAGAAGTGAAGTGCAAGGTGTGCATGAAGAGTGACTAAGAAGTGTACAAAGAAGTGCTAAGCTATTCAACCAAAGATCCCAAGGTCTTATTGAAGTTGTGTGCGTGTCGACGGAAGGTGTCCATCCCCTCGCCTACTGGAAGCTTGAGTGCAAGGTGTGCACAAGTGCAAGCTTGGAGAAGCTGGAGGTCTGGCGCAGAGAAGGCCGGCAGCAACAAGAACCTTGGGTATTTTGTACTTTTTGATTGTGCACTCTGTGGGATTTTGCACAGAAATCATTGGTTGTATTGTGCATCACCATTGTATTTGTCTTCTTATAATCAATCGATAGAGGCTTTGAGTGTGTGTATCTCTCTTCTTATCTTGCCCTTTTCTCCTACAAACACTCAAATCCCTCTCTACATAAGAATCCCCCAACATTCATCATTCGTGCAAATGTAGTAGGGGCATTAGTAAGTCCAAAGGGCATTACCATAATTTCATAATGGCCGGTTTGAGTTCTAAATGTACTCTTAAAAATATCACTTTGTGTCACAAGAATCTGATGGTAACCTGATTTAAGATCTATTTTACTAAAGACAAGAGATCCTCGTAATTCATCTAGAAGATCATCTATTCGAGGAATAGGGTATCTATTCTTTATTGTGATCTTATTAAGGGCTCTATAATCAATGCACATTTGATAAGTTTTATTCTTCTTCTCTACTAAAAGAATTGGTGCTCCAAATGGGGAAGAACTAGGCTTTATAATTCCTTTGTGGAGTAATTCTTTCACTTGGTTTTCTATTTCCTTTTGATGTAGTGGGCCATGCCTATAAGGTGCTTTATGAGGAGGAGAACTACCAGGAATTAAGTGTATGCTATGGTCAAAGGATCCTCGTGATGGTGGTAATTTAGAGGGATAATCAGACATAAAATAATCCTTATAAGTATTCATGAAAGGTTTATGTGCATCAGGAAGTGTATGAGTATAATCATTTATGACATTTACAGAAACAATACATGAATTTAATCCTTTCCTAAATGCACGTTTTACTTGAGTATGACTAATCAATCGAGATGGCTAGAAATCATGCTGCACAAACAAAGTAATGATTTGACCTTTAAATTCAAATTTAAAGGTGTGTGTATGATAGTCAATGCATGGGTTATAATGATGAAGAAAAAGCATACCGAGTATAACATCGTAAGATTGCAAAGGTGCAATTAAAAATGTTCATGCATCTACATATTGTCTATGCTAATCATAACATCTTGCACTTCTTGTGATACATTATAACGACTACCTTGAAACGCAACTTTCACTTTATACAAGGAAGGAAATGTTTTTAATTTAAGTTCTTGTACTAATAAATGTGAGATGAAATCATGTGAACTACCATCGTCATGTAAAATATTAACCAATTCGTTATTGATAGTACCTTGCATTCAAAGTAAAGAATGAATTGAGATTTCGTTACCTAAGGTACTTAAGTCCTTCTCCAATGCTTTCTTTGTCCAAACAAGAGGAATTTATTCATTATGGGCCTCCATGTTATGCAATTGAGCTGCAACTAGTTTCATGTGAAGAGTTTGTAATCGGCATTTCATTTTTATATGTCCAGGTTTACCACAATTCCAGCAGGTGATATGTGGTCGCTTTTGTTGGGCATCCACCACAAACGTTTGTAGGTTAGGTGGTTTTGGTAGGTTGGAGAGATGATGTTGGTGCAAAATGATCAAGCCTACACATTTGGCTTAAAAGACATTGTGTGCAAATATCACTTGATGGATCATGTGAACCTTAGCTTGTAATCTCTTGATCATTTACCATTGTAAAAGGTTTATACCTTAAGAGAATCTTGTAAAACCTTATATCTCATGGCGTTAGGAGGAGAATGAACTACGAAACAAATTTGAGAGAATAATTCCTAAATCTAGGGATTCACTTTTAGTTGAATCCAAGTTTGAATTCAAATTTAAACTTGGACGAACTTCTTATAAAAGCTTTTGTAAATCTTGCGACTAATAAGGCATCATTGAGAGCTTTCTTGTTGATCATATTTGTAGGACTTGAGTAGCTCACAGCATAGCTCACTCTTTCCATCATCATCATTGAGCATCATTACAATGCCAATGGCTTGTACAATCATGTTTTATAATACATATACTTGATTGAACATCTGTGTCTACTTCTCTGTTATGACTACTCAGAACAATCAACTTTCTCTGATCATATCTCAGTGAATTCTCAACCATCTTGCATGATCTATAACTTCTTGGAACCATCTTAAAGTCTTTTTTGTGCTCTCAAAATCCCAAAGCATTTGGTTCAGCCATGTGGGAGAAATCATCGTTGAAGTGCTCACTGGTCATCTACTGGTTAGTCCCTAAAAAGTCGGGGGTAAGCTTTGGATTGCTAAACTTATTTCTCAGAGCATAGTTTATCATTTTAGGTGATTCCACTTGCAATCATTAGCTATATATGCTAATTGAATTCCCTCAAAAGGAAATTCATCAATTGTTACTCTACTGTGAGCTCTGAGCAAATGAACCAGTTGGTGTATGGTCTAAAATAGCAAGTTTTGTGACACTAGCTATTCTTGAAGTAGTTTGTTTTGATTTAATTATTTCAAGCATCAACTCCAAAGTACATAGGTACTTTCTTGGTGTCATTTTCAAGCTAAAATGACCTACTATCAAGCTATGAAGTGTATTAGGGTAGGTACAAAGCAGGTTTTGGTAGTACCACCTCACTTCCCTGAGGTATCCATCCATCTCTTCCAACGGTGGTATTAGAGCAAGTTGAGGTAAAATGGGAGATGGTTTCCCTTCTTTCATTGATAAATTGGATAGGAATAATTACCCAGTATGGTCCTTGAGGATGAAGACCTATCTACAAGGAAGAAGTCTCTATGGATACATATCACAAGATGAGGAGATGCCCATATTCAGAAGCAAAGTTCAACCTACAAGAGAGGAGCAAGAAAGACTCAACTCATGGTGTGCCAAAGATGCTTTAGCCAGGTCATATCTACTTAACTCTATTTTTTACTTCCTTCTTCCTCATATTAGGAATTGCAAAACTTCCCAATAGACTTGGGATACAATATCTTCATATTTTTCTTCAAATACGAGTTATAAAAAGTCAATTGTGGATTGAGTTTACTACTCAAAGGAAGCAACCTAAGTAGAATGTTTTATAATATGTGACCAAGGTAAAGGATGTGGTTGATCAATTGGCAAGCATAGGAGAGGAGATTGAAGAGGAGCAAATAGTGAGACAGATAATCAATGGCATCAAGGCAGATGATAAGTGGGAATCTTTCACAACTGCAATGGATTTGCACATGGATATGAAAATCCCTGATCTTACCACTCTCACGGGAAAAATCTTTACCCATGAAGCCAAGCTCAACAAAAATGGTGAACCATCAAGAGGTAACAATTTTTTTGCCCTCTATGCAGATAAAGGAAAGTCTAAGGATAAAGAAAAGAGCAAGAAAGTTGAAGATGAAGGTACTACTTCTAAAGCCAACTATGCAGGGAGAGGTAGGAATTCAAGAGGAAGGGACAGAGGAGATAAGCAAGGTAGGGGGAGCCCTTTCAACTCTTCCCCATGCAATATATGTGGACTCTCTAATCACACAACAAATGAGTGCTATAAGAACTTCAAGAACCAGAGAGGAAGAGGATTTCAAAGAGGTGGCTACTCACAATCTCAACCACAATCAAGGATACAACCATGGCTACAACAACAATTATCAAGGAGGATACAAATCAAGAAAAGACTTCAAAAACTATACAGAGGATCAAGAGGATTCTCTTCTCATTATGAGCATGACTTCAAAACAAGGTATGAATGATGAGCACCTCTTCTATATTGACTCAGGTTGTTCAAACCATGTAGCAGGCAATGTAGCTCTCTTTTTTTATCTTGAGGAGCCCAAATTAAAGCACCAAGTGCAGAAAGGTGATGATACCAAGCATTCAATTGTCAAGGTAGGAAATGTCAAAACTTATTATGGGAATAGGAATCTGTTGAGCAGAGTTCTTTATGTACCTACTATCACAGAGAATTTGATGAGTGTTGGACAAATAGTGGAAAAGGGTTTGCAGGTTAGGTTCAATAAATTGGAGCTTTTGTGGAAGATCCCCAACATGGATTTAGAAGGATTGCAAAGGGAGAGAAAATAGGTAGATTGTTTACATTTGAGCTTGAGGAAACTAGAAACATTGCACTTTATAATTATAAGGATCAAACCTTGTCTGAGTTAGAGATATGGCAAAAACGATTAGGGCACATTGGTGAGAGAACATTGAAGTAGATATGTAGAGATCAATGTGTACTTGGGATACCTAATTTATCCAAGCAACATATGATATATAAATGTGGTGCATGCCAGTTTGGTAAATTACACAGGTTACCCTTTACAAAGAATGCTATATGCATGAGGATTATTTGGAACTTGTCCACATAGATGTGTGGGGACCAAGCAAGGACCCCTCAATTTTAGGCTCAAGGTACTATGTGTCATTTATTGATTATTTTAGTAGGTGGACTATCTTGTATTTCATGAAACATAAGGATGAAGTGTTTAGTTGTTTCAAGAAGTACCTTGCACTTGTGGAAAATCAAATAAGAAAAACCTTAAAGAGGATAAGGTCACATGGAGGAGATGAGTACTTCTCCAATGAGTTTGATGCATTTTTGTAGGATAGAGGTATCAAAAGGGAGATCACTACTAGATATACTCCTAAATAAAATGGAGTAGCAGAGAGGAGGAGCAGATTGATTGTGGAAGCAGCTAGATCAATGCTAAATGAAAAGAAGTTGTGTAATTACTTGTGGGTAGAGAGTGTTTCTACTACCACTTATCTTATTAACAGGTTACCTTCTAAATCCCTTGATGGGATGACTCCCTATGAGGCATGGCATGGTAGGAGACCATCACTTGACCATTGCAAAATATTTGGTTGTGCTGCTTATGTGCATGTTCCATCTCAAATCAGAGGTAAGTTAGACCCTAAGGTAGATAAATGCATCTTCATAGGGTATGATATAAATAAAAAAGGATACAGATTTTATAATCCTTCCAACAAAAGATTTATGTTCAGTAGAGATGTTGTGTTTGATGAGAATGATCCTTGGTTTGAAAGTGAATGCAGGAAGGTCAAATTACCATATGACTTGGAAGAAGAATTCCAAGCCTCACCAAGGAGGAGCCAAGCACAATTGACGACATCAAATCAGATGATGAGGACATCATCAACTTATTGGAAGAATTTAAAGCATGGAAATCAAAAGGAAAGGTCAAGATGAAAAGGTTGGAGGACATACCTGAGTCATCCAACCAAGCCTTAAGCAGATCACAAAGAGAGAGTAAGAAGCCAATCAGATATGGGTATGATACTTTATTAGTCACTAAGCATTCTATTTATCTTGCTAAGGATTCATCACTTGAATAACCTTCTTAAATGCCAACTATCAGACTATTCATAAGTGTAACTGCATCTAGAAATTGGAATATGTATCGAGTAGATGTAAAAAATGCTTTTCTAAATGGGTGGATTTCAGAGGAGTTTTACATGTCTCAACCTCGTGGCTATGAAGATCAAAGCAAGGTAAATCATGTGTGCAAACTGAAGAAAGCTCTTTATGGTTTGAAGCAGGCACCTAGGGCATGGAACCATAAGTTAACAACCTATCCTCAAGAGCAAGGATTCATGATGAGAAAGGCACCTTCTTCTCTCTTTTTCAAGAATAGTAATTCAAAGATGATATATTTATGTGTATATGTGGATGACATCATTCTCATAGGTAGTGATGCCAATGGCATCAAACAAATAAAAAATCAGATGATGCAGGAGTTCAAAATGAAATATTTTCTTGGACTTGAGTTAGTATACACAAACTATGGAATCTACATCACTCAAAGGAAATATGTGTAGGACATGCTGAAGAAGTTCCACTTGGAGGATGAGAAAATAGCTAGCACCCCTATGGAGGTAAATAATAAATTAAGTGCTCATGTAGGTGATTTTCTTGAAGACATTGTAGGTTATCAAAGCATAGTAGGAAGTCTAAACTATGCAATATTAACAAGGATTGACATATGTTATGGAGTAAATGTTCTAAGTCAATTCATGCATAAACCTAGAGCATCTCACTTGGAAGCTGCTAAAAGAATTTAGAAGTACCTCAAAGGTGCTCAAAATCAAGGTCTTGTTTACACGGAAGACTGTGCCTCCATGCAACAGGGAAGCGAGAGGGAACAAAATACATATCGCCATAGCTAAACTCATAACAAACAGAGAAACGGAATCGCACGCATTCCAAGAACCTAAGGAAAAGAAAACCTAGAAATACTTAGCAAATAAGAAGACGTCGAAGGCCATGAATGGCGACGAAATACCAGAGAGCCTTTTTTCATTAACCAAGTGCCATTCTATACAAAAAGGTGGCCTTAAAGGCTCTTCACACTCAACCTTTCTCCCAACCCTCCAAATGAACCTTAGTCAATAAATGAAAGTGTGCCCTTAACATTGGCACACACGGTGGACTTGAACTACCACATCCCTTGATAAGTGATACCCCCTCAACAAGATGAAAATTACATGGAAACCATTTAAAGGCTGGGAACCTTTTTACAACATGTCATACAACCAAAGGGATATACCTAATCTTGAAGAGAGTTTCAATCCGCGAGCCTCCACATCACTCATGCTCGAGGACACTGGTTCCATCACACCCACCAAGATCAAATACATCAAGCCAAGCCCTCACATCAAGGCCAACACAAATGCAACCAAAGTCTAAAAATAAGTTATGAACCCATATACAATTTCCATGTACAATTTATAATGCTAAAGTGGTAGTACCGTTCTTGGAATAGAATAGTCCAACTCCATGTACATGACCAATGTAGTAGCAACATGTCAATCCAATTTTAAATATGCTCACATAATTATGCTCTACCCTTATGAACAATACTTGCAAACCAAAGTGCATGGTTAGACCATGGTATGGAATGCAAATAAGGCTCATAACATGTCCAGAACTATAAGCAATGTGCAATGCAAAGCATAGTGCCTGGAACCAAATCCAACGTATGCAAATACATTACACATAACTTATAGACTACCCTCCTAAATATGTCGTATGAAGTGCAAGGGTGACCCATTCATATCATAGAACAGTATGCCCATCTCATTATCCGTGTACAAAGTAAACATACAGTTAGTCCAAACCGACTCCAAGATGGCCGCTAGATTTTGCATAATCTTCATCACAAATAAAAACTACATAGCGAGCACAAGAAGAAGCTCTCATGAATAAATGTGCGCCCCATGATATACATTCAGTATCCACACATTACGTGCAATAGATGAGGGGAACAAAGGAAGACAAGGTCATGATGTGGAGATAACTCATATACTTGCGCCAGATTTAATGTACCACTTGATTACATCAGAACAAATCATCAGTGATCCCAAAACCCCACAAATATAGACTGCGTAGTGAAATCAAAATAATTAGTAGTAAAGTCATGCAAAAATGGCTGCACATAGAATTAGGAAATGGCAATCCTTCATGGGACCGTAGAATTGAATGAGTAGCACCGGAAGAAAATTAAAACACTTTCGCAATCAATAAACGGGCAACAACAAAAAAAATGCCAACAGTCTCTACTGACAACTGAACATGTGTCAATGTCATGGAAGCAACAGTAAGCTGTTGATGCACAAAATGATCCTTCAATCAACATGGAACCAATGGACAGTTTTACCAAAAAGTCGTACTATAAAATGACATTCATGCAAAAACAGAAGATAGCGATGACCTCTTGGGGACCAAAAATGATTCCTACCATCATAGAACAGCAGCACAATATCATAATCATTAAAAACAAACAGACAATAATATCCTCGTGCTCATAAAACAATTAAGCTGTTCCCATAAAAATCCACTTCCGCTTTACTACTCGAAACTTTGCACAAAGCAGGGGCGCTCCTAGGGGAGAGAAAACACGCATCTGCATCCTCTCCAAATCCTTTTCCAATTATATTAAGAGACGTGGACGAGGAGCTCCTAGAGGAATCGGACTTTGCAAATACATTTGTGAACTGCGTTCCCTGTCCCCTAACAGTAGGAGTGCATGCAAGAGAAAAACAAGATGCGGAACTCCATACATCTTGCAGAAGTGTCTGACTCCATACTTTACCACACCCTGCAGAGAGGGCAAGAGACATGTTCGCAGCAAGCTTGATAGCAGACAACTTCTCGTCATGCAAGAGACCACGATTATGAATTCTCCTCAATGCAGGCAGGAGAATGCAAACATAACTGCGCAGAAAAGAATCTTTCCAGGCCTCCAAAGGGCGGATTAGATTGTCTGATGTTGATGAATCTGATTCTGATTGGCCACTTCCATAAAATAGGGAAGGCGACATACAGGAATGAAAGTTTCCCAAATAAAGCGACGCAGACGGAACGTCATTTCTTCCCACAGCAGATGAGAGATCGGCATGAGATGAATGTAACCCAGCCATCAATGCTTTTGAGGGAATAGAAAGAATTTCACAAAAACTGTGAGAACTACCATAAGCGCCAGAAACATGGCATAGAGAACCAGCGAGTGCATCACAAGATACAGTTACGGACGAAGACGTAGGAGACTTAGAGGCCAGGTAGGAATCAATGGCACTAAGTTTGCCATCACAACAACCGTCTAGCGAGAAGCCCATCAGTGACTGTGTGGATACGCTATCTATCAGCCGATTCGAATGCAGGACAACCTAGACATCGTCACCAAAGGGGGGCACGGCCGCGCGTGGTCGCCAGTGTTTACACGGAAGACTGTGCCTCCATGCAACAGGGAAGCGAGAGGGAACAGAATACATATCACCATAGCTAAACTCATAACAAACAAAGAAACGGAATCGCACGCATTCCAAGAACCTAAGGAAAGGAAAACCTAGAAATACTTAGCAAATAAGAAGACGTCAAAGGCCATGAATGGCGACGAAATACCAGAGAGCCTTTTTTCATTAACCAAGTGCCATTTTATGCAAAAAGGTGGCCTTAAAGGCTCTTCACACTCAACCTTTCTCCCAACCCTCCAAATGAACCTTAGTCAATAAATGAAAGTGTGCCCTTAACATTCTCTACTTCCCATACACATTAGATTTGGATATAAAATTATACTCAGATGCAGATTGGGCAGGATGTAAGGATAATAGAAGAAGTACTTCTGGATATCTATCTTTTGCAGGTGATAAGCCCATCTCATGGTCTTCTAAAAAGCACCCAATTGTTGCTCTATCTTCAACAGAGGCTGAATACAGGGGATTAGCAAATGCTACAGAAGAAGACATTTGGATCATATTGCTTTACTCAGATTTGGGACTTCACACTCATTCACCAATGATTTGGTGATAACACTAGTTCTTTGCATCTTGCAACTAATCCCATTTATCATGCAAGAACCAAACATATAGAAGTGCACTATCACTATGTTAGAGAGAAACTCTTGAGCAAAGATATTCAACTAGCATATATATATATATATATATATATATATATATATATATATATATATATATATATATATATATATATATATATATATATATATATATATATATATATATATATATATATATATATATATATCTACAAATATGCACAATGTTGATTTGTTAACCAAAGCACTTGATGGTACTAAGCTTTACAGGTTTAAAACAATGATTGGATTGCATGATATAAAGAATATTGATAAAACAATGCAAGCCAAGATGTTTGGCTTGAGGGGGAGCTCTTGGTGCAAAATGATCAAGCCTACACATTTGGCTTAGAAGACATTGTATGCAAATATCACTTGATGGATTATGTGAACCTTAACTTGTAATCTCTTGATCATTTACCATTGTAAAAGGTTTATACCTTAAGAGAATCTTGTAAAACCTTATTTCTCGTGGAGTTAGGAGGAGAATGAACTATGAAAAAAATTTCAGAGAATAACTCCTAAATCTAGGGAGTCCCTTTTAGTTGGAGCCAAGTTTGAATTCAAACTCAAACTTGGAAGAGCTTCTTATAAAAGATTTTGTGAATCTCGCGGCTAATAAGGCATCATTGAGAGCTTTCTTCTTGAACATTTTTGTAGGACTTGACTAGCTCACACCATAGCTCACTGAGTCCATCATCATTGAGCATCATTAAAATGCCAATGATCCTGTACAATCATGTTTTATAATACATATAGTTGATTGAACATCTCTATCTACTTCTCTGTTATGACTACTTAGAACAATCAACTTTCTTTGATCATATCTCAGCGAATTCTCAACCATCTTGGATGATCCATACCTTGTTGGAGCCATCTTAAAGTCTATTTTGCGTTATCAAAATCTCAAAGCATTTGGTTCACCCATCTGGGAGAAATCATCATCGAAGTGCTCACTGGTCATCTACTAGTTAGTCCCTAAAAAATTGGGGGCAAGCTTTGGATTGCTAAACTTATTTCTCAAAGCATAGCTTATCATTTTAGGTGATTCCAAATTGCAATTATTAGCTATCTAAGCTTTTTGAATTCCCTCAAAAGTAATTTCATCAATTGTTATTGTATTGTGAGCTATGAGCAAAAGAACCAGCAGGTGTATGGTCTAAAATAGCAAGTTTTGTGACACTAATTATTCTTGAAGTAGTCTATTTTGATTCAATTGTTTCAAGCATCAACTCCAAAGTACATAGGTACTTTCTTGGTGTCATTTGCAAGATAAAAGGTCCTACTATCAAATTTTGAAGTGTATTAGGGTAGGTACAAAGCAGGTTTTGGTAGTACCATCTCACTTCCTTGAGGTATCCATCCATCTCTTCCAACAGATGAAGCAACAAGTGCAGTTGAGTAATTGGATTGTGGAGGATGAGGAAAAATAGATGGGGCATTAAAATTATGCTTCATAGTAAAGGTGGGTTTAACAAAAAGTGGTCATTGGCATGGTTGTTGTACACGGATCGACTTGGTTATGGAGTGGAACTCCTTCTTTACATCATAGGCAAAAGGGATAGCCTCATTGAGAGTTGTAGGCCGTATGGTGTTAAGCTTCGCTTAGATTCCCACCTCCAGACCATCTTTGTATTTCTGCTACAAGCTATCCTATGGTACATCTTCAAGCATTTGAGCCAATAATAAATTTTTCCAGAACTGCTCTATGTAGGTGGTGACCATGTCACCCTCGTTCCATGTAAAGGTTATCCATGCACGTCAAACATGTAAAATGATATTGGGGAGGAAGAAAAGAATCCTTCACTTTATCTTGGAAAGCCTTCCACGTGCTTGGAGGATATATACTATGACACAACACATTCCACCAGAGCTGACCTTTTTCTACTAAATAGTTAGTGACAAATTTGACTTTTTCACTTTTAGCATATGTTTCATCAGTATAAAAGTCGTCAAACTGTGATAACCATGAAAGAACTAAAGGGCCATCATTATGGCCATCAAACCGTAGAAATTGGTAATTTTTAACACCAACCTTCAAATATGTGCCATCTGATTTGGCAGAGATAATAGCTTTTACCACCCTCGTAAGGTTGTCTTCATCAGATTGCATCTTCTGAAGTACTTCTTTGCATTGTCGGATCTCATCCTCAACGCCTCTAAGTTCGTGTCATAGGAGCTCGAGCTGTTGCTCGAGTGTTACCTCGGATAGAGGTGACTCACTAAAATCCTTCTTTGCATTCGTAGGGTCCATGGGTATGTAGAGAACAAAACCCTCTTGCTAGATATGTAAAAACAATTTTGAGATTGCTTGAATTAAAATGTAAAAGGAAGGGTTTTTCTTGGGAATTGAAAAAGTAAGAAAGAGATGAAAGTTGTGTTAAGAAAAGAGAACTAGAGTGACACACAAAGAGATAGTGTAGTGAGGTTGTGGGTTCAAATCCTCCGTCCTTGGTGAATATGAAACTTCCCTTGTCTGAGTGAGGTTGTGGGTTCAAATCCTCCGTCCTTGGTGAATATGAAACTCCTTATTGCCACTCATAAATTAAAATTGGTTCACACATAGCCAACGACTACCAACGATCGCCAAGGGAGCCATGGGTGCCAAAGATGCAAAAGTAATGCCTTACTTATGCATAAGTTATATGCCTTAGTCGACACCTTGGAGTAAGCCATAGGTGTAAACGTAGGCTCTAGACCTCAAACTGGAAATGGAAATGGAAATGGAAACGACACCGAACAACGAACAGAAGCCAAAACGAACAGAAACATATCCCTCTGTAGTGATGCGCATAGGGCTCTGATACCACTATTATCAGGATCTTAGCTCACGTGCACGTAGAGGTTATGAATGTTGAAAACACATAGAGAAAATAAATATGCAAGGAGAGGAGACAAAATGTAGTATTGGGTGCAATCTTCCCCCATGCACACTGTTTCAACAGTCCACAGAGTGCATGCATTTATGGGATTTTTTGATTATGTTGAAATAGTGGTTACATGAGAGCGGCTTTGAAAATCATGCGTGAAAGTAAAAGTTGGTCTCTTTTGTAAAGAGCCTTTCCTTATCTTCACTAGTACTTTTACTAATTTTTTCTAAAAATAAAATTGTCTCCAAGAAAAGAAATAGTTCTAAAAATAGAACTATTTCTAAAAACAGAACTATTTCTAAAAATAGAAGTATTTTCTAAAAATAGAACTATTTTCTAAAAATAGAATTATTTTCTAAAAATAGATCTATTTTCTAAAAATAGAACTATTTTCTAACAATAGAACTATTTTCTAAAAATAGAACTATTTTCTAAAAATAGAACTATTTCTAGAAATAGAATTATTTCTAAAAATAGAGTTTAAAATAGAACTACTTCTCTAAGTGGGTTTATTTGCAAACTATATAAAATATAAATCTGATTCTTGATGTCTGTCCTTTCACACCTTTCGTGCCCTCATGAACCTTCAGCTGCTATATCAAAAACACCAAAACACATTGATACATTAATAAATTAACACTCCAACAATTCCTAGTTCAACACATTCCATAATTCATAACATGAACCTTAGCATACACAACTTAAAATTCAAAAGAGATAAGTGAGGGATAGACAAAGAATAGATAAATTTTCAAAGTGTAATGATAAGCTAGGATGTTCACCTATACTAACTTATATTTGAATGTCAAATTACAATGTGTGAATATGATACAAAGTAACTAGATCTAAATCTAGGAAGAAATAAGAACTAAATACAAGAAATTATGTGCAAAATTCCTAAGAGGTATGAAGAGTGTGTGTTTGTGTGTGAATATGAAGAATATGAGCAATTTAGAACTATTTTACAAAAAACCCTAATTTTGATTAACCCTAAATGAAAAACTAGTGAATGAACAAGTGAGGAGAGATGTAGACTTGTTACTCATAGTATATCAACAAGATATGTTTATGGTTGGCTGAAACTAACTCCTCCAAGTAATCCATATGTAGAGCACACCTCCTCGAAGAGTGTAAGAACTCTCCTCCTAGTGAAATTGACCACCAATGATGGTTGTACACCTTGAGTGATAATTTAGAAGTGACCCAAGATCATGGTTATATAGCTTATGATCAACTCCCTATGTTTAGCAAGCGTGAAGTTTCCATAAAAGCAATGATCCCCGAAAGCATCGATGTTGCCAACTCCACGAAAAGCCTATGCCAAATCATTCATGAAAGCATCTTCACGAAGATGTTGTGCTGATGCTACATCCTTATGGGATTCCAACCTGGATCATTTGCTTTAGATGTTGTTTGTCATAGACCATCTCTCCCACAAGTTCTCTTGTGTAGAGTTCTAAATAATACACATAATATAGCTATAGTTTTGAAGATTTTTGGAAATTTTTGGAGATTTTCCAATAGAAGTCCCTCCCAAGTATTTCTTCTTTTCCTCAACTCTTGTGGTACCCACGATCACTTGTCCTTGAAGCTTTGTAGACCTTCCCACTCTTTTTGAACTAAATTTGAGGAGCAAATTATAACGAATCTTTACTTTTGGGAGCAAGGAAAGGGATAGCTGAAGAGGAATATCATAGAAAAATGACATGTATTATCATAGGGAACTAGGAAAATTAAGAAAAATCATATCAGAAAAGCATTAGAAGCTTGCCAAAACCTCCCATTTATCATTTTTAGATGAAGGTAAAAGTCTTTGTTTATGCCTCTTTTGGAGAGACAATTAGCATATGAGAAGAAAAGATATGAGAATGTGCAAATATGATAAATTATCTCTATATAATAATCTCTCATCAAACAAAGACATATTTAGGATTTATATGATGGAAGAATGCTTCTGGGCACTTCAAAAATCACATTTTCTCTCTCTTTTTTTCCAGTACCTCCACTTGTTGACTAGTTTGACATGACATACTCGTAGATGCAATATCTTGTTCTGAGAAGCTCCAAATTGGAGGTGCTATGGGTGATCTAGAAAAAGCACAAGATCTAATTTTATGTTATGTAAATAACTGTTTCAAATTATGTATTTTTTGAGCTCTGTGAAGGTCTGAAAAATTCACATAGTTATTGGAAACTACCTTCAAAAAAGGATATCTTGCAAATGGGGAAGGCATTTGAAGTGATTTCACTTTAAGGCATTTATGCATGATGTATGTTACATTTTATGGTTGTTTGCACGTCTTGAATTTTTTTTTGAAGCTCTTGAAAAAGTTTTTTAAGAAATCTTTAAATGGATCACATATGCAATTTTGGGCATATTTGCATCATTTTTTGTAATGATTTGAGCATGTTTGATGTTTTCAGAAGTAATCCAATGCCATTTGATATTTCAAAATTTATTCTAGATCGTGGTGAGAAAAATACATGGGTTTTAGACCCCATTGAAAAGATTGGATGTAATCAATTATGACATCAAACCATTCAGGGATGTATTGCTTATATCTTTAGGCATTATGGTTTATGTTTTGGCATATTAGCATATACATTCATGGATGTCTGATTGAAATGCATTTGTAAAGGTTGATCGTTGTTTTAATTTTAAGAAATGGATCAAATTGCTAGAAATACACTTCTTTGATGGTTTGCAAGAAATGTAATTGCATGTAGTTATGAGAATGTGCAAAAATAATTTTATTTCAAGCATGTTGTCTTTTTAATAGGATATGGAGCATGACACTTGAGTATATGGCTTGTATGAAAGGCTTGCAATCGCCCTATGTATACTGATGGCATGTGTACCATGGGCTCGCAAAGCCTTATGTTGATGATATGGTTAAATTTTATATAGCTCCATTTCCTTGGGGAGATGCTGCTGAAAATTTTCCTCCTCATGGCATTATACGTGCACTTATCTTTAGATAGAAATTCATGGCATGGTAACATGCATCCATCGCAAACATCAATAAGTTGTAAACATGATTGTAAGCATGACGCTTATGAACTTATGACCATCAAACATCATAATTAAGGAAACTTCACTAATAAATAGATCCCAAGATATAATCCTTATTGATTTAGACCATGGGAGTGCTAAAGGGAAGGACATACACCTTTACAATTAGGATTCTGCACAAGCAATACTAAAGGTTTTAGGAAGTTTCATAAAGGAGCATGTATGTATGTATGTATCTGATCATCTCCAATGTACTAAAGGTTTGTTTACCTTCAAAGGAGTCTCATGATATGATTAGGAGACTATAGGGTATGATGAGATATGCTGAATGAGTGATTAAGTTTCACTATTGCTCATCGCTTGAGTAAATAATCAAGCATTATTTGCTAAACTACTAAGGAAACCAACTCGAAGGGATAATTGAGATGGGTTTCATGGAAAGCATCAACATGTGCTAATGTGATTGGACTGATGATTAAGATGTCCATAATTATAGAAATATCTCTATGATTTAGAGCATAGGTCCCTTAGTGAGGGATATTTGGGATACCCAATATATATATGTCAAGATCTAGAGAAAGGTACTTAGACATAGTCTTGGTACCTAGGAACTAGTTAGTTTGGAGTAGAATAGGATGTCATATAATGAGTAGAACCAAAATACACTAGTTTGGGGAACATGGAATTCATTGGAATCCACCTACATGTTATGTATCTAGTTCCATTATATATGGAAGATACATAAGCTTTAGTGTAGGTATGACACCATGAATTGGAGGAAGGCTCCACTGGCTTGGGATGATGGAAATGACTTCCCTTTGAGAAATCTTCTTCTATGACCAGGGAGAAAAGGACTCATCATTCATGGGGGCATTTCTTACTAAACCAGATGAGACTCTTCTTAGACATCTCCTTAGGATTGGGAGTTATCCTTCATAATTTACAAAAGATCTATTCTTCCAATAGATTATTGGATGATTTTATATCCATTGATATCACATACTCACTTTATAAGTTTCAAGAAGGATAATTCCATTATCATGTATGGATCATATAGATCCATACACACAGGATGGTTGGCATAGATAGTTTTCTTAGTATGGATACACATTTATTGTCATGCGAGCATTCGACTATGCCCTCTGAATAGATTGGACAAGATTTTGGAACTATACTTTGTTGGAAATGAGGTAGGCGTATAACTCATATCAAAGGTCCATGGTTCCATAGGTCCAACATAAACAACACAGAATCTAGCAATCTTCAATATTGACAAAACATGAACATACCACACTTAATCATACAAATGATGAGACAAAGATAGAGAAATAATAGACAACATGTGTAAAGTGTTACGTAAGTCATCGCTTACTCATAGTATCAGATGGAAGAGTGAATGTACAAATGTAACAAACATATTCAGATGTATGGGTAGAAATCTGAATATACATGAGATGTGTGACCTAATAGGTTATAGAAGAGTGAATATGAGTGACTGAAAGAGGAAGGATCACTATGAAACTGATAATCAACAAACCCTCATCTAACCTTAGGCTATGTAAGACCCTAAGTTAGATATGTGTGTGAAAAGATCACATACTTAAAAAGTAGCAAAAAATGCTAACTAGTTTGCTGCCAAAAATCCTCAAACTCATATGAACACACCTTCTCAAACACCTCATCCAAATATGCATAAAGGCTTGTGTTGAAAACTAGGTGAAGGATGAATTACAAGTGACCCCAAGCACTTCTTTTATAGTATTGGTTATCCCATGAAAAGCTCTTCCAAAAGCTATAATAAAGCAGCTCGTAATACGATCGCTAACGATCTGTGATATGAAAAAACAACTCACGAAGAAATCGTTAGCTAAATTTGTCCATCGGTGTTTTAATTCAAAACCATATCTCAAAAAAAATCTTTCGCGATCTACATCGCTGCCGATTGGGACTTGAATGCTGGTGGGCATGATAGGAGGATAGCGAACTATCCACACCGCCCATTAGAGGTGTGTACAAGATGTTAGTTTGAAAACTAAAAATGCTATTTTACCTGAATAATTTGACCAATAGAACTATAAATGGACCAATGGAATCTTGTTTAACCAATAGGATATTGATTCCAACATACTTTTGATTCCAAGGTTACCTAGAGAGGGAAAATAATACGAGAATATCGAAATATTACAACAAGTCCCACTCAGGACTAATAGGTATGGGTGATTGGACTAGAGATGATATAGGAGATTCCACAACTCAGGACCATAGGTATGAAGAAAGATATGTAGGCTAAAGGCATTAATATATCAAACACATCTTGTGAACTGATTATTGGCTCAAGTTTACATTCAAGTAAAGGGTAAGTTGATTTTTTAACAAATATCACATTTCAAATTACAATAAATTTATATGCCCATGGATGGTATAATTGATAACCTTTACTCTAACTATTATATCCAACAAATATACATTTCTTTGCCTTGCCATCAAGTTTTTGATGTTGTTATGCTAGCACATGAGCATATGTCAGTCAACTAAATATGCACATGTGCCTAACCATTCACCTACACTCATTCCCAGTCTCATGATGTTTAATGAATCTCAATTCTTTTCTAGGACAACAATTTAGTACATAGTTTGCACACATGACCATTCCATCTAAAACTCATCACGAAGATGCTTTCTTTTAACCATACATCATACCATTTCAAGATGTATTCTATTCTTATGCTCTGCAACACCATCATGTAGTAGTGTATATGGCACTGTTCGTTAGCAATACCTCTTTCATAAATAAAAACATTAAATTCATGTGACATGTATTCATCACCATGATTTGTGTGAAGGGTCAAAAGCTTATTGCCACAAAAAGTTTTAGACATGGCTAAAAATATTTTAAAGTAAGAGAATAACTCATCCTTTTATTTCATAGGATACACCGGAGTATGGCATGTTGCATCATCACGAAAGGTAATAAAGTATACATGCTTGATGAAAGATGGATTTTTGCGTGGACCACATATATCATTATGACCAAATTGCAATTTCCATATAGTATGTGTGGTGCCATTTTTGAGAAAAGAAGCATGATGCATTTTCCAAGTACACAAACTTTACAAGAATGTTTTCAATGGGCTCAAGTGTTGGAAAACCAATAATCATATCCTTCTTTATAGTTAAAGAAAACTATTGAAGATCATATGACCAAAATGAGCATGTCACAACTCTATTCCAGCCATTAAAGAAGTACGAGTAAGTAAGGCATTTGAGAAGACTCTCTTATATGTATCCAAGTGTTACAAACCATTGTATAATCTCATCAACATCACAATAACATTTCCATCTCTAAAATCACGAACCATACATTTGTTATAAAAAAAATGTACATGAAGTTCTACACCAACAATAATAGGAATTGAAACCATACATTTGTTATAAGCAAAATGTACATGAGGTCCTGCACCATCAAGTTTCTCTTGGTATCGAGAACATACACTACATTCTTGAAAGTAATAAAACATCCATTTTCAACCATAAACTGAATTTCAACAACTCCAATAATATGATAAGAACCATTTTTTGCACATTTGACATGCCCTCCCTTTGAGGCATCTTTCAAAGATACGAAAAATATTATGCATGAAGTGATATGCTTTGAAGCACCACTATTAAGAAGCTAATTTGAATAAGTCTCATTCACAATCATACATGTAGAATGGGATGATGAATCATAATGACTATGTACAAAATTATGCCCAAACATCTTGGCAAGATCGGATTCATCATTCTATGCATTAGATGTATTCTCAACAATAGACATGCTGGATTATTTCTTCTTTTCATTCTGCTTGGAAAGCTTTCTACAATCATCAGTGCTATGTCCAAGGTTTTCACAATACATGCATCTCTTCTTCTTTTTCATATCACCATTAATAGAGGAAGATGTGGAAGAGTTATATTGAGACTTTTATTTTGATGAACCCAAAGATGGACCATACTTAATTTTATGTTTTTGTGTGATCACATGCTTGCATTCCCTTAAGCAAACCATTTCTAGTCACTCAACATTGCTCTTCTTGCCAAAGAAAAGACAAGCCTCCTAAAAAATATACAAATTTTGATTTCCTTTTGCAACCAAATGAATTGTAGTAGAAAAGCTTTCGACAATCCTTTGAGTAATCAGGAAATGCTTGATGCATCCATAATGATTTCATTAATGTTTTCCAATGACTCTTTCAAATTCTTGATGTATGTAACATATACATCTACTAAATCATTTTCAACCATGCATAAATCTTCAAGTTGCTTACTTAAATAAGAAATACATGATTCATTATGCACTTCATAGAAAGAAGTAAGACTATCCCAAACTTATCTTGAAGTAGTGCATGATTGTATGTGTGGAACAATATGCTACTTCACAAAAAGAGCAATCAATGCATGAGCTTGATCATCCTTTCCATACCATCTAAGTTACTCTTGCATAGGTGGAGAAGGCATAGTCACTATACTTGAAGAAGAGCTTGAATTTACGCCAATAGGCTGCATAGTAGAAGAACCTTTGAGTCATTTATCGTTATCTGCCACTATGTTCCATAGTTTTGTTTTGCAAAAAAAACATGCTTCATCATGTAAGACCACATTGTATTTTTGGTCCCATCAAGCTTAAATTCAGCTTGAATCATGCGAAAAAAGTCATTGTTGCTTGCCATTGCACCAAAGAACTCAAAAGTAGTAAGTTATGAACTTCAAAAAAATCTGAAATGCAACTCATAGTGTATAAATCTAGTGGTAATTGTAAGTGCATGAATGGATTCAAACGGGGATAAAATCAAAACACACCTACTTGAAATATTCTATAAGTGCTAGATCTTGTACTTCTATGTTGTAGAATTGATTTTCATTGTTAAATGTGTACAAATAACATGTTGGAAGGAGTTGAATCTACTCTGATACCATTGTTGAGTGTGTAAGAGAATGAGGAAGCAAAATAGTACATATAAGATCAAAGATGGAGATAGATACAAGAAGAAACATGATGGCTAGAAGAGCTCTCTACTAATAGATGATGAATAATGATCCATAATATGAGAAATAAGTAAAGTGAGAGGTATAAGAGAATCCCTAAGTACTATGTATGAGCACATATGAATACAGCATGCATATATGTTTACATGGGAAAAAACCTCTAGCCAACTCTAGAGTAAAAAATGGCCACATATAGGGATATTGTTCGTATCAAAGCTATTCAAGGACACATAGTGTACCATATTGTACTTATGAGCTTTTGACTATGTTTCTATTCTCATCAATAAAACATACATATTAAAGTAAGTTCAGCGTGAGGCCTAATCTCTCGAATTAGCTTGAATTCATTGAAACTACAAGTGAAGGCAGGCATATACCCATGGCACCTCCCATATCTGACAAAAGAGGGCACCTCCCACATCTCACAAAATAGGGGTTAAACATCCGACGTGGCCAAGATTATAGAGCTTGAAAACCCATAGGGAAGAATTTGGGAAGGGAGGCCAAATGAGAGAACTCACTTTAAAATTCTGAATGCGGGATCAAATATGCTAGAAAGCAAGAGCCCATGCAAAGTGCATGAAAACCAAAATCCATCGATAAAGTGCTCGAAGAGTCCATTAGACCAATAGGCCATGTAACATCCCTGTCCAATGGATTGAGGGTTTTCCTTGGCATTTGGTGGGGTTGAAACTTTACCTCCCAACGTAGAGGTGAAAGGTTGCATGAAGTCACCAACACACTTAGGATAAACTATTCATACTTGTTTTATTTAGATATTGGTATATTCATTTCATTTTTGTTTGTACATTGTTCAGAAAAAATATTACTAAAAAAACATTTTCAAGTTTATTTATATTGTTATATGTATGTCTTCTCTTTATATGTTTTTTATATGTATCATGCAAATAAATTTGTTGACATGAAGTCTATTGGAGTCAGCCAAAGTCGAATCACCAAACTATCATATGCATGTGATAGAGTGATCTCGAGCTCACTCAAATTACAATCCATGTACATAAAAAATCCTTGAAGCTCTTAGCGGGGGAACATGCATCTTTCATCGAGTCACTTGATTACACTTTTAGGGTGATCGAGCAGAGATTTGAAAGCACATGCATGATCGGTATGGCAAACTCCGATGATCTGATTAATGGGTACATGTGACCTCAAACTCTCATTTGATGCTTTGTATAATAATAATGAGTAATTTTATTCCTTTTTTGTTCTTGGGTGACCAAACTAAAAAAAAAACAAAGGGGTGATAGTTTGTTCGGACTAGCCCTTCTTTCTTTGTACAGTTCAATACCAACACTTTCCACTCTAGCGAAAAAGCACATAGATGACCGAACTTCGAATCGCCGATCCTCCATATGCCCTCGTTATTTATGTGGTGCGAACCATGGGATCAAATGCACGTGAAGTGTTCTTACCATTTGAAAGTACAATCATGTCATTTGAAGTAAAAAGTTGTTTCCGTCTTTTTCATTGTCCTTGGGAGAAGTTGGGGCTACCATAAAAAGCTTTGAATGTGACATGGTTACGCTTTTGGAAAGCGATTCCATTGTACGTGGACGATTACTACAGCCTACCTTAAAGGCTTTGAGTGTGGGACACACACATCTTTTCAATGTTCACGTTTTCAAGTGAGATGAGTGCCCAATGCTTTAAACTTGAGTTAAAAGTAAGTAAGTGTGGTTTCACGTTTTGAATCTTAAGAAAAAAGTCATGAGTCTAAGTCTTGGTTGGACATGTATCTATGAGTTTTTCAGAGATGAGTGCCTCTACTTTACGAGCTCTGGTGTGTGAATGTGTTTTCAATTCATTGTACTCTCAAAAAAAAAAAGCTTTAAACCCATTTTTTTCTTTTTTTTAAAGAAGAAGTTACGCCAAAGTTTAATTTTCTTGGCTTGAATTAAATTGACTCAATAGCTATATGACTCAAGAGCATAGTATTTATGGGACCTTCAATATCTCACAAAGCAAGAGTTAGATTATCAAAGCAACATTAGGAAAAGCATGTTCGGAAATACCTAGTTTGAATGACCCGAAAGCATTACAATTGAGAGATAAACTGACCTATGCCTCATACATATCCTCCAACATAGAGTCCTATTTATGAAAATGAGCGTTTTATAACCAAATTTTCAGATTGTTTGAAGTTTAGTCTTCTACCTCCTTTTGTGATACGCTGGAAATTCCAAACGAGAACACACACACACTCGTGAAGCCACTTTGGAAAAAAAATGTCTTCATGTGATGCTACTTGTCATGACAACAACGTGGAATACAAACGAAAACCATCATGCTTAAAGAAAGACCTCCATGTGAGAGAGATCACACTTGTTGTACACAGCCACCAAAGAAAAATGGAGTCTCGAAAGTCGACTCTAAAGTGATACCAGCCTCTTTTTTTTCAAAAGGAAGTTTGGAAACAGCCTACTCTTCCAAGGTTTAATTAATAGAAAAAACAATTGTACTTGTGAACGGACTAAGAGCCATGGGACCCCTCAAAAATCCCAAAATGCATGAGTTTCTTAAAAACTTGCTAAAAAAACTTTTACAAAGAATAGACCTTTTGTCCTCCTCATTGGAAGACCACTTGATTTCAATCTTGTTGCTCTGAAGGAAAAACACTCTGTGATGTATAAAAGGTGAGGACTTCTTTACAATTGGAAATTCTTTTGCCTAAAAGCAAAAAAGATTTTTCGATCGACCATTCTTTAGGAGGGCTACCAAAATCTAATCCATTGGCATGTGTCTTAATTCTAGACATGCTTCCACAAATGGAATCCTTTATTTTGAAACTTCCTAGCGTTTTGAAGGTTCCAAGACTAGCACCTCTAATGCTCTTGATAACAACGAAAGATTTGTCCCTTGGTGATCAATTAACAGCCATGATCAACCAAAATTTAAGGTAGATACCCAATAATAACCTTCAAAGTGGTTTATTTTAGAACTCAATGCCTCACAAAATGTATTTAGGCAACATCAAAAGGTACCAATGCTGAGTGGATCGTTATGGACAAAATCATTCATGTAATCGATAAAGAGTGTCGTGATCATCTAGTCTTGATTGAGGGGAAGAAAGAGGCCTTGAATAAGACTTAAACGTGCGTGATGTTCAACTAAATATTTGAGACCATCGACAATGATTGCAAAGAGAAGAGAAGCCAAGGACCTACATTTCCAATAGTTGTACAACACCTTTTGACATTGCATCCATTCACACAGGCCGCCCGCACTAGAAACTCTATAGTATGTGAATGGATGGCTGGAGGAAATCTCGATTTTTCTCCATTTCCAAGTGGAACTAGGAGATTTTTCATCTTTGTTCGAGTGCCCCTATGTGAAATGACCCTAATGTTTTTCCTAGTTCCGACTTACCAACATGCGACAAAAATCCGTGAACGAGGCATGATGATGTTGACGAGATAAACGAGGCAAGGCAATGGGAGAAATCGATGTCTTATAACTTTATAAGGTATAGTCGAAACTATGTGCAGAACCATTTGTGCAGCAGAGCTGAAGGGATCCAAGCACAGTCGCGAATGGTGTTGGACGCGCGAAGGCACAAATGCTCGACAAACAACTGTGAGCGTATGGGGGCAGTGGAAGCGCCCAATGACGATAGAGGTGGTCGGACGCGAAAGATAGGAGATGACCAACAAAAATTAGGGGAGAAGGAACAGGATCATGAATTATGCTGCAACGAGCATGCAGAAATCTGCGGGGATCAAAGTAATGAGGGCAGCGAGGCAGTGCGCGAGCGTGTGAGCAAAGCGTTCACAGATCTCGCACACGAATTGATTGAACACATCTTACTTCGGTTGCCTGTCTCTTCGTCTATCAGACTGGCTTCTGTCAGCAAGTCATGGTATTCTTCCATCCGATCTTCCTCCCTCATGAAGCTTGGAATGGCGCGTACACATCCCTTCTTATACCTTTGGGGTCTGCATCCGAAAAGCCTACTGACGCTAGCCTCTATCTATGATCCCATCTTGGCACGATGGTTCCCTCTCAAACTACCAAGCAACATGAGGACTCCATTTTCCCCTTCCTGCTCACTGACAAGCACCCCCTCTGGAACTCTCATACTCTATCCTAACGGCATCTGCTCTTCTGGTAGTGCCTTTCTCAACTTTGCGACTAATCCTCTAAATACAGATTGGAGCGTGTCCTCTGCTGCGAGCAAGCAGTTTCTTTACTCACCTGTTGTGGCTGCTTTAGACATTGATGTAGACCCTTCATGTTCTTCTTCATCCTTTGTGGTGTTTGTCCTTGGTGAGCTCCGTAATACGCATACTGTACAAATCTATAACTCTTCGACGGATTCATGGGATGTGTCTGACGACTGCATGCCAGCTTTGGGGCCTTCTGTGTCGTTTCGGTTTATGGGTTCTTTCCACGTATCTTGGGCGGTAGTAGGAAGGAAGGTTTACATCATGAACATCCATACAAGCTTTATCACGCACTTTGATATGGGTACTAAATCATGGAACCCGCCATTGAAACTTGAATCAAGATACGTACAGCATTTTCATCTAGCATCCACCGGCAGAGGTTTGTTTGTTTTAGGATTATCTGTTGCAGATGAAGGGAAGGATAGCGCCGTAAAGCTGCTTAAAGTTGATGAGATAACCATGCAGTGTAGCGAAGTGAGCCAAATGCCAAAGCATCTGTGGTCTTCCTTCACTGATCATTTCGAAAGAGGAACACATCCATTGTTTGTCTTCAAGGATGTAAGATGTGCAGGTGCAGGGAACTTGATGTATGTTTACAGTGGGTCGTACTTCAGCAAGATGGAATTTTGTGTGTGTGACATTGAGGATGGCTATAGATGGCAGCATCTCCACCCTTGCCAGCTGATTTGATAGAGCTTGATGTCCGCAGCGAGTGTTGCTCATTTCAGCTGATGCCTGAGCTTTGTTTGAAAACTCATTTTGAGCAGGAATGTAATATCTGATACTCATGTAATCTGATGCCTGGAGTTCGTTAGAGACCTTACTTTGTGCAGGTGACATAAGGGTTCATATCTGCTTGCATATGCTTATTGTGTATTCAAAGGGGTTCATATCCGCTTGCATATGCTTATTTTGTATTCAAAGGACTCTGGCAACCCTGTGAATGAATGTTCCAATATTGGGCGTGCTAAATTAGACTGTCTTATAAAATTTTCGCTGCTGAATGCGTCAACTTGTCACTCTTTTGGTTTGCCGGAGTTGTGACAGTGAGGAGTCTGTTGCTGCCGTAGTTTTCATTTATCTTTTCAGACCTATGCAGTGCTAGAACACAATTTATTACCCCGTTAATTTGTAAGCAAATCGAGGAATCCATATTCTTGCCACAACTTAGACAAGAAATTGTCTAGTGCTCTTAGAGTTTTTGGACTTCTTGAGCATTTTATGACATCCTTCACATGGGACACTACGTCTTTCATGGGCATATCCTTTATCTGCAACCATGTCGTCCGCATTCTCTCGTTGGTTTCAGACTAGAGGCACAATTTTATTAGCAAAGTAAGAGAACAATCGAGTATTGTGAATATCCATGATGATGTACCTTTTTGGGAGATGATTGTTGGTAGTAGCTAGGGCAATCAAGGTGACGTTACAAGACAAGGAAGTCTTCAAAGGGAATCAGAACAGAGGGAGAGTCGAGGAGGACCAAGCAAGCAAAACAATCAACGAAAACTCAACAACTAGGTCTATTTAATTTTTCAAATGATAACTCTTTTACAACAATGATTTTAATCACTACACACCTTTGTAAATACCATTTTTAAAGATTCTTTCTCTAGTTTTTGCAAGTCGAGGAGTCCTCAAGCTTTAGGAGTATTAGATCTAAGTATGTGTCAATTTTTATATTTTTTAGAGCTCGTTTGAGCCTTCAAATTAGCCTAAGAACCTATTTTTTAATTAAGCCGGACATTAGGTCTAGATAGGACCATAGCTAGTCAAAAACTATAAAAGAGGTTAGAGAGCTCATTTTTGGAGTTAGCGAGATGGGAATTGAAGTGAACAAAATAATTCATAATCTTGTTTTTGGTTAATCAAGGATTCCATTGCTCCATCTCTTTGTCTTGTCGTATGTTTGTGTGTGTATGTGTGTGCATGCTTGTGTGCTCATTCACTCACTTGTGCACTTCACTTGCTCATGGTCGTCATACCCTCATATTTTTTTAGATTGACAATTAAAAGGTGGATCTTCTCACATTGGTACTTTTCATTGTGCTAGAGTGACATCAAGTTTGGTATTGTTGTCGATGATCGAGGTTTGAAGATGAGCGTGTGATGGTTAGATGTAGAGAACGTTGGAATTATAGATAATCTCTTAGTTTTTACTTTTCTACTTCTTTTATCATCACCATCACCATCTCTACTCTTCATCTTCTTTCATCATCATCTTGATCATTTTGGTCATATCTTCACATTCCATCTCTATTTTTCATTTCATTAGTGAGCATGAGAGAGAACGAATTTATGTGCATTGTTTTTGCATGTTTCTTGAGTATTCTTGTAGGTATTGACATCCACGACAATTGCAACAACTCCAATAGGTATAGAAAACCTTTGCACAGATCTCAAGGTGTTGATCTTTGTCCATAATGATAGACAAAAAAGTAGTCTTTTGGTAAAACTGAGTATACCATCATAGAATATAGGCCTTGCGCATCACACATCCATAAAAATTTCAAAAAAAAATTACATTTTTTAATCCATCGAAACATACATTATCCATCGTGACAGAGAGTCTATCCATTGCAACAGACGGCCTATCCATCGTGACAGACGGACCACCACGAACTACCTGTCCGTCACGACAGACAAGTCCATTGCAATGGACACCCTTGTCCATCGCGATTGATAGCAAAATCACTATTGACACTTAAACACGATGAAAATCCTATCCATCGCAACACATAGGACGATTGACACAGAAAAATGCAAAAAATTGAAAACATTTGTCCATCGTGACATATAGGTGTCTATCACGACATACACATCCATCGTGATAGACATGTCCATCACAACAGACAAGTATCCATGAGGATAGACAGATATCCATCATGACAAACACATCCATCGTGACAGGAAGACCATGATAACAAGCTCAGTCCATCGCGATTGATAGCCCTATCCATCACAATTGACGGATAAATGCGATCAAATTTTAGGGTTTTTAATTTTTAAATTCTTAGCTAATTTTGGTCAAAATTTCAAGTAACTGGAGCATCGTGATGCCCTTAGGCAACTACTTTGAGAAGTCTTGTTTGTCTGATTGCCTGTTTTAACTCCCAAGACCTTGAACTGACATAACTTTTTTATACGAAATCTGTTTTTTGAGCTCTAGAGTGCATTGGAAAGCTCGTTTTGAATTCCTAGTATGATCTAATGATGAAACTTTTAGAGGTCCATTGAGAGCATCAAAGTATGTCTAGATCAAGAGCGTGTTGCAAGCTTGAGAATGTGTGTCTTGAGCACTCAAGTATGATCAAGACCAACTGATTAGGTGCTCGCATCTAGAGGAGAGCCAAGAACTCCTAGAGGAAAATCGTTCTTTACTAGAATACTCACACCAGAATGGATTCCCCAAGATAACAAAAGTATAGAGTTGTTCTAGACTAGAGAGACTGATGAAGCCTTATGCAGGTTTAAAACCGATCAACCTAGCGAAGTAGAAAACATGATGATATATGAACTTAAAGATCTTGATATCCCAGGCGAAGTGCTCTATTTAGACAATACATCGGAGAGAGTGTTCGTAGTAATTGAACTTGGTAGGTATGCCTAGGGTGAATTCGTTTTTCCCCAACGAAGATCCAATGTCTCTTATGGTCACCAAGAAGCTGGAACATCCCATGCTCATGGAACTCAAAGGGACTGGAGTAGAGATAGACCAGAGGAAAGCTTTGTTAACCAAATGGGAAGAGAAAGAACGAGAACAAAAATGGATAGAATGGAAAATGAGGGGTAGAGAGGCCCAATGAATCAAAGAAATGTAGATGAATTCCCTTTGCCAAGTCCTAGAGAACACCCTAGGATCTTGAGGCCTACACAACTGGTTAAGTCCATGAAGAACTATTTTGATGATACAGGAGGCCCATATGATCATGTGGTAGAATTTATGCAAGTCTTGAGAGCTGAGAAAGTTGATGACTTCTTCACGAAATACAATGCTTTTGGTCTAACACTCAAGAACATGGCTATTATGTGGTTTCAACCACTACACCAGAAATAATTCAGGAACATAGGACAATTTCTAGAAGCCTTCATCACCAAGTTTTCTAAGAGTGGCATAAGGCACATCACTAATCCATAGCTTTAAACAAACATCTCAAGAGACAGTGTGACTCATAGGAAGAAGATATAGACAATGCTTCGAGAGATGTCCGATTCCAAAGCTATCCATATCAGCCAAACAAGTGGCATTATTCCTAGATGGATTATTGAGTGTTAAGTTGAGATCCTATATGTATCTAAAGGAAACGAGAACCATAGAGGAATGTGCACACATATGCATAGATATTGAGGACAACCTAGATGAGGAACTAGAGCTCTCTAAGATTTATAAAGATTCAGATACTTCCACTAGCCTCACATCTGATCCCCTACTTCTATTGATAAATTGGTAGAAAAGGTAGCTCAGAAGTTAAGTGTATCTAGCAAGGAGACACCTAGATTTGCCCCACTAAAAGGATGCTATACCTGTGGAGGAGACCACATGGCTAATGTATGCCCAATCATGGCTTAATCTCAAGTGAATCCTAACAACCAATAGTGCACCATAGAAAGAAGGTATACTAACAACTCCATGCAAGATTGCCCATATAATAAGCAAGTGGTTCGGAAAAGATATTCATAGTTGTATCCACAATAGAGAAGATACCAAAATCAATATCCACCACAACAGTATGCTAGGCCCCAGCAATCCTACCAACCACCCTATCAAGCACAACAAAGACCTTAACCAATGTTAGTACAACAACCTCCACCTCCAGCCAACGTGATCCGAGTGAAGTATGTAGCTCTTGAAGGAAATTTGAATAGAGCCTTAGTGTCAACATCACCATTGATCTTAGAAAGTGACCCGAATAATCACAATTTTGACTCGACTCAAATGGATACTCCATCGGCTTACTATAGGAAGTCGCTAGAACACAATGAGATTTACCCTAACAAAAGTCCTAGCAAACCTAGTCGGGAGCTTGAATACGCTAATGTAATCTACATAAATCTTGACTCTAGGCCCCAACCTAGATAGATAAGACTCCCATCACCTAGAGGACCATGCCTCAGATGCCAAGGAGATCTCTTCATTCATGATTTCCCTATACCTGCACCTATGTAACCACAATCAGTGACAATTCAAGGTTTTTATCCAAATTGTGGGAAGGAGCACCTATTACGGGGTTGTCCTAAGAACCCATACAATGGGCCAAAGATCACTCCTATTAAAGTCATTGGGTTAGTAGTAGATTCTACTGGAAGTGTGACTTCCACTACCCTTGTGCAAGTAGTCGTTAGAGCTCAAGCACTGCAGTAAAACCAAGGCTTAGGTCTAGAAAAGAATTCTGAGGTTAGTGAGACTAAGAGTCTAACTAAGAAAAGGACTAGAGCTTGGAAAGATAGCCTCAAGAGAATGAAAAGAAAATGGTCAAGGAAGGTGAATGAACTTGAGGAAATTTTAAGAGAAACTAGAGCCAAAATAATTGAAATCATATCTCAAATGCACTCTCACACATCACCACCATCGCCATCATCATCAGCATCTAATCAACCTCATGTAACTCCAGCACCACCTAGAGTAGGATCAGTCTTAGCAGATTCCACTCCCAAAGACCTACACATGATTTTCAAAGCATATGAAACCAGAATCCAAGAAGGGCCAAATGTGACAGATCATGAAAGATGTTAACCCAGGGCTGACCTAGAAATTGACACAACTTTGTGAAAAGATGTTAGAATTGGCCCAAACTATGTTTGAGGCCAGTCGTCTCTTCAATTGCACAACCTCAGTCAAAACATAGTTACACTTTGACGAATTATTAGAAAGATTGGAAAAAATGATAAATAATTCAGGAAAGCAAACTACATCTCAGGTGAATAACATCAGAAGTGAAAGTATAAGCCTTCCTCCCAAGGATGCTTACATTCCCAACTCCACCGAATCAAGAACCTTTGTTTCTGTAAATCAATACTCACAAGAATTTCGAAGAGAAATTCAAGAAGAGAAATGGGCAAAGGAAAGTGAAAATCCTCCTCCCATTGACATTGTGGATGACCTACATGATCAATTCCCACAAGATATTCCTTCTATTTATGGAGAACAAGAGGATACCCAGTCTAGTGAACAGTTAGACTTTGAGTCTAATTCCATAAAGAATTGCCCCATTTGATGGGTCAATGGGACGAAAAGTCCACCTGTATGAGAGCACCCACAATCATGGTAACAAACGAAGACTCAGTCCTGCATAGAAATACCGCGGTAGTGAAGAATACTAAAGTGCAATGCAATCCCACTTTAGAGGAGCTACCCAAGGTTAAACCAGAATTGTGGAAACACATGGCTAACCAAGTGTGTTGTCAGAAGGATTTCATCACTCCGATCGACATTCAGAAAAATTAAAAATTTCTTTTCAAAGTGATCTGTAAACTCTTAAAAATCTTTTCAATATGAATTGTTGAATTAGTTGAATCTCTCTCTTGAATACCTGTAGGTTGGAGAAGTTGAACATGTGCTTTGATTAGCACACGAAGAGATATTTGACTTTTCATTTTAACCTTATAAATATGTGTAATCTTGAGCATAAATATGCCTATCCCTTAGATACACTATGTCTACATCAGTGTCTCATACCATCTATGTAGCCAAGTGATAGTATGCAAGCTCAAGTATTGTGTGATATCCCATGCAGTTACCCTATGTTCTTAAGTGTTTGTGTGTAAGGTACCCTATGATATTGTAATGATTATCATATGTATGAGAGTAATGAACATTGCATATATATATATATGCTTGTGAATGTATGTGCATGAGTATGATAAAGTATGTGCTCATGTGTAAGTATGTGCATTGATGTAGGAGGCATGGATAAGAGTGAATTGTGCCTATATATGTGTGATTGCATGTGTATGTAAGGGTGTGTGCCTATGTGTTTATAAGTTTTCCCCTATGTGTTTGAGTTTATGTATGAGAAGTCTATATGTGCATTTGGTCGTAAGGCCCTATGTGTATTTTATGAATCTATGACTATCTATACCTTTTTGGTGTGTCCATTTAAGCATGATTACATGTCTTAACGTATGTGCTTGTGTGTGTAACCTTAGATTGCAATATGTCTCTCCTATGACAGATGAAACCCTAAATAATTATGACCCAGGTGAATCCTAAGTGTATATGTTATATGTGTTTGTCAGTTATATCTTATCTGTGTTACATATATGAATGTATGCTATGTATAGCTATGTGTGCTCACAAGTGTCTTAGATTTGAATGTCTTTTAATTATGATATTTTGAAATAAATATTCTTAACTAATTTGTGAAACTCGAAAAGCAATGTACGTGTAAACTACTTTAATAATTATGATAAAATATATAAAACTCTTACTAAAAAAGAATTAAAACAAAAACAAAATGAAAAATTAATAGTAATATTAATACGTATTGAGAATCAAGAGAAAGATTAAATGGAATTTTAAAATAGTAAAATGCATGAGAGTGCCTGAATGTTAAATTAGTATGTTTTTGCATGTGTCAATTTAGTAATTGCATGTTTTTGTGTAAATAGTATGCACGTGAAAATCTATACGTATCCATGTACTCACTTTAGAAAATATGTGTGCGCGTGTATGGATATATATATATATATATATATATATATATATATATATATATATATATATATAGATATATATGGTGTGTGATATGATTTTTCCTAATGATCTTATACAGGTGAGAGAGAGAGAGGGAGAGAAAATGCCTTTTTTTTCCACACCCTCTTGATTGCAGATTTTCGATGAAGCAAGCACAGAGGCCAAGAGAGAGAGGCGACATAGGTGCTGCTTTGTGTCTCATGGAGATAGAGACTTGGGGAGAAAGATAGAGTCTATGTGCTGCGGCACAGAAGAAAGGTGTCTTGAAAATTCATCGCGAACTGATGACAATGATTCCAACATACTGAACTTTCCATTTTCAAAGCATGATGTCTAGTGGAGAGGCGACAACGTTTACATGTGCTACCTAGATGGATGGAGCCATCCTTGTTGCCTCGGGTGCAGATGGAGCGAATCGCGATGCCCCTGACGAAAGAGCACGTTCTACTGACCAAGCAGGTTGGCATTCCTCACATTGTGGCTTTCTTGAATAAGACTAATCAAGTAGAGGGAAAGGAATTTATTGAGCTTGTGGAAATTGAAATCCGTGATCTTGTGAATTCCTACAAGTGTCATGGGACAAAGTTCTAGTTCTTAATGTATCTGCATTGAAGGCGCCCCTGCTTTGTGGGATACAGGGGGTCCCGCGGGTGCTATGCCCATTCGCTTGTACAGTTGCAATTTCAAAGTTAAAGTCCGGGGGAGTAGGCTTCGATTGAACCTCCATTTTTCCAAAAAAAAAAAAAAATTGTGATATTAAAAAAGAGGAAAATGATTGGGTGATAGGATTTATCAGTT
Source organism: Ceratopteris richardii (assembly GCA_020310875.1). NCBI lineage: Eukaryota > Viridiplantae > Streptophyta > Polypodiopsida > Polypodiales > Pteridaceae > Ceratopteris > Ceratopteris richardii. The sequence continues at coordinate 91,632,691 of CM035407.1, read as the reverse complement.
AATTGATGCTATTGATGTGAACATACCCATTCCTGTGAGAGTTGATGATGCAAATGAGGTACAAGAGAGGCGAAAACAAGCCCATGCAAGGAAGAAGTCTACAGTGGCCTTTATTGAAGTTAACAACAAGGTGTGCATCTTCCTTGTCGGAGGGAGGGATCATGAGCAGTACCAAGGGGTTTCTTGCATGCTTCAAAACTGTTATAAATACATGAGGGAGTTTGGGTTCATACCCATGGTGGATTTTGTGCTGCCTTTAAACAATGTAGACAATGAAATCTATTAACATGATGGTTGAGATGAAAAACTTAGATGTAGAAGCATTGGCTGATGGACCAAGCCTTTTTCTTTTGTCACGAATAACCATTCACCTTCATATGGTTTTGATGAGGTGTCTATGTCCAGGACTCTAAAGGATATTTTAGATGGCATTGAAGGGACATGTTGAAGAATTCGAGAGAGTCACATTGTAGCATAGTCTTTCTATGGGCGTTGCATTTAGATTGTGGATGAGCTACAGAGAGAACGCTGGCTGAAGGGTGCTTCCATGATGATATTTCCTATTGTGGAAATAGGAGGATGATCCAAGATGCAAGAGATGGACTACTGATATGTAGACTATGTGCTCGAGTTTATGCATATTTTCCTCAGCATCATTTGTTTACATGCTCCTTTGTCTGTAGATTTGTCTTTCATTCATGTATAAAGATTTAGTACATTCCCACCATTTGGATACCTCTGGATTTTGTATTTCGCTGCTGTATTTTTACTCAAGTGGAGATGTTTCAGAAGCTCTTAGATGAAGCAACGACAGGTGATAATGTGGGACTCTACTCAGAGGTACTTAGAAGAGTGACATTTAGAGGGGCATGGTGAGTTCTAAGCTTGGGATAATTATTCCCCACAATGAGTTATTGCATCTATCAACATCTTGAAGAAAGAAGAGGAAGGATGGCATTCACCTTTCTTTGCTGGCTATTGGCCTCCATTTGCATGCAAACAATAGATATGCCTGGTAAGGTAGATAAAGTTGATACTTATTCAAGAGAAGATACAAAGATGGTGTTGCTTGGTGATTGTGTAAAAATGCTAGTGGAGCTCATCTAACCTATAGCTATTGAGAAGAAGATGTGGTTTGCTATCTGAGAGAGATAGGAAGCTGTTGGAGAAACAATCACTAATTGGAAATATATTTGAAGGTCAAAGCTTTAGAAGAAAACCACATGCCTATGTGAAGAGACAAATTCACAAGTGTATTATATTTGTAAAGTTAGTTCGCTTTAGTTCTAGAAGTTTTTAAAAAATCACGAGAATAAGAAAATCTATATAAGTTAGTTTGTATCAACTGACGCGAAGAGGAAGACAATGAGAAAGTGAGTTAGTACTCATTTTGTATGACTGAGAATAGTCAGGCTTCTCTACGTGAGAAAGCACCTGTGCATTTCTGAGGTTTCATAGTTATGGAAAGAGTTTATTAAACTTCTGTGTATAAGTCTTCTTCTTCCAACTCCAGTGTTTGTCTTCTGTGAAATGATTTCAGAAGTTGAAGTTTTCCAAGCAAGTCGATGTGTGGCATCGATTTTGTGTTGATAAGTCCATGTTTTATTCTCGGAGTGTTATGTACTGCTAGAATTTCTTAAAATCATGAGGTTTGTGGAGCAACTCGATGCTTGGAATCGAGTTTTTGCGTAAAGTAGATGCATGGCATCAAGTTCCCACATAAAAGTGGTTTTGCTCATGTCTTGTGTTCATAGGCTAATTCTGGTGCTGAAAAAGTGGCTGAAAAAGCTGAAAGTCGATGCCTGGCATCGACTTTTGGTTGCTAGACATCGAATTTTCATTTTTGGACAGCCAGATTTACTAAAACAGACAAAATTTCCATTTTTGGAAGTCATATAGGGTCATCTTGTGAAGGCTATATCTTGAGTTCTAGAGATTCGTTTCTTGCATGTGATAGCTTGTTGGAAAGCTCTACTCTTCTACTTTCATCCACCAGAAAATCTTGGAGAAATAATATTTGAGCTAAGAGAAAGTAGCAAAATACTGAAGGTATGTCATTTCAGTGACTGGAAAGTTCTAAAGAAGTAAAGTTCTTGGTTTTGGCTATCATTTCTCAGAGTTTGGAGTGGCAATTAGTTAATGGTGACCATAGAGGTGTTCTAGTGTCACATTAATTCATTCCTTGTGGTGTTTTACACATCAACAAGTGGTATCAGAGCAGAAAGTTCCTGAAGAGCAGAAGGCGACAAAGATACGAGAAGTTTTGGAAAAGTTTTCTTTAAAGTTTGAAAGGTGAAGCATTTGGAGACTCAAGGCATCAAAAGGTTACTTCAAAAGTATCCTCATACACAAAGAACTCCAAAAGGTATTATTCTTTATCCTTTAAGCTCACAGGTTGCACGAGAAGGAAAGGAGTATGGCAATATTTTGTATGTTCCTACAATACCTAAAAACTTGATTAGTGTGGGACAGATAGTTGAAAAAGGTTTTCAAGTCCGGTTTACAAATGAAGGAGTATTTGTTGAAGATCCAGAGAATGGATATAATCAGATTGTCTCTGGTAAGAAAGAAGGTAGACTCTTTACTTTAAGAGTGCAAGGGAACATTGGTCAAGCTTTGCTCACAAAAGTGGATTAGCAAGAAGAAATGAAGAAGCTCCTATATTTGATGAAGAATCGTATCCAGACACTTATGAAGAATGTTAACCAAGAAGGTCAAGCAGAACTAGAAGACAACCAGAAAGGTATTCTTATGATACTTCTTACATAACTCAGAAGAACTATGCATATATGGTCAAAGATGATGAAGAACCTCAGAACTATGATGAAGCTAAAGGTAAGAAGCAATGGGAAGAAGCAATGAAGGAAGAATTCAATGCACTGGAGGAGAACAAGACATGGGAACTTGTTCCTAAACCAAATGGTAAGAAAGTAATTGGAAATAAATGGGTTTATAAAGTGAAAAAGCTTGCAGATGGAAGTATAGCCAGATACAAAGCTAGACTGGTGGTGAAAGGCTATGCCCAAACCTATGGCATAGATTATGATGAGACATTCAGTCGTGTAGCTAAGATGTCAACTATAAGGACAGTCATTGCTATTGCTGCTTTAAAAGGATGGACCCTAAGTCAATTGGATATAAAGAATGCATTCTTGAATGGATACATATCAGATGAGGTATACATGGAACAACCTCAAGGGTTTATAGATTCTAGGTATCCAAATTTTGTTTGCAAGTTGAGAAGAGCATTATATGGATTGAAGCAAGCTCCAAGAGCATGGAACTATAGACTGGTGAAGTATCTCAATGAACTTGGATATCAAAGTTCAAAAGCAGATCCAAGTCTACTCATCAAAAGAGCAGAGGAAGGTACAATCTACATTTGTATTTATGTAGATGACATTATAATCACAAGTACTTCAGATGAAGGAATCAAGGAGGTAAAGAGATTACTTGAGAAAGAGTTTAAGATCAGTGACCTAGGAAAGTTGTCATACTTTCTTGGAATGGAAGTCACTTATACAGATCATGGGATATATGTATCACAAGAAAGGTATCTTCTGAATCTATTGAATAAGTTTGATATGGAAAATTGCAGAGAAGCTTCAACTCCACTTGAAGTTAATCACAAGCTCAGTAAATATGATGGTGCAGAATACAAAGATATGAGGAAGTATCAATCTCTTGTGGGTAGTTTGATTTATGCTACACTAACAAGATCTGATCTTATTTATGCAGTGGGAGTTTTATCACAATTCATGCATTGTCCAAAGGACCCACATTGGATTGCAGGTCAAAGAGTTCTCAAATATATCAAAGGAACTATAAAGGAAGGATTATATTATCCTTTTACATCAGATTTGAAGTTGAGAGCCTATAGTGGCTCAGACTAGGCAGGTAACCAGGATGACAGAAGATCAACTCATGGCTACATGATATACATTGGTGATAAGCTTGTAAGTTGGTGTTCAAAGAAACAACATACAGTAGCATTATCATCAACTGAAGCTGAGTACAAAGGACTTGTGGAAGCAGCTAAGGAGGTCATATGGATGCAGACATTGTTCAAAAGCTTGGGCATTGATCAAGGTATACCTACAATACATGGAGATAATATGAGTTCACTTTATCTTGCAACAAATCCAGTTTTTCATGCAAGGACAAAGCACATAGAGATACAGTATCATTTTCTCAGAGAAAAGGTAATGGAGAAGGAGATTGAAGTGGAGTGCATTTCTACTAAAGATCAGATAGCAGACATAATGACAAAGAGCTTGGATGGTGTGAAGACCAACAGATTCAAAAGCATGGCAGGAGTAAAAGGAAGAAGATGATATGAAGAAACAAAGAATGTCAAATAGTGATTCAGGGGGAGCTGTTGGAGAAACAATCAGTAATTGGACATATATTTGAACGACAAAGCTTTAGAAGAAAACCACATGCCTATGTGAAGGGACAAATTCACAAGTGTATTATATTTGTAAAGTTAGTTCGCCTTAGTTCTAGAAGTTTTTTAAAAATCACGAGAATAAGAAAATCTATATAAGTTAGTTTGTATCAACTGACGCGAAGAGGAAGACAATGAGAAAGTGAGTTGGTACTCATTTTGTATGACTGAGAATGTAAGGCTTCTCTGAGTGAGAAAGCACCTGTGCATTTCTGAGGTTTCATAGTTATGGAAAGAGTTTATTAAACTTTTGTGTATAAGTCTTCTTCTTCCATCTCCAGTGTTTGTCTTCTGTGAAATGATTTCAGAAGTTGAATTTTTCCAAGCAAGTTGATGCCTGGCATCGAGTTTGTGTTGATAAGTCCGTGTTTTATTCTCTAGGTGTTATGTACCTCTAGAATTTCTTAAAATCATGAGGTTTGTGGAGCAACTCGATGCCTGGCATCGAGTTTCAGCATAAAGTAGATGGTTGGCATCAACTTCCCACATAAAAGTGGTTTTTCTCATGTCTTGTGTTCATAGGCTAACTCTTGTGCTGAAAAAGTGGCTGAAAAAGCTGAAAGTCGATGCGTGGCATCGAATTTTCCTTTTTGGACAACCAGATTTACTAAAACAGGCAAAATTTCCATTTTTGGAAGTCATACAGGGTCATCTTGTGAAGGCTATATCTTGAGTTCTAGAGATCCCTTTCTTGCATGTGATAGCTTGTTGAGAAGCTCTACTCTTCTACTTTCATCAACCAAAAGATCTTTGAGAAATCATATTTGAGCTAAGAGAAACTAGCAAAATACGGAAGGTATGTCATTTCAGTGATTGGAAAGTTCTGAAGAAGTAAAGTTCTTGGTTTTGGCTATCATTTCTTAAAGTTTGGAGTGGCAATGAGTTAATGGTGACCATAGAGGTATTCTAGTGTCACATGAATTCATTTCTTGTGGTGTTTTACACATCAAGAGAATCCTCTCGAGGAGCTCCAGTCTGACCCATTATGCTGATGCTTCTCGTGGTCCACCGTGTAGACTTTGGATAATTCTCCTCTTCAAAATTTTCCTTCACTGTGTAGCAACACCAACATTTCTAGGATCAACATAATTGTGAACTAGGAAATAAAACGAAGGATTTCTGAGGGAACAGCTCGTGAACACAAGCATGATAGGATTTTGTTCCTGGAGGGGCATGTGGACAAGCCATTCGGAGGGAATAGGAGCCCTCCTCAAAAACCCACTAAGCTTCCTATGTTAGTGTTTCTTGACAACCCCCCACCACCTTCTGAGGGGCGAGCAAAAATCGTTGAGATTTTCTCTCCTCTCTCACTCATGAAGGCCTACAAGAAACACATTCGGTGAAGGTAGCCAGAATTCCCAGAGAAGTCCAAGATGCATCAAAGATGTCAAAGGGAGTTCACATGCAAACTTTGGAAGAAATCAAGCAAATCTAGGGTAGCGGTCAAAGCTGGTCAAATTTTGGAAATTAGGTGCAAATTTCAACATCTCCAAATCACATGAAACTTCATATAATTGTAAAGCCTATCAAAGGCAATCTATAGCCTCAATCTCACATGTAAATGGATTTTCTAGCACATTGATATACCATGTGCGTTCTATAAAAAAAGTAATTTTTCCAGTTAGACCCTACAAAATCTTGTATAGGAATTTTTGTTAGCCATATGATTTGGCATGTATAAAGATCATATGTGGCTACAAATTTTCAAGGCTATCAAAGCTTTCTAGACACATTAATGCCACCTTGCAAGCTTCCAAATGTAGTCAAACTTCTATAAAGGAGATTCATATGGGAGTTTTTCCTACATATTCCTAACAAACACCTTTCAAAACATACCCCTACAAATTTTCATCTTCATCAAAGGATATTTGAAGGGTCAAAGAGCACAAAATCCAGTTTTCAAGGTCACCGTAGTTTCCTAGAATAAGAAAATTGAAGGCTTGAAGGGCTTCCAAATGGCAAACAATTATTGAACCATGTTGTATGATCAAGATGAGCTCATATTCAAGGGTGGAGATGCACTAAAGTTTAAAGGAAGGAGGATCCACGAGTTTTTTTCATCGAATAAGCCTTTTTTTATGGTCAAAGATCAATAATGCAAAGTTTGTCCAAAAATAGCAGCCTATCTTATCCAAATGGTGGAGAATGGATGTTGCTCTAGCACAATGGTGAGAACCACGTTAAGAAGCTCCACCTCCTTAATGTCAATCCGCGGAAGAGATAGGAGTGATATGAAGATTGTGAATGTGAGATGTAGTGAGAGTGAAGGTGAGAAGCATGGAGATGCACACACACATACACACACATGTAGGAGACAAGCAAGACACAATGGAAGGTAGGAAAATAGACTCTATTGCTTAAGATCAATTACAAGCTCAAAATAGCTCTAGGCTCTTCTCTACTCACACAAGCTAACCTCAAAAATGAGCTCTCTAGCTCTTTTTATAGATTCTAGATTAGTTTTGACCGGTTTCACATCTAGTGGCCGACATAGTTGAAAAATAAGTTCTAGGTGCTATTTGAAAGGGTAAACAGTGTCTAAAAATAGCCAAAATTGGTATGCTTGTTCTACCTAAGCTCCTCAATCTTGAGGAATCCTCGGCTTGCACAAAATGGAGCATATAATTACAAAAAGGGGTTTTTCTATGTTACATATGGTACAAAAGTGATGAAAATCATTGTTGGAGGTTTTTTGGAAAGTATTCATAAAACATACTTCTCTGAAAAATGATTCGACTGACTTCTTGCTACTTCATTATGCTCCATCTTTACATGCTTCCGCGTCGTCTATGCCTCTAACTACTGCCAACACCCCCCTCCCTCTCGATTCTGTCGTCCTCGACAGAACCTTGTTGTGGGGTCTGTCAGATATAATTCTGTAGTAGGTCATGAGCGAGGGTGTGCTCTGAAATACGGATACCTCTTGCTAGATCAGCTTTGAGTTTTTCCCAATCAATGGGCTGAGGTTCCTCTGGTGGCAAGAGTATGTAATGTGTGGAGTACACCAGTTGTTCACAGGCAAATAATTGCAGTAGATGTATAGGCCTGCTTATGAACACTTCTGAGGGATACTCCCAAAAATTGGTAGTGAACATTTCTTCGAAGGTTTGCTTATAGCACGTCAGTAAGTATTTGATTCGACAGTGCCAGGCATAACACACCGGGAGCGATAGTGTCGTGCTCATGTCATATGCTAAATCTTGGTTGCCATGCTCGAAAGCCGGGGTGTTCACATGGGGTGCCTTGACGCGATGAAAGACTTTGAATACCATCTACATCATGTCAAATATTTTGATAGTCATATGCGCTGCTACATCGTCCATTTGTCATAAGCGAGGGAGCTAGTGGCGAATCGTTGCCATCATATAGCCAACAGTTGGTGGTCCGTGGGGTGGCATGAAATATGGGTAATTGAGACAGTCCTGGCACTACTTGTTGTTTTGTACTTTAATTGCAAATGCCTTCCAGGAGTGGCGTCTTTGCATGGGTCCCCAACATGGGTTGTACTTCAAGTGGAGTGGTGCCTTGGCCCAAGTGCTCATCATTTTGGGATATTATTGTAATAAGTCCTGGCGCCAATTTGGTTGAAATATTTCTCCTCTCTGTGCTGCTGGTGGAAAGTCTTCAGGTTCACTATTGAGTTGCGTGAGAAGGTTTCTTGCCTGTTTCCTTTTCTATGGCCAGCTAATATTCTGCCATTAACATAAAATACGGCTTATATTGTAGCGCGTGCCCAGATATGTACCTGCGAGGGGCCAAGTGAGCAAAATACGGGGATTGTAAAATTCGTTCTTCTATCATTGCCATTGCATGTCATTGTGCTTCTACCCTTGCGGAGTGGGTCCTTCCAAGCTCTTCAACAGTCTTCATCCATGCGGGATTAGGAAGTTCAAAAGTCGTCTGGCCTTTGGTCGTGACGCGTCCGCCTGGGATGGGTTGGGGTTCATATGCTTCTTCAAAGGTGTCCCCCATCGAGATGGTCACTGTTTCTTCATCTACTAGTAGTTCCAGTGGGGAATCTAGCATGGGGGGTGCTTCATATACTGCTATCTGTGATTGAAAAGTTAATACCTGGGCCCGTAATGCGTTGAGATCCTCGATGATTTCAAGAGGTGGGCCCATAGGAGCTGGTAGTCCTTGCTGTACAGGTGCAATTAACTGCAATATCTTGTGTTCTTCTTTGAGCTTCTGGTATTCCTCATTCATATTGTCATACTCCTCTAATAATCTGACATGATCTTCCAATAACATCTTCATGGATTCAGAGGGGACAGCTTTGAAGCGATTGGGACTCAAGGGCTTGTCTGGTTGATCTAGAGTAGCTTCCAAGTTCTATCTGTTCTATTCTTGTAGACGTTGGTTCTCTTCTTTAGCTGCGGCTAAGTGGCGTCTGAGTAGTCCCATGTTTCTCGTAAGCGTGACATTGCGAATAGTCTGCACCCTTAACAAGTTGTCTATGTTAGTGATGGCCTCTTTTGTCTTTTCTTCACTTTCTAGTTCAAGTTTATGATAGGCCTCACGAAGCTCTTGGTATCAGGTGTTAAGCGATGCATTCTCGATGGATAGTGAATTGAGTTGCGACTGTAAATTGTTTGTTGTCGTCTGCAGCGTTTGGTAACTAGTTCCAAGAGATGCAAACTCATCTCTTACTTGTGTCATGCATGTGAACATATGACGAAATGCAGCGTCGATGGTGGGTGATAAAATTAATGGTGTAATGAATGTAGATGCTGTGTGTGTGGGTGTCGATGCAAGGGAAAAGGGAAATGGGGATGGGAATGTGGATGCAGTGGTGATGGTGGAAAAAAGTGATGTGCCCATATATGGTGGTGTAGTGGATGAAGTGAGTGATGGTGCAGTGGGTGGTGATATATCCATGTCACTTGATGTGGTGTCGAGTACCATGAGTGTGAATAGTGGAGTGATAGTGGGTGCGTGTGTGGGTGTAAATACAGGATTTACAAAAGTGACAGAGTAATTTACAGATGGGGTCTCTTGTACTGCTTGGTGGAAAGGGGAAAGAGGAATTACGGTGGGTCGGGGAGGTGAGATTGGGGAGAAAGTCAATGGAGGTGGAAATGGAAATAGTGGTCTTGGGGGTGTAGGGAAGGAAGGGAAGGATGGATGGAGAAATGAACTGGATGGGAGGGTGGAAGTCCTAGGGGGTAGACTAGGTTGTGTAGGTGCAGAAAGTGTTAGAGGAATTGAAGCAACAAAGGCGTCTGCTATTGCACTGTCAAAGGATGTGGATCGTCTATGAGAGGCAGGGTGTATAGGAGAGACTGGAGGGATTGGAGGTGAAGGAGGAGCTGTTGAGGTGGTGGGTTCTTCGACAACTATGGTGGTTTGTACAGTAGAGGTGCGAGGCATGGAGTCGATGATGATTGTTTCTTCTACCAAAGATTCGTCATGGATGAGACTGGCTTCCGTGGCCTGTTCTGAAGATTGGCCATCGGTTGGTACATGAATGTATTGACCTGGTTTGGATAATAATCAAACTCGGCGTGGGTCAAACTGCGGTAGTGGCTTCCTCTGTAGATATCGTAATGCTTCATTTGTGCCTACAGACTTAACTAGTTCTCTGAAGCCTCTGATGTACGCTTCTTCGAAGCCTCCTGTGATGAGTTCCTATTCTATATGCGCTTGGATTTTTTCCTCATATAGCTTTTTACGGGCCCAAACTTTTTCCATGGTGTGATATAACTTCTTAATCGCTAGTGCATAGGCAGCTGCTTCAAACGTCTCATCTTCATAAGTGCTAGTGTCACCTTGGGTGTCAGTATGTTGTTCCTGCTCATCCGTCTGCACATTCTCTTGAGATTCTTGCCTTCCTTGACTAGCTTCATCAGCTCCGTCGTCATCATCTGTTTCTGTTCTTTCTTCTTCTGAGCTGGATACTACTTGTCCTTGTTGTTGATCACGTGGAGTAGTAGGGTAGCTTGGTCATTCATATTCTTAAGAGAAAAACTGTCCTTCTGAAAATTGAAATTAATTGGAAAAGTGTCTGGCATTTCAAAATCAAAAGTGTATCCATTGGTTCTGCTTCTAGGTTGGGTATCGAAAAAGAAAACGCATCCGCACCAATAGTGGTGGGAATTTCTGGTGCAGTGATGGTAGGTTCCTGAACTGATGTTGCCTGAGAGGTAACTGCACTGGTAGTGCCTTCTATAATGACAGGGCATGATAGGCGTATGAGAATGGGTTGTATCACTGCAGGGGGTTCCGTAGGAGATTGTTCCAAAGATGGCTGGGGTGAAGGGGACTCTAGAACTTGTAGGCATGGGATAGATCCTCTCATGTGCTTGCTTGCTCGTCCCTTGCTAGATTTTTTGGCTTTCTTGGCTGTCCCTTTAAATGCCTTCAACTCTTCACTTGTCATCGCATGCTCTATTGGCAAGTCGTATGCCAAACACATACAAACAATGCGCGTGAGAGGGCAACATCCATGAATCACTTTCTTTCTCTCCCATCTATGCTGTGCTAGATACAACTGATCTATAATCCAACTTGCTAGGTCTACTGTTTGAGGTCCAATAAAAGATAAGTACAATCCAAACCAAATGCATTTATAGGGCATGGTGAATCGATCCTGAGCTGGGAATGTGAAATGTTGCATACAGATTCTTAGTGGCTTGGAGAGCTCAGGTGTGATTGCCAAATATCTTCCCATTTTGTAACATCTCCATGCCTCATAGGCTCTGGAATTAGCTTTTCTCGCTCTGTCGGAGTGTGCGTTCCATGTATTTTAATCACAGCTCGAATCAAATCTTTTGAAAGATAAAACTTCTTAAACAGTGGGTCATTTACTAAGGATGGAAAAATGAATGTGCCTGGCAAATCCTTATTCTCAGAAGCGGTCAATGTGGTTACTAAGTGGTAGCATCTGTAGAAATCGGGTTTAGGCAATGGATCACTGAAGTATTTAGTGAAGCTTGCTCTCGCCCAAACATGCTTCAGGTCTTTCGTGTTCTAGAGTGCTTCAAAATCCCTGGAGAAGAACGGATACTTTCCCCACTTACTATTGTCAAAAGTCAAATTGGCATAAAAAATGAAGTCTGCGTTTGCCACGGGTCCTGCTAAACCTTGAAACCAATGTCGATTGCGATGGACCTTTTCCGTGTATCCCCTAGGAGGGTCAATGGGCATCGGTCCAGGGAATCCTTGGAATTCCGGTGGTTGTTCAGTGGGATATGGTTCAGCTAGTAATTTGCCAATATCTGCCATGGGTACATTGGGGCCAGCTTCAGGTGGTCCTTCTGTCTGCATGATGAATGATGCGAGTGTGTAGAAGATTTGCTACAAAAGATTAGCACATTAGTATGAAAATTAATCATGATCCCATTAAAGTGAGACCGCAATCCCTTTCCATAAGCGATGTGTAACCCGTGTAGCCGAGTGTTGTGAGGTGGTTTATGGAATGATTTTTTCCATACTAGTGTAGGTCTCTAGACACCTATATGCTTCAGATGATGCATACATTTCTTGATGAGATGTTATTACAGTGATGTTGGGTTATCGTGTGTGGATCTGTACAAGGTTCAGTTGTGAATGAGTTATTACAAGGGTAGTGTTTAGTCGGGATGGGAGTAATGTTAGATAAGGGGGTCGGAGAAGACATCTGGATACGTTTCGGTATCCACTTCCTAAGAGTTGCTGAGCGGGTAGTATGTTTCTTCTGAGGGGCAAAAGGTGGTAGTGGAGGTGGTACTGAGGGGTGAAAAGGTTTCTCATGGGTATATATTACATGGCTTGAGGGTTGAGCTATAATACACTATTTGGGTTCCCAAATCTATGTGGGTGTGGGTCGATTCATAAGGTACATCTTGGCGATCCAAATCTATCGAATGTTCAAACTTGTAGAAGAAGCTCGAGGAGATGTTGGATACTGCCTCTGATTCTTCATTGACATCTTCTTATCATTGTCTACATTGTTGAAATCTGTCAGTGCTTTCTGTCCTTTTGGCACCCATATTTGTCTCATGCCTCTTGCTTTGTGATACTGATATGGCTGCTGTCTTTGTGTCGTCTGATATTGTCGTCAGTCTGGGTTCCTCCATTGTGGTTGACTCCTTAGTGGTTGAGGTTGAGAGGTCGGATGGACACTCTGCTTTCGAAAAGAAGGGAGGTCCAACACTTGCAAAACCTACCCATTAGGAAGTGCTTTGTTTTGTATCAAAAATCTAGGCCAGTCCGTAGTAAGTGTGGAAGGATGGGCACTGTAGGGTGTTTTGCCCATGTGGTTGCTAATGCAATCCACCTGACCTCTGATGCAACCCACCTAATTGGCAATGGTCCCCATTTGGATTCTTAAAATAGCCACCTTTTGGAAGCTTTCCTGATGCACTGGAGCTCTGTATCTACAAGAAAACTCAAAAACACACAAGTACGTGCAGTCACAAAAGCTCTCTCTCTCTCGCATGCACAAATGAGGGGAAATGAGGAGAATGGGTGGATATGGTGAATTTTCTGAATTTGTCGAGGTGGAAGATGATGATGCGGTGGTGAAGAAGGAGTTTAGGGGAGATGAAAAACACAAAAACCTAATTAAAAACAACAACAAAAACTGAAATTTTAACCTTCCAACGCCACCTCTCGATATACTCTTACCATCACACATTTGTCCTAGACTCGATCCCCGGCAACGGCACCAAATTTGGTGTTGCTCTAGCACAATGGTGAGAACCACATTAAGAAGCTCCACCTCCTTAATGTCAATCCGCGAAAGAGATAGGAGTGATATGAATATCGTGAATGTGAGATGTAGTGAGAGTGAAGGTGAGAAGCATGGAGATGCACACACACATACACACACACATGTAGGAGACAAGCAAGACACAATGGAAGGTAGGAAAATAGACTCTATTGCTTAAGATCAATTACAAGCTCAAAATAGCTCTAGGCTCTTCTCTACTCACACAAGCTAACCTAAAAAATGAGCTCTCTAGCTCTTTTTATAGATTCTAGACTAGTTTTAATCGGTTTCATATCTAGTGGCTGGCATAGTTAAAAAATAGGTTCTAGGTGCTATTTGAAAGGGTAAACAATATCTAAAAATAGCCAAAAGTGGTATGCTCATTCTACCTAAGCTCCTCAAGCTCGAGGACTCCCCGTCTTACAGAAAATAGAGAATATAATTACGAAAAAGGGTTTTCCTATGTTACATATGGTACAAAAGTGATGAAAATCATTGTTGGAGGTTTTTTGGAAAGTATTTATAAAACATACTTCTTTGAAAAATGATTCGACTGACTCCCTGCTACTGCATTGTGCTCTGTCTTTACATGCTTCTACGTCTTCTATGCCTCTGACTATTGCCAACAATGGATGCGCCTAATTTTCATCCCTTCGCCCTAGATATCATATAAAGAACCAATCTTAGCCATCCATTTGATAAATCCAATGGCTGTTATCAAAAGCAGTTAATCCTAGCGTTGAGAATTGCTTTGTCTAGATCCAAGGGCCCAAATTCATTCAAAAGACTATATAAACCCTCCTCCAAACTCCTATAACATCATTGTTAGGCATCCATAGGGCCCTTGCTAGCACATGGCTTCCTTGAGATGATCACCCTTAGTTGAGCGTGTGAGGATCCAAGGTGGGCTAGTAAGAGCATAGTTCCTAGAATCAACTTTTTAGACTTCCGATCTAGGATAGGCTCATAAACCCAGTTTCTCTTTCTTTGCTCACCCTCAGTGGAGCATGTGAGTGAGTTAGAGCTGGCTTTGTGAGTCTTAGACTTCTTTAGAAACACATTACGATCCTAGAAGGGCATAGGTTCAATGAAGTGGAACCTATCCTCTTATGTGTGACATTCGATTGAATTTTCATGGTGAGAGGGTCGTGCGGACCACCTTTGACCAGTAGAATGCTTAGCTTGAAGTTTCACAACATTCATATATATGTATGACATAACAATATCTTCTAATTCATGTCTCTCTCGGCTCTTATCTCTTAGTCTCGTATATGTTTTTACATGTCTTCTTCTATTTCTTTCTATGTGTGAGAATGCTCCGTAGTCATGCGTTGAACGAGTAAGGATGATCCATTGAGATTGAGAGAAAAAATTTCAATTCATTTATACATCATGACCCACATGCATTCATACCACCCACAAAAACCCATGCATATGATTCAGTTTTGAAACTGTATAAGAAGCTCCATTCTTGGACCATTCTTCCTTTCAGAAATTGATTCATGTGTGGTTTTCTTTTTTTTCTCATCATGCATACATCCACAAGAACGCATGTATATGAATTAATTTTCAAAAGTGTATAAGAAGCTCCATTCTTCGACCATTCTTCCTTTCAAAAATTGATTCATGTGTGTGATTTTCTTTTTGTTCTCATCATGCATACATCCATATGTTCCCCTTTCATAATCAAATCATGACGTCTCTCCTCCCCATACCCAACTTCATCTTCACCTTCACAATTTTTATCACATAAACCTTCCAACACTCACTAGTTTCATACACTCTACATGTGCCACGATTGGATCCGATTCACCCGAATTGCGATCACCTCCACATTTGAGCCCGACGTGGCATTTGCTTCTCATCTTATTAGGAGGTTGTGATCCATATTCTTTGTTTCATATTTTTCATCCTCATCATCATTCTTGAGTGTTGCACTGGATTTCTCACAATATCGTGCACATCTTCGTCGTGAAGTCAACACATTTGTGAGAGATCTAAAACATCATGCATCACTTGCACACTCACATAAGATGGAGGAAGGATTCAAATCCCTTATTGTTGAGAAACAAGGTGTTTGTTGTTGCTCTTTGGAGTTGTCCTCTCCAATCATTTAGCATAAAGAATCAACAATACATCTTATATTTGTCAATCTTGGGAGTATACAAGAGACCACAGCCCCTTCTAGATGATAGAATCCAAGAAATAAGAGAAAACTGGCTGGATTTTTGAGAATAATGAAGATGAAGAGGAATTTCTAGGGTTTGGATTATCTTGAGCAATACTCCACCATTTTCAATAATCTTGGTATCTAAAACATGTTGTTTTCTCAGCAGAATACAATCATAAAGTCAAAACTCAAAAAATGATACCTGTAACCTTCAGACGAGACAATCACGATTCTGTGAAAATAGACGATTTTCATCTCCAACACCATTCTTCATCAATTTCTCACTCAACACATCAGCAATCAACTCTCTTCATACACATTCATCAGAAATACACAATAGAAGCTTACAAATCACCATGGATACACATAGAATAGACTCAACAAATCAAAGAAATCACACAAAAGGAAGAAACACGATTTTCTGCAGGAAACTTCTCTCTTCACTTGGATAGCAACAAATACAAATAACCAACCCTCTCATAATAGAGGAAATTGTCTTTTATACATTTTCAAGTGTCCCTTCTCACACTTGAATTTTGGTCCTTTCCTCTTCTAATCTAAAAATATGCTATCTAAGAGTCTTCAAAAATTCTAGAAAAATTACATATGATTCTATTCTTCATAAGGAAGACTCTTCCTTATTTTTACATCATTTACATAAATATTTTTTATTATTTTTTGGCATTTTACAATTATTTCTCATCAAAAATACATTCTTCCCCTCCTAGACCTTTTGGCTCCTGACAAAAGACATTCTAGATGATATTCCATGAAAACTTTCTTCACTTCTTTTTCCTTTGATACACCTGTGACAGTAGGTCATGGCTCTTTCTTTCTGTAATGTTCAAATTGTTTACCATCTCAAATAGTGGTTTCCTCCACTGCACAGCAGCCTCTGGTTTATCATTACATCTTTTTTCAGATACTCTGTATATGCAGCTTCATAAGCAGTGAGTCGAGACTTTGTGACTACTGACAAGTTTCCAAGTATCTCTGATTCCCTTTCAAAGAACCCATAATCAAATGCATCTTCAAAAATCTGGAGATAATGGCTGCCCAAAAATATTATTCTGCTATAATAAGCCATCAAACATATTATCTCAGGTGTTTCACTGAGATCAAATATTAAAGCATCAATCGGTGAATTGAAGCCAATATAATTGAGAACTCTGGCATCTCTATCTGTATAGGTATCTATGCATGCCAAGATGAGTCTCATTACTCTGACTAATAAAATACATGTTGCATCATTAACATCCTTGTATGTGGATATGACAGATTCAGTCGTGTCCACCATATACTTCTTTGTGGGCCATGTTCCTGCCTTTGGACCTGCTATCTTTGGAAAATTCAACCATTTGGATGGAATTTGTCCTTCTTTCCTTCTTTCCCAAAAAATTATCCACTCTCTTCTCCTTGCTACTGGGCAGTATGCTGGGTTAATTTTCAGCTGAATAGGTGCTTCCTTCCATATTTTTTTGCACTCTTTATTAGCATCCAACCATCTATTCCTCCATTTGGGATTAGCTTTTTCAAATAGCTCCTTGGTCACATTGATATCTTCCTCATATTCTAGATACTTGTTTGGAGGTAATCCCACCCTTGCCAACTGATAGTTTTTAATACTTTCCATGATCATGCACAAAGGTATGCCTAATCCATCTGCAGCCCAATGATGTTGATCAGGATTTATCCCTTTATTTAAAGCAAATGTAACAATCTGTTCCTCGTATTTATCATGCATTTTTCTAATGAATTCCATTCTGGATTCTCTGTCTGTCAGAAGTTTCTAAACAAACTCCTCTAAATACTCTTCTTCTAGTGCTTTATTTTCTGGTTCACTACCATGTTGATGTGAAGAGATGGATAAGTATGTGTTTGAAGATGAAGAGGTGTTGCAAAATCCTTGATCTACACCAGCCAAATGAACTCCAGGAGTAGATGGTGGGCCCTTTTAGCTTGCCAATGGATGTATTAAACACCCTATGTACCTTGGAAGATCACTCTCAAAAAGATAGATCAAAACAGATAAGTTGGAGTTAGCTCAGAGGTGAAAACTTGCTATTCTTGGTTCATACACCTGTCCAGTGTTTTACATAATTCTCTGAGCACAGAAGCAATTAGCTCAATTCCTCTTGGGGAAGTCTAGGCAACTTAAAGAGCTAGCTTTCAAGAGTAATCTCATCAAAAATAATGAACCACACACTGAGAAGGAGTTTTAACAAGTGATAACATCATCCCAATTTTCACGGGCTGCTACAGAAATAGACCAGTGAGCAGAAAAATCAACATAACTCAAAATATAGAAATTCAATGATTATGAAAAATTGTATGCTTATACTAGACAGTAAGCGGAATCCAACAAGCTTTAAATCATTGAATTTGGATAAGTAACCACTAAGAAATGGCTCTGACAAGATGAGTGAAAAAGTCGGGTACCTGACAGAGAAGTGAAGATGAAGAGACCCTGTTGACTTCAAATGAACATAACTGAAGATTGCAACATCCAAATGACATGAAAATTTGTGAGCATATAGTAGACTTATAGAGCTAACTTTACCAAGTTAAATCACTGAAACTGATGCACCAAGCTCAGAGAAAACATCTCTGCAAGCTGACTGAGAAAACTGAGAGTAATGGTAGTGAGTAGTACACTTCACAAGAACATGGAAAGATGAAACCAAATAATCATGAAAATGAAAGTATATTTCTTGTACAATACAATGACTTACTGATACATATGTGTGCCTTATAATCACACCTTGATATGGCATAAAGCTCAGCTCTTGGAGGTCTTCACATAGGTCTCTCTAACCACGACTAAAACTGCCATCTATTTATAGTTGAGTTTGGGAGGCTAACTTCCCTCAATCACTCTCCAATCAATCAATGATTGATTTGATTCTCTACCTACCACAAATCACGAATTCGTGGCTCCTCTTTCCATTCTTGATCAAGTGGACTCAACCACTTAAGATTCTCTTACTTTTACATTAAGTAAACTCTTCAAAAGTTACAAGAGGTAGTTCACAAGTGAACTTTACATAGTCTTCTTTTTAAAGCTTCTTCTAAGACTTTGTGAGACTCAAGCCAATACTTAGGCTTGTCATAGACTTGCTCCAATAGCTCCCCCTCAAGCCAAGTATGCTTGAGGTCTTCAATCTTCCAAGATTACCTGCAAACCAATCATAGCCTTGAATTTGCAAAGCTTTGTACCATCCAATGCTTTGGTTAGAATATCTGCACATTGTTGATGAGTGGACACATATGATATTTGAATCTCTTTGCTTAGAACCTTTTCTCGTACATAGTGATAATGAACTTCAATATGTTTAGTCCTTGCATGCAAAATAGGATTAGTAGCCAAATGAATAGAACTCATATTGTCACCAAAAATAGTTGGAGTTCCAAACTCCAATCCAAGATCTTTGAATAATGTCTTCATCCACATAGCTTCTTGTGTAGCTATGGCAAGACCTCTATATTCAGCTTCAGTAGAAGAGAGAGCAACTGTGGGTTGCTTCTTGGATGACCATGAAATAAGCTTTGAACTTGAAAAGGTAAGATAACCTGAAGTGCTCCTTCTATCTTCCTTGGAGCCAGCCCAATCTGCATAAGAAAATAGCTTCAAACCTAAATCAGATACATAAGGATAATAAAGTCCTTCATTTATGGTTCCTTTGAGATACTTGAGAATCCTTTTGGCAGCATCCATATGTTGTTTCCTTGGTGTGTGCATAAATTGTCTTAGCACACTCACACTGTAACATATATCTACTCTTGTCAATGTGGCATAGTTGAGACTACCCACTAGACTTTGATATGATGTGATGTCCTCTATGAGTTCACCTTCATGTGAGCTCAATTTGTGATTGACCTCCATTGGAGTACTTGCAATCTTACAATCTTGCATCTTGAATTTTGCCAACATGTCCTTAATGTACTTTCTTTGAGTGAGAAACAAACCATGATCTTTGTAGACAACTTCCAAACCTAGGAAGTAGGTAAGTGAACCCAAATCACTTATCTTGAACTCTTCTCTCATCTGATCTTTGATCTTCTTCATACCATCTGCATCATTTCCTGTCAATATAATGTCATCTACAGATACACATAGATAGATGACCTCAGAATTACTCTTTTTAATAAAGAGTGAAGGATCTGCCTTGCTTGGTTGAAAGCCTTTGTCCTGCAAGAATGAAACAAGCCTGAAATTCCAAGCTCTTGGAGCTTGCTTGAGACCATACAATGCTTTGTTAAGTTTACACACATAATCAGGATAAACTTGATTCTCAAAACCAGGTGGTTGTGCCATATATACCTCTTCTGTTATCCAACCATTCAAAAATGCATTCTTTACATCTAGTTGAAGTATCTTCCAATTCTTGGAAGAGGCAATACTAAGCAAAACCCTAATAGTAGGCATCTTTGCCACGGGAGAGAAGGTCTCCTCATAATCAATTCCCTGAGTTTGTGCAAAGCCTTTTGCTACAAGCCTTGCCTTATACCTGTTAATGGAACCATCAGAATTCTTCTTGAGTTTATAGACCCATCTTGAGCCTATTACCTTCATGGATGAAGTCTTGGGCACCAAATCCCAAGTGTTGTTTTCCTCAAGTGCTTCAATCTCTTCCTTCATTGCATGCTTCCATTCTGTTTTTGCTTTGGCCTCTTCAAATGATGATGACTCCTCTTGGTTTATGTCCTGTGCTATGTAGATAGAATGTTTAGTTACTAATGAGGTATCAAACCCATACCTTTCTGGTTTTTTCTTTTCCCTCATAGATCTTCTTAGGCCATGATGTGATGATTCTGCTTCATGTCCAAGTTCCTGCAATTTTGCTTTACCTTTAGACTTCCATGCTTTGATCTTTTCCATGTGAGATTCTTCATCATCCTCTGAGGTGTCTTGTTCTTCAATCTTTGATTGTTCTCTACCAAGCTTTGGAAAATCTTCTTCAAGATCATATGGTAAATTGATCTTCCTACATGAATCTTCATACCATGAATTGTTCTCATCAAAAACTACATCTCTGCTTACCAAGAATCCTTTGTTGGTAGGGTTGTATAACCTGTAGCCCTTTTGATTCTTGTCATATCCAATAAATACACACCTTTCTGCCTTTGGATCCATCTTGCCTCTAACCTGTGAAGGAACATGAGCAAAAGCAATACATCCAAAAATTTTACAATGATCTGTCTTCTTCCATTCCAAGCCTCATATGGAGTCATCCCATCAAGGGATTTTTAAGGCAACCTGTTAATCAAGTAAGTGGCTGTAGATACAGCCTCAGCCCATAAGTAATTAGGTAAATGCTTTTCATTTAACATAGACCTTGCAGCTTCAACAATTGTCCTATTCCTCCTTTTTGCCACTCCATTTTGCTCAGGAGTGTACCTTGTAGTTACCTCTCTTTTGATTCCTCTTTCTTGAAGAAAAGAATCAAAATCATGGGAGAAGTATTCTCCCCCTCCATCTGACCTTAGCCTTTTTAGTGATTTACCTGTTTGATTCTCCACAAGAGCCAAATATCTTTTGAAACATGAAAAAACTTCATCTTTGTGTTTCATAAAGAATAGGATAGTCCATCTGCTGCAATCATCAATAAAGGAAACATAATACCTTGATCCAGATATTGAAGCTTCCTTGCTAGGTCCCCATACATCTGTATGAACCAACTCCAAGAGATCTCCATGCATATAACCTTTCTTCATGAATGGTAACCTGTGAGACTTTCCAAATTGACATGCACTACACTTATAAATCATATGTTGTTTTGACAAATTAGGAAGTCCAAGTACACTTTGGTCCCTGCAGATTTGCTTTAATGACCTTTCACCAATATGTGCTAACCTTTTGTGCCATACTTCCAATTCTGTGAGTGTCTGACTACCATAATTAAAGAGAGTAATGTTTCTAGTGTCCTGTAATTCAAATGTGAACAATCTACCTGTCTTTTCACCTTTTGCAATTCTTCTGAATCCTTGACTTGGATCTTCAACAAATGCTGCTGCTTTTGTGAACCTGACTTGCAACCCTTTCTCTACTATCTGCCCAACACTTATCAAATTCTTTGTAATGGTAGGAACATAGAGTACCTTACTGAGTAGGTTGATGTTTCCATCAGGTGCTTTGATATTGCCTATTTTCTCCACAGGATGTTTTGTATCATCTCCTGTTTGTACCTCATGCTTATTCCTTGGATCTTCTAAATCTGATAGGAGTGCCACATTTCCTGCCACATGATTTGAACAACCTGAATCTATGTAGAAAACATGCTCATCAAATTTACCTTGTGGCATAGCCATGTTCATGATCAATAATGAATCCTCTTTGTTTGAGTCTTCTGTGTAGTTATTGTAGTCTCTCCTTCCTTTGTAGCCTCCTTGATAGTTTGAATGATTGTAGTTGTTGTAGTTGCCATGGTAGTTGTTGAACCTTCCTCTTGAGTAGCCATAACTTCCTCTATTGTATCCTCTGCCTCTTTGATTCCTCGAATTCCTAAAGCAATTTTCAGTTGTATGATTAGTTAATCCACAAATAGAACATGAGTTGGAGTCTTGGGATCTCCCCCTGCCTTGTCTACCTCCTCTTCCTCTACCTCTGCCATGTCTTCCTCTACCTGCATAGTTAGCTTGATATGTACCTGCTTCATCATCCACTTTCTTTGCCTTTCCTTTGTTATCTTTAGACTTGCTTTTATCCGTGTATAAAGCTGAAGATTGATTACCTTTAGAGCTTTCTCCATTTTCGATAAGCTTTGCCTCTTGAGTAAGTAGTTGTCCAATGAGTGCGTTGAAATCAGGTACATGCATGTCCATGTACAAATCCATAGCTGTGGTGAATGCTTCCCACTTATCATCTGCCTTCAAGCCATTGATGACCTGCCTTACAATTTGCTCTTCATCTATTACCTCTCCAATGCTTCCCAACTGATCCGCTATGTCCTTGAGCTTTGTGACAAAATCAGTCACATTTTGTTTGGGAGCCTTCTTGAGAGTTGTGAAATCCAGCCATAGTTGATGCTTCCTAGCTTTGGTACTTGAAGAAAAGAAAGCTTCAAGTGCATCCCACACTTCCTGAGATGTCTTACAACTTCTAATGTGAGGCAACAAAAAATCTGAGATAGAGTTGAGGAGATAAGACCTTGCAAGTGCATCCTTGGAGCACCATGTTCTCAATCTTTCTTGCTCTTCTTGTGTTGGTTGACTTTTGTTCCTGAAAACTTGGCATAACTTCATCTCCAGCCACATAACCATATAAACTTCTACCTTGGAGATAAGCTTCCATCCTTAATGACCAAGCTGAGTACTTACCTCTGTCCAATTTGTCAATTGATGAAGGAAATCCATCTGCCATGTTGTCCAACCTTGCTCTGATACCACTGTGAAGAGATGGATAAGTATGTGTTTGAAGATGAAGAGGTGTTGCAAAATCCTTGATCTACACCAGCCAAATGAACTCCAAGAGTAGATGGTGGGCCCTTTTAGCTTGCCAATGGATGTATTAGACACCCTATGTACCTTGGAAGATCACTCTCAAAAAGATAGATCAAAATAGATAAGTTGGAGTTAGCTCAGAGGTGAAAACTTGCTATTCTTGGTTCATACACCTGTCCAGTGTTTTACATAATTCTCTGAGCACAGCAGCAATTAGCTCAATTCCTCTTGGGGAAGTCTAGGCAACTTAAAGAGCTAGCTTTCAAGAGTAATCTCATCAAAAATAATGAGCCACAAACTGAGAATGAGTTTTAACAAGTGATGATATCATCCCGATTTTCACGGGCTGCTACAGAAATAGACCAGTGAGCAGAAAAATCAACATAACTCAAAATATAGAAATCCAATGATTACGAAAATTTGTATGATTATACTAAACAGTAAGCGGAATCCAACAAGCTTTAAACCACTTAATTTGGATAAGTAACCACTGAGAAATGGCTCTGACAAGATGAGTGAAAAAGTCGGGTACCTGACAGAGAAGTGAAGATGAAGAGACCCTGTTGACTTCAAATGAACATAACTGAAGATTGCAACATCCAAATGACATGAAAATTTGTGAGCATATAGTAGACTTATAGAGCTAACTTTACCAAGTTAAATCACTGAAAATGATGCACCAAGCTCAAAGAAAACATCTCTGTAAGCTGACTGAGAAAACTGAGAGTAATGGTAGTGAGTAGTACACTTTACAAGAACATGGAAAAATGAAACCAAATAATCATGAAAATGAAAGTATATTTCTTGTACAATACAATGACTTACTGATACATATGTGTGCCTTGTAATCACACCTTGATATGGCATAAAGCTCAGCTCTTGGAGGTCTTCACATAGGTCTCTTTAACCACGACTAAAACTGCCATCTATTTATAGTTGAGTTTGGGAGGCTAACTTCCCTCAATCACTCTCCAATCAATCAATGATTGATTTGATTCTATACCTACCACAAATCACGAATTCATGGCTCCTCTTTCCATTCTTGATCAAGTGGACTCAACAACTTAAGATTCTCTTACTTTTACATTAACTAAACTCTTCAAAAGTTACAAGAGGTAGTTCACAAGTGAACTTTACATAGTCTTCTTTTTAAAGCTTCTTCTAAGACTTTGTGAGACTCAAGCCAATACTTAGGCTTGTCATAGACTTGCTCCAACAGTTGACGGTTCTGTCATCATTTCCTACTTCATAATATGTATGTGTAGTCTCTATCATTAGGAAAAAAAGTGAACCCTGCATGGGCCTTGTAAGGATTCCTAATTTTTAGGGATTAAGCTTAATCTTGTACTTTGTTAAGGGGACAAGTGCATTTAATAGAGCACTTTTTGGTAGGCTGAAGTAGGCTTTTTTTTAGGCTGAGCTAGGACCTTCTCTCTCTTCTGCACATAGAGAGAGAGAAAAACCACTTTCCACCTCATCAAATCCGTCCATCTTTATGAATAAAAAAATGAGTTTTCTGAAAAAGTCTCTTTTTCAGCTATTCTTTATTCAAAATGGCCCATACTTTTATGTATATGTCAGAACTTAATTTTTTTAGACTTATTTTTATAAAAAATACTTAAAAAACATACTTTTCAAAATCCCTCCAAAAGTTAAGTGCCACATCATCAAACTCGTAACTTTGGTTGCCCCAAAACATGAATTTTTGAAAAAAAACTCATTTTCCCTCTAACATACTGAAAAAAGTCATTTTGACCTATCCACATACCAAAACACACTTTTTTTCTTGCACATAGCTACTGTACTAGCCATTCCAGCCATCTGTGTGCTTCTTCCCATTCGGTGCTGGAGTTTTGGAACATCATGGTGCTCACATGTATTACGAACATGACACCAGCACCAGCGCGTGCTCCTCACTCAAAGAGTGTACATGTTCGTGTTCCTACAGAATTTGCACCAACAACTAGAGGTAGCAATGACATAGATTCTCAAAATGCACGACGTGCAGCTGGAGAGAAGAATATTGATCTTTGGGTCCATGGTGCTTTGTATCCCTTGGATCCAATGGCTAATGTTCATCCTAGATTCCATACTATCTCCACATTTCTACAATTCCTTGGTTCCGGTGAAGATGGACTCCTAGGCTATTGCAAGCGATTGTCTAACCATTCTACATCTATAGCAAATTATTGGATGCAACAATGTCATCACAACCATTTCAAGATACACAGTTTAGAGAGTGCTATACACACTTTAGAAAGTGCTATCAAATCTTTGGATGAGCACAATAATAGTCTCAAACAAGATGTGGAAGAAAAGGAGAGCACAATTACAAAGTTGAAAGCCAATCTTACACAACTAAAAGAGACTCCACTTGGGATGAGATTTAGGAAACGACCATTATCATCCTTTCAAGCTCTTTCAACTGGTGGTGGAGCACGGAAGCGACGTGTTTACGCACTTAGGTATGTATTTCCTTTGTTTAGTTATGTTAAAAGACTTTTAGATTGAGATTCTTATTGTGCAAGTCATTTGTTGAAGATGCGAGTGCTTCCTCAACAATGGAGGATCAATTGAAGTTTCTGAATTCTTGTCTTAGCAACAAACATGTGCTTATGATCTTGGAGTCACCAATAGGAAATCACATCAAAACCCAAGTGATTAAAGATTTTGCAGGCAACTTAGAAGATATTATTAGTCCTAGTGAGGTACAGATGGTATGTGATGAAGCAGGTGTTAGTACTAGAGCGTACACTGCATTGTACAATCTTTTGAAGGAGGCTCTACAAAACAAAGGTATTTTCTAGAGCATTTTTCCATGCCCTTACAAGGTATCTGTGAGGAAGAAGATAACCAATGAGGATGTAGCCAATACTCTTGGCAATTACCTGCATATAGAAGATGTTATGCCTGCATCCATTTATCATTCATCTACATCAAAGAAAGAGTTGAAAAACACATCTAGACAGGGATTCATCTACACAAAGTACAACAACATATTTGTCAATTTGGAGAGGCTCCAAAAGGAAATGGTTAAATTTTACAAATCCACACTTCAAGGTATATCCATTGTTTTGATAATGACATTCATAGTATTTTCAATAATATAATGTTTGTTATTTGATGTAGATTGTGGTTCCAAACTCAAGTTTGTATTGAAGCTAGACGAATGTCAAATCATAAAGGGACGCCGTATGGAGAGACTTAGTGTGACACTCATGAACGAAGCTATGGCCCATGCTATTATTGATGATAGTGAAGAATCTACCCATCACTTTACATATAGTGTCCAATCAGAGAAAGATATATGGTGGTTAGGTGCTATTGAAGTACCTAAAGAATCCAATGATGTTCTTACATGGATTTTCAATAGGATCCCATGGATCACAGAGGTGATAACTTCTCAAATTCATGGTGCCAAAATCAATGTAGAAAGCCTTGGTGATTTTGAAGTAGAGTGGCACTTAGGTGGAGACTTAAAGACTATCAAATGCATGTTAGGGTGCAAACAAGGTGCATCTACTCTCTATCCTTGTCCATATTGTACACGAGGTTATAAACGAACAAAGAGAAAACAAAACAACATAGATGATTTAGTTGATGACACAGATGCAACTCCATCTGCTGAATGGGATACACCTTTAATGAGGTGTCCCATGTTAGGTACACCTAATCGTGACATGTCAGATAAGGATTGGAATCCCATTATTCCATTCCCTTTAGTCAATGTCCACTTTTGCACCTTGCATGCCTTCATGAGAATTTTTGATAGACTATTGAAGCTCCATATAGAATACGCATTTGCCATGAAGCCAGTTGATAAATCTATTCAAGCTATAAAGAAATTGGAGGAACTTCTTAATTCAATTGGTTGTCATGGTGGAAATGTAACCCTAGTTGTTAAGAAAGTTGGAGAATCTCAAGATAGCTTGCAACAAGTGTCAATGACAGGGAATAAAGCAAGACATTTTTTTAGAAGAGGTACTAGCACTCAAAATAATGAACGTTATGAGCTGTGGAAAGACCTATGCATGATCACAACAGACAATGACTCTCAAGTTGATCTTTGTAATAAGAGAAAGAAAGTTTGGTCGAGCTTTGATAAGGTTGTAGGCTTAATGGGTCTGACTAGGTCTAGTGCTATTCAACGTCAAATGTTTCAAGAAACATTAGTGGAGTTCACCAAGTGTTTCATTCAATGTTGGGGAGAGAGCAATATAACACACTACATTGTAAGTGTAATCTTCTTCTACAAGTGTTCATTGCACTTACCTTTTTCCAATGTACTTAACAATTTTTAGCATATTTTGTTTGCACATGGAGCTTTTTTCATGCATCGATATGGGTCATTAGAGATTTTCAGTACCCAAGGAATGGAAAAGTCACACTACAAAGCGAGGGGTGTCTACTTCAAAAACACCCGACATGGTGGTGGCCCAATGCAATCAAACTACATGGAGGAGATGTTTAATTGGTTTTACCGCACTACATTCTCGAGAAAGTTTTTTGTGGAACGACTTAGGGATTCAAAATTGGCAAAACTTGCAAGAAAGATGCAACACAACATTGCTAGTGAGAAATGGAAGTCATCGTTAGGTCCTCTTCATCATGCTCAGTGGCGTGCAAGGAGACAACGAGAAGGCTCAGCTTGGAAGTAAAGTGAATTCGCTATTTCCCATTATGTGGTAATACATATGATTATTGTAATCTTGATTTCAATGTGTTATTATTTAATATATAATATTCTGTATGGTTTTAAACAGGTTTTGTCCGTTCTAGTGTGAACAAACAGTTTTTTAAAAAACTCTATAAATAGATAGAACTCACTTCATTTCACACTTTTTGCAACTCAAGAGAATGGCACGCACCAAGCAAACTGCAAGGAAAGATCGCGTCTTCTTTCCTAGCCCTCATCTAGGGACACAACGCCCACCATGGTTGCAACCCCCCCAAAGGCCTCGAAGTGGTTCCCAGAGCACATCTGTGCCTGTGTCACACAATGGCACACCACCTGGGAGCAATTCAGTGCGAGAAAATGAAGTTTCCAATAGACAAGATTATTATACTCAAGGACGATCAGAGGCCATTTCAGATGATGAGCCACCAATAAGGACACCCATCAAATCAAGACCCAAATAGAAGTTGATCAGAAGGAGTGTACCAGAGAGCGACGAAGAGTCATCCCCATATGAGGAAAGCAACAATCAACCACCATGGAATGATATGCAAATACCAACGAGCCATAGGGTGACACATGGAGGTAAGACACTTCCACAAGGACAAGGGCAAATACCAACAGAGGAGGAAAGAGAGCAAAGTCAACAACCACATCAACAACAAAATGTGCAAGATGAAGCTGGGCCCTCACATCGTGTACATCGGAGAAAAAAAAACTATCAACCTCGACGTCGACCTCAACGCCAGCCAAACATACCTCCCAACCCAAGAGCTCCACAAAGACGAAGGAAGCACTACAGGGCTTTTGCAGAGATACGACACTACCAAAAGTCCGTTGAACTACTCATACCACGAAGAGCTTTTGCAAGGGTAGTGAAAGAGGAACTACAAAGCTACCAAACAGGTCTAAGAATACAAGGGATAGCACTTGAAGCACTTCAAGAGGCAGCTGAGGCCTACCTCATCTCCATGCTTGAGGACTCTAACCTCTGTGCTATCCATGCCAAGAGAGTAACCATACAACCGAAGGACATTCAGCTAGCAAGAAGAATTA
This sequence comes from Ceratopteris richardii, assembly GCA_020310875.1. Lineage (NCBI taxonomy): Eukaryota > Viridiplantae > Streptophyta > Polypodiopsida > Polypodiales > Pteridaceae > Ceratopteris > Ceratopteris richardii. The sequence goes on along the minus strand of CM035407.1, from coordinate 91,604,211 downwards.
GAGGAAATAACCCATGATGTGTATATTATACCCTATGATAGGCTACTTTGCGATGTAATACAATGGATAATAGAAAATTTTGTTTTGACTTATATTCTTTGTCTCTTTTTTCTCTCTCACTCTCTCTCTCTCTCTTTCAGTCAGTTATATATGGATTCAGTTAAACATGCATGCACTTGCCTATTGTTTTATGACTAGATATGTTCCTTTTCTACATAGTGGTGTGCAACATGTCTTTTTAACACCAAAAAACCCCCAGCCACAGAAACGCGGGATTCAGCCCTGCAAAATTTTTGCAGGGTTGAATCCCGCGTTTCTGTGGCTGGGGTTTTTTTTGCAATATTTGGTCTTTGGTAAGCATAAGACATATGGTAGAGATGCAAGGGTCTAGGTATTAAGAGGTTATACCCTATAGGAATTGAGATCTTTAGCTACTAAAGGCTGAGTTTATACCCTACTGAAAACTTCTGGTCCTGATAATACCAAAACCAATTGAAAATCTGAAATTACATAGTTTCCTATGTATTGTAGCACCTAAAAACACTACATAAGGCCAAAAAAGCCCCAGCCACAGAAACGCGGGAAACAGCCCTGCAAAAATTTTGCAGGGCTGTTTCCCGCGTTTCTGTGGCTGGGGCTTTTTTGGCCTTTTTTAAGCATATAATCATACAGAGGACCAAAGCAAAATACAAAGACCCCCAATTAGATACAATTTGTGGAGAGAAGATAAGTTCAATTTTTTAGCACATTCATAAACAGAACTAGACAAATGATGAAAAAAAAAGCTTGTATTATCAAGACATTACATCATTTCTCAGCTGCCTTCAATTTCTCCACAACTTTCTTTCTCCTTTGGAGAGATTGAGGCAGCTGGTAAGTCAATACAGATCTTGATATTACATGGGGGTCTTGCATTCCAAGACTCATGGCGATACCTATTTGCCCTAATACTTTCCCTCTAAAATTAAGTCCTAAAGAAGTTACAACTAAGGATTTCCTAACCAAAATGACACAATTAGTGCCTTGGGTAATTGTACATAAACACAAAATCTTGCTAAGGGCCTTCAAGCACCAAGTGATGAAGTGCCCATCGGGACTGTAGTCTTTGTGTATGATAACAAAATCATCCTTTGGCAACTTTCCGATGTAGTTTGCCAAGGATGCACCACTCCCACGAGAAGCTCGATCCCCACCAGACCTTGCTGCGAACTTGTCGAGCTCAATTGCTTCCTGTTAAGAACAAATGAGAATTCAAGCTCTTACAATGTTAACTTAAAATTATCAATTTTTTTAATTCAATTACCACTTACATCATGAAGCTTGTCTTCTTCCTCCCCTCTTCCAGGGGCATCAAGATCAATGCTAGAGTGGGCCATGCCACTCTGCTCTGCTACATGGGATGTAGGAATTTTTTGCTTCAGTATCCTCTCCTGTGCTGCACTGAACTCCTCCTCTGTAGTAGAATTGTTGTCATCATTTAAAATATCAGCACACACCATTGATATGGTGTCTGCCACAGAATCCCCAAGTGGGATGGACTTCTTTTCAAGTATGTCAGATGTGTTGTCAAGTGGAACATCTGACATTGTGGAGAAAATACTCAAGCATTCATCTAGACGTAGACCGAATGCCTTCTCAATGTCATGGAGTAAAATAAATTCCTCTCCATCCACAACGATGCAGGAGAGATATTCAAGTTCCACCTCTGGTAATGTGGGCTCAGAGGGGTTGAGATTTGAAGGGGGGGCCTCCTCCATGCTTGATTGCACATGTAGTTTATCCTCAACACCACCAGGGAATTCTTGGTGGATTGTAATGCTTTCTTTGGAAAAATTTATGGCCTCTGGTTGAGGCTCATTCTTCTCCTTAACAAAACCCCCAGTGGCAAGGTTGGGGAGCTCAACAGGTGTAGGTTCCGGCTCCTCATTAATAATAAAATATGTTGTTGCAGTGTAGGATAGGTACTTTGTACCCATCCTCTTCTTTTTGTTAAGTTTTTTTACTAATGGCACAGAGTCATCTAGTAAGTGCCCAGCAGTTTCCGCAATTGCCATGAAGCGCTTAAGGCGCTTCATGAAGGCTTCATCGCCTCTATGTATGTAGAGTAGAAGGTCACATGGAACCCATTTACCCTCATAAGGCGGTATTTCTATAGAAAAACGCAAGATGTAGTACTCAAGGAACTCTATGATTTCCTTGAGCACATCAGAGTTCAGTTGAATTGTTTTGTCTAGATCAGGGACCCTAGACAGTAGGTCATACAAGTGGTTCTGACCTTTGAGCTCAGTTGATTCCAAGAACTCATTGAAGAGTTCACGTGGACGTTTGAGTTGCAGGGTACTGGAGGATGCGGCAGCCATTGCGCGTGATGCTAGCTTGTGTGCGTACTCTGCTAGTGATTGTAGCTCTTCTTGGTTGCAAAAGTGAGAAATGAGAGAATAAGTGTTGCTTTTATAGTAGTTTCAAAATTTTAAAGTGAGTGGGACCCATTTTAAAACTAAAACTGATACCTTCAAATAAAACAATCATGCACAGAACTCTCAGAAAAAAAACTTTTGCTCATAAAAAGATTGAACAGAATCATTAACCAGAATAAGATACACGACAACACAATAGAAAAAAAAAATTCTCAGAACTTTAAAATTATAATAAATTGCCATTGGAAAAACCAAAGATTTGGCAAACTGTACATCATATTGAGATCAAAAAATTTTACATGCTACATGTCTTGCATGTTAAATACATTGTTGCAGATGTAGGATTATAAATGGAACATAGGTGTGTGTACACTGTAGCACTCAAATAGTCCTTGAGCTATGACAATGAAAGTTGAGTTCCATCCACACTCCATTCAAGGAGGACTTTAATTTTATCCTCCAACCTCTTACCAATCTGCAGACAAATAGAAAACTTTAAATGAACATATTTGAGTGTAAGAATTTGTATAAACAAAAGAAGAAATACCATATGCTACTTACCTTATGCCCTTGTATTCTGAACTTTGATTGATCCAGATCCTCAAATCCCATGATTACTAGATGTTCTCTCACGTTGGCAAGAGTCCAATGATGATTTACTGAAATAACTTCCATTTCATTGTTGGGTAGATTTATCTTAATTTCAAATGAAATTAAAACACCCTCAGAACTTTGTAATGGTATCCATTCACCAAGTTTACACATCCAACGATCATAATAGAATCTAATGTACAATGAAGTACGATGTTTCAAGTATCGAAATCCTATGCCTCTTGCACCAATTTTACAAATGTATCTATCCCCTCTGGTGCATCCTTCTACAAGTCCCCATTTTTCACCTAGCAAACACTCTACCTGCTCATACGTGATATCTTTTAACATGAACATTGTTGACGTCTCTAGAATTGTGAATATCTGAAATAAATGTACAAAACAATGAACAGGAACACACCAATGTAATCCTATAGATCTTGAAACTCTTGTAAATTTCAAAGAGTTGTGTATGTCCATCACCATCTTATGCTTCAAAGATGTTAATGTCCATACATCAGGTTGCGGCCACTCAAGCTTTAAGAGAGAATCTACCTTAATCATCTCTAACTTGCCAAAATCATTTGATGAAGAGGGTACAACATATGTATGTGTGTAAAAGAAAACTCTCTCACATAATAGCTGAGCAGGACGGGCTTGTGGAAAGACTATCGACCCAACATCTGCATGCAATGCTTGGAAAGTACCTGTAAGACTATGAAGTGGTTGTTCTTCCACCAAGGTAGAAGGAAATATGTCTACAACAAAAAAATACACAACTTAGCTAGGTATATTCTGAAATTTGGACAAAAGTCAATGAGTAATACTTACAGTTGATAGGATATCTCATTTTGTTTGAGTTTTCCAATTTCATGGTTGACATTGTGAACACATGTTGTACAATGGCAACAGTTTCACCATTTTTGAGCTTTTTGAAGCCTAGTAACTTCCCTTTCCAATGAAGATCCAAGTTTCCACGATCTCTCACACGGTGAGGACCAACACCAGAGGGTTGCATGTACACCCATGCACCTTTGCAGAACTCCTGTCCTAACCGAAATCCTTATGGAGCCTTGATATTGTGACATTTTATCGCGATAACCTCATCTTTTGGACGTCTATGAGATTTAGGTTTCTCCATTGGAGATCAGGCTATGGAAATGACAGTAGGAATTCAAAGAAGATGATGCATAGAGAAAGAAATGGAGATGCAGGAGCTGCAATGGTGTGCTAGGGAGAGAAAGTAGTGGAAAGAGATGACTTTTTGGGACCTGGGTATGAAAATGGGAGGTTTTGGAGGGAGAAAGTTGCATTTTGAGTTATTTTTGAAAAAGTCACTTTTTTCACTTCAGTTCATGCACGGATTTTGATTTAGAACCCAAAAATAGCACTTTTGATCCTAAAAAGTGGTTGGGGGACCATTAAATGGTGTTATGATGAGTTTTATAACTTTTTGAAAATTTTGAATTTTTGGGCCCAGGTAAGTTACGAGATTCCTTTCTCTCTCTAGAGGCAAAACCTGAACATAGGGGAATCCTGTCCCCTCATCCCCCTTCAGCCTAGTGATTTATAGGCTATAGACTGTGTCCACCACCCTCCTCTCATTGGTCCATCACTAATCACTCCTTAATCCAAAAGGCCCATGCAGGGTTCATTTTTTTCCCTAATGTCTGATCGTCCACCCGAGTTTGTGGTTTTTCCAGCTTTTTCTGTAGCTCTTCTATTGTCAACATTAAACTTCTATTTTTAGATGCCCATATCTCTCTTTCTGCTACCCAACTCACTTCTTTCCTTTTCTATATCCATATGTAATTTGTTGTAACCCGTCATTGAGGTAGCAGCATGTATACTAGCATGTTTTTCCAACTCCTTGGCTTCTTTCAACTTTGCTTGCAATCTCATGATTTCCTTGTGCAATTCTTCCTTTTCCTCCTGTGTCACCTGAACAATCTTGCTTTCTTCCTTCAACTGGCCTTCTTCCATTAATAGTTTGTTTATCTCCTCATTTGCCTTGACCATGATTTGATATGAACTCTGCAAGGTTCTGTATCTCCCTTCAAATTTTCTCAACTCCATCTCAAATGTTTGTTATACCTCTAATTCTTCCAAAGACATTACTCTGTGTGTCAATTCCTCATTTTTCTTCTTTACAATCTTCAATTGTTCTGCCAATTGTTCCTTTTCCTTCTTGTGCTCTTTAATTATACCACTGCCTTTTTCAAACTCAGATTCAGCTACCATACCTGATATAATCATGTTTTTGCTTGATGGTCTGAACTGCTCTATGTTGCTCATAATGATTTTGCAAGCAGATCTTATATTTTTAGGTATCCTTTCCAACCAAACTTCTATTTCCATTTGTTTGACTTCTATCTGCTTGTTTTCTTTACATTCATTCCCTTCTTCATCTTCTTCCTCATACTCTATGACCTGAGTCTTTTGTTCTTCATGGCTCTTATCTACTTCCATCTTTTCTTGGTCTGCAACATCTTCTTCATATTCCAATATTTGATCATCCTTATTCTCATGTCCTGATGTATCTTCAGTTATCTTTGTTTCTTCTGCCTCCTTGTTCTCCATCATTTGTTGTTCCTCTTCAAAGAAATGTCTTTCTTTTACCTGTACTTCCTTTTCCTGAATTAGGGTTGATTCCTCAGTAAACTTTATCTGATCATTACTTGCCTGCTCTTTCTGTCCTTCCTCCTACTCATCTATATCCATGAGAGCCAGCTCTTCCTCTTGTCCTTGATCTTTTGTAGTTGTGAATTCTTCATTATGATTCAAGTCACACATGATGTCTTCTATGCTTTGATTGATCTCTTTATCTGTAACTCCTTCTTCTTCTTTTTGAGCATTCTTCTTTTCCACTATTCCTCTATTTCCTGAATTTGATCTGCATCTTTCTGTTTAATGGCTGGACTGCTTAACTGAACTCCTTTTGCTATTTCTGCTTTCCCTTCATCCACTTTGAAATTGATTTGTTGTGAAGGTTTGGTCCATATTGACTTTAATCCTGAATCTACTAACCCACAACTGAATTCCTTTCTTACTTCACTCTCCTCTTCCATCATCACTGCTTTTCCTTTTAGTAATCTTCTCTCTTCTTCAGGACTAACCTGCTTTACTACTTCTTCTTGAACTTGCTTTTCTTGGGGCTTCTCTCTCAAGTCTTCTGGTGTTTTATGTTTTTTAGTGGCCTGTGTCATCACATTAGGTGTACTTACTGAAAAATTCAAACTTTTTAACAAAAAGTTTTCAATATCACTTTCAGAGTCTGAAGAGAATTGTAAAGAGCCTGCTATTCCTGATTCTTCCAGTCTTGACTCTTCCATAGCAGTAGATTCCTTTTGGTTCCTTTCTTCTACTATCACTTCTTCTGTCTCCATTCTTTGTACAGGTTCTGCTACTGATTTTCCTTTGCTTTTCTTGGTTAACCTCTTCCTCTGTACTGGTTTCTTCTAAACCTTCTTTTTTGCTACAACTGTAGTTCTTGTTTCAGGAGGTCCTTGTAGCTCTTTGAAATATGCTAACAGTTCTACTTCTTTTTTCACAAACACTTCCTCTGCCCAGTTGCCATCATCTGATCATGCAGCTCTTCATAATGTTCTACTTCCTCTTGAATCCAATATGTTGCTTTGCAAGAGTAATCCTCCAACATCTTTTGATATTGGGATTCATATACTGCCCTCTTATTATTACCTTGAGTCAAATAGGTATACAACTGCTCTTTGCTTGTCTGAGGTGGATGAGGGTCTTTTGAAGATTGCACTTGCTTCTGAGCAGCTTCATGCTCTTCCTTAGTTGCTTCTGCCTGCTCTACTTCAACTTTTCTTGGATCCAATCTCCTTTTCTTTACAGGAACAACTTCCTCTGAGATCCCCTTTCTCTTCCTTTCTGCTCCCCTCATGCTGGCTTGGGCTTCCACTTCCCTTATAGTTATTTTCCTAGAAGGACTCTTAATTCCTGTCATTAGACTTGTGAAATATTGGGCTTCTGGAGCCAGCTTCAACTGATCCTCCATTCCAAGTACATGATATATAATCCTGGTTAGAAATTGAGCTCCATTCATATACTTCTTCTGCTCCCAATGTTTAGCTGCTTCTTTCAATTGCTCATGTATATATGGTGATACATCCATTATTCCAAAGGGCTTAGTTCTGTCCTTATTGTTAAACATAATCAGTGTTACTGGTTTGTGTGGCATGGTGTATCTTGGTAGTTTTGGAAAACAGAAGTATTGCAAAAACATCCTAATGGCATACTCTTCATTCTCCTTTCCCTTAAAATCAAGAAATTTCGAATATCCTGTATATGTTTCTTTATTCTTCTTCACGAAGTTGTTATCAAGCTTAGTTCCCATTGGGTAAAACTGTAGAGCTGCTCTGATATGCTCTGCTTTTATAGTGATATTCACCTCCTAGTTTTCTTTGTCCTTGACTTTACACAGGAAATATGCCTCATTTCCTTTTCCAACTTCCAACAGGCTGTTCATTACCTGTGCCACTCTTTCAAAGTCTATGAAAAATATGGGTTCATCCAACAAATTTTGTAACCCTACTGCTTTCCATCTTTTATGATTGACCGCAACTCTTTGGAATTTGTAGAACTCTTGACACAGCATAGTGTATTTGTAACCCCCCACTCCTACTGTGAACATATGCTGGCCAATGATACTGAGGGTTTCCTTGAGCTCCTTAACCATCTTTTCTGCTTCTGGAATTTCTTGCTCTTCATTGGACTCCAGGTCCACCTTTTCTACCACAGCTTCACTGTCCAAGAACCAATGTCCTCTAGACAGAGTGACTGATTCTGCTTTGAAATCATGAATTGGCAGCTCCTTTGGATTCACCATTCTGGAGAAAATATAACATCACACAAAAGAAAAAACTCCACCCACATGAGTCACAAAAAATCAAGAATGATATTTATTTTGAGTTGAAATGAAAGAAGAATGAAAATAAACTTTCAATTAAATGCTGACTTCTTCAGAAAAACTCAATTAAAGTGATCATTACATGTGTAGCAAGATGTCTAGTGCTCTCCCCTCTTCTGACAGCTCTTATCCAGGAAGAAGATGTTTAGAAAAAAAATGAAAATAAAAATAAAAATCATAAAAAAATAGAATAAAAAATACAAAATAATAAATAGAAACCTGCTACCCCTCTACCTATATCTTGCTTTGTGCTATATAACCTATAAAAGGAAAAATAGATAATTTTTCTCTTTCTTTCTTTTCTCTTTTTTCTTTTGTTTCTCTTTTCTTTTTTTTTTAAATAATAATTTCTTCTATTTCTTTTCTTCCTCTCCTAATTCTCTTCTTAGAAAAAGGATAAGGTAAAATATTTTGTCCTAATTTCCAATATGTTATGATTCTCCTTTCTATAACATTCTGATCTGTTTCTAGAAAAATTCTAAATCCAGATCAAATATAGATGGTATCTTTCCATTGAATCAACTCTGATTTTTTTACCCAATAATATTTAACCCTAGTTGCCCCTGTTTCAGGAAAAAATCCATCTCCTTCTGATAAGCAGTTTTTAGAATTTTTTGGCCTCCATATCCATTTTGTCTTGGAATTTTGTTTTGATGAACAAGCCTTGTGTATGCTTTATTTCCATATCCTTCTTGTTCTGATGCTTTGATGCTTCAGATTATGCCATAGTTGCCACCTTGCTTCTGTCTCTTCACCCTTTTTTGCTTTTTCACTTTTTTGCTGGTTTTGATTAAATGAAGCTTGATCATTTAGTATTTGTATTGGTAATGTCTGTGTGTCTTCCAATGAAAAAGTAAATCCTTCCAAGTCTGGGTCATGAACATCCTGTTGATCTTCCTGTTTTTCATTACTCAATAAAAACATTAAAAACTTTTGTCATTTATTCTCAACTTAAGCTTCATTTTTTCAAAATCCAGAATTACTTTACCTTGCTTTAGCCATGGTTGTCCCAAAATCAATTTCTCAGTCATCAAATGATCTGGCCATTCTTCACAATCTATTTTCATATATTCTTCATTGAACTTAACTTCAATAGAAGGTGAAGACATGCTTTGTATTATTTGTCCTTCCACGGTTTTGATAAAGGTTTTGCTTTTAGATCTTTTCAGGTTAAATTTATTCAATAAAGCTGAACTAATCAAATTCACTTGTGCACCTGAATCTATCAAAACCCTGATTTTTTCATTTTGACAATCCATTGTTATCACAGGCAAATGTTCTTTTTGTTTTAGAGGTGTTTCGCACAGAAGGACTTCTCTAAGGTTTTTGTTTTTTCTTATCCTTTCCTTTGCCTCCTGTTGAGCCTCTTTTCTAATGTTTTCCTCTTCTTTTTTCCTGTTTTGAGCTTGATGTAATCTTCTCCATTCAGAAGTAGTTAATGGGAAATCATACCTTTTAACTCTACATCCACTTATGAAGTTTGGCATGATCTCTCCATCTATGTTAGCTAGTTGGATAGCTCCAATGTTACTTATTTGATGTATAATATACGGCCCATGTCCTTTTTTCTGAAACTTTTTCTGATGTTCCTTGACTGTGTAAGCCAGAACTAGATCTCCTTCTTGTAGATCTTTTTCTTTTATGTGAACATCATGATAAGCTTTTTGTCTTTTCTTGTCTGCATATATACTCATAATTGCTTGGAGTCTAGAAGCTCCCAGTTTTTCCAATTCTATTACTCTCTCAGATAATTCATGTCCATTCCAATTGTAGTGACTACCCACTTTTAATGTTGGAATGAGGAATTCCATAGGTAGAACTGCATTTTGGCCATATACCAAATTAAATGGTGTAGTTCCTAATGCAGTTTTGTATGCCACTCTATTAGCCCATAGAACATGATTCAGTTGTAAGTCCCAATCATTCGTGTTTGTGTTTACTAATTTTGACAATACAGTACAAAGTACTTTATTAGTACTTTCTGCTAACCCATTGGCTTGTGGGTGATATGGGGCTGACTTTCTATGACTAATCATGAAATATTCAGTTATGTTTTCTATGATTTGGTTCAAAAAATGAGTCCCCCTATCACTTACCAATTCAATTGGAAGTCCAAACCTGGTGATGATGTACTCATATAGAAATTTTGCAGTAGTCTGAGCATCATTTCTTTTTATAGCCTTGGCCTCTGCCCATTTTGTTAGGTAATCTGTGACTACTAGTATGTATTCAGCATGAGATTGTCTTGCTGGAGGATGTATGGGTCCAATGAAATCTAACCCCCATTTACTAAATGCTCTTGCTGAAATCAATGGAACTAAAGGCATATTATTTCTTTTATTTGGTTGACTCACCCTCAAACAAATGTCACATCTTTTTACATATGTTCTTGCATCAGGAAATAGGGTTGGCCACCAAAAGCAAGAATATAATATGAGTTTAGCAGTTCTGTCACTTGAGAAATGTCCTCATGTCACTCTAGAATGTGCCATTTCCAACATTTCCAGATATTTATCTTCAGGAACACAAATTCTTAAATATCCATCCATCCCTCTCTTATATAATTGTTCTCCTATCAGTTGATATTCTTCAGAGATCACTTGTAGATTTTTTGAATATGCACCAGCTATTACTTGTTTTCCTTTCTTCTTCCTTTTCAACTCCTCAATGATCTTTCCACTCCATTCTGGATTTTTCTGAAACCAATATAGAGTTATAAGTTCTGAATTTTGCAAGGATTGGCATTCCCAGCAGTTAGCAACATATTTTGTTACATCTTGAATTTTGTTAGGCCAATGTACTCCCATCCTATTGAGATTGCTTAGGGTGACTATAATGGAAGCATGAGTACAAGGGTTCCAACAAAGAGCTCTTCTCAGATATTCCTGTTGCTCCTCTTCTGGAGTACAATATTCCAGTATGCCTGTATGGTTGAGGTGATACAAGTGCCCAGCTAGCAACATAAAGTTTCTTCTTTGTAATACTAAATGTGTGTTGTTTCCAAATGTTCTGCAAGGTCCCATGGTTAGCAAAGGTATTAAGGACATGGCCCACTCAGGAACACTTTCTACTTTGAACAAATATGTATCTGGCAGGTCATCATCTAAAGGTGAACTTGGTTCTTTAGCCTAGATTCTAGACATATGATCTGCTCTCAAATGTGTTTTTCCTTGTCTCACCACCACTTCAAACTCAAACTCCATCAGTAGAAGAAACCATCTGACTATTCTAGCAGTGTGACAAGGTTTGTTTACTAAATAAAGTAAAGCTTGGTGATCCACAAAGAACTTAAACTTGTTGGCCAAAAGGTAATGTCTATATTTTTTCACAGCAAATATCATTCCCAACCCTTCCCTCTCAGTGGTTGTCTAACTTTTCTCTACTGAATTCAGTTGCCTACTAGCATAGGCCACTGGGAAATCTAACTTGCTCCCTTCTATTGGTTGTGCTAACACACATCCCAAAGCATAATTTGAAGCATCCACATGGACATGAAAAATTTTATCCCACTGGGGTGTTTTCAGAATTGGGGCTGTAACCAAACAAGTTTTTAGAGTCTCAAAAGCTTGGTCACACTCTTGGGTCCACTCAAATTTTGTGATCAGGGCATACAAAGGTTTAGCTATGTCATCAAACTTGTGTACAAATTTTCTATAGTACCTGCAATGTCCCATGAAAGTTTGAAGTTCCTTTACATTTGTTGGTCTTGGAAGTTCTACTATAGCTTTTATTTTTTTCTCATCAATTGAAATTCCATTTTTGGATACTATGTGACCTAGCATTCTTCCCTGTCTTACAAAGAATACACACTTTCTTGGATTTAAGCATACTCTGTATGTTCTGCATTTCCTGAATATGTTTTCTAAATCTTTCAAATGATCCTGTCTTTTTAATGAAAAAGTACACAGATCATCTACATAAATTTCCATTACACTCCTCAGGAATTCTTTGAAGATATGACACATCAATCTTTGAAAAGTTGTTGGGGCATTAGTTAACCCAAAGGGCATAACCCTAAAAGCATAAATTCCCCATTCTCTGGAAAAGGCAATTTTATGTTGGTCTTCCAATGCTATAGGTACCTGATTGTATCTTGAAAAACCATCCAAAAAACTATAAACCTCCTTCCCTGCCACTCTTTCTAGAAGATGGTCTATTATAGGCAATGGATAGCTATCCCTTATAGTTGCTGCATTCACCTTTTTCAAGTTAATGCATACCCTAAGTTTCCCATTCTTTTTTGGTACTACAACTATAGGAGATATCCATTCTGTATACTCTATCTCATAAATAGAATTAGCAGCCAGTAGCTTGTCAATTTCTTCCTTTATTTTAGCAGAGTATTTATCATTGAATGTGTAATGTCTCTATTTGCTAGGTTTTGCATCAGGTGTGATAGGAATCTTATGCTCACAGATTTTAGGATCAGTACCTTTCAAATCCTTATAGCTATAGGCAAACACATCCCTATAGTTTCTGGCCAAATTCCTTAATGCCTCCTCTTCTTGATTTGTCATGTCATCAGCTATTACAATATGTCTTTCTTCCCCATCTTCCTGAGTGATCATAACCTTCTTAGTTTGTTCTTCATTGTCATATGCCTCCCCTTTTCTCTTTTCTCTCTTTGGTTTCATTTTTAGAAGTGATCTTTCTTCTACTTCATAAGTCTTGAAATTTGTTGGTACATCAAACTGTTGATCTTTGTTTGTCATTTTCTCATTTTTTCCATCCTCTTGGTCTTTTTCTATTTCCTTGTGTTTGTTTTTCTTATATTTGCCTGAGATTTTATCTTTTATTGCATCTTCAACTTTTACTTCTTCCATATATTGTGTTTTTCCATTTTCCCATATCATCTCTTTTTCCTGATCCTCTTCTGTTTTTTATACTCTTATCATTTGTATTCCAATGTGAAAAACATCATACCCTTCTTCATTTTGAAATTCTACTCCTACATACTCATCACTGGCTAGATCCATAGTAGCCAATATCTAGTTCCAACCATATGGCTCAAATTCTTCATCTTTGAATTTTTGTGGTACATAACTCTCATCTTGTAACTTTCTCCCTTCTACAAAATCTTCCGTTCTTAATCTCCTCTTTCCATTTGTACGGTTTCTTAACACATTGCACTTCCATATTGATGATTCTGTTTCATTCTGATCTTCCAACTCTGATTCTTCACTTAAATCTTGATTTTGATGTATCTTGAACCATTCTTGGGGGGGGATATGTCACAATAATGGTCATTTCTTAGATTCACTCTGGTTATTCTCCCTTTGCTCTGAAGATATAGGCAATCATTACCCCAAGCTTGTACAATTTGCATCTCTCTCATGAATGGTCTTCCTAGGATAATTTCATATGAAGTGGATTGTGGGAATTCAACTACGGCAAAAGTATGCTCTATTTCTATTCTGCATATATCCACAATCACCTTTTCCCATATTCCTAGAGGTTTTTCTATGTGTCCATCCGCCAGTTGCAATCTCATTTTAGTGGGTATCAATTCACTCTTTCCCCATCTTTCCCATGTTTGTTTAGTCATGATAGCCACACATGATCCACTATCCAATATGGCTTTGGCATGATTTTTACCAAATTGTATTTTTAGTGTTGAGTTTCCCTCTTCTCCTTCACAATATCCTCCTGTCTTATCAATGGGAATGTACCACAATTCCTCCAATTCCTGTGGCTGTGAATAAAGATTTTTTGGTATTGCTTCCCATTTTTCCATTTTGTATTGTAAGTCAGGATTCTGTTTTACCAATTCCTCCAATGTGGTGTGTTATAAGATTGTACATTGTTTATCTATATTTACCTGGAATGTAATTTGTGGGTTATCTTCTTGATTAATTGTTTCTCCTGTTCTTGTTGCCTTTGTCTCCTCAACTATTATTTGAGAATTGTCTAATTCCCCCTGTTTGAGTTGTGCTTCTTGTATGATTTGTTTGCATATTTGCATCATTTCATGTTCTATATCTGGCATAGGATAAGCCATTACATGGTCTGTAGGATTTGGTTCCTCTTGAATTCTTCCCATGTATGCTTTTATCAAGGTGTCTAGACTCTGTGAATATCTTATCTCTGACTGGGTTTGTGTCTTTTGAGGAGGAGTACTGTATGAATGTTCCCTATTCTCTTTTTCCAAGCTTTTACCCATTCTTTTTTTCCTTTCCCATTTCCCTTTTTGTCTGTTTTTCTTCAGCTTTGAAACTGAACCTTCATTTTGTTCTTTAGTTGTTTCTTGTTGTTTAGCTTGTGCCCTTGTTATAGCATTTACATTTACTTGGTCAATGTCATTCAATTCTTCTTGCTCCATGATGTTGATTGTTTTCAATGGTATGTTATTAGATGTGTTTTGTTGTTTTTGAGGATTTTTTGGACAATCCTTTATTAAATGATCCCTGCCACAATCCTTGTTGAACCCCCCTTGGTCTCCCTCAATAGATCCGCAATTTTGTCAACTCAAGAGGAGCTCAAGAAAGTTTGCCTCGTCGGCCAAATGTTCGGCCCTAAGCCCCCGCTCGAAACTGTGCGTCAGTGGCTTCGCAACGAGTGGTTCCCCCGCGGGCTAGTTGTTTGTAAGTGTCAGTTCTTACCGGCAAGCCACTTGCTGCTAGTCTTTGAAAATGAAGATATGGCGTTTCGAGCCCTTAGTGTCGGAACTTGGCAACTCGGCCGGGCGACCCTGTGCCTATTCAGATGGTCCCCTGATTTTACGCCCGACAAATCGAAATCGCTTCGGTACCCCCTCTGGGTTGAGCTCCCTAACCTGCCATACTTCTTGTACAACTTCGTATGGGACATCGTTTCTCCTATCGGCAAGCCGTTGGCCTCACGCGAGGACATTGGTGGTCTCATTTATGAAGGCGCAAGACACTCGTTCAACGCCCGGTGGCACCCTCAAATTTGTGTCGAGGCTGACCTCAGTATGCCACTCCCATCGAAGATCAAACTGGACTTGGGCGAAGGGGATGTATGGGAGCAAGACATCAGCTACAAAAACCTTCCCAACGCGTGCTTTCGCTGTGGCCAACAAGGTCACAGGATCAAAGATTGCCC
Source organism: Ceratopteris richardii (assembly GCA_020310875.1). Lineage (NCBI taxonomy): Eukaryota > Viridiplantae > Streptophyta > Polypodiopsida > Polypodiales > Pteridaceae > Ceratopteris > Ceratopteris richardii. The sequence continues at coordinate 91,589,208 of CM035407.1, read as the reverse complement.
TTTGAGACGAAAAAGCAAGCGAAATCAAGAAGCCCCCAAAAATGCTCAAGAGAGCAATGGAGCATTGAATCACTCGACGAAAGTAGAGGAATTCAAGGGTCCCCGTAATCTAGAAGCTGATCTAGACGGGTTCATCGAAGTCAGAAGAAGAAGGAAAAGAAGCCCTAGGGCAACCTCTGAGCGAAACAACAAGTCTGTTTCCCCCTCCAGCAACTTGTATTGCAATCTGGAAAAGGAAATCAATGAGTTTGACTACCCAGGTGGGAACCAACTTGAGGAGGACACCGATATCAAAGGCCTGGAGATCCCTGACAGTAAAGAAACCTTGCAAGAGGGTTACACTACAAGCAAAGAAGACGTCTTTACTACCAGCAACGAAGATAACATGGATAGTGAAAGCTCCATCATCGGATCGACTATTCCGGAAACGGAGCTGAAAACGGTGTCCAGTTCTTCCCAGCAGGAGGCATCCCGCAAAGGAAAACAACCTTTGGAGTTACCGTGGAAAAGCCCCCACAAGAACCTATTGCTAACTCAGGATCCGATCCGAGCGAAAAAGAAAGATGAACCCAAGAAAAGAAAGGACAAAGCTCCCTCCCGCAAAGAGGGATTACTACGACAATGATCATCATCTCGTTAAATGCTAGAGGGCTAACCGACCCCTCAAGAGCGACCATCATTGGTCAATGGCTTCGCAACATTAGCCTAAACCCAGATTTTATATGTATCCAAGAGATTAAAATTGACGGAGAAGACCTCTAGAAACGGCTTAGACATGTCTCCTCGACCCATGTTTGGATTTCAACGACGCATCAGCGGGGTTCCGGCGGAACGGTAATCGGTATCAATCAACTCTGGTTTGAAAAGCTCGAGAACTCCTTTGAAGATGAATGTCATCGATGGATTGCTATTTCTTTCGGTGCTCCCTTTTGTTTTACTTTAGTTTCTTTGTATGCCCCCAATGGGGAGTTAGAGAGACTTAACACTTGGGCCTCCTTGGACTCGCTCCCCCACAACGTGCTTATCTGTGGTGACTTCAGCATGGTTGAGGACCCTACGGACAGATGGATGGGCAAGGGTAGGGTCATCGACAGTGGGGAGAAAGAAACGTGGGACAAAACTAAACTACACTTGGATTTGGTCGAATTCAAAGACTCGAAGGGCTTTTCTTGGTCAAATCTCCAAGCAGGCGAGGACCTGAGGAAAGCTAGACTTGATAGATGCTACATCTCCCAGAGTTTTACTCATCAGTGGGGCCACCCTTCCCTCTCGCAACGCACCGACCTCACCATCTCTGATCACTACCCGATCGTCATCACTTTTCAACCCCCCACCAAGATTCGTAAGGCTCCGTGGTTCCATGCCAGTGTGCCCTCCTTCTCTCTCCCCTCCGTCCATCAAGAAATTTCTGATGTGTGGAAGGAGGCATTTGCCTCTGGCTTGTCCCCAGCCAAGTGTTGGAGAAGTGCGGTCGATAAGTCACGACAGATCATGATTAGATCCAGGAAGATGCTAGAGACTGTGCGGCAGGCTCGTAGAGAAGCTCTATATCATAGACTCTGGCGGCTCGAGGAGGAAGTGAACAAAGGAAAATCTCAAGCCCAGAAAGGACTTCAAAAAATCAGAGCACTGCTGAGATATGAGGAAGAGATACAAAGGAAAAATTTGCAAATTTTCTTCAAGGAGTGGTGGGCTGGCAAAGCCGACAAACCCACCAAAGAGATGTGCCGTATCCTCAAAAGGAAACACAATAGAGAATCGATCCCCTTATTGCTAGACGCAAATGGCAATGTATGCAATACGGAAGAAGATAATTTTGGGATCATTGAAGGGCACTTCATGAGACTCCTGGGGACCTCAAACCCCCTCTCCCACCATAGAAGGGACTGTATGGCTGCCATATCTAGGGTTTCCCCCCACAGGATACCACCCAACCTTCACTCTCTGCTTCATGCCTCTATCTCTGAAGCCGAAATCATTGAGGTCATCGATGCCCTCCCCTCAGGTAAAAGCCTGGGCCCCGACGGGCTCACTAATGAGTTCTTTAAATCCTTCAAGTTGGTGGTTGCCACCCCTCTCCGTTTGGTTTGGCAAGAGGCACTCAAGTTTGGCGCGCTTCCTTCTTGCCTCAACAATGGCATTATCAAGCTAGTACACAAAAAAGGGGAAAAGAGCATAATAGAGAATTGGCGTCCCATTACAATGCTCCAAACAGGATACAAGATCATCGCCAAAGTCATTGCCAACAGAATCTCTTGCCACTTGAGAGCGTGGTTAAGCGAGGACCAAAAAGGTTTCATCAAAGGCAGGTCAATTTTGGAAACCATAATAGATATCTGGGAAGGTCTTGAATTTGCAAATGAGTCTAAACAAGAAGTGGTTTTCCTCAAGATCGACTTTGATAAAGCCTACGACAGGCTAGAATGGGACTACATTCTTCAGTCGCTACAGGATCTTGGATGTAGTCAGAAATTCACCAAGATGATCGCGACCCTTCTCGGAAACGCATCGACCCAAATTAACATTAATGGAAATCTTTCAAAGGTGATCAAACTTAGAAGATCTATCAGACAAGGGTGCCCATTGGCTCCCCTTCTCTTTGCCATCGCCACGGAAGGTCTTAGCAGGCTGGTGGAGCATCAGGTGGAAGCTGGTAACATTAAAGGCCTTCGTTTGCCGCATGACCACAGTCAGATCACCATGAGACTTTTTGCCGATGATATGAACGCTTTTGTGCACAATGATAGTACCAGCCTTGAGACGTTCTGGAAGTGTCTTGCTACTTTTTGTGAAGCCTCTGGATCCATAATCAACCACTCTAAGACCGCCTTTAGAGCTATTGGTGGGTCACAGCCCGACCTTCTCATTGATCATGGCTGTCAAATCATCCCGCAGGGCCAAATTTTTCGGCTTCTGGGGATTCCCTTGGGGTTTGGAGTCTCTATGGAACAGCGGTGGAACTGGGTGCTTGCCAAACTCGAAAACAAGCTTAACTATTGGAGAGGTATGCAAATCAATCTTGCTGGTCGTGCTATGGTCATCAACACGTTCCTCTTATCATCTACCATTTATTTCCTTTCTTGTTGGAGACCGAAAGAGCAAGATCTGTCCAAACTGGATAGTATTTGTAGAAACTTCCTTTGGACGGGCGACCACAATAGGAGGGGGGTGCCTAAAATCAAATGGTCCATCTGCACCAGCCATAGAGATAGTGGGGGACTTGGTATCTTGGACATTGGGTGCATGGCTAACAAACTGTCGGCCAAATGGATGACTAAGGCTTGGTGCAATGGGGAGGCCTCGTGGGCCAAGCTGATCTTCAGAAACAAGAATGAGTTGGCGCTCATGGGTTTCCCAAATTGGAGGAATCTTGACATCTTGACCTTGCTGTTTTCCCCGATCCCCGTCTTCCCAAAAGGCTCTAATCTGGTGTGCTCCCTTTGGAAGAGTTGGAATAAAGTCAAAAGCTTCACAAGAATAAGTGAAGACTGGAAGTGGGCTGCCGGTATCAGACAAAACGACTCTATCTGGTTTCCGATCCATGGCATCCGGAGTGTGGAATCTTGGAACATTCAAAACGCCAAGAAGCTATGGAACAAAGGCTTCAAAAAATGGAAACATCTCTGGAAACAAGACACCAACCGCTGGATCAACTTTGAGGATATTGACCCTAGCATCAAGATTTCGCATGAAGAATGGAACACTTTGCAAAGCAGATTTCTCGCCTGGGACCGACACAAAGTTCGCCTTCTCATGGGACACGACATGCCGAGCTCGCTTGGTCTCAAATGGCACAATGGGAATAGTCTATCAAAAATCCCGAACATCAAAGAAACGATCGACTATCAGGTTAACCTCAACAAAAAGTGGTGCCTGTCATGGACGCGGCTTCGGTGGGACATGAAGTTCATGGCTATCTGGCACCCGCTCATAGAAATCAAAAAGTCTGTCCTCTTATGGCAAATTCTTCATCACGGAATCTGAACCAACCTTAAGGCTAGCAAAATTTGTGGGATCCCTCCCTGGTGCAAACGCTGCCACCGGTCTATCGAAGATGTTTCACACATCTTCTTTACCTGCCCCAACTCCAACAGACTCTGGCAGGTGGTTGGAAAGAGAATTAGACTTCAAAAATGTCTCAGTTGGCAGCAAGCCCTACTGGGAGAAGCGATCGGCTGCTCCGCGTCTCTCTGGAACGCCATCAGAGGGGAGGTCCTATGGAAAATCTGGCGGGAAAGATGTGCTTTCAACTTCGGTGACTCCCCCAAGGAGTGGTCAATTGAGAAATCGCTGTTCCTCCTTGGCAAAAGGATTGTCAACTGTAAAAAATCCCCCCCCTTTAGGCATCATCAAGTACTCCTTTTGATCGATAACAAGCTTAAACCCAAGTGGGCCCCACATGAGGGTGATGAGAGGGTAATTAACCTTCTTTGTAATGTCATCTAAGCTCTGTAAAAGCTTCCCCTGCTTTGTGGGATTTGGGGGGTCCCGTGGGCACTAGTCCCCTTCTCTTGTACTTTTCTTTATTTAATTCAAGTCCGGGAGAGTAGGCTATTGCCGAACTTCCTTTACATTAAAAAAATAAGCTCCTTCTATTCTTAATGTAGGAGGTTGTGGACAGTCTCTCATGAAATGTTCTCCCCACATCTATAACAAATTATATTTTGGGTCCCTTTGAATTGAGGTTTCTGATTGGACATATAATGATTGGTTATATACATGAATGTGGTTGTATCCATCTCTATTCTCCCATTTCCCAAATCTAGGGCTTGTAGTTCTGGTTCTCTCAACTCATATCCTTCACACTCTTCCTGATATCCTTCATTCCATTGGTAATCTTCCTTGTAAGGTGATCTTATTCTTAAGTTTCCCTCCTCTATTGGTGTGTATTTAACTGGTACCACATTTGTTGGTAATGGAGGTTGCTGCCCAAGTACAGGTCTTGGTTGCTCAATAAACCGAGATTCTCTTTGGTTTGCATAATCTCTCTCCTTAATGGGTTGTTTATTGTAGAAGCATTCTTCTCTGGTATGATTTGTCCATTTTCTCTCTAGTGTACAGTATTTGAGTGTTTTCCTATCTTGCAAATGTGGTGGTTTCTGATATGGACATTGTTGCACCAAATGATTTCTCCAAAATTATAGCATTTTTTATTTGTAGTTATCTTGGTGTTTGTCAAATTGGTTTTGGTGCTTACTTCTAGGGCTTTAGCAATGGCTTGTGCCAATTCTTCTGCTGGTGGAATTTTATCTTCATTTGTTCTAGGTTGATCAAATGCTAACAGGCCTTGTCCCCTATTGTCTTCCAAATCTATTGCCTCCTTCACACATGCTCCTAAGTCAGGGCATCTCCTATAATATACCAGGGTTCTTAATTGGGCACTTCTTAATCCTTCTATGAATAGGGATACTTGTCTTGCCATGGAAGGTACTTCTTCTCTGGGACATCTGTCAATGTACTGCTTGAATCTCCTAGCTGCCTCTCTGACATTTTCATCTTTTTGCTGTTTAAAGCTATGTATCAATGTAGCTGTGCTATGTTTTATTCCAATTTTTGAGAATTCCCCAATGAAGGCTTCTAGGAAGGATTCAATATCTAGATACATTTCCTTTCTCAAGGGAATGAACCAAGATAATGCAGGTCCTATTAGGGTTAGACCAAATGCCTCAAATTGTACTTTGTAATCCTCAACCTCTTCTGCTCTAATTAGTTGTCTGAATTTTGCAGCATGAGCATGAGGATCGGAATATCCTTCATATTGATTTTTCATGCATTTGGCTACTTGATAGGGTCTAAGCATTCTGCCCTGATTTTACCAATGATGTCTTCTTCTCAGAGGAAAATCATTAAATCCTTCTGGTTCCTTTTCAAAAGGATTTAGGGAAGTATGTGTTCTCCTACCTTGTTGTTGTTCACCATTATTGTGAATTTCATGTGGTCTTGGCAAGTCTAATTGCCCTAGGTTCTGTTCCCAAGGTCTCTTGTCCGCACATTGCCCTAGGTCATTAGAATTTTTTGGGTCTTGTGAGAAGATGTGTACACATCCTTGCCTATCCTCATATCTACCATCCTTAAATTGTGCTACTAGTGTTATGTTCAGGGGAACTTCTAAATTTCTCAATCTAATGAGAAACTTATGCATTCCATCCTAATATACATAGGTTCCAAACCTATTTGTATACATGTATTTGAGGATGTTTCTATAGTCCCCAGTTTCAGAGGATTCATTTGTTTCATTTTAATTTTCCATGTTGATTTCTTGCCCTAAATCTCTTTCTTGCAATTCCCCTACCACTGGCTCTACTTCCTTCCTTCCCAGTTCTTGCTTGGAATGTGTGTACAATTTATTACCAGACCTAAGGATCATTCAATTAATTTCACGATTCTGTGAAGAGAATCGTGTTTTTCAGGATTCTGTGAAGAGAATCGTGTTCTTTATGATTTTGTCACGGAATCGTGTTTTTCCACCATCCTGTGAGAGAATCGTGATTTTCACGATTCTGTGAAGAGAATCGTGATTTTCACGATTCTGAGGTGAGAATCGTGATTTTCATGATTCTGAGATAGGAATCGTGTTTTTTCACGATTCTATGAAGACAATCGTGATTTTCACGATTTCTGAGGTGAGAATCATGATTTTCCACAATCCTGTGAAGAGAATCGTGATTTTCACGATTCTGACGTGAGAATCGTGATTTTCCACGATCCTGTGAAGAGAATCCTGATTTTCTCGATTGTGAGGTGAGAATCGTGATTTTCCACGATCCTATGAAGAGAATCCTGATTTTCACGATTCTGAGGTGAGAATCGTGATTTTCACGATTCTGTTCCCAGACAATAGTGATTGCTCACAATCGTTAAAAACATGATTCTCTTATGAAAATCGTGCTCTGGGAATCGCGATTTTGTGCTTTGATTTAGAGAATCGCGATTTGGTGTTTGACTACAGAATCGCGATCCTGTTCAGTTTTTGGAAAACTTTTTAAGGTATTGATTTTCAAATTTTTGTTTCTACAATAGAATCGCCTTAATTATTTTTTAACATGCAATGAAAGAGTTTACTCAAATTTATTATTTTTTCCACAAAAAACTCAAAAAATTAGAACATTGCGATTCCGTGTTTTTGGCTATTTTGTGTTTTTTTGTGCTTTAATCATCATGTAAGTTTAAAGAAATACAAAAAATTGTATAGAGGACTCCTTACCTTGCTTGCTGAGCCAGAAATCTCCAAAACTTTATGGTTGTAGACGATCGCAATCCTGTTCCTACTCTCACTCTCTCTCTCTCTCAAATTAGTTTTTTCTGAGTTTCCAGAGTTTTATAGTGTCCACACAATCGCGATCCTGTGCAATTTCCTCAGATTTTTCACTTTTTCACTTGTCCAATTTTATTCTTCAACAATCTTATGGTTTTAATCCTCAATTCCTAACTTTTCATCATTAGTCACTCCAATTATCCTATTGGTGAAAATCGCGATTCTGTACTTCTTTTCCACTTCTTCCACTTGCTACTCAATCCTCCCTGATTCTTTGGAATTTGACTTCCTTCACTTACTCAACTTAATGAAATCTCTTACAATTACCTATCTCAAAATCCCAATATGCTCAAAATTCCAAAAAATTTTCTCTTACAGAAAATCGCGATTTTCTGCAAAGAATCGTATTTTTCTTGTACTTCGTGTTTTTTGCAATTTTGAGTCTTCCTTTCTCTTTTCTCAAGATTATTGCTTTGACTTGGTTAACAAATGGATCTTATCTACTTGCATCTAGCTACTTTACTTGACTTTACTCAATGCAATCATGTCATCTTCCCAAGATCAACAATTTTGCTTGGTACTTGGTCAAAAAGCACTCTACAAATGCAAAGATAGACACATTTTACCTTATCTTCAGCTTTCTTGATTTAGTTTTTCACACACCTGCACTTTACTTCCAAAAACTGATATGAGCTACTATCAATTTGCAAGAATTTCACACTTCCTATTCTCAAAAGATTATCTATTGCTTTCTTTTCCCAAAAGACAAACAAAGAAATCTACCTTTTCATGTTTCCAATTCTTGATTAAAGAGTATTACCTTTTCATTGTGTTCAATACCATCCACAATAGAAGATCCAGCAAGGTCCAACTTCAATGAAGCTTTTGATATATTCCCCGGCAACGGCGCCAAAAAATGTTTGTTGTTGCTCTTTGGAGTTATCCTCTCCAATCATTTAGCATAAAGAATCAACAATACATCTTATATTTGTCAATCTTGGGAGTATACAAGAGACCACAGCCCTGTTGGAGTTAGACGTCTACGGAAGCACGCGAACAGCACAAGGAAGAGGAAGAAGCTTGGAGCACAACACACAAGACTTAATGTATTACTAGAGAATGTACAAAGATAAGTAGCCCATTAGGGCAATAGGCGTATATACAAGCCGGGGGAAAAAAACCTCCTAAAGAGGGAAAAAAGTACCCCGGCGGTCCTAGAGTGTTCACACACATCACTACCTAAATATATCAACAAATCCCCCCTGGGAGTGATGCGGTGAACAAGGAGCTGGCACTCATGTATAAGGAAGTGCCGAGCTATGTGGAAATCACTCCACAAAAGGAAGTAAGCCCAAAGCTTTGCGGAAAGCTTCAAACTTCTCCCTAGGCAGAGCCTTCGTGAAAAGGTCTGCAATGTTCTCCTGCGTGGGCACATATGCCAAGCTTATCTCCCCAGCAGAGAACCTCTCCCTGACATAGTGATAATGCACCTCAATGTGCTTAGTGCGAGCATGGAACACAGGGTTCCTCGCAACTACCAATGCGCTCTGACTGTCAGTGAAGATGGTGGTCGCAGAAGACTCGCCAACACCCAAATCAGCCATAAGGCGTCTGAGCCACACACACTCAACAGTCGTTGTGAAAGCTGCCCTATACTCAGCCTCACAACTGGAAGTGGCCACAGTAGGCTGCTTCTTGCTCAACCAAGATATACATGAGCTACCAAGCATGAAGCAAAAACCACTGGTGGACACACGAGTGTCATAGCAACCAGCCCAATCTGAGTCAGAAAAAGCATGCAAATCTGGCGGTAGTGATCCCCCCTTGGGATAAAACAACCCAAGTAGCCGAGTACCACTCAAGTAGCGAAAGATGCGCTTAACCGCTTTCCAATGCGTGACTCCTGGGCAATGCATAAACCTGCTCATCTGTGAGACAGCAAACAGAATATCTGGCCGAGTAATGCATAAGTAAATCAAGCATCCAACAGCCTGCTGATAGAGAACAGCATCAAATGCATCTCCAGCATCATGAAGACTCAATCGTAAACCTGTCTCCATAGGAGTGGCAATAGGCTTACAGTCTTCAAGGCCAAAACGCTGCAATAATGTGTCAATATATTTTGTTTGACACAAAGCCATTCCACCATCAACTTGCATAAACTGAATGCCCAAATAGTGATGCAAATGCCCCAAATCAGACATCTCAAATGAGGCATGCAAATCAGCCTTGAAATCAGCAATATGCTTCTCAAGAGGACCAGTGAGCAGCATGTCGTCTACATAGACAACAATGATCAAAAGCACATCATTAGCACGCTTAACATATAAGGTGCTTTCAGTTGGACTGTTCTCAAAACCATGTGCAATCAGATAGGCATGTATTTTCTCATACCAAGCACGTGGTGCTTGCTTTAAACCATATAACGCCTTCTTTAACCTGCACAGCTAGTTTTCATGCCCTTTCTGCACAAAGCCACGGGGCTGAAAAACATACACTTCTTCATGCAAGTCACCATTCAGAAATGCTGTTTTAATGTCCAACTGATGTACATTCCAACCATGATGGGCTGCAAGTGCACAAATGCTCCGAACAGTAGTCATACGGCATGTAGGTGCAAAGGTCTCATCAAAATCAATGCCTCTTTCCTGCGCATAACCCTTTGCAACAAGCCTAGCCTTATACCTGTCAACTGTACCATCAGGTTTACGCTTCAGCTTGTATACCCACTTAGTGCCAATGGCCTTCTTGCTAGGAGGCAAGTCACATAAAGACCATGTACCATTCTTCATTATAGCATCATATTCAGATTGCATAGCAGCCATCCAATTTTCTGAATTTTGTGCTTCATCAAAAGAAACAGGCTCATTCTCATCACAGAGACTAGATGCAGTCATAGCATAGCAATCTGATGCAAAGGAGGTACTATGAGAGCCTGAACGAGTACGATATGACAAAGGTGCATCTAATTTGCTATCACGCAAAGTCTGCACCAGCCATTTTGGCATAGTTTTTGCCTGTTCAATATCAGCTCTCTCATCAACAAGTGCATCATGTAAATCTGCATCAGGAATTGCATGATCTGCATCATCATATGAAACCTGCAAAGGCTGAGAAGTTGCCTCATTAGGACCAGCGCTAGCCTGTCCACCTGTAAAAAGAGGCATCAAAGTATCATACATGTCTTTGGAGCTAACAGATGTCTCCTTAGTACATGAAAGCAATGGCTGAATAGCATCTTCCACAAAGACAACATCACGGCTAACCAGAATGCGTTTAGTCTGTGGATGATACAGACGATAGCCTTTACTTTCAGAACTGTACCCAACAAAAATACATTTTACTGCCTTATCATCCAATTTTCTACGATGTTGTTCAGGCACTAATGCATATGCCAAACAACCAAAAACACGCATATGAGCAACAGATGGCTTGCGGTCATGCCAAGCCTCATATGGAGTGATAGACTGCAACGCTTTCGTGGGACACCTGTTCAGTACATATGTTGCACACATGACAGCCTCAAGCCAGAAACTATGTGGTAAAGCCTGACTTTTGACCATGCACCTCGCCATCTCCATGAGTGACCTGTTCTTTCGTTCAGCAACTCCATTCTGTTGAGGTGTATACGGCACTGTACACTGGTGTTTTATCCCACGTTCAGCCAGAAATGCATTAAAATCTGAAGACATATATTCCCCCCCTCGATCAGAACGGAGGGTGCCCATTTTACATGCTGACAGATTTTCAGCCAAAAGCAAAAACTGTTTGAAGCACATGAACACTTCGGACTTTGCTTTGAGTGGATATACCCATGCATGCCTGGAAATATCATCAATGAAAGTCACGAAGTAAAGGTAATTTCCAAAAGAGGGTGTCTGCATAGGACCACAGACATCACTATGTACAAGCTGCAATTTCTGCATAGCCCGAACTGAACCATCTTTTGGAAAGGAAGAACGCTGCATTTTGCCCAAAATACAGCCTTCACAAACATGTTTTCCAGGTGCCTCAAGTTTGGGCAAAGAGGACACCATTTCAGATTTCTGCAGGCATAACAAACTAGCAAAATTCAGATGACCAAAGCGTGCATGCCAAAGCTTTGCATCTGACATAGCCTGAGAATCATGAACTACACATGCCGAATCATTCACAGATTTTTCATAGTCTATGAGCTTATACAGCTCACGACATAAAATGCCAGAAGCAATAATCACATCGCCATTTGAGAGATCATGGATTGTACACCTGTCATCAACGAACTTCACAACCAAGCCAATCTTGGCTAATGCAGAAACTGATAACAGGTTCTTTTTGATCCCTGGCACAAATAAAGCATCTGACAAAGTGAAAGAACTACCATCAGCAGTAGTCAGAATGATCTTACCAACTCCCATAACAGGATAAGAGGAGTTATTGGCGCATGTGACAGTATTCCTTGTAGGGGCAGGCTCGAGTGAAGAGAAGAAACTGCGCTGCGAGGTAATATGTTTGGTTGCCCCACTATCAAAGTACCAAACATCTGAGTCTATTGCAGACATGCACTGATCATGAGAAGATGGGTCGAAACTGCAAACAGTAGTAAACGCCCATTCTTCTTCCTGCACAAGATTTGCAGACTCTGTTTTTGGTGTAGAGGCCTCTGCAACAACCATTCCAGCGTCTTTCTTCTTTGCCTCTTTAGCAGCCAGTTTTGGACAGTTCTTTATAATATGATCATTTCCTTTACAGTACTTGCAGAACAATTTCTGCTTTTCTGATTTCTTCTCATCTTTATCCTGGTTCTTCGATTGTGCAGCATTTGCAGATTTCTGCTTACTAGTAGAAGAGCTCCATTTTCCTTTGCCCTTCTGACTAGCCAGGAAAGCTTGATCTGCAACACGCATAATGGACCTGTTCTGCCTGGACTGATCTTCCTGCAACATAACAGAGACTAATTCCTCAAATGACAAGGCATTCGGATTGCCTTTCATCATCAATCGAAGAGTAGAGGCAAAACTCTGATATGAATCAGGAAGGCCATTCAGAACGGTCTGCACAAGTGAGCTATCTGGTATAACCTCATCAGCAGAAATCAATTGTTCCTTCAGGTCTTTGATCTTTGTAAGAAAACTGTCCATCGAATCACCTTCATTCATGTGCTCACTCTCCAACTGTTTTCGGAGGTAAGCAACACGAGCCTCATTCCTAGCTTGGTACAAAGTGGTAAGTGTATCCCAAGCATCCTTTGCTGTTCTGCAAGAGCGAATGTGAGGAATAATGGCACGTTTGACAGACAAAGCTATCAATGCATGTGCCTGGGCATCTCTGCCATCCCAACGAATCTGCTCTGCAGTAGGTGCAACAGAAACAGCAGCACGAACAGGAATCTGCGGAATATCATCTTCGACACCATCTTCATCAGCTCCAACACCTGTATTTGCAGTACCTGTCGTTACAGGTGTAACAGGACGTCTTTCAACACCCTACACAATGTTCCACAATCCTTTTGCAACCAGTACATGTCGCATCATATAAGCCCATAATGGGTAGTTGGTACCATCCAACTTATCCTCAACAGCCAACATACGGAATACATCACTGCTTTCAGCCATGGCCGATGACTAAAATACCTTGATGCAGAAAATTGACTGTATCTCAAAAAGTTGAACAAAACTGCCCAGACGAGTTCTGCTAGACCTGTAGCAGACTTCGAGACGCTTAAACTGGCGAACAGAAACTGGTATATACCTTTGGCACAAAAGGACGAAATAGCCTGCACAAGCACTGCGATAGTGCGTTCGGAGGCCGAAACGAGCTCAGATCGCGATTTCGGCACCACAAAGCGAAGCCGTTTTGATCTCGAAAACACCCTGAGTATGCTCACCAAATTTTGTGCGAATCTGAGACTGCAAACAGAGGAGTGTCGACGGCGCCCTAGAAGAATCAACGACCTGCTCTGATACCAATTGTTGGAGTTAGACGTCTGCGGAAGCACGCGAACAGCACAAGGAAGAGGAAGAAGCTTGGAGCACAACACACAAGACTGAATGTATTACTAGAGAATGTACAAAGATAAGTAGCCCATTAGGGCAATAGGCGTATATACAAGCCGGGGGAAAAAAACCTCCTAAAGAGGGAAAAAAGTGCCCCGGCGGTCCTAGAGTGTTCACACACATCACTACCTAAATATATCAACAAGCCCCTTCTAGATGATAGAATCCAAGAAATAAGAGAAAACTGGCTGGATTTCTGAGAATAATGAAGATGATGAGGAATTTCTAGGGTTTGGATTATCTTGAGCAATAATCCACCATTTTCAATAATCTTGGTGTCTAAAACATGTTATTTTCTCAGCAGAATACAATCATAAAGTCAAAACTCAAAAATGATACATGTAACCTTCAGACGAGACAATCGCGATTCTGTGAAAACAGACGATTTTCATCTCCAGCACCATTCTTCATCACTTTCTCACTCAACACATCAGCAATCAACTCTCTTCATACACATTCATCAGAAATACACAATAGAAGCTTACAAATCTCCATGGATACACATAGAATAGACTCAATAAATCAAAGAAATCACATAAAAGGAAGAAACACGATTTTTTGCAGGAAACTTCTCTCTTCACTTGGATAGCAACAAATGCAAATAACCAACCCTCTCATAATAGAGGAAATTGTCTTTTATACATTTTCAAGTGTCTCTTTTCACACTTGAATTTTGGTCCTTTCCTCTTCTAATCTAAAAATATGCTATCTAGGAGTTTCCAAAAATTCTAGAAAAATTACATTCTATTCTTCATAAGGAAGACTCTTCCTTATTTTTACAATCTTTTGGCATTTTACAATTATTTCTCATCAAAAATACTTCAAAAAATACTTCTTCCAACACAAGGCCAAAGAATATTCTCTTCTATGTTGAGAGAGAAGGGAAAATGCAATGGCATCAACATTACAAGCTTCTTAGATTTGTTTGCAGAGCAAGCTATGATTTTTGGTCTTCCCGAAGATTTTTTGATAACATTCTTTGAATGAATTGTTGATAGCTCTATCATAAACCATGTCACTCAATATGATACTCTTCCTTGGAGTGATTTCAGAAAGGAGATGCTCAAAGAATTCTATCTTGAGGATTATAGCCAACATAATTGGGATGGATTCTTATGATGGGTCAAATCCCCAAAGCCTAGTAGCTCTATTACTCAATTACAAAATGAGTATATTAGACGCTATAAACAACTTCCTGATGAGGATAAGATAACTTTGGAACCTAATGTTGTGATCAATTTTCTTAAGCTTCTTCATCTTGAAACTCATAGGGAAGTTGAGCGGTGATTAGAAGAGCCAGATAAGTGCTATGGTCTTACTAACAATTGGTAAAAAGTGCATAAAGTAGTAGAGGTTGTAGCCCATAGACATCAAAGACAATCCATGCTTTATGAGCAAACTAATCTTACTCAAGCTAGCCTTCCACAAACAAAGGAGCAAGTTAGAGAACAATCCCATGCTATGCTTTTTGACTCTACTCCTATTCCTCAAATGACGGAATCTAGTCAAGGTTTTAAAGTAGAGCCAAAGAGAACTGTAGTTGAACAATCTCAAGTGGAAATTCTCACTAAGCAAATGAAAATTCTTATTGCTACACAATCCAATTTGGCCAAGATTATAGATGCTTTAAAATATAATTACATCAAAACTTTCCAAAATCAAATCAATGCAATGTCTTTTCAAGAGCCTAATCAACATGTTATAGCTCCCAATCGAAATCCACAAGTAGCTCCTACTCAAGCATATCAAGTTCCTCCAATGCATAATCCTTCAATGCAAAATCCTCATCCTCATGTGCAAAATCCTCATCCTCATGTGAAAAATCCTCAAATGTATCAAAACATATATCCTCAAGCTTCTCAAAAAACTTTTCAAAATCCTCAAAATCAAAATTTTCAAAACCATCAACCGTATACTATGGAAGCTCCTCTTGCACCTCTACTACCACATGCTGCTCCCCAAGCTCCTCAAATATATCAATTGACTTATCAAAATCCTAATTATCTTGTTGAAGCAATTTCTTATCAACAAAATCCTCAATTTCCAAATTTCCCACCACAAGCTAATCTAAATCCTCAAAATCAAAATGGTTTTGTGCGCGGTCCTCGTAGGTGTCCTTGGTGTGATTCGTTAGAGCACTTTTTTGAGAGATTGTGAGCTATTGAAGGCCGCTAAGGAGCAATGAATAGTAATAGACATAGACAAGAAAACTTGTGCTATCGCTATCGATCTAGGCTACCTTTCCAAGGAAATTATGGTAAGGGAGGAATGAAAAAGCACTATGAAAATATAACCATAATGGATGCAGGAACTAGAGGGGTGAAACTAGAAGCTCTTGATGAACAAGAAGTAGAATCAAGTAAAGCCACAAAGGAAGTTGACTTTTACATAGATTCTTTAGTAAGAGCACAAGATGAAATTAGGAGAATAACAGCTTGGGAGTCACCAATAGAAGATCAATCTCTTATTTCTCACATATCCAATGTCGAAGAAAAGCGAAAAAGAGATGAAACTGAGCCTAGTGAAAGAAGAGTGACTCGAAAACAAACCTCCGAGGGAATAGAAACAATCATACAACAAGGAGAAACATCACCATCCAAAGATAAAAAACAAGAATCACAACCCAATGAACAAAAAAAAGAGGAGAAACAAAAAGGGAAAAAGATAAAGCAAAAAAATACAGAACCAAAGCCTTAAGATAAACAAGAACAATTAAAACAAATTGAAGACCAAACACAAGAACATGAACAAAAACAAGATCTTGAGCAAGAACAAAAGAAACCAAAGAGAAAACCTAAAGCCATCTTGATTTCATAAATTGAGAGAAAAATAGACGCTATGGAGATTTTAGATGACATTTTGCTTAAGAGTCAAGTGACTGTGTCTTTAGAACAAGTTTTCTCTATTGCAAAGCCTGTTTTTATAGATAACTTTATCGGCCTAATTAAAAGGAAGAGGTTTCTACTTAATCTAGATACTGAGATGCAAGATTCTCTAGATCAAGATCAAGCTATGAATGAAGCCTTAAACTTTGATGAATCTGAGTGAAGAGGACCTTGATGATGATGAAGTAAATATTAATAAAAATTTCTTAAGACCTATTCAACCTGACCATGAAAATCATGAAAACAATCCTGAAAGTCACTTTAAAAGAAAATTTTGGTCTAGAGGTACATCAAAGATGCATGTTAAAATAGGAAATGATAAGAACACCATCACTATAAATGCATTAGTAGATTCCTATTCCAAAATCAATGTGGTTTCAAGAGAAGTCTATGATAAATTTCGATGGCCCATAGATAAAGATTATGGATGGCATATAAGAACTGCAGATAATGGTGTAGGTACCCTGTATGGAGCTTGTGCTAGTGTGCCCATATCCATAGGAGGAATCACAAAAGAATTTCACTTTTTTATTCAAGATAACTGCTCCTATGAAGTTCTCTTAGGTCATCCCTTTATTTGTGAGTCGTATGGAAACTAAAGCCATGGATGATGGGTCTACCTATGCTAGAATTAAGTCTAAGGATGGAATGCAATCACTTCAAGTCATGACAGTAGGAGTGAATCATCCTAGGAATCGATTTTCAATTAGAAAGAAACCTATTTTTACTCAGGGTCATGAGCATGCTTGTAGTGATTGTGCACCTTGATTCATGTTTGGAGCTACATATGATCAAAATTTCAAATAGAATCGATTGTTGAGCGGGACAACAGTGGATATTGGTTTGACATCTTGCAACCAACCAATGTGTACAATAGTTTGTCACTTTGTTTTCCACATTCTAGATTAGATTTTCTTCATAAGAGTCAATTTTCCAAGTCTTTTATCCAAAAAACCCAAAAAATTATAAAACCAACAAAATCATGGAACATGATGAGAACATTGAGCATGTGATTGAGACATCTTAGTGTTTCTCTACTCTTGAGGAGTTAGAGTTATGTCTTCAACAAATTATAATTCCCATATTATTCTTCTTTCTTTCCTTGATAAGTATGCTCTTATCGAAGAATATGCTCTCAATGTTGACAAGTGCTCAAAATTTAACCAAACACATGATGCCTTAGTTGAAACGAAGTACAAAACTATAGACAAAAAAATCAAACCCATACCTCAACCATTATCCCAAGGACGTAATGAAAAACTTATTGATGTGAAAATCAAAACTCCTAGAACATCATTGTTAGGCATCCATAGGGCCCTTGCTAGCACATGGTTTCCTTGAGATGATCACCTTCAGTTGAGCGTGTGAGGATCTAAGATGGGCTAGTAAGAGCATAGTTCCTAGAATCAATTTTTTAGACTTTTGATCTAGGATAGGCTCATAAACCTAGTTTCTCTTTCTTTTCTCACCCTTAGTGGAGCGTGTGAGTGAGTTAGAGCTGGTTTTATGAGTCTTAGACTTCTTTAGAAGCACATTACAATCCTACAAAGACAGAGGGTCAATGAAGTGGAACATATCCTCTTACATGTGACATTCGATTGAACTGTCATGGTGAGAGGGTCGTGCAGACCACCTTTGACCAATATAATGCTTAGCTTGATGTTTCACAACATTCATGTATATGTATGATATAATCATATCTTCTAATTCATGTCTCTTGTCTCTTGTCTCTTAGTCTCTTATATGTTTTTACATGTCTCCTTCTGTCTCTTTCTATGTGTGAGAAGGCTCCACAGTCATGCGTTGAACCAGTGAGGATGATCCATTGAGATTGAGAGAAAAAGTTTCTATTCATTTATACATCATGACCCACATGCATTCATACCATCCACAAAAACCCATGCATATGATTCAGTTTTGAAAGTGTATAAGAAGCTCCATTTTTGGACCATTCTTCCTTTCACAATTTGATTAATGTGTGTGGTTTTCTTTTTTTTTCATCATGCATACATCCACAAGAACCCATGCATATGAATTAATTTTTGAAAGTGTATAAGAAGCTCCATTCGTGGACCATTCTTCCTTTCAAAACTCATGTATCCGTTTTAGCCCTAGAAGTTGATGGGAAGGTATCATCAATTTCCAACTGATAAATTAACAGACTCTTTAAAGTAGAGCTAGAAACAAGCACATAAGTTAAGGTAGATGTATTTCTTTGTGTGCATCTATGTGAGTGAGAGGGAATGCATGTGCATGAGTGCAAGTGTGGATGAGAACATGCATGTGAGAGCATATGTGTGAGCATGCATGTGAGAGTATAAGGGTGCATGAATGCATATGTGAGAATGCATGTGCATTCTCACATATGCATGTATATAAATGAACATGCATGTGTGATAGTGTTTTCACAAGCATCTGTGCACATGTATGTAAATGAATATGCATGTATATACGTGAATGCT
Organism: Ceratopteris richardii; assembly: GCA_020310875.1. Lineage (NCBI taxonomy): Eukaryota > Viridiplantae > Streptophyta > Polypodiopsida > Polypodiales > Pteridaceae > Ceratopteris > Ceratopteris richardii. The sequence goes on along the minus strand of CM035407.1, from coordinate 91,570,571 downwards.
ACATGTTAATATGTAAATGATGCATGTGGATGTAAAATAGTGCATGTGTACTTATGAGTGTAAGTGAATGAGAGTGTGTATGTTGGAAGAGATGGATGGATACCTCAAGGAAGTGAGGTGGTACTGCTAAAACCTGCTTTGTACCAGCCCTAATACTCTTTAGAGTTATAAAGTAGGCCATTTTATTTTGCAAATGACACCAAGAAACTACCTATGTACTTTGGAATTGATGCCTCACACAATTGATCCAAAATAGACTAGTTCAAGAATAGCTAGTGTTGAAAAAACTTGCTATTTTAGTCCATATACATGTTGGCCTTTTTACTCAGAGCTCACAGTACAATAACAATTGACAAAATTCCTTTTTGGGAAATTCAATTAGCTTAGATAGCTAATGATTGTAAGTGGAATCATGTAAAATGATCAACTATGCTCTAAGAAATTAATTTAGTAAGTTAGATCTTACCCCCGACTTTTTAGGGACTAACTAGTAGATGAACAGTGAGAACTTCGAAGATGATTTCTCTCAGATGCCTAAACCAAATGCCATGATATTGTGGTAGTGCAAAGTAGACTTGAAGCTGGTTCCAACAAGCCAAAAATTATGCAAAATGATTGAGTATTTATTGAGATATGACCAGAAGAAGTTGACTATTCTGAGTAGTCATAGCAGAGAAGTGGACAGAGATGTTCAATGAGATATATGTATTATAAAAGATGATTGTACAAAGCCATTGGCATTGTATTGATGCTCAATGATTGTAAACTGAGTGAGCTATATTGTAAGCTACTCAAGTTCTACAAATGATCAAGGAGAGAGTTCTAAATTAGGCACACTTAGCCGCAAGATGTTACAAAGCCTCTATATAAGTGTTTCCATTAGGTTTTGAATTTTCAATTCAAACTTGACTCCAACTAAGAGTGGCTCCATTGATTTAGGAGTTATTCTCTCAATTGAACTCGTAACTAATATTCTTCCTAACTCCACGAGATATAGGCTTTTACAAGATTCTTCAAGGATTTAATCTTTTAGAATGGTCAATGATGAAGTAGTTGCAAGCTATGGTTCACATGAATCATCTAGTGCTTTCACACAATGTCTTCCATGCTAAGCCAAATGTGTAGGCTTGTATATTTGCACCAACAGCTCCCCCTCAAGCCAAACATCTTGGCTTGCATTTCATCATCAAACTTATTAAATATCCTATAATCCAATCATGGTTTTAAACCTCTAAACTTTAGTACCATCAAGTGCTTTGGTTAACAAATCAGCACACTGCATATTTGTAGATACATATGCTAGTTGAATCTCTTTGCTCAAGAGTTTCTCTCTAACATAGTGATAGTGCACTTCTATATGCTTAGTTATTGCATGATAAATGGGGTTGGCTGCAAGATGCAAAGAACTAGTATTACACCAAAGATCATTGGTGAATGAGTGTGAAGTCCCAAATCTGAGTAGAGCAATCGAATCCAACTAGCTTCTTGAGTGGCATTTTCTAGTCCCCTGTATTCAGCCTTTGTTGAAGATAGAGCAACAATTGGTTGCTTCTTTGAAGACCATGAAATGGGTTTAGCACCTGTAAAAGATAAACAACTAGAAGTACTTCTTCTATCATCCTTACATCATGCCCAATCTGCATCTAAGTACAGCTTTATGTCCAATTCTGATGTGTATGGGAATTAAAGACCTTGATTTTGAGTACCTTTGAGATACTTTAAAATTCTTTTAGCAGCTTCCAAGTGAGGTGCTCTAGGTTTATGCATGGATTGACTCAGAACACTTACTCAATAACATATGTCAATCCTTGTTAATGTTACATAGTTTAGACTTCCAAGTATGCTTTGATAACTTGCAATGTCTTCAAGCAAATCACCTTCATGAGCACTCAATTTATAATTTACCTCCATAGGGGTGCTAGCTACTTTTGCATTCTCCAAGTGGAACTTCTTCAACATATTTTCTTTGAGTGATGTAGATTCTAGAGTTAGTGTATATCAACTCAAGTCCAAGAAAATATTTTAAAAACCCTAGGTCACTAATCTTAAACTCCTGCATCATCTAGTTTTTTATTTGTTTGATGCAATTGGCATCACTACCTGTAAGAATGATGTCATCCACATATACACATAAATGTATCATTTTTTAATTACTCCTCTTCATAAATAGACAGAATCTGCCTTGCTCATCATGAATGCTTGGTCTTGAAGCTAAATTGTTAACCTATGGTTCCATGCCCTAGGTGCCTGCTTCAAACCATAAAGGGCATTCTTTAATTTGCATACATGATATACCTTGCTTGGATCTTCAAAGCTAGGAGGTTGAGCCATGTAAACCTCCTCTGAAATCCACCCATTGAGAAAAACATTTTTTACATCTAGTTGATACATATTCCGATTTCTAAATGCAGCTACACTTACCAATACTCTGATGGTTGGCATCTTAGCTACTGGTGAAAACGTTTCTTCATAGTCTAGTCTAGGGGTTTGTGCAAAATCCTGAGCCACAAGCCTAGCTTTGTACCTATTTATGGATCCATGTGAATTCCTTTTGATTTTATAAATCCACCTAGAACCAATTACCTTCATTGATGCTTTCTTAGGTACTAGCTCCCAAGTGCCATTCTTTTGGAGTGCTTCTATTTCTTCATTCATAACCTCCTTCCATTCTACTTTGGTACTTGCTTCTTCATATGAAGAAGGTTCTTCAAGTGATGAATCCTTAGCAAGATAAATAGAATGCTTAGTGACTAATAAAGTATCATATCCATATCTGATTGTCTTCTTACTCTCTCTTTGTGATCTCCTTAAGGCTTCGTTGGATGACTCATGTATGTCCTCCAACCTCTTCATCTTGACTTTGTCTTTTGATTTCCATGCTTTAAACTCTTCCAAGTTGATGGTGTCCTCATCATCTGATTTGATGTCTTCAATTGTGCTTGGCTCCTCCTTGGTGAGGCTTGGAAATTCTTCTTCCAAGTCATATGGCAATTTGACCTTCCTGCATTCACTTTCAAACCAAGAGTCATTCTCATCAAACACAACATCTCTATTGATCATAAATCCTTTATTGGATGGATTATAAAGCATGTACCCCTTTTGATTCATATTATACCCTATGAAGATGTATTTATCCACCTTAGGGTGTTACCTACCTCTGATTTGAGATGGAACATGCACATAAGCAACACCTCCAAATATTATGCAATGTTCAAGTGATGGTCTCCTACCGTTCCATGCCTCATAGGGGGTCATCCCATCAAGGGACTTAGAGGGTAACCTGTTAATAAGATAGGTGGCAGTAGACACAACCTCTGCCCACAAATCAATCAATCTTTTCATTTAGCATAGATCTAGCTACTTCCACAATCAATCTGTTCCTCCTCTCTGCTACTCCATTTTTCTCAGGAGTATATCTAGTTTTGATCTCTCTCTTGATACCTCTATCCTAAAAAAATGCATCAAACTCATTGGAGAAGTACTCACCTCCTCCATTTAACCTTATCCTCTTTAAACTCTTTCTTGTTTGATTTTCCACAAGTGCAAGATACTTTTTGAAACAACTGAACACTTCATCCTTACGTTTCATGAAATACAAGATAGTCCACCTACATAGTACCTTGAGCCTGAAATTGAAGGGTCCTTGCTTGGTTCCTACACATCTGTGTGGACAAGTTCCAAGTAATCCTCATGCATATAACCTTTCTTTGTAAAGGGTAACCTGTGAGATTTACCAAACTAACATGCACCACATTTATAGATCCATTAGGTATCCCAAGCACACATTGATCTCTACATATTTGCTTCAATGTGCTCTCACCAATGTGTCCTAATCTTTTGTGCCATATCTCTAACTGAGACAAGGCTTGATCCTTATAATTATAAAGTGCAATGTTTCTAGTGTCCTCAAGCTCAAATGTAAACAATCTACCTGTTTTCTCTTCCTTTGCAATTCTCCTGAATCCATGTTGGGGGTCCTCCACAAAGGCTCAAAATTTATTGAACCTAACCTGCAAACCCTTTTCCAATATTTTTCCAACACAACAAATTTTTGTGATGGTAGGTACATAAAGAACTATGCTCAACAGATTCTTATTCCCATCAGAAGTTTTGACATTTCCTACCTTGAGAACTAAATGCTTGGTATCATCAACTATATGCACTTGGTGCTCTCCCTTCGGCTCTTCAAGACCAGAAAGGAGAGCTATATTGTCTGCTACATAGTTTGAACATCCTGAGTCAATATAGAAGAGGTGCCCATCATTCAAACCTTGTTTTGAGGTCATGTTCATAATGAGAAGAGAATCCTCTTGATCCTCTGTATAGTTGTTGAGGTCCTTATCCTCCTTGATAATTGTTGTTGTAATTGTTGTTGTAGCCATGGTTGTAACCTTGATTATGGTTGAATTTTCCTCTTGATTGTGAGTAGCCACTTCTTTGGAATCCTTTTCCTCTCTAGTTCTTGAAGTTCCTATAGCACTCATCTATTGTGTGATTAGACAGTCCACATATATTGCATGGGGAAGAGTTAAAAGGTCTCCCCCTACCTTGCTTACCTCCTCTGCGCCTTTCTCTTGAATTCCTACCTCTCCCTGCATAGTTAGCTTGAGAAGTAGCACCTTCATCTTCAAACTTTTTATTCATTCCTTTATCCTTAGAATTTCCTTTATCTGTATAGAGGACAGAAGAATTGTTACCTCTTGATGGTTCACCATTTTTGTTGAGCTTGGCCTCATGGGTGAAGAGTTGCCCCATGAGAGTGGTTAGATCTCGGATTTGCATATCCATATAAAGATCCATTGTAGTTGTGAAAGATTCCCACTTATCATCTACCTTGATGCCATTGATTATCTTTCTCACTATTTGCTCCTCTTCAATCTCCTCTCCTATGCTTGCCAACTGATTAATCACATCCTTCACCTTAGTCACAAACTCTGAAACATTCTGCTTAGATTGCTTCTTTTGAGTAGTAAACTCCATCCACAATTGATTTTTACTAGCTTTTGTATTGGAAGAAAAGTATGAAGATAGAGTATCCTAACTTTCTTGGGAAGTTTTGCAATTCCTAATATGAGTAAGAAGGAATTCAGAAATAGATTTAAGTAGATATGACCTGGCTAAAGCATCTTTGGTACAGCATGAGTGGTGTCTTTCTTGCTCCTCTCTTGTAGGTTGAACTTTACTTCTAAATGTGGGCATCTCTTGATATGTATCCATAGAGACTTCTTCCTTGTAGATAGATCTTCATCCTCAAAGACCATTTTGGATAATTATTCATATCCAATTTTTCAATGAAAGAAGGGAAACCATCTCCCATTTTACCTCAACTTGTTATGATACCACTCTTGGAAGAGATGGATGGATACCTCAAGGAAGTGAGGTGGTATTGCTAAAACCTGCTTTGTACCAACCCTAATACTCTTCAGAGTTATAAAGTAGGCCCTTTTAGCTTGCAAATGACACCAATAAAGTACCTATGTACTCTGGAATTGATGCTTGAAACAATTGATCCAAAACAGATAAGTTCAAGAATAGTTAGTGTTGAAAAAACTTGTTATTTTAGTCCATACACCTGTTGGCCTTTTACTCACTCAGAGCTCATAGTACACTAACAATTGAAAAAATTCCTTTTGGGGAAATTCAATTACCTTATATAGATAATCATTGCAAGTGGAATCATGTAAACTGATCAACTATGCTATGAGAAATTAATTTAGCAAGTTAGATCTTACCCCCGACTTTTTAGGGACTAACTAGTAGATGACCAGTGAGCACTTCAAAGCTGATTTCTCCTAGATGAATAAAGCAAATGCGTTGAAATTTTGACAGCACAAAGTAGACTTGAGGCTCGTTCCAAAAAGCCAAAGATTATGAGAAATGATTGAGTATTCACGGATATATGACTAGAAGAAGTTGACTATTCTGAGTAGGCATAACAGAGAAGTGGACAAAGATGTTCAATGAGATATATGTATTATAAAACATGATTGTACAAAGTCATTGGCATTGTAATGATGATCAATGATGGTGAACTGAGTGAGCTATAGTGTAAGCTATGCAAGTTCTATAAATGATCAAGGAGAGAGCTCTAAGTAGTGTATTATAAAACATGATTGTACAAAGTCATTGGCATTGTAATGATGATCAATGATGGTGAACTGAGTGAGCTATAGTGTAAGCTATGCAAGTTCTACAAATGAGGCACACTTAGCCGGAAGATGTTACAAAGCCTTTATATAAGTGTTTCCACTAAGTTTTGAATTTTGAGGTCAAATTGGACTCCAAATAAAAGTGATTCCATTGAAGAGTTATTCTCTCAATTGAACTCGTAACTAATATTCTTCCTAACTCCACGAGATATAGGCTTTTACAAGATTCTTCAAGGATTTAATCCTTTACAGTGGTCAATGATCAAGAAGTTGCAAGCTATGGTTCACATGAATCATCTAGTGTTGTCACACAATGTCTTCCATGCTAAGCCGAATGTGTAAGCTTGTATATTTACACCAATTATGTAGATAAGATGCATATGATTGTATGCATGTTCATGAGCATATGGGAATGCACGTGCATAAATGTAGAATGCATAAATGCATGTGCATAAGTATACATGAATGAGTGATGTATATATGCATGAGCATAAGTTAGCATGTATGCATGAGAGCTTGTATGTGTATATAAGAGTGCATGTGTGCATGAGAGCATGCATGTGAGTGTATGAATACATATGAGTGAATGTGTATCTAAAATGAATGCATGTGCATTAGTAGGCATGAATGCATGTGCATAAATGAGTGTGAGCATGTGCATATATGAAGTAAATGAATGTATGTATGAGAAATGAGAGTGCCTATATGCATGTATGAGTGTGAAATATGAATACATGTGTATGTAAGTGAGATGCATATGATTATATGCATGATTAAGTTATGTGAGATGCATATATACATGAGATTAATACATGCATGCATGAAGTGATATATTAAAATTAAGAAGGTTTATATGCTAAGTTATGCAATACTCTTTTGTATATATCATTACAAGAACGCATGAGTTTAAAACACCGATCATATGTTGTAGTTTCAAAAGGAATACATTAATGAAGAATTATGATGAAGCGGTATAATGTATGTACATCTTTATAAGTATGAACATTTTAATGATAACCATGTCCTTATTAATGTAATCCTTTATTCAATGATGTATTACGAATCATTATACAAGATAGTGATTGCATACAGATCAGCACATGAATATAAGAGCATGAATATGCATGGATACATGTTAGTGGATATACATATGTAAGTGAGAATGTATGCATATGCATAAGTACACATGTGCATAAGAGAGTTCACGTGCATAATTGCATGCGTATGTAAAAGTATATATGCATGTTTGTAAAAAAGTGTATATAATTGCATGTATATAAAATGTATGCATATGCATAAGTAAATGTGTGCATAAGAGATTTCACGTGCATAATTGCATGTGTATGTAAAAGTATACGAGCATGTTTGTTAAAAAGTGTATATATGTATATGAGTACATGCATGTATAAATGTTAGTAAGTATACATGTGCATATGAATGAATGAATCTATACACATAAATGTATCAAAACGAATAAATGAGAACACATATACATGGGTGTATGTAAGTGCATATGTAAGAGAATAGTTACGCAATATAACACAGGAGCAGTGGCAGAGAAGATAACAAATATAGGGGACTCTCAACAATTTTCCACTAATAGCAAGTACAAAGATGATGGCGTTGTCCACCTGTGCGCTCTCAAGGTAGAGCTAATGATGATCTAGACAACTCTAGATAGGGAGATACAAGGTAGAGATGTTGGCTCAATTTGATGTCTCAGGTAGTGCAGAAGTCATGTATATATAGGATAATGGGTGGCGTAATTGCCATACACTTCTTAGGCCGGTTGAACCGACCTAGCAAATATAGATGACTTTTGACTGTGACATGGAATATTCCATGGAATATTCCTTTTACTGTCACATTGGGGGCGGACCCCCCAGTCGGGCCTGCTCATCGCTGCCCCGAACCCCACAATTGGGGACCCTAGTAACTCCCTTTCCTTACAATACCTCACATAGTCCAATATGACCTTCATCCAACATGCAAGTTGGGATTCCCATCAATTGGGTAATGCACGCTTGGCTTCTCCTCATAATGGGGGCTTTACAAAATGTGCATACAATCATGAGGGGTAGACATTCATCATATACCAACACCCCCCCCTCAATGTTTACCAAATGATAAATCAAGTAGGTCTTGGTCCTATGCCCATCTATTGAAGATGCCTATTGAGCTGCTCTCTTCCAAGTGTGTTAGTGAATATGTCAGCACAATTTGCCTCTGTTGGGAAATATTCTAGCTCCATGATTTCATCTTCAATTAGCTCACAAACGTAATGGTATTGTACTTCTATATGCTTGGTGCGAGCATGAAATATTGGGTTCTTTGCAATAGCCATACAACTTTGATTATAACACTTGAGTACAGTTGCCATATTTGATGGAGAGTTTAGATCTGCATGAATTCTCCTTAACCAGACTGCCTCACAAGAAGCAAAACAAGCTACTTTGTACTCTACTTCAGTGGAGGAGAGTGGGAGAGTTGGTTGCTTCCTACTTACCCAAGAAAATATTCTTGAACCAAGTGAGAAACAATATCCAGAAACTTATTTTCTAGAATCACAATCTCCAACCCAATTTGAATCACAATATCCTTGAAGCGTATCACATGTGGTATAAAAAATACCAAAATCCAAGGTTCCTGCAATGTACCTTAGAATTCACATTCCAACATTCCAGTGACTCTCCTTAGGTTTGTTGGAAAACCTGCTTAACACTCCAACAGCATAGCAAATGTCTAGTCTAGTACTGCACAGAAAAATAAGACTTCCAACAAGCTTTCTATACTTCTTAGCATCTACTTCAGGCATGTTATCATCCATAGATAGCTTATGATTTACCTCCATAGGTGTGCTAGTTGGTTTGCAGTCCATCATTCCAAATGCCTTGAGAATTTCTTTGGCATATTTTTGTTGTGAGATGAAAATGCCATCCTTTCTTTGACATACTTCAATTCCTAGACAAAAATGGAGTAGACCTAAGTTTGTCATTTCAAAATCAGTTCCCAAGCGGATCCGAGTTTGATTGATGAGTTCCTGATGATCTCTTGTAATGATCGAATCATTTACATATACAATGACAACAACTAGCTTGTTATCCCTTTTCGTTACATACAAGTTAGCATCATAAGTACTTCTTTCAAAACCCATATTTTTGAAAAAATTATCTATCCGTTGGTACCAAGCCCGTGGTGCTTGCTTAAGGCCATACAAAGCTTTCTTCAACCTGCAAACTTTATTCTCTGAATTGGGCACCTCAAAAACCTGGTGATTGAGATATATATACCTCCTCCTTGAGGTGACCATTCAAAAATGCAGATTTGACATCCATCTGCAAAATAGGCCAGGCCTTTTGTGCAGCTACTGCAATTATCCTCCGAATAGTTGTTATGCGTGATGTTGGTGTTGTTAACAGTCTATTGGAATAAATCCACTACTGGGTTCTTGGGATGGTCAAGGGTTTGTATTACAGAGGCCCTATATTTATTTTCCCAAATAAAACATTCACTATGCAGTATTATTCATTACTTTACTCTGATTATCCACCAACAGACTTGTAAATAGTAATTCCATCACGAGACTTTCTAACATTAAGTGAAATACTTCACTACGACATAGTATGTTACTCAATTATGCAGCATAACACGGGATTCTTCAATGACAATCGATGCATGATCACAATTAAACTTATATTTTCACCAACAAAGTATTACGCAGACAAGATCATCAGAATAACTTTATACACCAAATAGTAAATCATCAATACACCAGGATAAGTAAACACTTGCACCAAAAACCACCCATAGGTGCACCACCTAGACCACAGTCCGGCGTCGTGCTTCTCCTGCACATCTGCTTCCCGCACACTTTTTCATTATCAAAGAGTTACAAATGTTACCCTACATCCTTTCGATATGTGTCCTTTCCAATTACATTTCCCGGTAGTTATAATTACATTTTGGCAGCCTAACATTAGCATGCACTTCTGGATTTGAACCCAGAATTGATTAATTGCAAAAAATAGCTAAGAGTCATCGATGATGCCCTGAATATACATAGCGTGAGCTAACTTAAAGGTACATGAAATTTTCTGCTTCAAGGATTCTAACATCTCCTGGAGAACGTGCGGTTCTACCAAATGAGCATATGTGCACACCGAGCTGGAAGCAATGACTTGAGAAAGCAAAACTTCACTTTGATTCTCCAAAAAAGCTTATTGTTGATAAAAATCGTTGGCAATGGTTGTATCTCTGCGTAGCTTGGCATCAACAATTTCTGCATCTATTTGGGAAAGATGATCCTGCTGAATACCAAGTTGCTATTCTCTTCGATCCAACTCTTGCTGCTCAAACTGCATTGTCTGGAAAAAATTCTGGCACTCCTGTATCGCTTCAATTTCTTTCTTTAACTTAATTGTACGACCAATCTCCTCATCTAATACTTGTCCTTTTTGAAACAATTCTTCTGTAACTTTCCTCAGTCCTGCTTCACCTTATAGTACCTTGTCAGACAATACCTTATAGGCATGTTCAAATTTTTCTAATTTGGTGCAAGTGTTGGCTAACCCACAACCAAGAGCTTTCATGGCATCATTTTTATCTGTCACTACCTCTTTGAGAAGATCAATCTCTGCATCTTTGGCTGCAACAATCTCATCCTTCACGGTAACCTATTCCTGTAATAAACATTCATTGGCTCTGACCCAAGTAGGTCTCTTAGCCTACTCCTAAAAAGTACCTAACCTAGATCAAGCAATTTGACCCACTTCTTGAAATCCTATGACTCCAATATTTTGTCCAAAGTTAGTATTTTTAGCTTTCCAAGAAGCCAAGAAACACTCAATTTGGATGAGTAAAAGTCAGGCAACTCACTATTACAAAATAGACTACCTATATGTCCACTTGTGCAGAATTTTTAGTCACCATAAAATACAAATATCTCAGCACAGAAGACGATATGATTGTGCAAATAGAAACATAAAGTAAGAGAGATAGGCTTTCATTGAAGACAAGAATCACTACATTTGGATTTATACGTAGAGAGAACCATCTATTACAAGTTGGGTATGTCTCACAGACTACACTAGAGAGAGGGGTCGTGTGAGAAACTTATACAAAACCTCAATTACAGAGATGCTCTGGTGCTGAAACTTCTTGGGGATGCTCCTCTGGTACTTGGGCACTTTCTAGGTCCTTCTTCTCAGTCCTTATGTCCTAAAAATGCACCTTCATGCATGTATGAGTGAGTGTATGACCTTTCATCTACCCCTTCCTTGTCTCTTGACTCTTTGTTGAAGCTCAAGGTCAAGGACACAGCATGGAAGCGCATCAAGGAAGTAGACACACAAGAAGAAGGAGCAAGTAGGGAGCTCCAAGAAGCACCTGTCAAATTTTCAGAAGAAATCCCTACAAAAATAGTGATTTTTATCACTAAAAACCATTGTAAATACCATTTTCCATTTTTGTAACTCCATTTTGTTCAAGCCGAGGAGTCCTCGAGCTTGAGGAGTATTAGATCTACCATCCTACCAATTTTCATAATTTTTAGACTCCGTTTGGGCCCCCAAATAAGCCCTGGAACCTATTTTTTAACTAGGCCGGACACTAGGTCTGGACAGGGCCAAAACCACTCAAAAACTATAAAAAGGGCTGGAGAGCTCATTTTTGAGGTTAGCTTGTTGTAGATTTCAGCTTTGTAAGAGAGCTCTTGTATAATTGAATATCTTCCATTGTTCCACTCCTTGCTCTTACTTTGTGCGCGTGTGTGTGTATGTGTGTGCATGCTTGTGTGCTTTCACTCACGCATTTGTGCCATCACTTGCTCACGGTCTTCATACCGGTCCTCACGTCTCCACGGATTGACATTTATGAGGTGTATCTCCTCACGTTGGTACTCACCATTGTGCTAGAGTGACACCAAATTTGGCGTCGTTGCCGAGGAGAGAGCTTGGAGGACGAGCGTGTGACGGTAAGACGTAGAGTAGCGACGTTGGAAGGTAAAAAATCACCATTTTCAGTTTAGTTTCTGAGTTTTTTCTTCTTCTTCATCTTCACCTTCATCATCATCTTCTTCCCTCTTCGTATTCTCTGATTTTTTCCATTTTTGCCGCTACATTCACTCGTTTTTTATTTGTGGCCGTGAGGAACAAGCTTAAGAGGAGCTGAGAACCAAAAACGCTGAAGAAAAACACTGAAAAACTCTCAAAAACACCAAAATCTGAGCGGTGGTATCGCGGCGTGAGAGGAACAGCGCCTGGTATCGCGAGCGTTGTATCGTGACTTTGGAGAGTGACTTTGCATCTACAGGCTGATAGAAGTGACAAGGTGGACACAAGGTACACAAATCTGCAAAAATTTTTGAATTTGGGTGTCAAAATCTCCAAGTATCGTGTCCGGTTGAGTTGTGGTATCGCGATACCAGAACTCCCGTGTATCGCGACACTTGTTGAGGTATCGTATCGTGCATGCCCCACTTGAGGTATCGCGATACCATTTTGGTATCGTATCGTTAAGTGCTGGTATCGCGATCACGGTCGCCCCAGTGGTATCGTATCGTGCCAGTCTTGGTATCGTATCGTCGATCGTGCAGTATTGTATCGCCGGCCAAGTTGGTATCGCGATCGTCTAAATTTTGGTATCGTATCGCGAGGTTAAGTGGTATCGTATCGTGCATGCCCACTTGAGGTATCGCGATACCATTCTGGTATCGTATCGTCCAGTGTTGGTATCGCGATCGTAGTTGCCTCAGTGGTATCGTTTCGCGACGGTCACAGTATCGTATCGTTGACCAAGTGGTATCGTATCGCCTGAGATTCTGGTATCGTATCGTGCAAATTAGAGATATCGTATCGTGACCACTTTCAGTATCGTATCGCCTAAGAGAGCAGTATCGTATCGTGAGGTTGGTATCGCGATCGCAGTTATCCTAGTGGTATCGTATCGTCTAGGTGGTATCGTATGAAGGGGTATCGTGTAAGACAAAGGTATCGTATCGTGGAAAATCTGGTATCGTATCGCCTGTTCTGAGTTCCCAGAGAGATCCTGTTTCCCTGTTTTAACCCCCAAAACCCTGAACTGGCATAACTTTCTCATACGAAATCCGTTTGCTGTGATCTTGGTTTTGTTGGAAAGCTCGTGGGGAATACAACCAAAACATCGACTGGTTATGGTTAAATTAATACCAGGATTATTAGATAGGGTATTTTGAAGTTGACCCTCAGGAAAATTGGAAAACCAAGGTGTTCCAAAGGATTTTGAGCAATATAAGAGAACTTTGGGACTAGAAGCCAAGGCTTATGAACCTGAGATCTGGCAGACACTTAGGCAAGGATAGACAAAGCATTAGGTCATCTGAGGCTAGTGTCAACCATACATCCAAGTCTTGGGCTCAACAGCTTAGTGGTTATCCTTACACACGAAGTTCAGAAACCAGTGACTCGGAAATGTCTTTTAGCATGGAAAGACCCACACGTAGCTCCGGCACTGCCCATTTACAGACACCAGAAGGTCCCTATAAGACCCAATTGGAGTATATCAGGACCAACCAATTAGGTGCTCGCATCTATGAGGATGGTCTAAGGCGATCAGTGGTTCAACTCAAAAATCCTGACCAACCCTTTGGACTTGAACACCCCAAGAAACAGTGCGACTTGCAGGAAGAAGGTTTAGACAGTACTTGGAAAGATGCCCTGTACCAGAATTACCCACACCAACCAAACAGGTGGCACTGTTTTTAGATGGCCTATTGAGCACAAAATTAAGGTCATATGTATACCTGAAAGAGCCTAGATCCATAGAAGAGTGTATACGGATATGCATTGACATAGAAGACAACTTGGGTGAGGAGTTAGGACTATCCAAACTCTATAAGGACTCTGATAGTTCTACAAGTCATACCTCTAGAACCTCCACTGAGATAGATGAGATAGCTGAGCAGGTGGCCAAAAAGCTAGGATTTCAAAATAGACAAATGCCAAGGGTCACCTCAGTGAAGCGATGTTATACATGTGGAGGAGATCACATGGCTAATGTTTGCCCATTGACGACTCAACCCCAAGGAAGCCCTAATGCTCTATATTGCACCATTGAGAGGAAATACACAAATCATACGGCCCAAGATTGTCCGTATAACAGGCAAGCTGTTAGACAAAATTATCATCAACCTTACCAGCAGGGTAGGTATCAGAATCAGTACCAACAGCCATATTATAGGCCACAACAATATCAACCTCAATACCAGCAGCAATATCAGGCACCATATAGGCCACAACCAGTCCTAGGAAACCAACCGCCAGCTCCGGCCAATGTGATCCCAGTTAAATATACGATGGCGGAGGAGAACCATAATAGAGCATTGGTGCCACTAACCCCATTGGTCTCAGAAAATGATTCTCACGCTCATGGTTCAGACTACTTCCATGAAGATAGTCCACAGGCTTATTATATAGAGTCACCTGAGCAAAGTGAGACTTCTCAGTATCAATATGGGACACCACCTATAGAACAAAATTGGGAGCCAGAATACTCCAATGTCATGTATACGAATCCAAATCCTAGGCCCCAATTGAGACAGGAAAGACCACAAGCCCCTAGAGGACCATGCTTTAGATGTCAGGGCGACCATTTCATTCGTGAATGTCCCCACCAACCAGCTCTGGGACTAGGACAGAACATCACAATACAAGGCTTTTGTCTTGAGTGCGGCAAGGAACATCTTCCTAGAGAGTGTCCCAGGAATCCCTCTAGTGTACCCAAGGTTACACCCATCAATGTGGTAGGCTTAGTGGCAGATTCAAGTTCAAGTAGCAATAATGTGGCTCCTATACAGGCAGTTACTAGGGCACAGGCTACACAACAAGCAAAACCATCTGAGCAGTCGGAGTCAAGTGAGGCAGGAGAGCCTAGTAAGAGGAAACCAAGAACATGGAAGGATACCAGAGAGAAGGCTAATCGCAAGTGGAACAAAAAGCTATCCGAGCTAGAAGAAAGTCTAAAAGATGCCAAAACAAAAATAGAAGACATTGCATCTCAAAGCCCCTCGCATGCCGAAGCTCCATCCATTCCACCTCATTCCACCCCACCGCCCATTGTAAAAAGACCGCAATCAGGGTCTGTTCTTGCAGATCCAACCCCAGAAGGCTTGGACATGATGTTCAAGGCCTACCAGGCTCGTCTTCAAGAAGGGCCAACAGCTGCAAACCTAGACAAGAGTTACCCTAGAGCAGACTTAGAGATTGAACGGATGAAAATGTGCATGAAAATGGTAGAACAAGCTCAAGCTATACTTGAGACTAGTCAAAAGTTCAATCAGACAAACTCTATCAAACCAGATTTGCATTTCCAAGGCTTACTAGAAAGATTAGAGCAGTTGGTAAACAAACCACAAGTTTCTTTACCTCCACAGGCTCAACCAGTTATTCAAAGAGGAAGCTCACCACCAATGGGAGCTTATGTTCCTAATTCCACGGATGTTGGAATACCTCCTTCAATTCAACAATACTCTCAAGAGTTCTTGCGGGAAATACAGGAAGAGAAATGGGCCAAGGAGAAGGGTAATTCCCCTCCTATTCCTGAGATTGATGATCTTCATGACCAATTTCCCCAAGACATTCCGTCTATCTATGGAGACCAAGCAGAGCAACAAGAAGATGAGAGATTAGATTTTGAATCTAATTCTTTACAAGAGTTGCCTCATTACACAGGCCCGTGGGAATCTGAATCTCTCCAGATCAGAGCCCCCACAATATTGGTAAGAAATGAAGACTCAGTGATTCCAAGAAACACTGATGTTGTGAAGAACACTAAGGTTCAATGTCATCTCACTGTGGAAGAGCTGCTCAAAGCAAAACCTGAGCTCTGAAATCATGTGAAGGATCAAGTTCCAAACCTTGAATCCAATATGCCAAAAGTAGGCTCTAAGCAAAAAGTTCCAGAGATACCTCTCGACAAGATAGGAGACATGAGCGAAGGTGAAGAAGGTAACACTTATCTTCCGATCACCTATCACGGTTACACAACCCAAGCAATCGTAGATTCAGGTGCTGGTGTTGCTATTGCGACCACCTCCTTGTGGAAGCGATGGGGCGAACCCACCTTAAGACCAACGAGAATGAAACTTCAAATGGCAGATGGTCATTTTGAAAGACCTCTAGGATTGCTTGAAGGGATAACTCTAACCACATGTGGTGTAGAGTTTGAACATACGTTTGCTATATGTGACTTTGAGAAAAATAATGTCTACGAGATGATCCTAGGAAGACCCTTCCTACGACAATTGCAAATAGTACAGGATTGGGGAACCAACTCCTTGTACTTACAGCACCTAGGGGTTACCACCAAGGTCAATCTGAAGGATTACACCTTCAGAGATGTACCACCCCTACAGTGGAATCCTATCCACAAAGCAAAAGAAGATTCAATCTCCGTGCATTCTGGAAGTTCACCTGATCCATCATGGCTGCATGAAGATACTCACTTGTGGATGTGCAAGGTCGCAGAGGAAGAGGACAAGCGCCTAAAAGCGAGAGAAGAAGGAACTCCCCCAGGAGATAGACCAATAAAAGACCCAGCCTATACACCGATGATATTTCCAGATGAGGAATTTGAACCTCATGGTTGGGCAGAAATCTTAGCTACCATGGACATAGCAGTCAATGAAGAACAATGGACACCTCATTGTGATGAGGAGGGTTATGATATTTCAGTGTTCATGTGTCAGCCCCTGTTGGAAGAGTGTGATCCTAGTGAGTTCATAGAAGAAGAAGAGAATGACGATGATCTAGAATCCATTGTGATGGATACTTACTTTGACTCAGAGGAACACTATTTAGAAGACATAGGAGTGTTAACCCAAAAAGAAGAAGAACCCCTCACGAGTATTAAAACGATAAATTCAAAGGAAGGAAGTGAAGGAGGTCAAAAGAAAAAGAAAAGAAAAGCAGTGAAACAAGAAGAGGAAAAATCATTGTTTGAAGTACCAGAAAATTTCAAGAAATATGAAGTGGAAGACCGAAAAATTTTGGTACGGATGCCTAAGAGAGAGGCCATTATAGGAGAAGCACATGACAATAAAGAAAAGACCAAAAAATTGTAGTGACCATTGAAGGGAACAAAGAACGATGTACGTACATAGGAGATGACCTAAGTGCAAAAGAAGAAGCAGAGCTTGTAGCTCTATTAAGGGAATATAGGGATGTGTTCGCATGGCACTATAGAGACTTGAAAGGAGTAGATCCAAAGATTTGCTCTCATACGATTCCGATGACCGCTGATGCCAAGCCCACCAAACAAAAGCCCTACACATATAATGACAATTATGCAGCCAAAATAAAGGAGGAAATTGACAGGCTGATTGAAGCTGGATTCATCTATGAGATTGAGCACACTGAATGGGTGTCCCCCATTGTGGTGGTGCCCAAGAAGAATGGGAAATTGCGAGTGTGCATTAACCTTAAAAAAGTTAATGCTGCTACAATCAGAGGTAGTTATCCACTTCCAATCACCGAACATCTGTTGGAGCGTGTTGCAGGCAAGGAAGTTTATAGCTTCCTTGATGGATTTTCAGGTTACAACCAAGTAGCCATTGCCCCCGAAGATCAACACAAAACGGCCTTTGCCACAGAATGGGGAATTTTTGCATTTCGTGTGATGCCATTTGGGCTCACCAACGCACCTGCAACATTCCAAAGGCTCATGTGTCATGTCTTCAAAGAGTTCTTGCAGAAGAGCTTAGAAGTATATGTGGATGATTTATGTGCGCATTCCCAACAGAGAAGTTACCACATCCCTGAGCTCAGACAAATCTTCAACAAGTGTAGAGATTATCGAGTGTGTCTGAACCCAGAGAAGTGTGTGTTCATGGTACGACAAGGTAAAATCTTAGGTCACATTGTTTCTAAGAATGGAATTTCAACAGATGAAGACAAGGTAAGAGCGATAGCAGAGTTGCCAAGACCAAGAAATGTTAAAGATGTACAGGCCTTTATGGGCCATTGTGGATATTACCGTAGGTTTATCCACATGTATGCCATCATAGCTAAACCTCTTTATGGGTTGTTAACAAATTTTGAGTGGAACGAGGAATGCGAGAATTCCTTCAACGAGCTAAAAACACGCTTGTGCTCAGCACCAATACTGACCACTCTTGATTGGAGTAAACCATTCCATGTCCATGTAGATGCCTCCAATCATGCAATAGGATGTGTGCTAGCACAACCAACAGGTGAAGGAAACCTAGATTTGCCGATAGCATATGCTAGTAGGCAATTAAATGCAGCTGAACGAAATTATACCACAACGGAGAGAGAAGGCTTAGGCATGGTATACGCTGTGAAAAAGTTTAGACACTATTTATTGGCCAATAAGTTCAAGTTTTTCACTGATCATCAAGCTTTACTATATTTGGTCAATAAACCTTGCAATACAGGCCGCTTAGTGAGATGGTTCCTCTTACTAATGGAATACGACTTTGAAGTTGTTGTCAGGAAAGGTAGAACCCATCTTAGGGCAGACCATCTTTCTCGTATCACTTCAGGAGAGCCACCGCAAGGAGTGTCTGATGAACTGTCCGATGCTTATCTGTTCAATTTAGAAGTTGTTCCTAAATGGGCAAATAAGTTGGTACCGGTCCTAACCTTCGGGCCTGCAAATAAAAATGTGAAGACAAGCAAAGAAGAAATTGTAAAATCACAAAAGTATCAAATATTGGCCGGAAGTATGTACAAGCAAGATACCGAGGGCGTATTAGCCTGTTGTGTTGAGGACGACGAACATACTAGTTGGATGCAACAAGCCCATGAGGGACTGCTAGGAAATCACTACTCTAAACAACGAACATTGCAGAATCTAAAACGTTTAGGAGTGTATTGGCCTAGCATGGACAAAGAAATACAGGAGTGGATCCAGAATTGTCCAGTGTGCCAGAAGAGACCCCCAGTGGAGCATGCCACTCTTTATCACGTGTCATTAATCCCAGATTGGAGTGCTCCATTGGTTGAGTTCATGAGATCGAGAACATTACCCAATCAGGCTAGTCTTGCAAGAAAACGGAGCATGGAGCAAGAGGCTCAAGACTATGCCTTAGTAGGAGACAACCTATATCGAAGAGGCAAGGATGGTTACCTAAGACTGTGCGTTCATGAATCAGACTATTTGAAAGTCTTAGAAACTGCACACAGCGGTGCTGCAGGTGGACACTTTGGGCCTGACAGAGTAATTAAGACCATTCTATTCTCAGGACTTTGGTGGCCCACTCTTCATATGGATGCACATACTTATGTGAAGAAATGTGACACATGCCAACGTGCCCAATATCCGATAAGAAAAGACGAGATGCCTTTAAGGCCAATGATGGGAGGACGTGCATTTTCAAAGTGGGGTATAGACTTTGTTGGTCCTATTAACCCCCCAGCTAGAAACTCCCATGCAGAATACATTATTGTAGCCACAGATTACCTTACAAAGTGGGTGGAAGTAAAAGCCACGACAAAGAATGATGCTCAAACGACGGCTAAGTTCTTATTCGAAAATGTGTTCACTAGATATGGGTTACCAATAGAGTTGGTTAGTGATAGAGGTACGCACTTCTTGAATGAGGTCATTGAAAATCTCCTTCAAGAATTCATGGTGATACATAAGAAGTCTGCCCCCTATCACCCACAAGCTAACGGACAAGCCGAGAGCACGAATAAGATCCTATGTAACGTATTGACGAAACTTGTAAATAATAAACGCTCTGATTGGGACAAACAACTTCATCATGCTGTTTGGGCATACCGAGTTGCCTACAAAACGGTACTCAATGCTACCCCATTTCATATGGTCTTTGGACAGAATGCCGTGCTACCATTGGACTACCTAATCCCAGCCTTGAAAGTAGCACAAGAGCATGAGTGGAATGGACATGAGTTGTCTTCCAGGATCTTTGATCTAGAACGCTTAGGTGAGACGAGGCTACGGGCAGTAGCAGGCATTTATGCTGCAAAGAAAAGGCAAAAGGCATACTTTGATGCCCATGTAAAGGATAAAGGATTGAAGGAAGGAGATCTAGTGCTGGTTTATACGCTAAAGCAACATGCCCGCAAATTGGAGAAACGAGGATATGGACCCATGATCATTAATAGACTCTCCACTAGCGGTGCAGTTCAATTGGCCACTTTAGAAGGTGATATCCTACCAAACTATATTAGTGGATGCCGAGTCAAGTTATATCAAGAACCTCTTACAGAGGAAATGCTCATGAGACTCAACACTGCTAAGAAGCGAAAAGAAGAAGAGTTAAGGGTTAGAGAAGAAGCACAAGCAGAGGCTAGAGAGCGCATCAGAAGAAATAAGTTACGGCGGCTAGGCCTAGATGTCAACACAAAAGCTCCAAAATATCACATGGACATGTGCCAAAAATCGGGCATAACTACTTCTCGAATAATTGATCGACGGCCCTTTGTGACTATAGAGGTAGGACAAGGAAAGAGTGTAAGGACTGTGAGAGCATTGGTTGACTCAGGAGTAGCAACTAGTGCAGTTAGACTTTCATACTGCCAAGACCTGCAATTGAACATCAAGCCCATAGAAGCCTATCTCATAGGATTAGGAGGCGTGGAAACACCCTGTTTGGGCGAGGTGGAACTTCCCATCTACCTTCAAGATGTTCCAATAAAAGTCAAAATGCTAGTGTGTCATGATGAGGACCTCACAGAACCACTTGTCTTGGGTCAAGATTGGATTTACGACCATGCTGTCAACTTGAACCTAAGAAGTCAACTTCTTCAAGTTTGGGTATATGATCAATGCATTACATTAGAATTGGAGAATCGCATGTCCACTGAAACTGACACCACACACTCTCTTTGTTCCTCTAAGGCTAATCTTCTCGAACAAGATGTCGTAGATGTCAAAAGCTCTATGATCCAGACGGACGCAATCACGGAAGGACAGTCGCAAAGGCAAGATGAACCTTCTTCTTGTTTTTCCAAGAGTAAAGCGTCCACG
Organism: Ceratopteris richardii; assembly: GCA_020310875.1. Classification (NCBI taxonomy): domain Eukaryota; kingdom Viridiplantae; phylum Streptophyta; class Polypodiopsida; order Polypodiales; family Pteridaceae; genus Ceratopteris; species Ceratopteris richardii. Next base: position 91,549,434 of record CM035407.1, on the reverse strand, counting down.
GTAGTTCAACCTCAGAAGCAAGCAAAACAGTGCAAGACAGCCAGTCTATCAAATAGACAAAGAGCCTTCAAGAGGAAAGAAGTGTTGGGCATGACACAGATCTGGGTAAAGAAAGGAGTACCACCATCGATGTTACCTCAAAGACTCCCACCCAACCAGATCGACCATGACAACAGAAGGACCAAGCACCTACGACAGGGTCAAGCACAAAGAATCCATCAAATTTGGGTACCGAAGCTATCAATGAAGGCCGACCACAATCAGGTACAAATTTGGGTGCCTAAAAAATTAGCTACAGCTCAACAAGGGCAATTACAGATGTGGGTACCCAAGAAGCTCTTACACGTACAAAGACCTATGCTCCCCGCCATGCGAAAGGCCTCAACAAAGAAGCCAAGGAAAGCAAAGGGCAAGAAGAGAGCACAAAGACCAAAAGAAGCTAAACTCAACCCTTCTACAAAAAAAGGTAGGCACTCACCCAGGATATGGGTTTGGAAGCCAAAAGCACAAGCAACATCCACAGAACCAAGGGGCCAACCACACTGGATACCAAAGTTTGGACTGCATCCAAAGAAGAACTGGCCTGAGGTGATCTCTACAGTACCAAACCCTATTCCAAAATGGGTTCCAATCCGGAGGATTACATCATTTCGAGATCCGATAGACACCTCCAATCAAAGAATTCATCAAGTATACAAGTAACATCAAAAGCCTCGACCAGCAGCAACCATGTGCCTTTGGCATAACCTTGTCGTTTGCACCATTCAGGTCGTGCATTTCCAAAGTATGCATCAATATAGGGCCACCTTACAGGGCCGTGCATAGACACAATTGAGAAATCCCAGGCACATGAGACACAATTTTCACAGGCAAAATATGTTATTGATACTAACCTCTTTCTTCTTGTTTGCGGCCACCATTGTTCCAAAAAAAAAAAAAAAAAAAAAGAGAGAAGACTATGTGCTTGAAAATGCTCATCAGCGAACTTCCAGCAAGGACATCCCTCAACAAAAAGGACAAGCCAACGGTCAAACACCATGAGGGAACCACAACACGAAGAGATGAAGATCAACGGACCCTTCACCATGGTAAGACATGTATGTTTCAACAACACTATAACCATGATAGATTAGGAAACCTCTTCGTCAGCATACCCTTGAGCACTTAGCTCAAGACCCAATCTCTTGCACCATACTTCTTGCCATGCATTTTCCAAGTACGCATATGTAGGTCCACATTACAAGGCCATGCACAAGGCACATATTTTGTTCAACCCATGCACTAATGCACTTACCCACCATTCATTATGGGTTACAAGTGCTTGGCATGAAAACTATGAAAAGCCATCTTTGGAAGAACCAGACGACATCAAGATGACAACAACAAGAGCAAGGAAGCCATCCACCACCGATTGCTCCCAATCAACATTGACCACCTCCTTTGAGCAGCTAGCAGTTTTGGAAAACTTACAAATGCACCACCCAGATGGAGTATAAGGCAGAAGTACGTACAAAGGGACTACAAACTGCAAGAGATAACAGTGGCAAAGTGAAGACCCAGACAAATGACCAGGATACATTGGGAAGAGGGATCGCCCCTGTTGAACGTAACGGACACTACCTCTCAATGTACTACATGGAACAACCACGACAACAAGGGTCTGTCAGGGACGACAGACTCAAGAGGGGGGGGAGTGTTGAAGCTCAAGGTCAAGGACACAGCATGGAAGCGCATCAAGGAAGTAGACACACAAGAAGAAGGAGCAAGTAGGGAGCTCCAAGAAGCACCTGTCAAATTTTCAGAAGAAATCCCTACAAAAATAGTGATTTTTATCCTAAAAACCATTGTAAATACCATTTTCCATTTTTGTAACTCCATTTTGTTCAAGCCGAGGAGTCCTCGAGCTTGAGGAGTATTAGATCTACCATCCTACCAATTTTCATAATTTTTAGACTCCGTTTGAGCCCCCAAATAAGCCCTGGAACCTATTTTTTAACTAGGCCGGACACTAGGTCTGGACAGGGCCAAAACCACTCAAAAACTATAAAAAGGGCTGGAGAGCTCATTTTTGAGGTTAGCTTGTTGTAGATTTCAGCTTTGTAAGAGAGCTCTTGTATAATTGAATATCTTCCATTGTTCCACTCCTTGCTCTTACTTTGTGCGCGTGTGTGTGTATGTGTGTGCATGCTTGTGTGCTTTCACTCACGCATTTGTGCCATCACTTGCTCACGGTCTTCATACCGGTCCTCACGTCTCCATGGATTGACATTTATGAGGTGTATCTCCTCACGTTGGTACTCACCATTGTGCTAGAGTGACACCACTCTTCAATGCATTCTTCTTGATGTTCCAACTCCTTTGAATGTCTTTTGATGCTTCCTTTCACTCCTAATGGATAAAGAGTCATGGATTTATCTTTATCCAAGCATTTAATCACATTTGGAACATCCAAATTATCCAAATAATCCTCTAAGCTTGCTCCTTCTTTTTCGACACTCCCCCTCAAGCTTAGGTAGGAAGTGTTTATGTCCATCAAGCTCATCATGTTCTTGAACTTGCTTAGCTTTGATGCATCCAATCCTTTGGTGAATAGATCAGAAACCTGCTCCTTTGTGGTCACAAAATGAACATCCACTTCATTAGTAGCAACCTTTTCTCTTACATAATGTTTAATGGACCTCTATGTGCTTACTCCTAGCATGATACATAGGGTTATTAGCCAAGTGTATAGATGACATATTATCTCCATAAAGGGAGATTGTTCCAACCTGCACATCCAAGTCAATTTGTGGCTTCTTTCCAAGTCTCCATTTGATTTGTTTGATTCCCTTATGATCACTACATGTCATGATAAGATCGTCCACATATATACATATTAATAACACCTTACTCCCTTCTTTCTTCATGTAGAGTGAGGGATCTGATTTGCTTTGATTGTAACTGCATTTCTCAAGGTAATCCACAAGCCTTTGATTCCAGACCCTTGGTGCTTGCTTAAGACCATACAAGGCCTTCTTCAACCTACAAACAAAATCAGGATGATCCACATCTTCATATCCAAAGGGGTGTGCCATGTATACCTCTTCTTTTAGCTCACCATTCAAGAATGCATTTTTTATATCAAGCTGATATATAGGCCATCTTCTACCTACACATACATCTATTAAGGTCCTTATTGTTGTTTTGTTAGCCACGGGATTGAACGTCTCTTCATAATCCATAGCAAAAGTTTGTGTGAACCACTTAGCAACCAACCTAGCTTTGTGTCTAGCTAGTGAACCATCGGCATTCCTTTTAGTCTTATACACCCATTTATTTTGAACCACTTTCATACCTGGTGTTTTAGGTACTAATTCCCAAGTCTCATTGTCCTTGAGTGTTTTCATCCCTTCATCTATTGCTCTATTCCATTCCTCCTTTGGTGATGCCTCCTCATACATTTCAGGATCATTATCTCCAACAACCTGCATCACATAGGCATAGTGCTTGGCAATTAAAGAGTCATAACTTAACCTTTGTATTGGCTTCTTGAGCCTTGAGGACCTAATAAGCACCTAATAATGGTTGTTTTTATAAATTTTGATAGGTCATTTTGAAGGTTGACTGGTTTTGAGCTGAGTATAAAGGTAGTAATTCCACATTGAGAAAGGAGTTATCTCGGTTTTCGGCAATTGATTCTTCCAAGGTATTACGATCTACAAAAGAACTATATATTCTTCCTATGTTGGTGCAAGACAATCATCAATTTATGATTTGGACAAAGGTTTGAAGTCAAAAGATGAAGCAAAGATCAATATATGAAGCTTGAAGTTAGTGCTTGATCAGAGAATGAAGACTGGTATATGCATGTTCACTAAACTTGTAATTAACTCACTTATACCTTTGTAATGGTCAAGAGTTTGTACATATATGCCTATATATACAAGTATAAAGTCGGGGCATGTAAGAGAGATGATGAAAGACAAGTTGTAAGAGCCTTTAGACACTTTAGAAGTGATGAGAATATAGCTCATCAATCATATGTAATGATTTCCTAAATAGAAGAAAAATTACACCCAATATTTTGCTCTGTGCTCCTTCTGTGTTTATCATCTTGTGAAATGCCTTTGTACAAGTCTAAGTCTATAGTTGAGTGACCTCTGTACAAATTTTCAGATCCTAATTGTGATCAGGCTAAGAGAATTAAGAGTAGGAACATTTCTATGTGTAAATGTGAAGAAGAGAAGACTGCAGCAAGCGCAAATTTGATGATAATGTTTTGGTCAGTTCTCCTTCCAGAGTGTAAACTTTTGAGCAACAAAGCACTCATTCTTTAAGTTGGAAGGTAAGCTACCTATGGTTAAAAGAATTTGCATAAAAGGGTTCTAGTTTAAGAGAACTATGCATAAGAAGTTGCAGGCATAGTACAAAGTAGAGATTTAAATCGTAGATTTAAATCAGGATTTAAATCGTTTAAATCGTACAGGTTTTAAAAAATAAAAATAAAAATGGAGGTTTTTATTCATCAAGAGATATTTTTATTTTTTTCTTATATTTGAGGTATGCACAATCCCTATTGACTCATGTATACATTTTAGTGTCAAAAACACATAAAATACCTATTGTAGAATCCCTCCCCATTACATCATTACAATTTACATCGATGAGCCATACATGATACATCATAGAACTTAAATGAATGATAAATCATAAACATCATATCCACATTGCAATTTACATCAGAAATGAGATAGTGATCAATGACATTTCATTACATGAATGATGAAAAGTAAAAGATGTACATGAATGTCAATATCCAATGGCACAAAAACCATAGAGCAAGTGGAAATGTCATACAAAAAAACATAGAGTGATGATGTGATCACTATCACAGAGTCCAGACTATAATCTAAGATGAATCATGAGTCATGACTCATAACTCCTCAATGCCATCCATGGAGTCATCATCTATGGGATCCTCATCAAATGTACTAGCACATGATGATGTACTATCCGACTCTGAATGTCCAAACTGAGTTGCAAGTGTTGTAGTGTTGGGGCCAAGATCATCTCCGCTAGAAGAGGAGGCTAATAACTCCTCCCAATCATGTGCATGCTCTATAGAAGTCCCAGGGCCACCAATATCATGAACACTAGATGTCCCACCACGCTGTCCACGACCTTGTCCACCTCATCTCGAATAATACTTTCATGGCCGACTAATAGATGGAAATGATGGATCATCTACATGTAACATAATATTTGATGGGGGATGATTCTAACACCCCAATGCAAAAATGGAAGATGGCTGCTCTCCACTAGGTCCACAAGTAGTGATATATTCTCACTATTCTAAACTTTTCTCTCCACCACTATAGAAACTTAAAATGAAATTTTGCAGACTTGTACTAGACTATAAGAGCTACCCAATAAGCTTTAAATCATCCCAAATTTATATTCCAGCTGGGAGAACCACACTCTGCAAAATAGGCTACCTGTTTGCAACACTCTCTGCCTATGTGCAGACATATACCTTCACAAAGTTGGAAATTTCTCACAACTCACTCAACCAAATAACTTGAAACTTTGGCAAACTTCAAGGCACAATATCACATACCAAATGAAGTTTTAAATAAATGAAAATGAGTAGAATGAGAGAGCAAATAACTCTCTACAATCTAGTACAATCAGATTTGGAAAAGCCTAACTACACCTTTAGATAGAGCGGAGAAAAATCATGAGAAAATGAGGTAAGCAAGCAAAGGGGCTGCTTGCTAGAGTTTATGACTTCACTAAACTAAGTGGGAAACTCGTGGAATGCTTAAAACTCAAGAACAAAGGCGGGATGATGGCTATATAGACTTTTACTTTTCCTACAATCTAGCTAATCACCCACCAATCAGTTTAGGTGCACTTTTTGATGGTTGATTTGATGAGATTTGAATTTGATTGATTTTGTTGGAGCTTCTAACTTTATTCCACGACTTTGGGTCCTCATTTTTTATTGGTCCACTTGCAAAACTCGTGGTTGAGACTTTTTGCATGATTGGAACTTGATTTTCAACACTCCCCCTCAAGTCTCAATGCCTAGGTCCTTCATTCCAATGCATGCCTTGAAGTGTTGTAGCTTTACTCCATCCAATGCTTTGGTAAACATATCTACATATTGGTCCTTTGTATTGACATGGTCCACCCTGACATCCTTTGACATGATCTTCTCTCGAATAAAGTGGTAATGCACTTCTATATGCTTCGACCTTGCATGGAATACCGGATTTTGAGTCAAGCATATGCTACTTATGTTGTCACAAAAAATAGGTACTTGCTTAACCTGCAAATCAAGATCAACAAACAACTTCTTGAGCCACATAAGCTCACATGAGACTTGTGCTAAGCCTCTATACTCAGCTTCAATCTATGAAAGAGCCACGGTTGGTTGTTTCTTTGACATCCATGAGATGGTCTTCTTCCCTAGCATGACAACATATCTAACAGTGCTCCTTCTGTCATCTTTGGAACCTGCCCAATCAACATCACAATAAGCTTGTACATTTAATCCATCATCAAATGGATAATATAGACCTTCATTCACTGATCCTTTGAGGTACCTAAGTACCCTTTTCTTCACCTTCATGTGCACTTAGTTTAACATTTACTTCTAATGGATTTGAAATGGGCTTGAAATCACACCTTCAAAGATCAAGAATGTATTTCCTTTGCATCAAGTATATACCTTCCTCTTTATATGGTACTTCAATCCCAAGGAAGTACCTTAAAATCCCTAAATCTGAGATTTTAAATTACATCCAAGCTTCCTCTTTATGTCCTTGATGTTGGCTTCATCAGCCCGGTAATGATCAAATCATCAACATATATACAAATGAAAACAATTTCGCTACCTTCCTTCTTCACAAAGAGTGATGGGTCTACATGACTCTGATTGTATCCACATTTTACTAAGTAGTCCACAAGTCTTTGGTTCCAAGCTCTTGCCATGGGGCTTGCTTGAGTCCATAAAGAGCCTTCTTTAGCCTGCATCCATGATGTGGAAACCTCTCATCTTCAAAGCCTTGGGGCTGGATCATGAAGACTACCTCTTCAAGCTCTCCATTAAGGAAAGCATTCTTCACATCCAACTGGTACACCTTCCAACCTCTTGAGGCTGAAATTGCAATCAAAATTTTGATGGTGGACATCTTAGCTACTTGGCTGAATGTTTCCTCAAAATATATGCCATAGATTTGAGCAAAACCTTTGGCAACCAGCCTTGCTTTATACCTAGAGATGCTCCCATCTGCATGCCTCTTTATCTTGTACACCCATTTATTGCCAATGACTTTCATGTCCTTTGTTCTTGGCACCAATGACGAAGTATCATTTTCTTCAAGTGCTTTGACTTCCTCCTCCATGGCATTTGCTTCTTCAAAAAAGTTAGGTTCTTCACAAGCTATAACTTGACTCATGTAGGCATAGTGTTTTGCAATGAATGAATCATAAGTTAACCTTTGAACAGGGTATTTAACCCTATTGGATTACCTTACCTCACCATTAGGTGGTAGGAATCTCCTCCTCCTTGGATTAGATGCTTTAAATCCTGGAGTTCCTAATTTTTCCATATCTTCATCACTTGTAGATTCCATGTCTACCCATCGATGGTCTTCATCATTTGCCTTTTCCTTTCCTTTGCTACTTCCTTCACTTGAATGAGCTTCATTCCTTGTCCTTCCATGCCAAGCTGATGTAGTACTCTCCTCTAATGGTGTGCTTGAAGTGGTTGGACAACTTATCTCCATGCTTTGTTGTTGCTCTTTGAACTTCTTCTCGGCTTCATATGCATCGTCAACCTGTAACACATCTTTGCTACCATACCAAGGTAGCAACTCATCAAATATTACATCCCTAGATACCTTAAGCTCTTTGGTGCAAGCATTATAGCATCTAAAACCCTTTTGATCTAAAGAATATCCAAGAAATATAGACCTATCCACCTTCGGGTCTAACTTGTGTCTCAATTCTTTAGGTATGTGAACATAACACACACAACCAAATACTTTGAGATGTCAAAGATTGGGTTTCTTACCACACCAAGCTTCATAAGGTGTAACTCCATGTACTCCTGAGGTTGGACACCTATTCATAATGTATATGGCTGTATTTGTTGCATCAACCCAATAAGAGTTAGGAACATTCATTTCATTTAACAAAGATCTAGCCACTTCTGCGATGTATCTATTCTTCCTTTTTGCCACCCCATTTTGTTGAGGTGTATACCTGCAAGTGAATTTCCTTTTGATGCCATGGTCATCTAGAAAATCTGAAAAATCATTTGAAAAATACTCTCCCCCTCCATCGGATCTGAGAGTCTTTATATACTTCCCTGTCTCCTTCTCCACTAGGTTTTTGAACCTCTTGAAGTGGTAAAACACCTCTGACTTTGACTTCATACAATACATCCAAACAAACCTTGAATGATCGACTATAAATGTGACAAAATATCTATTACCTCCAATGGATGGCTCCCTTGTAGGTCCCCATACATCTGTGTGTATGAGATTCAACACTTCATTGCTCACATGTGCTCCCTTCTTGAATGGCAATCTGCTTTGTTTTCCTAATTGACAAGCATGGCACAAATGTTGCATATTCTGAGGTGTAAGATCAGGTAGACCACTCACCAAGCCCTTCCTTTGCATGTCCTTCATCCTTTGTAAGTTTATGTGCCCAATTCTTTTATGCCATAAGTCGATTTCTGCAATCTATTTATTTCCAATTGACAAGTAGACAGTGTGAGGGGTTGATCGCTTTACCTCCATGGTGAAGAGTCTTCCTTGCTTCTTTCCTTTTGCTATGAGCTTGTAGTCTTGCATGAGGTCTTCAACAAAACATCATTGCTCATTGAACCTCACCTCATAACCTCTTTCAACCATCTGACCTACCGAAACCAAGTTCTTTGTGATGGTTGGCACATGCAACACATCCCTCAACACCTTGGAGCTTTGAGATCCATTCAATGCAACATCTCCCACATGTGTAATCTTGTGCTCACTATCATCCCCTGTCTCTACATGTCCTTGAGTGATGGGTTAATGTAAATTAAAGAAAACATCTTTATTGCAACCCATATGGTTGCTACAACCACTATCAATGTACCATGTCAAATTTGAATTGACTTTTTCACTTGAACCATACATCATAAGCAAGTTCTCATTTTCTGAATTTGTTGAAGTACTAGCATAATTACCTTGGTTCCTTTTGTATCCTTGATTGCCTCCTCCTTTGGACCAACAATCTCTTGCATAATAGCCCGGTTTTCCACAATTGTAGCATTCTCCATTGGATGCTTCTCTTCCATGTGATCTTCCATGTGATCTTCCACCTCTTCCTCTACTCCTTCCTCTTCCTCTTGATCCATAGCTTTGGTTGGAGCCTTCTTGGTTGCTTGAGCTTGAGCTTGAACTTCCTCTCCCTCTACCTTCACAGTTTTGTTCACCTCTTTTGCCTTTGCCTCTACCTGCATAGAAAACTTGGGCTTGGCTTCCCTTTGATTGTGAACCTCCTTGGTTCATCTCCTCGATCACCATCAATGTGACTAATTGATCAAAATCTGGTAGGGAATCCCTCACATAAACTGATGTGGTGAGTGCTTTCCACCTTTCATCCTCTCTCAAGAGTGTGTGCAACAAGATCATGGTCTTCGATTGGGCTCCCAATTGAGCCTAAGCATCTGCAAGTTCCTTAACCTTCAAAATCTACTCATTTATGTTGGTACTTGGTGATTTCCTAAGATTATTCAACTTATTCTTGAGCTGAATCTTCCTTGCCTTGGTTGATGAAGAGTAGAATCTCTCCAAGGTCTCCCAAACCTTCTTGGATGTGTCCAAGTCTTGTATATGCCCTATCATGCTATTGCTCATGTGTTGAGATAGAATGAATATGACTCTCATATGCCTTTCTATACATTCATTAAGTGCCTTGACCTACCCTTGAAGTGGTGGATCATGTACATGAGGCATTGGCTCCGTGCAGCTCACTAATCCCCACAATCCTTTGCCCATAAGGTAGTTGTGAACTCTTAATTTCCATGGTTGATAATTGCCTTTCTCTAACTTCTCTATTTGTGCAAGATACTCAGCCATACTGAGCTCTAAGATGCTCCTCTAGCTTCTCCTCAAGTGTTTGTATGCTTTAGAAGGTGTGGATATTACCGTTTGATAGCTTCTCTCTTGCTAACCTTCGACTAGTTGAGATCTCGATCAACGTAGCCCCCTTTTGATGTCTTCTTGCTTTGATGAGTCCTCCTTGTGCGTCCATGAGTTGTCTTGATCCCTTCAAGTCTTAAATATGATGCCACTGATGTCTCAAAGCCTCCAAAAATGTCTCTGATACCACTCACGGGGGATGATTCTAACACCCCAATGTAAAAATGGAAGATGGTTGCCCTCCACTAGGTCCACAAGCAGTGATATATGCTCATTGTTCTGAACTTTTCTCTGCATGAGTATAGAGACTTAAAATGAAATTTTGCAGACTTGTAGTCGAGTATAAGAGCTACCCAATTTTAAATCATATCTATGTGTAGAGATATACCTTCACAAAGTTGGCAATTTCTCACAACTCACTCAGCCAAATAACTTGAAACTTTGGCAAACTTCAGGGCACAATATCAGAGACCAAATGAAGCTTGAAATAAATGAAAATGAGTACAATGAGAGAGCGAATAATGCTCTACAATCTAGTACAATCAGATTTGGAAAAGCCTAACTACACCTCTAGATAGAGTAGAGCAAAATCATGAGAAAATGAGGTAAGCAAGCAAGGGGGCTGCTTGCTGGAGTTTATGACTTCACTAAACTAAGTGGCAAACATGTGGAATGCATCCAACTCAAGAAACAAAGGTGGGATGATGCTTATATAGACTTTTACTTTTCTTACAATCTAGCTAACCACCCATCAATCAGTTTAGGTGCACTTTTTGGTGGCTGATTTGAGGAGATTTGAATTTGATTGATTTTGGTGGAGCTTCTAACTTTATTCCAAGACTTTGGGTCCTAATTTTTGATTGGTCCACTTGCAAAACTCGTGGTTGAGCCTTTTTGCATGATTGAGACTTGATTTTCAACAATATTTTCATAACACAATATATTAGAATTAAGAAAATAAAAAAAGAATGAAAAGTATTCTTATCTATAGAGTATAGACTATACATTATAATCTAAACTTTGTACCTATGTGAGGTCTATCCCTTCAGGTGCGACTACGAGTCTGACGTACATGTCTCTCAGACTCCATGGCAAGCATGGCAAAGATCTCTCTCTCCTCCTGATGGATTTGATGGATATCTTTGACGAGGCCAATATCAATAGAATCTACATTAACCTGTAATTCAAAATTTCCAAAATTATAGATTAGAGTTTACCAAATAAAAATATAAATTTTAAATGCGTTATTAAATCATAAATGTTAGAGAACTTATTTACCTATAAAGAAGCAATGTTATGCCCTTTAGTCTCTAGCAACTTGAGATTGCAGTGGAAATACACTAACTTCTCAAGTTGTGTTGGACTTGTTGGAGTTAGACGTCTACGGAAGCACGTGAACAGCACAAGGAAGAAGAAGAAGCTTGGAGCACAACACACAATACTGAATGTATTACTAGAGAATGTACAAAGATAAGTAGCCCATTAGGGCAATATGCGTATATACAAGCCGGGGGAAAATGTTGGAGCAAGTCTATGACAAGCCTAAGTATTGGCTTGAGTCCCACAAAGTCATAAAAGAAGCCTTAAAATGAAGACTATGTAAAGTTCACTTGTGAACTACCTCTTGTAACTTTTGAAGAGTTTACTTAATGTAAAAGTAAGAGAATCTAAGTGGTTGAGTCCACTTGATCAAGAATGGAAAGAGGAGCCACGAATTCGTGATTTGTGGTAGGTAGAGAATCAAATCAATCATTGATTGATTGGAGAGTGATTGAGGGAAGTTAGCCTCCCAAACTCAACTATAAATAGATGGCAGTTTTAGTCGTGGTTAGAGACACCTATGTGAAGACCTCCAAGAGCTGAGCTTTATGCCATATCAAGGTGTGATTACAAGGCACACATATGTATCAGTAAGTCATTGTATTGTACAAGCAATATACTTTCATTTTCATGATTATTTGAGTTCATCTTTCCATGTTCTTGTGAAGTGTACTACTCACTGCCATTACTCTCAGTTTTCTAAGTCAACTTGCAGAGATGTTTTCTCTGAGCTTGGTGCATCATTTTCAGTGATTTAACTTGGTAAAGTTAGCTCTATAAGTCTACTATATGCTCACAAATTTTCATGTCACTTGGATGTTGCAATCTTCAGTTATGTTCATTTGAAGTCAACAGGGTCTGTTCATCTTCACCTCTCTATCAGGTACCCGACTTTTTCACTCATCTTGTCAGAGGTGTTTCTCAGTGGTTACTTATCCAAATTCAGTGATTTAAAGCTTGTTGGATTCAGCTTACTGTCTAGTATAACCATACAAATTTTCATAATCATTGAATTTCTACATTTTGAGTTATGGTGATTTTTCTGCTCACTGGTCTATTTCTCTAGCAGCCCGTGAAAATCGGGATGATGTCATCACTTGTTAAAACTCATTCTCAGTGTGTGGTTCATTATTTTTTATGAGATTACTCTTGAAAGTTAGCTCTTTAAGTTGCCTAGACTTCCCCAAGAGGAATTGAGCTAATTGCTGCTGTGATCAGAGAATTATGTAAAACACTCGACAGGTGTATGAACCAAGAATAGCAAGTTTTCACCTCTGAGCTAACTCCAACTTATCTGTTTTGATCTATCTTTTTGAGAGTGATCTTCCAAGGTACATAGGGTATCTAATACATCCATTGGCAAGCTAAAAGGGCCCACCATATACTCCTGGAGTTCAATTGGCTGGTGTAGATCAAGGATTTTGCAACACCTCTTCATCTTCAAGCACATACCTATCCATCTCTTCACAGAAAAAACCTCCTAAAGAGGGAAAAAAGTGCCCCGGCGGTCCTAGTGTGTTCACACACATCACTACCTATCCCCCCTGGGAGTGATGCGGTGAACAAGGAGCTGGCATTCATGTATAAGGAAGTGCCAAGCTATGTGGAAATCACTCCACAAAAGGAAGTAAGCCCAAAGCTTTGCGGAAAGCTTCAAACTTCTCCCTAGGCAAAGCCTTCATGAAAAGGTCTGCAATGTTCTCCTCCGTGGGCACATATGCCAAGTTGATCTCCCCAACAGAGAACCTCTCCCTGACATAATGATAATGCACCTCAATGTGCTTAGTGCGAGCATGGAACATAGGGTTCCTCGCAACTGCCAATGCGCTCTGACTGTCAGTGAAGATGGTGGTGGTAGAAGTCTGACCAACACCCAAATCATCCCTAGCTGCACTTCCGGCTACTGGACTATCACCATCTGGGGTGCAGCACTCAACTGCTTCGCCTAGTAACATAAGGCGTCTGAGCCACACACACTCAATAGTAGCTGTGAAAGATGCCTTATACTCAGCCTCACAACTGGAAGTGGCCACAGTAGGCTGCTTCTTGCTCAACCAAGATATACATGAGCTACCAAGCATGAAGCAAAAGCCACTAGTGGACACACGAGTGTCATAGCAACTAGCCCAATCAGAGTCAGAAAAAGCATGCAAATCTGGTGGTAGTGATCCCCCCCTTGGGATAAAACAGCCCAAGTAGCTGAGTACCACTCAAGTAGCGAAAGATGCGCTTAACCGCCTACCAATGCTTAACTCCTGGGCAATGCATAAACCTGCTCATCTGTGAGACAGCAAACTGAATAACTGGCTGAGTAATGCATAAGTAAATCAAGCATCCAACAGCCTGCTGATAGAGAACATCATCAAATGCAACTCCAGCATCATGAATACTCAATTGTAAACCTGACTCCATAGGAGTGGCAATCGGCTTACAGTCTTCAAGGCCAAAACGCTGCAATAATGTGTGAATATATTTCGTTTGACACAAAGCCATTCCACCATCAACTTGTATAAATTGAATGCCCAAATAGTGATGCAAATGCCCCAAATCAGACATCTCAAATGAGGCATGTAAATCAGCCTTAAAATCAGCAATATGCTTCTCAATAGGACCAGTGAGTAGCATGTCGTCAACATAGACAACAATGATCAGAAGCACATCATTAGCACACATAACATATAAGGTGCTTTCAGTTGGATTGATCTCAAAACCATGTGCAATCAGATAGTCATGTATCCTCTCATACCAAGCACGTGGTGCTTGCTTTAAACCATATAATGCCTTCTTTAACGTGCACACCTGGTTTTCATGCCCTTTCTGCACAAAGCCACGGGGCTGAAAAACATACACTTCTTCATGCAAGTCACCATTCAGAAATGCAGTTTTAATGTCCAACTGATGTACATTCCAACCATGATGGGCTGCAAGTGCACAAATGCTCCAAACAGTAGTCATACGACATGAAGGTGAAAAGGTCTCATCAAAATCAATGCCTCTTTCCTGCGCATAACCCTTTGCATCAAGCCTAGCCTTATACCTGTCAATTGTACCATCAGGTTTACACTTCAGCTTGTATACCCACTTAGTGCCAATGGCCTTCTTGCTAGGAGGCAAGTCACATAAAGACCAAGTACCATTCTTCATTATTACATCATATTCAGATTGCATAGCAGCCATCCAATTTTTTGAACTTTGTGCTTCATCAAACGAAACAGGCTCATTCTCATCACAAAGACTAGATGCAGCCATAGCATAGCAATCTGATGCAAAAGAGGCACTATGAGAGCCTGAACGAGTACGATATGATAGAGGTGCATCTAATTTGCTATCACGCAAGGTTTGCACCATCCATTTTGGCATAGTTCTTGCCTGCTCAATATCAGCTCTCTCATCAATAAGTGCATCATGTACATCTGCATCAGAAATGGAATTATCTACATCATCACATGAAACCTGCAAAGGCTAAGAAGTTGCCTCATTGGGACCAGCACTAGACTGTCCACCTATAAAAAGAGGCAGCAAAGTATCATACATGTCTTTGGAGCTAACAGATGTCTCCTTAGTACATGAAAGCAATGGCTGAATAGCATCTTCCACAAAAACAACATCAGGGCTAACTAGAATGTGTTTAGTCTGTGGATGATACAGATGACAGCCTTTACTTTCAGAACCGTACCCAACAAAAATACATTTTATTGCTTTATCATCCAATTTTCTGCGATGTTGTTCAGGCATTAATGCATATGCCAAACAACCAAAAACATGCATATGAGCAACAGATGGCTTGCGATCATGCCAAGCCTCATATGGAGTGATAGACTCCAGCACTTTAGTGGGACACCTGTTCAGTACATATGCTGCACACATGACAGCATCAAGCCAGAAACTATGTGGTAAATCCTGACTCTTGACCATACACCTCGCCATCTCCATGAGTGACCTGTTCTTTTGTTCAGCAAATCCATTCTATTGAGGTGTATACGGCACTATACACTAGTGTTTTATCCCACGTTCAGCCACAAATGCATTAAAATCAGAAGACATATATTCCCCCCCTCGATCAGAATGGAGGGTGCCCATTTTACATGCTGATAGATTTTCAGCCAAAACCAAAAACTGTTTGAAGCACATGAATACTTCGAACTTTGCCTTCAATGGATATACCCATGCATGCCTGGAAAAATCATCGATGAAAGTCACGAAGTAAAGATAACTCCCAAAGGAAGGTGACTGCATAGGACCACAGACATCACTATGTACAAGCTTCAATTTTTGAGTAGCCTTAACTGAACCATCTTTTGGAAAGGATGAACACTGCATTTTGCCCAAAATACAGCCTTCACAAACATGTTTTCTAGGTGCCTCAAGTTTGGGCGAAGACGACACCATTTCAGATTTCTACAGGCGTAGCAAACTGGCAAAATTCAAATGACCAAAGCGTGCATGCCAAAGCTTTGCATCTGACATAGCTTGAGAATCATTTACTGCACATGCCAAATCATTTAAAGATCTTTCATAGTCTATGAGCTTATATAGCCCACGACATAAAATGCTAGAAGCAATAATCACATCGCCATTTGAAAGATCATGAACTCTACACCTGTAATCAACAAATTTTGCAACCAAGCTAGTCTTGGCTAATGCAGAAACTGATAACAGGTTCTTCTTGATCCCTGGCATAAATAAAGCATTTGACAAAGTGAAAGAACTACCATTAGGAGTAGTCAAAATGATCTTACCAACTCCCATAACAGGATAAGAGGAGTTGTTGGCGCATGTAACAGTATTCCCTATAGGGACAGGCTCGAGTGAAGAGAAGAAACTACGCTGCGAGGTAATATGTTTGGTCGCCCCACTGTCAAAATACTGGCAAACATCTGAGTCTACTGCAGACATGCACTGCTCATGAGAAGATGGGTCAAAACTGTAGATAGTAGTAAACTCCCATTCTTCTTCATGCACAAGATTAGCAGACTCTATTTTTAGTGTAGAGGCCTCTGCAACAACCATTCTAGCCTCTTTCTTTGCCTCTTTAGCAGCCAGTTTTGGACAGTTCTTTATGATATGATCATTCCCTTTACAGTACTTACAAAACAATTTCTGCTTTTCTGATTTTTTCTCATCTTTGTCTTGGTTCTTCGAATGTGCAGCATTTGTAGATTTCTGCTTACTAGTAGAAGAGCTCCATTTTCCTTTGCCCTTCTGACTAGCCAGGAAAGCTTGATCTGCAAAATGCATAATGGACCTATTCTGCCTGGACTGATCTTCCTGCAACAGAACAGAGACTAACTCCTCAAATGATAAGGCATTTGGATTGCCTTTCATCATCAACCGAAGAGTAGAAGCAAAACTCTGATATGAATCAGGAAGACGATTCAGAACGGTCTGCACAAGTGAGCTATCTGATATAACCTCATCAGCAGAAATCAACTGTTCCTTCAAGTCTTTCATCTTTGTTAGGAAACTATCCATAGAATCACCTTCATTCATGTGCTCACTCTCCAACTGTTTTCGGAGGTAAGCAGCATGAGCCTCATTCCTAGCTTGGTACAATGTGGTAAGTGTATCCCAAGCATCCTTAGCTGTTCTGCAAGAGCGAATATGAGGAATAATGGCATGTTTGACAGACAAAGCTATCAATGCATGTGCCTAGGCATCTCTGCCATCCCAACGAATCTGCTCTACAGTAGGTGCAGCAAAAACCGTAGAACAAACAGGAATATGCAGAATATCACTATCTTGGACACCTTCTGCATCAGCTTCAGTACCTGCAGTTGTAACAGTTGCAGATGTGATAGGACATTTTTCGACACCCTGCACAATGTTCCACTGTCCTTTTGCAACCAACACATGTTGCATCATATAAGCCCATAATGGGTAGTTGGTACCATCCAACTATCCTCAATAGCCAACATACGGAATACATCACTGCTTTCAACCATGGCCGGTGACTAAAATACCTTGATGCAGAAAATTGACTGTATCTCAAAAAGTTGAACAGAACTGCCTAGACGAATTCTGCTAGACCTGTAGCAGACTTTGAGACGCTTATATTGGCGAACAAAAACTGGTATATACCTTTGGCACAAAAAGACAAAATAGCCTACACAATCGCTATGATATTGCATTCGGAGGCCGAAACGAGCCTTGAGTATGCTCACAAAATTTTATGCGAATCTGAAATTGCAAATGGAGGAGTGTCGACGGCGCCCTAGATGAAGTGATGACTTGCTCTGATACCAATTGTTGGAGTTAGACGTCTGCGGAAGCACACGAATAGCGCAAGGAAGAAGAAGAAGCTTGGAGCACAACACACAATACTGAATGTATTACTAGAGAATGTACAAAGATAAGTAGCCCATTAGGGCAATAGGCGTATATACAAGCCAGGGGAAAAAAACCTCCTAAAGAGGGAAAAAAGTACCCCGGCGGTCCTAGTGTGTTCACACACATCACTACCTAAATATATCAACAGGACTCAATTTATTCCTCTTTTTTGTATGGAATAAAGCCCATGTGCTACAATTTCTCTCTGCATGTCCTGTACTACAAACTCGCAAAAGTATTTGCAAGGCAAGTTTTCTCTATGATTTGGACACAATCAAATTAATTAGAATTTAGACTTGATTCTTTGATAATGAGATGAAATATTTATTAAAAAAATCACTTACCAATAAAGGAGTACTAACTCCATATTTTTCCTACCATGTGATAGGAGAAAGATGATTCTCTTGTAGTCTTGCAACAGGCCGTCCAAAATACTTCTCCATGCTATGGAACTGCACTCTCTCATCCTTCAATTGAGATAAGAGGGCTACATCACCCCCTATCCATCCCGAGATGTACTCAATCCAGCTATCCTCAAGAATCTCGTTTGTGCATTGCTCCTCATTTCTCCATAGTGGATGAAGAATGTCAGCAACTACATGGATTGGTTTATGAAACCAATCCCATCGTCTTTGGACAGCGTCACATAACTCATTCCTTCTATTAAAAAAAAACATATATAAGCATTGAACAATTATCAACAATCACACATGAATCATGATACATGATACATCATATTATATATATGATATATCATGTATGATGTATCATGTATGAATAATGATATATGTAACATAAAAAATTAAATAAGTAGCAAATTGCAATAAAGTTATAAACTTACTCTGTCTTTGATAATCCATCGACTCGCTGGATGCAATCTTGTATACGGTTGATGTACTCGTATACAAGGCCAAGAGTCTCAATTCATGCATTGTCCTATGAAAGAACATTGGGTTGCAGGACAAAGAGTGTTGAGATATATTAAGGGTACACTCAAAGAAGGTTTCTATTATGGTTTCACATCAGATACAAACATCAAGATATATAGTGATACAGATTGGGCAAGTAATCCTGATGATAGGAGATCAATCTATGGGTACTTATGTTATGTGGGAGATAAGTTAATCTCTTGGTGTTCTAAGAAGCAACACACAGTTGCTTTCTCATCCACAGAAGCAAAGTATAAAGGTATGGTTGAAGCTGCAAAGGAGGTCATATGGTTGAAAACTCTTATGAAGAGTTTTGACATTATTCAGAGTACACCCACTATTCATGAAGATAATATGAGTTCATTGTATCTAGCTGCTAACCCTATATTTCATGCCAGAACTAAATATATTGAGATTCAATATCACTTTCTAAGAGAGAAGGTGATTGTTAAAGAGATTGAAGTCATACATACTTCAAGAAAAGATCAGATTGTGGACATGCTAACCAAAAGCTTGGATGGACCAAAGTTACAGAGATTCAAAGACATTGCAGGTATAAAGAAGATGGAGAAAATCAAAATTGATGATTGAGGGGGAGCTATTGGTGCAGGACAATCATCAATTTATGATTCGGACAAAGGTTTGAAGTCAAAAGATGAAGCAAAGATCAATATATGAAGCTTGAAGTTAGTGCTTGATCAGAGAATGAAGATTGGTATATACATGTACACTAAACTTGTAATTAACTCACTTATACCTTTGTAATGGTCACGCGTTTATACATATATGCCTTATATATACAAGTAGAAAGTCAAGGCATGTATGAGAGATGATGAAAGACAAGTTGTAAGAGTCTTTAGACACTTTAAAAGTCATGAGAATATAGCTCATCAATCAGATGTAATCTTTTCCTGAATAGAAGAAAAATTGTGCCCGATATTTTGCTCAGTGCTCCTTCTGTGTTTATCATCTTGTGAAATGCCTTTGTAAATTCTTCACAGATAGCTAAAGTCTTGATAATTTGGCATTGATCTTCCAAAATTGGTTAAAGGTTTTGAGTTGTTTTTGATATAGAGGTGCTCTATCATCAAGGATAACTTGTTCTCTTGGATATTAACACTCTCCATCATCCTAGGCATATTGAACAAGCATTTTTTTATGAAAACCTAGATGCTCATCCTTGATGGAAAGTCATTCATGTTCAACCTAGAGGTAGGTCATTGTTTGAATAATTTATCATTAGAGAGATCGAAGAAAGTCCTCTTGATGATTCATCATCAGATATTGATACATCAACATCTGAAAGAGAAATTAGAATCATCATACATGATAGTGATACTAATCTTTTTGATGAAGAGGATAATACTTGACATGTTGATTCTACTGATGATGAAGAGATAACCAGAAATCGATATTAACTCATCAATAGATGATGTCATTCATGAGAACACAGATTTAACAATAGAAGAAATGAATGAAATCAATAAGGATAATGAAGATGAGACTATAGTGATGTCTTACCAACATGATGGCAATAATGAAAACATGA